>OY728142.1:552919044-554169044 GCA_963277665.1 Viscum album
AGTAAAATTCATCTAGAAAAAAATTGTAATGATTATTTTTAGGAACTAAAAATATGTTTAGTGAATGCATTATTTTTGGACCTACCTTGTAGAAATGAAAATTTTGTCATCTATAGTGATGCTTTATTGAAGGTACTTGGTTGTGTCCTATAGAAGAATGATCAGGTAATTAATTATTCTTTACATCAATTAAAACCTCATGAGTTAAATTTCCCTACACATTATTGGGAATTATCTGATGTGGTTTTTGATTTAAAAATTTAGAGGAATCTTTTTTTTGGATTAGTATTTAAAATACATAATGATAAAAAAATGTTTTAAGTATATATCCACTCATAATTAATTGAACATGTGATAGAGAAGATGGTTAGAACTGATAAAATATTATGATTTCAGGATTCATTACCATCTTGAGAAATAAAAAAAAGTATATGGTGCTTTGAGTTGAAAAAATAATGCTATATTAAACATTTTATATTTGTAACACGACCCTTTGGTTAATGATTTGATAAATTTTGGACTAGAAGTCATGGATGCGAGGATATCTACTTTTTTGTTTTAGGTTTTAGTGTAGTTGACTTTATCAGATAGAATTAATCAAGCTCATAAGGAGGATCTTGTTTGGTAGGAAAAGGTATAATCTATTAAGAAGGGTAAGTTTCCTGATTTTAATATTGATTATGAAGGTGTTTTATGATTTGGAATAAGATTATTTGTGCCTTTTGATTCTAATTTGAAGAAAGAGTTGTTGAGTGAAGCTCATAGTTCTTCATTTTTTGTTCATCTAGGAAACACTAAAATGCACAGAGATCTTAGAGATTATTACTAGTTGGATGGAATAAAAACAGATATTGATTTATTTACCCTGAATTGTTTAAATTATCATTACGTTAAATCAAAATAACATTACCTAATGGAATACTTCAATATTATTCTATGCTTGAGTGGAAATGGTAAAATATATCAATGGATTTTGTGGTGGGATTACCAAAGATTTCTTGAGGTAAAAATGTGGTTTGGTTTACTGTCGATTGATTAACTAGATCTTTGAATTTCCTTCCCATTTGAGATATTATGTCTTTGGATATTCTTTATCGATTATATTTATAGAAGATAGTTAGGTTACATATAGTTATTATCTCCATTATATCATACTTTGATCCCAAGTTCATGTCAAATTTTTGGAAAGGACTTCAAAAATATTTGGGTATCAAATTAAATTTGAGTACAACATTTCATCCTAAAAAATATGGTCATTATGAGTGGATGATTTAAACCATGGAATATAGAATCATTTCTTATTAAATGGATTACAAGGGAAGTTTGAATCAATATCTTTATTTTGTTGAGTTTTTTTATTATAATAGTTTTCATTCTAGTATACATATGATACTATTTGAGGTATTATATGGATAGTGGTGTTAGAAACTAGATTTTTTGAGATGAGGTAAGAGAAAGTAAGTTTATGTTACTAGATTTAGTAGAGTAAATGGATGAGAGGGTGAAATTGATTTAGAAACATATGAGGCTGGCTCAAATTATACAAAAAAGTTATACAAATAACCAAAGGAAAGATCTTTCTTTCATGGTAGGTGGTCATTTATTTTTCAAAGTATCTCTATGGGAAAGTGTTATGTATTTTAGTAAAAATGGAAAGATAAATTTGTGGTTTATTTGATCAAATGAAATATTGTACAAATTTGGGTTAGTTTCCTACCGAGTGGATTTGTCTCTAAGTTTATCCCAAGTACACAATGTCTTTCATGTCTTTATGTTAAAGAAATATGTGCCAGATTCATATCATGTATTTAGATTTGAAGTATTTTAGTTAGAAGAGAGTATCTATTATGAGGAAAAACCTATTCAGATTCTTGACCATAGATAGAAAGTGTTTTGGAATAATTTGATTCATTATGTTAAGTTTTTATGGAAAAACCATATGTTTGAAGAGGCAACATGGGAATATGAAAATTCTATGAGGTAAAGTTATCCCCACTTGTTTAGTAAGTGAATAAAATTTTGAGGTTGATTTTTTCAAATGGGGTAATAATGTAACAACCTAATTAATGATAGAATAAACCATTTTAATGTATATTAATATTAATTAGTTAGTTATATTCATTATAAAAATATTATCTATTTTTTACATCAAAATGGAAATAATTTTAATTAAAACCTTTTCTTATAAGGTTTTTATTTAAAATATAAATTTATAAATTATAGAATTTTAATTTTGAAAAAATAAATTATAATTTTTAAATTATAATATCAAAATTAAATTAAGGTAAAACTTTAGTATTTTTTCATAAAATATTGATTTTATATTTTTCAGAAAATATTGAAAAATACGTATTTTTTGTAAAAATATAATTTATTTTTAATAAATTAAGTAATTTAAAAGTAAAATTATGTTTTCAATATGATTAAAAGAAACATGAGTATAATTTATTTAAATTTAATCTACATAATTACTTTTTAATCAACTTTATATTAGATTTCAGTATAATTTTTTTTTTTGGTTTAAAAATAGGATTTTTTTTCTAAAAAATATTTTAAAATGCATATTGTTGTCCATTTTAGTTAATTAAGATAATTAATAATGGTTAATTTTTTAATTAAAATTTATATATTATATATCAATAAATATTAATTGGGAATTATACAGTGATTATTATTATACATATATTTAATATAAAATCATCTTTTTCTAGAAAATTACACTTCTTGAAAACCCATTTTTCGTCAAGTATGGAGGTTTTGTTTTAAATTAAATTTTTCCAATTATATAAATTTAATTTGGTAAAATTTGTTCCATATTTTTAATTAAAATAATATAAATTATATAATATGTTTTAATAAATTTTTTATCAAAAAAAATAGCGAAAACAGTAAAATTTAATTATCGTGGTTTAGGTCAAAATAGATTTAGCAGAGGGTTAAACTAAAAATATATGGGTTAAAATAACATAATAACTTTAATAAAAGATATTTTTTGCCTTATTTAGGCCTTATAATATCTTAGGATCAATAATGGTCCATTTTTGAGTCTTATGACATGTGAAAAATGTGGGTACACCTTCTTTATTTCAAAAATTTCAAGTGTGCCACTCACCTCACTTATAAGGCCACCCCCTCTCCTCTCCTAGTCACACCTTCAAATCACTTTGGATTAGATAATTCCTACTCATATATATTCCTTAATTCCTTTTCCATGAACCATATCCATTATTTTGATTATAAATCCATCCTATAATGGTCTTTTTTTGTGCTTACCTAAAGAGGTTTCCAAAAGAAGTGGTATCATGCTTAACCAAGTATCTTTATTTTATTTCATCTTGAACCTCCTTAAAATATTTTTAAATTATTATTATATAATAATAAAAATTATCTAAAATATGATTATATTTTATTATATTAATTTCATAACATAAATCCATATCTTATTCCATAAAATGGGATAAGAAATCAGTATTCATGTGTACGGTGAACTACCTCCTCATGAACTGATGTTATTCGTTTTCCATCATCATCTCTCATGTATTATTGTAATGATGATTTTAAACCATATATATATAATATTTTTAAATTATTTATACTTCTAGAGTTATTATATCATATATACCTTCTTACTTTTCATTCCTTGGTTGGTACTATAACGTCGCCCATGTGTACGGTGAACAACCACCTCACGAAGCGATGTGATTAATTTTTCACCAACACTTTACATGGAAGATAATAAGGATAAATTTGGAGAATATATGTTATATAAATGACACAATAATTATATTTATGACCCATTTATCAATTTTAAATAAAATATATCATTTGATTTCTTACACTAAAAAATGATAAGGACATTCATGGACATGTGGAATAACACCTTCATGAAGTGATGTGATTATTTTTCCATCACCAGATCATAATAATGATATATATAAGTATATTTAAAGAAATAATATGGTATATATGATATTATTTTCATTACTTAATGATAAAATATAACTTACCACCTTTCCATAAAGATCACTAAAAAATGGAAATGTTACTCATACGTACTTGCGGCTTACCGCCTCTATGATCATAACATAGTTCATTTTTCATAACCACCCATCATGATTGGTTTTAAAAGTATAATTTATGTATAAATATGATAAATATTTCATTATTATTATGGATATTTTGAATTAATTACCATGTTGACCAATAGTTAACCTACCGAAGTCAATTTGACACATAATCCAAATATCATCAAAACATCCAACGCAAAATTAATTGATTAAGTAATTATATATGACATGGTAATAATTTAAATTAAAGGAATAATAAACATAAAAAAAAAGTTTATTAAATAATTAAATATTTTAAAAATTTTATTATTTTGGAATATAAAAAACAAACTTGAGGAATTGAACTCAATGCAAGGGACTTCATCTCAATTTCCTTTCATTAAGGAATATTTTAATGTTATGAACCTATATTCTTTTATGAGATGTATATAAATAACATTTTACATGTTATATCATAAATTAATCTATTCTAATGGTATTTAATGTTTTATTTTGGTTTATTCTTTCATGGGGATTGTAATTTAAATATTTCTAATGTGATAGGAGACTTTTCATTAAAAAATATATATTTTAATGTTTTATTTTTAACACTCTTTTACATCCATGAACATGTTTTAAAAATGATTTTATGAATTTAATTATATGAATATGAGAGTTTTATAAAGGAAATTTTTTTATGTCTTTCAAATTTTTTCAAAAAATGAGTCTTTCTAATGAATATTTGAATTTCTTTAAAAAATACAAAAGAAATGTTATGTTTTAATATATATGGTGAAAATGACTTTTCCCACCACCATAATCATTATTTAAAGATTATATTCCTATAAAGGATTTCATGTTTTCTTCAAATTAAACCCCTCTTTAAAATTTTTTGGGCAATTTATTTTTTTTTAAATTGGTTTTTAAAATAAACAAGTATTTTGATATCTAAAAGTGTTTTGAAAACATGCTTAAAAGATTTTATCAATGGTTTTATGATGAAAAATTACAAGTTTAAAATGTTTTATTCATTATATAGTCCTTGTGAATTTCTTATGATGGGTTTGAATATATAGTACTGATTGATCCGATTATAGCTTATATGATTAGTGCACCCAGATAACACTTCAATGAATTGGGTAATTATTATGTTCTTAAAAGAATTTTATTTGAAGTTTTCTATATAGTTATTATAAATTATAAGGCTTCTGTACAGGTTCTTTATCAGTTCGATAAGATGATTTCCTAAGGCACTTATATGAATTGTTTATGTTTAGAAATGATTTTTTGTGTAAATAATTTGATTTCAAAGGAAAGATAATGATATATTTTTTAAGAAAAAATGATACCCTTTCTAGGGAAAAAGTTATTATTTTAAGAAAATGTTTTTATGGGTATTCATGTTTTTCACTGGAATAATAGACTTATTCTTTTTATGTCCCTTGATAATATTTTTGTCCTTATCCCATATTTTTTAAATGTTTTTAATAGTATTTATGGATGGGTAAAGTAAAGGAAGATATCAAGTTGAAATTCATGATTATTTTTTATTAAAATTAATCATAATATATTTTAAAAGTTTTATATTATGGGAAAAGGGATTCTAATCGGAAGTTTACACTTTGAAATTTATGGTTTTTGTTATATATGAGTTATGATCTAATTCTAAAAAACTCTAAACATGAAAAGATCCTTAAATGTAAGGGATTGAATTCTTGTCTTAAAAATCAATATTATATAATGTTTAAGGTGAGGTTATTTTATATGGATAGGCCCCTCATTGTATTAAAATTTGGGCTCCACCTCTATTTCATCATATGTGAGCACATGTGTTGGATCTGACATGTATTTAATCAATAATGAAACATTAAATGTGTTGTGTACTATGTAAAGGTTGGGTGGAATAACAAATTGATAAGATATAACACCAATTCTTAATAAAATTTTAAATTGAATAATGTACTTAGGGATTAGTTTCCACTTTTTATTAAATCTTTCATCTCCCTTCCTATATGAAACCTTTAGGAATACATGATCTCGCACTAGGAATTCCAAGTCTTTCCATTGATTGTCAGCATAAATCCTTTGTCTTCTTTGTGTTTATTTAATATGATTCTATATAGTTCACACATTCATAGTTGTCTCCTCTACATGTTATAGGTATACTAGCTTCCTTTATCTAACTTATTCCCAATGATTTGGAGTATGATTTCGCTTCCTATACAATACTTCATAGTGTAATTTGGACTCTCGAATAGAAGTTATTATTGTATGAAAATTTCATCATAGGTATATATTGATCTCATGTTCCTTGAAACTCTAGATAAAATAATCTTAGTATGTCTTCTAATGTATGAATATTCCTTTCATACTACCCCCATTAGTTAGGGTATGATAGGAGTTGATCAACTTCACCTCGATGTTGAGATCATTTTGAAGACTCTTCCAAAATTTTGATGTAAATCAAGGTTCATGATTAGATACAATTGATATAGGCTCCCCATGAAGTCTCATGATTCCACTGATATAGATACAGGGAAGGTGTTCAAGGGGCAGGTCATTCCTTACCACTAATAAATGTGTGTACTTCGTAAGGTGATCCATTATTACCCATATAGTATCATTTTTTTCTTTTAGTTCTTGAATTTATGGTGACAATGCTCATTATATTATTATCCCAATTCTATATAATTATAGGAAAATGATGCATTAAGACCTTATGATATTGTATTTAATCCTTACCTTCTATCATACTAAGCATCTTGACACAATGTCTCTAATTTCCTACTTCATACCATCCCACTAGAAATTTTCTCATAAATCCATATAAATCATTATATTACCAGGGTTTATAGATAAATTTGAGCTATGTGATTTATCTATTAGTTCACTCTTCATCTTGGGTATGGATGGAACACATAATCTCTTTCTAAAATTCAAAACTCTGTATTTATAGATATAGTTTATCAATTTCCCATAATTTACTACGTTAATATTACTTTATAAATCCTTATCAACATATAGGTACTTCTCTATTGTTTCTAGTAAAGTTGTGTCCATAATTACTTATAAAAGGAATGATGGTTCCCCATGACTAAAAATTACCATATTCGTATTTACTAGATCCCTAAATATAGGATCCTTGTTAATCCTCATCATGGTCAGAACCCTATGGTACCTCCCACTCAATGCATCATCTAGCTTTTTTTCCTTCCCAGGGATGTAGTATGTCAAGATATCATAGTCCTTTATTAGTTCCAACCATCTTCTTTTCTTGACATCGATCTCTTTCTAAGATAAAATGTACTTAATACTCTTGTGGTTTGTGTATGTGTCACATATTTCAAAATAGATATAGTTTATATATATCTTAAATAAAAATATTACTGCTTCCAACATAAGGTCGTGAGTTGGATAGTTATATTCAAGGATCCTCAATTGCCTTAATACATAAGAAAATACTCCATCATTATACATAAAGACATAACCCTATCCTTTATTCCATACATTACTATATATTACAAATCATTATTTTCTCAATGGTAAAGTCATACTAGTTCATTAATCAATATACTCTTTAGAACTTCAAAAAAAATTTAACATTCCCTTGACCATGTGAATTTAACCCATTTTTTCAACTTGGTTAATGATTTGGATAATCAGGTAAAATTTTGAACAAACCAATGATAGTAACATGATAAACTAAGGAAACCAAGTATATCATCTATATTTTATAGTATATTCCATTATTTTTTTACCTTTTTCTTTGAAAGATCATAAAATATCCCATCATTAGAGATAATGTAGATGAGAAAATAAACTTCATGGAGTTAAAACTCAATCTTATTAGATTTCCAATGTAATTTTTTTTCTCAAAGGGTCTCAAGAATTATTCATAGATAGTTCTCATGGTCTCAATAGATTTTAGAGTATATCAAGAGATCCTAAATTAATACCACCAAAAAATTATCAAGATAATCCTTGAGTACTATTTTCATCATATCCATAAAAATAGAAGGTGAGTTAGTCAATCTGAAGGGAATTACCTTAAACTCAAAATTCAAATACCTCGTATGAAATGTAATCTTCAATATATCCTCAATATTCACCCTTAACTGATGATAATAGGATTAAATATTTATCATTGATTTGTTCTTTTATCCTTGAAGTTGATCAAATAAATCATCAATTTTGTGGTAAAGGATGTTTATTTTTTATAGTAATGGAATTTATCTCCCAGTAATAGATGTACAATATCTTATAACCATAATTATTTTGAGAAACAAAATAGGGGCTCCCCATAGTGAAATAATATAGCCTATAAATCCTTAATCACGTAACCCTTATGGATATTTCTTCAACTCTACAAAATCCACTAGTTTCATTATATAGGGATTTTTAGATATGGTTTTTACATTAGGAATGAGTTTAATGGAAAATTCAATATCACACTTAGGTGGATGACTAGGTAATCTCTTTGGAAACAAATCATTGTATTTTTTAAAAATGGGGAAATCCTATATCCTTATGATGTTCATCCCATCTATAAATAATGTTTTATACTCCTCTTCCCCCATAATTTCATTAATTTGAACTAATTGAGGTCAGTCTATAAAAGAATTAGGATATAAAATCTCTCCCTTGAAAATAATTGATTATATACCCCCTTCATAAATATCAATCTATTTCTCTCAAAAAAATTCATGTATTATACATTAAGAGCAAATTCATATAAAGGATTAAGTCAAAATATACCATAGGTATAACAATAATGTTTTCCACCTGGGTATATCTAAGTATCTTAACAGAGACTACTTGGTAAACCTTCATTACAATATTTTTCCCATTATGTGTCATGTCTTACAACTTCTTTCTCAGGGTATTAAGGGATGATTTATTGATCTCAGAAAATATGCAAGATATAAAGGAGTGATATTCAAAAAATAATAATTATAATACCTTGATTTTATGATTATTATACCTACTATAATGTCATTTGGGACTTCAAGCTCAGTTTTAGTGATTGCATATGCTCAAACTTTATCCCTCATCATTTTTATGTAAATTCCTTTTACATTTGGGGAATTGGTTTACATAGTTCCCCATCTATATACAACTAAATCATTGAACATAAACAATTTATGCCTTACCTTTACATTATCTATCTTGATGTCCTTTTTCTACTAATGTGAAGCAAACTCTTATTCCCTTCAAGAACGTCCCTAGGTGTTTCTTTCCATAGTTATTACATTTTGGAAATTCCACCTTTCTTTTCTTCCAATTTTCCACATTTTTCTTTCTTTGATGCTCAAATAAAATCTTCTTCTCTTTATTTCCTTTGAAGATATAAGTCTTATAGAAATAATTTTCTATCTTAATTTCACTTAGAAGTATATACTCATATGATACAATTTCTTAGCTTCTAATTCCCTTTGAAGGATCATATTTATGCCATCAAAGAAATGGTCAATTTTATTTTCTATTCTATGTATATAATCTACATTATTTCTAGCTAACCTAATTAATTTAGCCTTATAATCAACAATATTTTCCTCCTTATGTATATTATTAAGGAAATTCCATTTCATCTCATCCCATTTCTCACAAGGAATGTATTTTTTATAGAATATCTTCTTAAAATTTATCTATTTTATGTGCTCTATAACTACTTCTTCTTTAGTGTTCTGAATTAGTGATCATCATAAATATGTATCTCCCTTATGATGATATAATTTCATGATGACTTTTCCCATTTCTCTACTTCTTAAGGAGAGAAATATATTTTCAAGGGTCATAATCCACTAATCAACTACCAATGTATTAGTATTTCTATTAAATGATAGAGGTTATTGTAACATAAATCATTCCAACATAGTTACACCATTTTGTGGATTAGTATGTTGATATTTGAGGGAGAAGTTGTTTGTAATACACGAGGTCAACTTCCATGATATAGTTATGATCTGATTAGATCTAAATCTTTCCTCGTTAACTATCTTAGGACTAACATTTTATATTGACTATGGTTATTGATAAAGTTTCAATTACCTCTATTAGTATTACTTTATAAATAATGGGATACATGCAATTATAAAAAAAATATTGAACTAAAAAATATAATTCCTTATAGGTTTTCTAGAAAATTTCGTTAAAATATTATGAGTTTTTTCATTATATTTGTGTTATCTAGCTAGTTTCCTCTAAATTTATTCCCCATGGTTTTTACTACACTTATAATGATATCAAATGTAACGTCACGGGATTCAAAAACATGGATTCGATTATAATATTACATTATTACTACAAAATACAAGAGTTTTCATATGATCTAATAGCTTAATAGTCTTATAGGACTAGATACATACATACTTTTTACATTAAACTTGAAAACATAAAATATAACATAAAAACTCCTTGATAATATTATTATCCCTTCTAGAATATCTTTGTAAATTAAACACATTTCTCACCTAGGATTCCTCGAGAAATGAAAACAAAAAAAGTTGAGATCATATGCTCGGTAAGGAGTAGCATACAGTGGAAGGAATCATAGCATAATCATGGCATAAATAGTATAGAATAAATAAATGATGAGAATAATGAAATAATAAAATGAATCAAAATTCATACTATATCCATGATAATAAATTAATAAACATGGATAATAATTACTGATCTCATGCCAATGGAAGGCATAAAGTTAAACATCATAAATATACTGTTAAGGATTTTTTCAAAGAAACCATTTAGAAATAGGGAAGGAACATGAAAATACCCTAGCTAGTTTGTCTTATGAGAAATACCAATACATTGAGGTAATATCTATATCTGGACCCACCCACCAATAATTATGTCCAATGCATTCATCATTTGAGTTAACAAGATATTTCATAAAATTCCTTAAGGAACCAATTACTTAATAATGGATTAATAAAACAATGGTTATCTATATAATGGAAATACAAAAAAAATATTTCCCCTTTCAATTTAAAATTGTGTCCATTTAGGATAATGTCAGAAAATCAATTTTTAAAATATAGTGTATTCTCAATGTAATATGAAACTATCATTTAAGTAAAGATAAGGTGGTGGATATGGTACTTTAATCATGTTGGTCTATAAATATAAGATAGTAAATAAATTTAGTAGTTTTATATGGTAGTATTACAAGTAAATGGTAGGAAAACCCTTCATTAAGGTTTATAAAGACCATATAAATTATCCAAAGCATATCCCCCTATAATGTCTATCCAGGTGTGTAGTCTTAGGCCCACTCATAATACACCATGTGAAGATTGATTTGATACTCAACCTACCTTCTAGGTTTCTTACCTTTAGTTTAATCTATTCCACATTCAAATCCAATTTCTAGTACCTATACAAGAATTTAATTTTTTGGAAAATAATAAACACACTTTACATTCTAAAATTTTGAATATTTTTGGTATTATGATGTATTTTGGTAATATTTCAATAAAACCCCATTTTGAAATAAAAATCTTGTAATAAAAATTCAAATACCATGAAAAAAAGATAAATAATGATAAAATAAATCAATTAGGTAGTATATACACTATATAATTTAAATTTTGTGCATAATACCAAACATGTATCAAGGAAAATTAATTTGAGATGAAAAGTCTCTTGCATTTAATCTCACTTAGATGAATTTTCCTTAACCTCCAGTATAAAAAAATAATGAATTTAATAACATATTTAATAACCTTATTCATACATATAAATTTTTATAAACTTCATTCTTAACCACTTATAACACATATATTATATAGTTATATTTTATTTTCATCATTGAATGTTATTATCTTAGATTGTATGTTTAGTAATAGTTTTTAATGGTGGTGTTAATTCTTATTTGTAGATTCAAATTTCATTATTCTAAGATCATTATAGGTAATAAAATATATTTTTAATTGTAATCTACAATGTTCTAATTTCACCCTATAAGATTTTTAGTCATGACTTGTAAAGGTGAGATTTATAATGATCTTGTTTCAACAGTTTTAACAAACAAAGGGTGGTATATTAATAATAAGTTAAATATTAATATAACCTTTCTATAATCATAAACAAAACATTATTCACTCATTAATTTCTAATAATTAAAATATTTAATTTTACATCATCATCCATGATAGAAATTTATATCATTATTCATATATGTGGTTAAATCGACCTAAACAAAAATATATTATAATCTATTAGTGAGTATAGTTGATAAAGTGATTATTTTGGAATAATGTAATTGTTAAAAAATAATAATGATATTACTTATATTTTTTAAGGAGGTGAATTATGATATAATATAGTTGGATACATATGAAAATACTAGAGTGAAAAATGAAATGTGTCACTTTCATGGAGGTGATAGTCTGCATGTACGAACTGGTGATACATTGATTTACATGGAATATAAAGGAGGTGGAGATTTGATTAAATTTCCAGAATATTAATAATGATTTAATACCCATTTTGAACCAACATTGTCAGAAGATTATGAAAAATAGTTCAAGTCACTTATGGAGGTGGTAGTCTGAACGTAACACAGTAGACATTTTCATTTTCTGAATGGTTGGGAGGAAGCTAAAAAAGTGATATTAAATCAGTATAATAACATTTCAGAATATTTTTAATACATATTTTATCATAAAATAATGTATATAATAGGTTTTTGGTGGTATAAGAATAAAATTAATAAGATATCTCAATTGATAATATTACTTCTACCTTTATATGTTCTCCTATGGGTAACACCATAAGGATCATTAGATAGATATTTTGGAAAGATAAAAGATTATAAGAAGTGGGGAGATAGTTTTAGAGATACTATGGTAGATATTTGGTATGTATTAATCTTTTTAAAGTGTGGATAAATGTGGTAGAAGTGATCACCTTTTATAAGTGAACAAAATGACATTTTTATAAATACTCATCACTTTTTCAATGAAGACATGACACTATTTAAGAAAAAATTGCTCCCAAAGTGGGAAATAATGATATTTAGGGTCATATAAGGTCGAAATATTCTATAACATTTATCTTCACACATGTTTTAAACATGTTTCATGTCTTTATCTACTATATTTTTACATTTTACTCTTTTGGTTTTTATATTGGTAAGTAGTTTTTAACCATATAATTTATATTTTATTAAAAAAAATAGGGGAGAAATTATTACCAAATGTTAATTTTATAAAGATAAATTTAATACCCATATAAAATAATTTAGTTTCTAAAATATAGAAAATAAACTTTTAAAATAAATCATTTAATATGTAAAAAATTGTTATGCAGAATAATGTCATTTTTTTCTATTAAGTGTTCTTAATATTATTTAGTATTTATTATTAATTGAATAAATGTTAATATATTTATATATTGGTTTGAAATTTATATTATATTATTTTTTTATAATAGATAAATTTATTTTATTAGATGAAAATTACACAATTTTAATAAAATAATTCTTTGAATATAACAGTTTTACCATTATCTTGGTAATTAATTTTAATCCTAGTAATATTATTTGTTTCCATGACTATGAAATTGATCATATTATATAATATGAAAATTATGATCTAAAAAAATATATTCATTTTGTTATAATTAATTTCTACAATTAATGGAAATTAATTTTTAATATCATGAATAAAAATAATTTTTAGAGTAAAATATTAATTACATTTTCAAAATATAAAACATGTGTTTTATAAATTAAACATTGTATTTTTTAATAATAAAAAATTTCCCTTAAATAATTTTTTCATCATGACAAAATTTTTAAATGTTTTTAAGCTATACTTACATCTTGATATAATCATAAATTCTAAAATTCTAGCAAAAACTGTACTTTTCACTATTTACCTAGAAATCAATTTTTTCAGAAAAATCCCAAAAAATCACCATAAGATAATTTTTGCATGATTAATCCAAATATGAATTCATTTTATAAAATATAAATCCAATAAATTCATAAATTTATATTTTATTCATAATCATGAATAAAGGATCTTTGTGGTGTAAATTTTGTAATAGTTTTAGGATATAGTGTTTACATGTTATAGTGAGGTCTCAGGTATCACATACTCAAACTCTACATGAAAGGGTATTTTTTTAAGTGATCGTTTTTTTATTAGAGAAATAATTTATTTTCCTATAATCACAAGAAAAATAGTTATAGTTTTCCTATGAGTCGGAGTGGTAGTCTTCGATGAGGGAGTTTTAATATCATTACTTATTTGATTAATAAGTATCATATGGAAAATCTATAGTTATAAATTAGCATGGTGTGGAAAATTAAGACACCTAATGAGTCAATATTTGATAAATATATTACATAAATTAATTTTTTTGTTTCTTTCTAAAAATTTTAGAGTGCTGCTTTTAAGTTTCTAAATTAATTTCCAGGATGCATAGTTTGTGATCATAACTTATTTAACACTGAATAAGCAACTAAAGTCAAAAAAAATTCCAGTAGTTGGTCCATGGTTTGTTCATGGTTTGATAAATCGTGTACCAAAACTGTGCACCCCATTAAATTATCAATAATAGTGTTTTTTTATAAATTCAATTTTAAGAAATCTAACCCTGATTCCTTCACTATTTGAACAAACATCTCCTAGGAATTAACCCTTATTATTTATATTTCTTTATTTCTATTTCCTATTTTATATCTCATAAAAGGGGAATGATCCTTTAGATTTAGTTCATAAAAATAATTTCCTCTATTATTCGTTCTCATCGGTCTCTCTTCTTATTGGTTCCCCATGGATACTTCATCTTAGGGTTTCACCTTGGGAAAATTATTCTATGGGGTTTAAGAAAATTTTGTAATTTAAATCATCTTCGAAGGATTTTTATTCTTCTATTTTAGTGGAGAAGCATCATTTGAGACCAATTGCATTGATCATTGGTATATAGTTCTATACAACTCCTTTTTGTTAATGAAACCATGTGTTCTTGTATATTTTAAGTGATATTTTCATTAACATTAAATCTATATTGAATATATAATATTGAGGTATCCATGTTTTTTTTCTAAATTTCATTTTACATAAATTTTATTTTCTATGTTAAACATGTAAATTTCTACTCATATAAAACTTTCCACATTAGGTTATCAATGGAATGTCTTGTATTTTTTTCTCATGAAATATTAAAATTACTTTTTATAGATAGATTTATTATTATTTATAAATAATTAATAGTATATTTAAAGTTATTTTTTCAAATTTTAAGAATATTTTTTATTTACTTAAGGTGTTTTATGGAATATTTTTATTTAAATACAAAATAAATACACTATGAATATATCCTTATTTTTTAAGATTTATATTTTTTCTAATATGATTTTTTCTATCTTATATTGAATTGATATTTTGATTTAATTATAGTATGTAATAACTAATTTTCTATTTATTAAGGAATAAAGTGTTTTCATTATTTATTTTACACCCTTGATCATATTACCCCTATTAGGATGTGGTTTATCTGGTTACCAAAATTATACTATGTGAATTTTATTTTATTTTTATTTTCATGTTTAAAGGGGTTATATCATTAAAGGGTATTTAGAGGTGTGATGTTAGTATATTTAACTCACTATATTGAGATTATTTGGTGATATTTTAATTTTTTTTATTACCTTAAATTAGAATATCATAGGAATTATTAGGTACCTGAGTGAGAATTTGAGGGATGAGTACTACACTATTTGAGATATCTCACTAGTTAGTGTCTACCTAATGGATGTTTTATCTCTAGATAGCAGATTTTCTACCAAGGGAGTCTAGTGGATAAAAAACTAAGTTGTAAGTGTTGATAGTTACATGGGTTATCCATATGACAGATTTTGCCTTATTTATGTCTAATATTTTCTTATTAGAACCTATAGTGTTCTCCCATGATGATCATTATGTGATAATTGTGTGATTATATATTTATTAAGCCTATGTTATGACTTATCTTTGTGACTCTCTTTATTTCATGATATTATTATTCTCCATGATGTGTAATGCATGATTCTCAATTTATTATTGATTAATCTCTTTTATATATTTATAGTATTCTATAATTCTTATTTTTTTCTTGATGTCTTTGATTATAAAAATTATCTTTTTCTATGATATATATCTTATAGTCTATTTATTAGTGATAATAAAAGTAATTTCAAATTATTGAAAATGTGTTTATTTATATTGGTGTCTAAAGTATAATCCAAAATAATGGTTTCAAACTAATAAAGACTCGCATTCATTAGTAAACGTGTAAATATAATTTCATTAAAAAAAGTTCACTTATTCTAATTTTAGAATCTCTTATTTTACATTTTACAATATAGTTTGGCTTATATTAAAACCATTTACTGAAACATTTTGATATCATTTGGATTTTTTAAATAAATGGGTATTAAAGTACCACCCATGATACTTGGTTAAAAATGATATTTTTATAGTTGTATTTCAAAATTTTATTACATGGTTTATTTCCTAAATGGATTTTTATATATAATATAGTGGAATCCTATCAATCATGTGTTAGTCACACCCAATATACACACTTCATGTGTATTTATGTTTACTTTTTTATTATGTAGATAAATTTTTGTTTCTTTTTTATTATAATAGATGATTGGGTATAATGATCAAGACTAGAGGAGGTGACAAGTGGGATATGGAAACTTATCAAATGGATATGGGTATTTTGGTTTTATATTGATTATTTATTTTGGATTCTCTAATATTTTCAACCAATTAAACTTTACATCCTTTTATTCTTAATTTTTTGGAGTTTTATAAAATTGGGTTGTATGTTATGTAGTTGTTTATGTTTATGTATTTTATTATGTTTTAAATTTCTTGAATATTTCTTGTTAAACTTATTCCTTGTTTGGTTTTATTTATTTTTCATAAGTGTCAATTTATAGGTGTGATATATCCAACCTGTGGAATGGTCAAGCCAGATTTCTAGGTGGGTGAACTCCTTTGTTTTATTTATAAAAGGATGAAAATATTCTTCGCTTTATAATGTTGATATATCGACATTAGTTTTTATCCCATGATAAATAAGAATGTGTATTCTTACTTGTGATGGACTATCCTGGGTACTAGGGTTAGGTATCTCCAGGCAGTTTTTTATAATATATCTTTTATCCCTTACTTTATAAATAACCCTTAATCCCATATAAAATTCTCCAAAATCAATATAGAAATAAGATTTATATATATATATTTATTTATATATATATATATAATTCAAATATAACTCTAAATTGGTCTGATATGGATAGGGTAAAGAGGTGTCCATTTATAAATTGAGAGGGGTAAGATTTTTAAAAAAAATAATTTAAAAAAAAACTTCTTCCAAAGAATCACAATAGTAATTATTATTATAGTTGGGAATCATGTGATATTAAATTATTTATAAATTACATGATAAGTGATTTTTTCACCAACATATTTATCTTATTGTATTATATACCATATTTTATCATATTTCACTATTCACGTCTTTGATTTTAAATTTATGCATATTTCTAAAACTTCCTAATTAAATAAGTTTGATGACACAATACTAAATTTGTTACATATTAATTAAAAATAAACCTCTATGAATAAGTGGATTAATTATTACACAAAAACTACAAGTAGATTTAAATTTTCATATTTTAGATGTGAGATATTCTCAAGATTTTAAAAGAAAAAATCATTACTTTTTAGATGAGTTTATAAAATTCTACATGATTTATAAATTATTAAAATTATATATATATATATAATTTATTTTGTTTATTAGATATTTCTAGTTTTTATGCGATTATTACCTCTAAAATACACATAAATATTATTTCAATGGTAACTCACTCCCTTCGAACGATCATGTAATGACTAAATATCTCAAATAAATTTATATAGATTTTCTACATTCCAATCATGAAATAACACTTCTCATTCACATTTATTTTTTAAAATTTATGAAATTTATAATCTCAGGATAATAATATTATTTCTTATGATTATGAATCATATAGATATGGTTCCTATCAGAGGATATAAACAAATATACTTTAACCTCATATTCATGATATATGTTTTTATTTATTATAAAAAAATTTAGCAATAATGATGATTGTATATGTATAAATTTGTTATGAAATAATAAAGTTTATATTATACACACACTAAGTTGGTGTATGCATTTTATTTATTTATTTTCTTATTTAAATCCTTATTTCACATATGGGTGGTCAACCATTCAAAATATGTGATATATTCTTCATCCTATTTTGAAGGTAGGAGTGAAAGTGACGTTTAACACTATAGTATTTCATGATTCCATTTCCTTATACCCTACATATGGAATAAAAAAATGAAATATGACATGACTTGACATATCATGGCCTCTCTTGGCTCGTAGGTAACCCAATTGTTCCACCCCAATCCTACCTATAATAGGAAAGGGGTTGGTGACTAGCACTAAGTAAGAATATATCAAAATATGGGAGGACTTAGCCTATAAAAACCTTAAAAAATATTTCTCAAATGTACAATAGGATCCAAAACCCTAGAAAAACATATATAAATAATAAACTAAAATATAAACAATGAAATGCATGAGACGTTAAGTACTATAACATCCCACAAGATAAAACATGTGAAACTGAATACATCAAACAATCCTTTAAACTCCAATAATCCGGTAAGTTCCTCTATGATACAAGTACTCTGATAGTACTTTTCATCTTTAGTGGCCACTGCCACCATCCCAAACCATCAATATCCACCAATCACCAACTTGCATCACCAATCCCTTCTATTATTTAACTTTTAACAAGCCATGATTTTCCCTATTACCACTCAAACTATCTCTAAACCTGTACATCATCTACTCCAACACAGCACGTGTGGGCCTAAGGATCATGTAGGGGTGAGTATAATCATATCTAGTAAATCTCCCAAAAAATAAAAAATAATGAACAAAGTAATTGGTCAATTAAACTCTTGGTACATGTGGTGAAAAAGTGTAAGAAAAAAAGGGGAAAAAGAACACCAGATTAGCTCAAATTTCTTGATGCTAGAGTAACTTGGAGAATATTAGGAAAGAATAATTCTAATATGCTAAATCACTAGGAGTGTCAGGGATATTGATTAGTATTGGTAATCTAATATCTGATATTTGAAAGACACGTCATATAAGAAACTAAAGGTGCTTTGAACATCAAAGAGTCTATGAATTATGAAGTCATTTTCCATCTATGTAACACATCTCAAAGGTATCACTTAGTGTTTTAAGGAATCACATACATCATCAAAATATATACTACATAGAATTCCAATAAGAATATCATTGTCTAAATCTCAAAAGTGTAGGATTCGCATCCATGAATAACACTCATTATACAAGATAGAATGACACCCTCAATTATATCAATATCAATTAATAATCTATGAGTAACCATGAAATACAACCCACATGACCTTACATGATCAGTAGTGAGAGGACTGATCCTTGAAGACAGACACCTCAGATGAGGGAGTTCCAACACCAGGGGTGGACCTACACCCCACCAGAGCTCTTATATGGAGGATTAATGACTTCATTGATATAGGATTAATGCCCAAGATAGGTGTATGGGAGTACATAATCTACTTAAATATAGGATATATGGCACCTTCTCCCTGACTAGTCCTATTGTCAGGGGAATACCAACCACAGCACCACTCTGGTGATCACTCCCAAACCTTGACATCAACTAAATATCACTAAAGGGATAAACCCGCTCACACCATCATTCATCACATCTCATATATTAAAAAAAATTACCCTATCACATCCCACATATAATTACACTCAGAAATGACTAATCGCACACCCAAATCCAAATCTCATACATTTACTATAAACACACTTGAAGCCCATCATTGGTCCTAGGGGATAAAAATAAATATTCATATATTACATTAAAAATATCCATATAGGGAAAAATATATTTCACCATAGATATCTATGATGAAAATTACGTAGGATAAACTATTTATATGACTCAAATAGACACCTGATAAAAAAATTCACTTCATTGTACCATTGAAAAAATACACAACACGTTTAAACCCAAGGACTATTACAAGAGTCAGAATTAGGTATTATATATTTATCTTAGATTTTATTTCTCAATGTATGGGTTTTTATGCTACATGTGTATCATCAATATGAAATCAAACAGTGAATATACAAGAGACCCAAGATCAAATTCAAGTGGAGGCATATTTATGGTATTGTAGTAGTACTGTAGTAGGTACTGTAATAGGTATTGTTCGGTACTATAGCAACTGAGACTATTCATCTATTTCAACAGTTTGGTCCTCAGGTCCTTCAAGGCCTTTAGGCCATCCAAGGCCTTCAGTCCACCTAAGGCCTTCGGTCCAGTAAGGATTTTGGGCCACCTCAAGGCCTTCGGGACACATGAAATGCAAATGAAACGAGACAGATTTCAAAGGAACAAGGCTCCAAATGAGGATTTGGAGAAAGAGAATTCACCAGATCAGAGATAACTAGAATTGGAATAATAATATGGTATGTCATTACCATCAGTATTAGGACTATACATCTCTACATGGGACAGTTATCCGACCATCCTTGTGAAGGTGGAGAGTTGACTTCGATAAATATGTTAGGGAGGGGAAGTTCCATGTAGTCTATTTGGGATGAATTCATCTAAGGCCTTTGGGTTATATAATGTGTCACTAATCCTAAATTCCATGTAAGGGTTCCCCTTCAACCCTTAAAAAGGGGGATTATCAAAAATAAATAAAAAATGAAGGCCTTCAGGCCACTCAGGCATTGACTTTTAATATTAATAATATTAATAATAATATCATTATTATTAATATAACATATATTAATATATGTTTTTAGGGGTAAAATTTTTGGCTCCTCCCTCCCCTCAATCATGAATTAAGGGGTTTACACAAGGGTTTCCATGAATCCCCTTTGATTCTTCCTTACAATTGTAATTTCTTTTTATTTAATTGTTTTCTCTTACCTGTTTATATTCTTCTTTCTAGATTATCTCACATGGAAAACTTTCCTTAAATTGTCCTTAATTCACACCATTACATGAATTCCAATAGTAAGCACCATTCCTTATATGCCTTTGAGCCACCATCTTTCCAAACTTACATCGCTACTTCATCGAATGTTGTCGACCACATCCCAAACTGTCATCTCCTCCACACCATCCACTCCTCTAACAAACCCCGGATGCACTGAGCTACCAATGCATAATCCTATCATCCTCCTCTATAAGAACACAAGATAATTGAATCACTGATGTGGGGGTGAATTAATTATTTAATAATTTTATTTTTTTTCATTTTAAAATAACCTTTTCAGTTGGTTAGAGTGAATTTCAATGTTAAAACAAACACAAGAACACACAAAGAGAGAATATGTCATTTACAAGGTTCGCTACTCAATTTGAGTATCTAGTCATTTTCATGACCTAGTAAAACCCATGATCTTACAATCCACTATAAACATTGTGAATCACAAGTAGGGAAAATCTTTATATTTCACTTTAATGTATCTTGTCTATTTTTTGTATCCCACAAATCAAGTTCATCCTTCACTAATACAAAATTAAAATGATAAAGAGACAATATATATTTATGCATGCTATAGACAATAATCTAATTGTCAAGTGTTATGATAACTTCATTTTCTTATTAACTTCTTATACATGTAAGTCTTCACTTAAATTTACATGCACAACACAGCATGAAACCATTAATTCTTCAAGAAAACCTCTTCATAAACTTATTCACACACCCACATTTTTTATCTAAAAACACATGATATATAATTAATGTTCCATAAAGGTTACTATTCTCACCTTCTTATTAATTCAAATATTTATGATTCCACATTAATATATTTAAATTAAAAGTCTTAGAAAAAATGGATCTAGTCATTGTAATATTTTCCATAAGAAATGACTTATATAATTGTTTGTAAATACATAGAGTCATAAATAATTAACAAAACATCTTCACTTTTCTTTAAAAAATATGTTTATTTAACATTAAATCCACATGTATGTATAAATATATGATTTATACAAATACGGGATCATGAGAGCTTCGATCTTGGAATTTTCCCTCTTAAAACCCAACCAACTTATTTCTATGGAAAAATCACAACTCATCACATGAAATAATCATGAATTTATGCATGCATGAAATCCAGTGAAACATCCTTTGAAATAGTGTATAAAGACTTCCATGATTTCTTCTTCTATATTTCTTTCAACTAGTATCGAACACCCCTTTATGAAGGTGAAATTTATGGTTAACTCACTCAATTATCCTTATACTTCATGTGTGTACAACATATCTTTTTTCACTCCATCCATTCTATATGAAAAAAATAGTTTCACTAGATCTCACTTACTTTTTTCATCCTTTTTAATTTATTTGAAAAATCATTTTTCAAGAATCATGATACTCTATATCATAATATTTATTCCATATAAGAACATTTCACATTTAAAAGTCATATTTAATTTATGGTTGATCTATTTTTTCATCAAGCAGTTGCATCCCCATGACATCACTTGATGGTAGTACACCACACTAGAACATGGTGGTATCACCTCATCTACAGCACCCCATATGAATTATAATAGTGGTAGAACCTCAACGGTAGCGTCCCAATGATAGAACCATGGTAGTATCAACTCAATGGAAGTACCCCCAATGGTAGAACCCAAGATATATCACCACAATGGTATCACCTAAGAAAAAATCATAAAAATGTTGACAATAAAATACAACATCATAAACAAATAATTTCCTTATAACTAGATTCCTAATAGCAATACAAAGCCACTTGGTCTTAATAAAATCCCATATTGTATTTTTTTGTCATCCAAGGATCAAAAATCACTGAATCTATAAAACTCAAGAAATAGATCATTATCCCACAATTCTAAGCCTATTTGAGAATACTCAGTGTAGAAAATAAGAATCACTGAATAGGAATTTCATGTTTCTCATAATAATATATTTAAGAATAACCTCTTATCCTTCAAGAATCTTCACCAAAAGAAAAAAACATTCCTGATCATAATGTCCTCCTACAATAACTTTTAAAAAATTAAAAAAAATTAAGACATGCTGAATCCACAAATTACCCCTTTTAAAAACTACACCTAAATATATTCTCTCCCTAAATTGGTAAAACATATATCAATGTATAGATTATTTTTTCATTTTTCTCACCCTTTGAAAATAATATCAAAATGAAAGAAGATGTGGGGGACATATCATACATACCTCATCTATATACAGGGTGAGGTTAAACATCCAAATTCATCCATATATTTTTGAATACATATTTATACAATGTCTTGGTGAATATATTAGTAATCAAATTTTTGTTGGAATGGACTCCTACTTCAATTCATTTCTATACAAAAGATCCTTGATGAAGTTATATTTAACATCAATATGCATTCTCCTATAATGTTTAACTATATTCTTTGAATAATTTATAAGACTTTGTTATCACATCAAAGAAGAAGTGGAATCTTTACACCCACCTTTAGATATTTCAACTGAGTTTTCATCCACATAAATTGATTTGTATCATGAGTTGAACCGCATATTTTTCCTCAGTAGTGTTTAAAATTATAAAAAAATCACTTTGTATGAATACACACACATAAATTACTATGAAAGAAAACTCCCTCAGATGTGTACTTTCCATCATCAGTACAGCCTGCCTAATCTGTATAAACATAAACAAAAAAATAAAAATTTTATTTTCTATCATATTTAAATCAGAAATATTTTATACCCTTTATATAATTGATAGTCCTTTTCTTACAAAAAATTATATTCTTGTAGAGATATTTAATACCTGGAACAAAGAGTGACATCATATAGTATATTTATTCTTGAATCTTTAATGTATAAAAACTGCCAATCAACTTTCAACTCCCTTTGATTTCATTATTGGAAAACTTTTTTGCCACTAAAATTGGTTTAAAAATAGATTTTAAATCATCTATACCAAATCTTTTCAAAATTTCCTTTTAATACTTATCTTGAGAAAGAAAAATGTGATCTTTATATTAATAGATTTATAGACCAAGAAAGTATATCATCTCTCAAAATATAGACATTTAAAATTAGTCCTTCACTTCTTTAGAAAACATTTCACACATTTATTTATCATTTCTAGAAGATATTATATCATATACAGAAATAATAGAAAGTGGATATAAATATTTGTTATTTTGATGTAGATATTATTTTCAAATCTTCGATTTATAAAATTCATTATATTCAAGAAGTTGTTAATATTAGAATACCATGATCTTGGGGATTATTTCAGCCCATATAAATCCTGTATTTACTTGAAAATATAATTTTCATCTTCTCCAAGAATAAACCCACTCTTTTGTTAAATTTAAACCCCTTCCTCTAATTCTCAAATGATAAATGCATATTGTACATCCATTTGGTAGATCCTATAATGCCTTTGTGTATAAATATCAAGTAATGTTTGAATGGTTTAATGGTTTCATAGGAATCAACTACTTAAATATATGAATATAATTTATACAACAATCTTTATTTTTTCTCACCATTTCACCTTTTTCACTCAATTTATTTCAAAACACCCACTTTTTCCTCCTGAAATTCTTATCTTTAGTTTTAGGAAATAGTTCCCAAGTTTAATTTTTGTAAATTTAATATAATTATTAATTCATTTAACTAAACTAGTCTTGATGTGATAGAGCTTCCTCAATATCATTAGGTTCAACTAGAGAGAACATAGAAGTATGAAATATTGTACTTAGAGTTATTATATTTTGTACCTATTTTTCTTTCAGTGATGTTTTAAACTTGAACTTCTCTTATTAGCATAGAATGAGTTGAATGTAACATTTCCTCATCACTTTATATGGATGAATCTTATCCTTCAATTAGTACATATTCAATATTTTCATCTTTTTTTTATGTTTCTTAAATATTTTGAAAATAATTAGTAGTAACGTCACTTCCAGAACTAGCTTTGTTATCAACAATTTCCTTCTTTGAAAATTCAAGGATATTTACATCAGTTGTTATAGTAATGAAATTCTCTACCATTAGGAGGATAACCAAGAAATATTCTAATAGTACCTCTTGTCTCAAACATACCTAGATATTAACCTTTAATTTTAATGATATAAAGGATTTCATACACTCTGATCTACTTCAAGCTTGGAGTCTTCTTATAGCATATATAATATTGATTCAAATATGAATTTTTTCTATAAAATAATTGATTTTTAACATGTACTAATGATCCAATATCTTTCCTCAAAAAAATACTCCAAATATCAATTTCTACCAACATTATTTGAGCCATCTCAACTAAACTTCTATTCTTCCATTCATCTACACTATTTTTTTATGTTGTGTATGGTGAAAAGTATTTAAGATAAATACCGTATTTTTCAAGATATTATTCAAACTTGTTAAATCATAAACATAAATCAAGGGTCACTCCCAATACCATCCTCATAATTTTGACTATTTCCCATGGAGGATTGGGTTTACTCTTTATTCCCATAAACAAAGTGAAAAAATTCCCATGGTAGATTAAGTTCACTACCTAATCTCATACATAACATCTCATGAGATATAAAGTTTTACTCAATGAATTATAGGGATATATAATTCAGGATACACCCATCACATAAAATAAAATCATACATATGTGTGAAACATGAGTAAAATAAACTATATATAAATCATAAGCATGATCAAACCCATGGAATGAAGTGAGTTTCGTATTTATAATTCAAGGCATAACAAAAGGATAAATCATAAAGATTACTAAGAGAATAAGGAATTAAATAATTATTAAATTTAATAATTGAACAAGGAAAAATTTATTGAGTATTTATTTCCAATTTATAAAATTCATGTAAAAGATCTAGGAGAAGGAAGAATAAAAATAAACCACTTGGGTGGTGCTTTGTGAAAAAAGTAAAGTATATTTTTAAAGAAGGAAAGAGATTATTATTTTCTATAAAAACAAAATAAAACAAATACAGATATTCATAAAATAATTATGGTTATTAGAAGTTATACATGGTGTTAAAACATTTTATGGGTGTGATTCTTTACATGAGACAAAAAATAGAAAATTTCCCTTAAAGTGGTTTTACTTAAAAGTGGAAATTTTCAAAGGGAAAAAACATATAGAACACCAGTAATGAAAATGATATTTAACTTGGTATATATTTAAGGGACATATATACAAAAATAAAATATGTTAATGATAATAATATTTCATAAAAAGGTATAAAAATAAATAGAATTCATGACTCAAAGGTAACTAGGGTGGTATGAAAGACCCCTTACCCCGTGTCTGAATGTGTTCTACACTAGTACTTAAATTAATGAATAAAAAAATTAAGTTTATTAAATACTTACTTAGGAACCTTATTAAATTATATTTAATATTTTAAGGTTCTTTAATTATCATATGTTATTAATTTATAATATATTTTTCTTGCCTACGTCGGTTTCTTGAGATTGTTCGGTCAATTTTTCCATAACTCCATATATATATGTTTATGATGGTCAAAAGAATTGTAAAATAGTTTCATAATATCCATAATATTGATAGTGTTATGGAAATAATTTTTACATATTAAATATATTTTTTTAATCCATCTATTATGGGTTTTGATGAAAAATGAAACTCATTTCTTGTGGAAGTGGTAGTCTGCACGTAGGCACGATTAATGTTTCCATTTCTCAGTGAATGGGAAGTAATGATGATAAATGATAGTTTTTATATTTTAGAATCATATTTATATTATATATATATTATTTATTCATCCATTACATCCTTTTTTAACATCCATGAATGTTAGTGATGAAAAATGGAAGACGTCGCTTTGTAGAGGCGGTTGTCCACACAACATAATAATGACACATTTGATTTTCTTAGCGAATGGAGAGGAATAAATAATAGTTAATACATTAATATAATAACATATAATTATAATAATTATACTTATTTAATTATATTTTTATGGATATAATATATTTTGAAGAGGAATATTAAGGGGGGGAATTATGAAGAAGGTAATGCTTACGTTGAAGACTTGATCTTCTCTTAGATATCTCATTATATGTAAAGGCCTTAAGATAAATTCTAGAGATCATAGTATTAAGGATGATAAAATTAATTATAAGTGATATATTTTGGGTATATGTTAAATTTAAATTCTAATGGTAAGTGTAACCATGGATGGGTGGAAGTGATCCCCTTTTATAAGTGAATAAAATGAAACTTTTGAGAATACCCTTTACACTTCCATGATATCATTACACTATTCCTTGGTAAATGACTCAAAAATTTAACAATAATGTATTTTATGGTGTTATTGTGTCTATTAAGACTCAACCAAGACTTTTCACACATGTTTTAAACATTTTTCAAGTCTTTTACTATAGGTTTTTACATTTTAACATTTTTATTTTTACCCTGGTAACTAGTTTTTTACTAAGTAATTCATATTTTATTTAAAAATATATGGTAACACCTATTACAAAAATTTTATGTTTTGAACCTAAATTTAATCTCCATTTAATATATTTAAATTTTTAAATATGATAAAATCAAATTTTAAATTAAAATATATAATATATAATAAATTGTTTTTGTATAAAATTTGATTTTAACCATTATGTGTTCTTAATATTATTTATTATTGACTACCAATTGAATTAGTTTTAAAATAATTATATATAAGTTTTAACATAATATTATAATAATAATTTAAATTGTTTTAATTTAATTTATTAGATAAAAATTACACAATATTAATAAAATAATTCATTAAAAATGGTTTCACCATTATTGCGGTAATTAACTTTAATCTTAATAATGTATTTATTACTAAAAATGAAATTGAATTTTTCAGTTAATATTGACATCTTGAACTCAAATAGGAAATAAATTTGGTTATATTTAATTTCTTAAAGTGATAAAGTCTATTTTTTTTAATATAAGCATGTAAAAATAGTTTTTATTGTTAAATATTACTTGAGTTTCAAAAATGTTAAACATGTGTATTATAAATTTATAATAGTATTCTTAAATTCTTTATATTAATTATTAAATATATATTTTGTACATAAAAATTGTTTTTTAAACTTTTAATTCATTCTGGTATTATAAAAGTGATAGTTTTTAGCAAAATCTGTATTTTTACTATTCACCTAAAAATCAATTATTTTAGAAAAAACCCAAAAAATCATCTTAAACTAATTTTTATGTGTTTAGTTAAAAAATTATGTTATTTTCATCAAAATAAAATTCTAATTATGATAGAAATTAATTTTGATATAGGGATGCAAAATGCAATAAATGTTATTTATTCCAACTAATTTAACGGTTATAACAATTATATTTAATAATTTAGTTTTATTAAAGTTTCAAGATTTTGGTTTTTTTCAGTATTTAATGTAACATAAGATACTAAACTTAATATTTATTAAGGGTATATAATCACTAATACCTTGGGTCATTACGTTAATGATTCTAGAATTACCAACTATAAGTATAATATGAAATACCATAACAACATATATTTTAAATGTAAAATAATTTTTTGTTTTGTCTAAAATGAACAATGAGATAAATATTTTGGTAATGATAAAAAAAATCAATATTTTAACTCTAATTATTTCACCATGTAATCCAAAAGTTTTTCACTTCTCGTTAGTGATCTAGGAATGACCCTTATTCGGTTCCTCTAATAATGCACCTTACTTATAATATTTTTATACTTACATGGTTCCTACATATATATATATATATATATCTGTGAAAACATATACCCAATAAGTATATGTAACATCCATGACTTCTTTGAAAGTATTTTTTCATTTAATTTCAATCCTTTATTTGTTATGGGGGTTTTCCATGCATTTTGGTGGAAATGGTAGGTTTTCAAAATTTGGGCCAAACTGTGAGACCATTTCTAGATTTAAAAATAAATTTTGTTTGTTTTATAACTCCTTCATTTTTCAACATTTTACACTCATTACATTATCAATTGTAATACCCTAGTATATTAAAACCACTGTATCCATTTGGACCTCATATTAATCCATAATAATGATGGATTTGGGTTTTTTATTAAGGTGTTGGGGCATCCTGAAAGCCCATTTCCTGCTTAAAATATATATTTTTTAATTATTTAATATCTCATTTAATTTTTAAGTTTTTTCAATGATTAAAACTCTCACCCTATCCCACTTACCCAAGGTGCTCCCCCATTCTCTCCTCCTCCAATTTGGAGATCAATTGAATCACGAATTTGGGTGAAACTTCTCTAGATTTCACAAATCGCCCAGATTTGAAGAGGTAAATTGATCCTTTTATAAATCATTCTATTTTTACTCTTTTTTCCCATTACATTTCCTACATGACCTCCTAAGATTTATTTTAATCTCAATTTCATTTATGGTGGCTTTTACATTCAGATACTAGTGTATTTGGGTCGTTTTATTCAAGATTTATTTGGGTAAGTGTTTCTCTCTTCATTTCCTTCCTTCTCCTTAAGGTTTCCTCCCTCTTTAATGAATATATAGAGTGTAAAAAAGTTAGTTTTCATACCTAGGGTTTGATTTAGGGTCTTTTTGGTGAAATCTTATGGTTTAGGGTTCATTTTCACTTCCTTGTGGTGCGGCGGAGGTGCAGTTGAGGTTTCGCACTAAGATTCAAGGGTTTTGACTCAAATGGTAGGTGGTTCCATGTGTAAGAAATTTTTGATGAGTTATATTGCTTGATTTACTAGTTTTAATGTTACTCATATGCTACTTGTGGTGTTAAAACCATTTTTGATGGATTTTCTTAAGCATTTAATTTTATAGTTGTATTATGGCTTGAAATTGGGCGCTTTTCATGGGTGACTATTGGGGTAATGTTTGGGTGTATTTTATAACACATGAAAGTGACTTATTGGTGTTTAAATGGGATTAATATTCTGTTTTTTTAATGTCTTAGTTTCATGTGATCCTTTAAATGGGGTTTTTAATGGGTTCAAGGTGTAAAACCATGTTGTACTTTTTGGAAGTGATTTATGAAAACATGTGTTTTTCATGTGTGTCTTTTGTGCTGTTAATTGAGGTATTTTTATAACACTTGGTATGAGTTTAATAAATGTTGTTAAGTCTTCCAATTATGTTATAGATTTATATTGGTATTATTTTGTAATTGAATGAGGGATTTGAAATGGGTTTTGTGTGTAAAGCATAGTTACACCCCTTGGGTTTGTTTTATGAAAATTTTGAATGTTTTGTTTAGTTAAAAAAAGTGGGAAAAAGGGTGTATATGTACTGTTTGGTGGGTGTGTTCACCTAATATGGGTTTTTTAAAGGTAAGGTGGTTATTTAAGATGTCAAATATTTTTTTAGAATGTTTTATAAAGTGCTGAAATGTTTTAGCAGAAGGAAAGAGAGCTGTGAAACATGGTTGTGGGCTGTTTTGTATGAGTGTGTTGTGAAAAATAAATTTTGTTGCTGAAAGAAGTATTATATGATATTTGAGTGGGATTTTATGTGAGTTATAATGTCTTGTAATGGTTTTATAAAAAAAATTAAAGGATTTGTGGAAGTGTTAAAGAAATGTGAAAAGTATTGTGGTCTATTTTTGGAGTGAGTATGATTTCAAAATGCATTTGAATTAAAAAGTAGATTTTGGGAATTGTGTGATGTCCATGTGGAATTTTTGGTGAAATTTTGATTTGGAAATGATATTTTCATGTGAAAATTATATTTCTTAACTTTTTGAACTTTTTTGAGAGCAAGGGGAAACCCGAGTATCTAGGTGGGTGGACGTGTACTAGTATGCTAGTGAATCTGTGGGGTTTAGCCTAAGTTTCACATAGCAAGATTCATGCTTAAAACACTAACTAAAATATGATGATGATGATTTGGGACCACTAGGTTATTATTATGTTCCATAATAGTGTATCATGCATGAGAACAGATATTGTGATGGTTACTCTCACAAAGATACGAGATACCTGGGACCCACAACGAGCTAGTACCTAGGGGTTATTTCCTATTGTCTGTGCTCATTAGTTACTTTGTCATTATCGTTAGAATATGGTATGTTTGGTTGGAAAATTCAGTATTGCTGACATTATTTTTAAAATTTTTGATTCTTAATGATATCCCACTTGAAAACTGTTTTAATTTTTTAGTTTCATCTTTTAGAAATTGTAACTGGCATTTCCTGTTTATGAAAACTTACAAGATTTTCATCTTTGAATGTTTATCACATGGAATCTATTAGTGCTGGTATACTACTGGGAATTTACTGACACCCTACTTACACCCTTGGGTGTAATTATACTTGGTTATTTTTGTTGTCGCAGGTTGGGTACAGTTTTTAGTGCCAGTGGTTCGGGTTTCTAGCAGGTCCTTGGTGGTGAAGTCTTGTAAAGATGGATTAAGGGCAGTGCCCCTTTACATGAGGGTTCTTGGGATGTTTCCTTTTGGTTTTTTACCTTTTCTATAGTCTTGGTGAGTTTTTTTAAACTATGAAATTTATTTTTGAATTTTTTTAAAAGATTGTTTGGTTTGAAAAATTCAGAATTGTTTTATTGGATTCATTTGTTATTTAAAGTTTATAAACTCGGGTAAATCATTCCCAAATTTCATTTTATGATACTCGGGCAATTTTTCCTACCTATGGGGATTGGAAATTCCCTTTTATCCTTGTCATGGGCCGAGTTTGGCACCAGTTTTCTTGGTGACCATATTTGGTTCGTGACAAAATGGTATTAGAGGAGGTTCAGGTTAACTCTTTGGGTCATGTTATTTGGGGAAGAGTCGGGATATTCTGGAGTTAGGATTGTTGGGAATTGGTATTCTAGTTATGGGTAGTGTTCCTGATCACCACATCGCATTACGAGATTCAAGTTTCTAGGGGAATTCATGATTTATCTAAGTCCTTTGGTTTTCTTGTTTTGATGATGATTAAGAGAAATGAAAAGAGATTTGGGTTAATGGTCTCAGTGAGCTCACATGGCCTGGAAAGCCATGTGGAGCCAGTGATATTCCCCAGAACACTCTTTGTGACTATGAAGTGATTGAAATATGGCCTCTAACCATATGACCAAGTCACCCACTAAAACTAGTTTCCTCTTGAATTGTCTTGTGTTCTTTAGTTTTGAAATCTTGGAACTTTGGTTTTAAAGTGACTTGGTTTTAAGAAGCATAAAGTTTTTGTGAAATGATTTTCAAATAAAGAGGGAATGGTTTGATTTATTAAATGGTGGAACTAAATTTTCAGAATTGTTTTGAAATGGAAAGTGGTGTGTTTACACCTCTTTTGAAAGCAGGAACTATATTGAAGTTGGTTTTGAAAAAGTGTTTCTAATAGAGTTTTCTAAGCAATCAAGGGGTGTTTTAATGGGATGAGATGTTTTAAAATTTATGTGAAAAACTTGAAAGTGAGTTCTTATCTTTTTTTTCAAAAGAACACAATTTATTATTAAAAAATAAAGGGGACTACATGATTCTGAAAGAAGGAATTTTTTTACAGTCTTTTTCATAGATAGAGAGAAGCTCCACTAGAAAATTATCACTCCACGTAATGTCCTGGTTAATTCCCTTATTGGCCAGACCATCAGCCAACATGTTAGCTTCATGGTAGGCATGTGTGGAAATGTATCTGAGCTCAAGGAGTGAGTTTATACAGTTCTTCCAATGCGTTGTAAGAGGCCAAGCAAGTTGCACCACACCATTCTAAATAGCTTGGATAATGGTGGTGGAATCACTTTCAATCCAAATTTTGTTCCAGCCTATTAGCATAAAAAAGTGGATAGCTTGAATCATAGCCATCATCTCAACCTCTAGAGAAGAGACAATCCCATAGCTACCAAAGAAGAGGTCATGTAAGATCCCAAGAGAGTCTCTAAAGATGTCCCCACAGCCTGTAGGACCTGGGTTTCCTTTAGAAGTGACATCAACGTTGATTTTGATCCAGCCAAGAATCGGGGCTTACCAGAACACTTCGAATGAGAGATTTGGTTGTTTGTAAATCCCATTGATTCTAAGCTGGTGAAGGATCATAAATTTACCAACCGATTTATTGCAATGGGCTTTTTGAATCTTGTAAGGATCCCTAATGGCAATAAGAATTCTCATCCGTCCTGCATTAAGATTGAATGAGTAGTTATTATGGATAATGGAATTTATATCATACCATAAAACGTGGAGCAACTCTGCAACAACGGATAATAAAAGGTTTCTAATTTGTTGCGAAGAAACAAGCTCCACACAACATTTTATCAAAGAGAAAATAGATTCATCAAGTAACCATCTGCAGTTAAAGATGTCAGTAATATAATTCCAAAGAGCAGTGGTTGTGGCACAAGACAAAAATAAATGATTGATATCCTCCCTATATTGATGACCTAGGGGAATCTCAAGCATAGTTGAACACCAAAGGATTGGAGACAAACCTCATTAGGAATACGATTATGATCAATACGCCAAATAAGATTAAATCTTGAAGGTTTGATTCAAGGTTTATCAAAAGGTTTCATCCTAGCGAAATTAGCTTCAGAGGAAGTAAACAAATGATTGTAATAATTTTTAGAATCAAGAATACCATTATGGGTTGGATCCCAAATAATAAAGTCTTAATCATTGGTGAAGGGATACTCATCAACAACTTGATTGATGTGATCAAGGAGGTTTAAGTTATTAGTATGCATCACTTCCTTTATGAAGTAGTTGATATTATCTAGAGAGGCATTAGAATGAAGCATAGAAATAAGGGGGGGTTAGTCCAGTTGTCAAGCCAGAATTTTATGGTGGATTTAGAGCTAACCATCCATCTGGAATTGTGCATGATATTGACAAAGGAGGTCCTAATGGATGGCCAGAGGGAAGAATTGGCATAACTCAAACTTCATTTTTTAAGTTTTTCCAGGAAACAACTATTGAAGAAGGTGGTTGAATCAGATTTATTTTTTATCAAGTTCCGAGTCTGGCTCGGAGGGATTTATTAAAAAGCTTGAGGTTTTTGATGCCAAGCCCTCCTTTTTGAAGAGGTTTGCAGCAGGTAGATCATGGAACGTTAACAATCTTCCTTTCAAGGATACTACCAATCCAAATAAAGTTTTAATGTAGGAATTGATTTTATTAAGGATACTGAGGGGCCATCTGTAGATCATCAAAGAGTAAACCATTTTGGAAACAATATATGATTTCACAAGGTAGATTCTACCTACCATAGAGAGAGACTTTCCTTTCCAGGATGAAAGTTGGTTAATGATTTGGTCAGATATAGCATTAAAGTACATAGATTTAGGCTTGCCCCAAAATATGGGAACTCCCAAGTAAATAAAAGGAAAATACCCTTCTTTGATAATAAGACTCTCAATGATATATATTTTTCTAGAGGTGGGGAAATTTTTCCCAGAGAAAATAAACGATTTGTTCCAACTAATGAATTGGCCTAAGATTTCTTCATAGTGAGATAAGGCAGCTTTAAGGTTTATGATATTTTTTTCCTCCATTAAGGGAAAGGATTATATCATCCGCATAAAGTAAATGAGTCGTAACATTGAGGTTGTGGGCAGCCTAAATAGGTTTGATTTTACTTTGCTGAACAAGAGAAGTGAGGAATCTACTAAGGTAATCCTCTGAAATGAAGAATATGATAGCAGAGAGGGGATCACCTTATCGGACTCCCTTAGAGAATTTAAAATATCCCTTGGGTGATCCATTGATAAGAATGAATATGGAGGCTGAATTGAAAAGAGAGTTGATCCTGCTAATGAAAACATCCTTGAAACCAAAACCTCGGAGCACTTTGAAAATGAAATTCTAGTCAATTGTGTCAAAAGATTTCCTAATGTCAAGATTAATAGAAATTTTTTCACCTATGGAAGCTTTATTAATAGAGTTAGTGGATTTCAAAGCAAGGAAAATGCAGTCTTGAATAGACCTACCTTTGATGAACCCAAATTGGTTCCAAGAGATAATTTTGTTACATAGAGAGGAAAGCATGTTGGCCAGGAGCTTGGTAATGATTTTGTAGAGGGAGTTGATAAGAGCAATAGGCCTGAACAAATGGATTTCAAAGGCATTGGCCACCTTAGGAATTAAGGTAAGGAATTGAGCATTGAGACCATAAGGAAGGACACCATTAGAGAAAAAAGTCTTAACAATCTTACAAACATCCATCTGGACTACCTACCAGTGGTGTTAGAAGAAGCCATTGTTTAAACCATAAGGCCCTGGAGCACTGTCAGGGTTGAGGCTCAAGATTGTGGCTTTTATCTCATGATCGAGGGGAGTGCTCAATAGAAAAAGGTTGTCTTCTTCGAGGATCGAAGTAGGAATGATCTGAGGAAAGAGATCCTTGTTTATACCTGATCCATTGAAGATAGTGTCAAAATAAGACACCACATGGTTTTCAATGACGGCCTCATAATCAAAAAGGATGTAATTTTCCTTGATAAAGGATATGGGATGACAGACTTTCCTAACCGTTTGTAGTGAATTGTAGAATTTGGTGTTTCGATCACCATCAGAGAGCCATTTAGTTTTAAAAACTTGTTTACGAATGTTATCCTTAAGAGCCAAAATGGAGTTGAGCTTCATAGAAATGTTGGCCTCATTTTGAGGGTCAGAGGAGAAGTCAGTATGGGTGTCATTATTTTGAATTTGATTGAGGGCATTCTCAAGAGTGGATATCTCCTTATCAATTTTTTTTTATTTAGCATTGCACCAACCTTTGAGAAAATGTTTGAGATGCTCGAGCTTTGTTATACAAGAAAAATCATCTATATGATGGTTCATAGAATTCCATCAACTTTTTATAAGATTAGATCATTCCAAATCCTCTAACCAAGCATTGTTAAATTTAAAAGGAATAATGGGCATGATATTTTTAGAGTGGAAACTAACCAGAATAGGATGGTGATCCGAGTTTAGCTTAGTTAAGGTGATGTTGGAGATGGTGTCATAGGTATCCAGAGTAGGGACATTCACTAGTGCCCTATAAATTTACTAGAAACCACCCTATTATAATTTCTTTTGTACCAAGTGAATTTGGAACTATTAAGATTAATTTCAACCAGGTTACAGTCTTCTATTGAGGCTCAGAATTCCCTAAAATAAATGTGAGAATGGGCATGTCCAAGTTTTTCACTGGGAGAAAGGATAGCATTAAAGTCTTCAATCACCAACCAAGGGTCTTTGACGAAGTTAGCTAAGATAAATAGGTCATTCCAAATAGTCCTACGATCTTGGTATCTATTATTAGTATAAACTATAGTGCAATACATATGAATACTATTAAGAATAAAATCACAAGTGAACATTTGATCAGAAAAATTGTGAACCTTAACATCTTTCAGAGAAGTATGATATAAGATCCAGAGAGATTCTACTACACTACTATTATTGCAAGCACCTAGAAAATTGTAACCAGAGGAAGAAAAGTGAATAAATTTCAAAGAGAAATTAACTTTGGGTTCAGAAAGAGCAAAAAGTTTTGGTTTATGCAACAAAATATTTATTTTAAGCATAGAAATAGTGTCAGAGTTAGATATACCCTGACAGTTCCAAAAGATAACATCCATTAAGACCTGTGTTTGGATAAGGGGCACATTTTTTTCTTATTAGATCCACTTGAGCCTTTGTTCCTCTTTGATATTCTAAGATTATAAGAAGAGGCCGGAGTGGTCTTCATGACCTACTTACTCATGGGAGAATCATGAAAAGTGTTAGCAGCATCAGAGTTAATAGTTTCCATTATTCTATCAAATGATTTAGGATCTTTATTAGAGGACCTAGAGCCTCTAACTAGGTCAATAGATGGGATTGGAGTCTGAGGTATAGTAGGCAGAATAGGAGAGGCCTTCATGACTATTATACCAATAGATTGTGTAGTTGGTTCCAGGTCATTTTGATCAGATTACTTAACATTTAAAGGAGATTTTAGAGATTCAGTGCATGTAACAGAATTAGAGTGTTTGCATACTACTATATTATGATTTAATAAAGTAACTGAGTTACCTGAAGAAAGCATACCAAGAGAGGTAGCTTGGAAAGATCGAGAAACAGGTTCTTCTACCAGAACAGCCACAAATGGATCATTTTCCTCAACTGGGATGGCATGAGTTGTGACTGAAATATCAACCTCTGAATGAGCATGTTTCTTGATAATATCCACCCGTAGTAAATCTTGGGAGGTCCCATTATTCTCAGACACCAAGGGGTTATTTTTCTCAGGAACCAGAGGGACTATGACATCCTTCGATGGAATGATCAGAGGAGAGTTGAAGACCCCAAGAACCATCTTTTGAATATCTTCCTGAATCAAGAGCTCAATTTTAGTTTTCTCCTCCTCCTCGATCTGTTCTTCCCAGGTAACACCAGAGCTCTCTCCTAGAAGACTAACCCTATTGACCCAAACTTCCAAGTGCTTCATATGAGGAACATGAATGGTTGGATCCATGGATTTATTTTTTTCTGGTGTTTCGTCTTCGTCCACCCATCATCGGCTGGCTGAGCAACCTGACTTTACACTACTCGACATTTCAGAAGGGAATGTCCGACTATCTTGCACAACTCACGGAATAGCGGCATTCATTCACTTTCAAATCTAATTTCGGTTTTTAAATCATATAGTTTGTGGCATGTTTTGACCAATGGACCAGCTTGGTTCGGTCATTGGGTTCTCTCATTGGATAAGGTATTCCCCATTAAGGGTTAATTCACAACTGAAGTGCAACCTGGATTGTTTCACCATTGGAAAATCCTTTAGTTAATCAATATAAGGAATATTTTATCAATATTTGTTGATTAAGTCTACACCCATTCCTTTATTTTATTTTTGTATCCTCTTGTAGCAGGACAGTTCTCATGGAATGTTGAAAGAGACCTTTGTTTCTTAAGTTTCTTGATTCATCGATGGTGGAAGTGGTCTGGGGTTGTTAGTTTGGATGAGTGTCTCGATGGTGTCTAAGAGGGCCTCTGGGATCTTTATATTTTCTTTGAAGAAGGATTTCATGTTAAACCCCAGTTTTGTAAATATGGTCATGAGAGGCTATTGTGGCCACTTTATGGACTTATGTGTTGTTTAAGGACTTGGCATAAGGTCTCATTCCATGTATTGTTTCTATCAGTCGCAGTGGTTATGTTCGGTGACGCCTTGTGATGTCATGTGCTCGTTTGACTGTAAAGGTAAAGGTTGTACAATCCTCTGAGAGTCTCTGTTATGTTGGGAGTATGTCTCCCTTGGATAAATGTTAAAATCCTCTATTTCAGAGGAAGTTGTTTATATGATTCCTTTCCTTCTGTTGTTTCTCACCCGATGAAACAAGGTGTGATGTGTGTGCATCTTCTAAGACCTTGTTTCAGTGAAATGTTGGGTTAGGGTAAAGTGATTTTGGAATTTTTTATTTCTTGGTAAACTTATCAGGGATTGCGGTGTAGTTTTTTGTATCACCAAAAGAAGAATTTTTGTTCAGTTGGTTTCCAAAGCCTAATTACAAGGCCGAACATGCTTCAATCATTTGAGCTCCAGCCACAGGTTCTGGAGAGAATTTGGCACGTAGTCAGGGTAAATACTAGGGTTTTTCAAACCCTTGTACAATTCATATCATTAGTATGAATGATAGGAATATTTTAAACCTATGGTGTCATCATCTTGTTCCAATTGTTCCCATTTAGTGGTAGAGGTGGGAGGACCTCATTTCCATGTTGTTTCCTGAGTTCATACTTTACCCCTTTGGTTTCAACTGGGTATTTGGAGAAAGGTTTGAAGTTTGGCCAGATAGGTTGAGCTCATGATTTTCACGTGGTTGGTAGTGACTATGCCCCATAAAACCATGTAGATAGAAGGATCCCCATGGTTAGTGCATGGTTTCCCAAACCGTGTGGACTAACCCTACGGTCTTCCCAACTCTTTAAATTTTGGGGTCTTTTTGTACCGTCATGTGCTAGTCAGTTAATATGGTTGGTTTTATGGTGGGGAGACCCACTATGAGTCTTATATAAGTTCTTTTATAAAGTTTTTATGGAATTATACCCCTTAAACCAGGGATTCCGTTTAGGCCTCCCCTTATTAGTGTCCTGAATCTATCTCGGGAAAATTTAAGTTGTCTCTTATGGTGGGGAGACCATTTGTGTCTCCATATACTAGTAACTCAGATTGGTCCTTAGTCTTGGCATAGCGAGAGGTAGTCTCGTTTAGATCTATATAACTACCAACCTCTTCCTGGGGTAAACATTGGGATTAGAGAGTTCTCAATGGTTTAGTTAAATCAAAGTGAAACCTTGTTCATTGTTGTTGTTCTTCTGGGTATATTACTTGAGTCTTGTTCATATAGTGTTTTCGGAGTTTCCTTTTGGGGATAAATTCTAAATGTTCTTGATCATTTTAGGAAATTTATGTAACTTTTGGTTTTTGAGAGTATTACTTCGTTAATTGATCACTAGAGGTGTTTTGGCCTTTCAGGGGTGGACCAAACTTGGGGAAGGAGTATATATATGTTCTATCAGTTGGGTTTGGTTTTTTCTTTTGGAATTATTGTGGATTTCCAGGGATGGAAAGTTTTATGTTGGGGAGAATTGTCACATCCATGACTTCTTTTAAAGGCATTTTTCATTTAATTTCCATCCTTGATTTGTTATGGGGGTTTTCCATGCATTTTGGTGGAAATTGTGGGTTTTCAAAATTTGGACCAAACTGTGAGCCTATTTCCAGATTTAAAAATAAATTTTGTTTTTTTATAACTCATTTATTTTTCCACATTTTACACCCATTACACGTCCCAATTAGAATACCATGGTACATTAAAACCACCATATCCATTTGTACCTCATATGATTCCATAATAATGATGGATTTGGTTTTTTTTAAGGTGTTGGGCCATCCCGAAATCACATTTCCTGCTTTAAATATTTGTTTTTAATTATTTAATATCTCATTAAATTTTTAAGATTTTTTTGTGATTAGAACTCTCACCCGAACCCACTTAACCAAGGAGCACCCCCATTCTCTCCTCCCCCAATTTCAAGATCAATTGAATCGTGAATTTGGGTGAAACTTCTCTGGATTTCACAAATCACCCATATTTGAAGAGGTAAATTGATCCTTTCCTAAATCCTTCTATTTTTACTCTTTTTATATAATTCTAGTCCATAAATGACCTCATAAGACTTATTCAACACTCACTTTCATTTATGGTTGTTTTGAAATTCAGATACAAGTGTATTTGGGTTGTTTTATTCAAGATTTATTTAGGTAAATGTTTCTTTCTTCATTTACTTCCTTATCCTTAGGGTTTCCTCCCTCTTTCATGAATTTATAGAGTGTAAAAAAGTTAGGGTTCATACCTAGGGTTTTATTTGGGGTATTTTTGGTGAAATATTATGGTTTAGGGTTCATTTTAACTTCCTTGTGGTGCGGCGGAGGTGCGGTTGAGGTTCCGCACCAAGATTCAAGGTTTTTGACTCAAAAGGTAGGTGGTTCCATGTGTAAGCAATTTTTTATGAGTTAGAATGCTTGATTTACTATTTTTAATGTTCTTCATATGCTTATTGTGGTGCAAAACCCGTTTTTTATGGATTTGATTAAGCATTTAATTTTATAGTTGCATTATGGGTTGAAATTGGGTGCTTTTCATGGGTGGCTCTTAGGGTAATGTTTGGGTGTATTTTATAACACATGAAAGTGACTTATTGGTGTTTAAATGGGCTGAAAATTCTGGTTTTTTAATTCCTTAGTGTCATGTGGGCCTTTAAATGGGTTTTTTGAATGGGTTCAAGGTGTAAAACCATGTTCTACTTCTTGGAAGTGATTTATGAAAATGTGTGTTTTTCATGTGTGTCTTTTGTGGTGTTAATTGAGGTATTTTATAACACTTGGAGGTAGTTTAATAAATGTTGTTAGGTATTAAAATTTTATTATGGATTGTTATTGGTATTATTTTGGAATTTAATGAGGTATTTGAAATGGGTTTTGTGTTTGAAGCATAGTTACAACCCTTGGGTTTGTTTTATGAAAATTTTGAAAGTTTTGTTTGGTTAAAAAAAGTGGGAAAAGGGTGTATATGTACTGTTTGGTGGGTGTGTTCACATAATATGGGTTTTTTAAAGGTAAGGTGGTTATTTAAGATGTCAAATATTTTTTTTATAATGTTTTATAAAGTGATGAAATGTTTTAGCAAATGGAAAGAGAGCTACGAAACATGGTTGTGGGCTGTTTTGTGTGAGTGTGTTGTGAAAAATGAATTTTTTTTATGAAAGAAGTATTATATGATATTTGAGAGGGATTTTATGTGAGTTATAATTTCTTGTAATGGTTTTATAAAAAAATTAAAGGATTTGTGGAAGTGTTAAAGAAATGTGAAAAGTGTTGTGGGATATTTTTTGTGTGAGTATGATTTCAAAATGTATTTGAATGAAAAAGTAGATTTTGTGACTTTTGTGATGTACATGTGGGATTTTTGGTGAAATTATGATGTGGAAATTATATTTTCATGTTAAAATTATATTTCTTAACTTTTTGAACTTGTTTGAGCACAAGGGGAAACCTGAGTATCAAGGTGGGTGGACGTGTACTAGTATGCTAGTGAATCCGTGGGGTTTGGACACAGTTCCACATAGCAAGATTAATGCTTACAACACTAACTAAAATATGATGATGATTAATTGGGACCACTAATTTATGAGTATGTTCCCTACTAGTGGCTCGTGCACGAGAACAGATATTGTGATGGTTACTCTCACTGAGATACGAGGTACCAGGGACCCACAACGAGCTAGTGCCTAGAGGTTATTTCCTATTGACCTTGCTCATTGGTTACTTTGTGCTTACTGTCGGCATACGGTATGGTTGTCTTGAAAATTCAGTAGTTTTGACATTATTTTTAAATGTTCTATTTCTTAATTATAGCCCACTTGAAAACTGTTTTAATTTTTAAGTTGCATCTTTTAGAAATTGTAACTAGCATTTCATGTTTATAAAAACTTGCAAGATTTTCATCTTTGAATGTTTATCACATGGAATATATTTGTGGTGGTATCCTACTGGGAATTTTCTCACACCCTACTTATAACCTTGGGTGTAAGTATACTTGGTTATTTTTGTTGTCGTAGGTTGGGTATAGTTTTTAATGTCAGTGGTTCGGGTTTCTAGCAGGTCCTTGGTGGTGAAGTCTTGTGTAGATGGATTGAGGGTGGTGCCCCTTGCCATGAGGGTTCTTGGGCTGTTTCCTTTTTGTTTTGTACCTTTTTTATAGTCTTGGTGAGTTGTTTTAAACTATTTAATTTAGTTCTTAATTTTTGTAAAAGAGTGTTTGGTATGAAAAATCCAGATTCATTTTATTGGATTCATTTGTTGTTTTATGTTTATGAACTCAGATAAATCATTACCAATTCTCATTTTATGATACTCAGGAACTTGTGTCAGCCCGTGGGGATCATGAATTCCCTTAGGGCCTTGTCATGGTCCGGGTTTGGCACCGGTTTCAGTGGCGAATATATTTGGTTCGTGACAAAATGGTATCAGAGGGGGTTCAGGTTAACTCTTTAGGTCATGTTATTTGGGGAAGAGTCAAGATAGTCTGGAGTTAGTATTTTCGGGACTTGGTATTCTAGTTATGGGTAGTGTGCCTAATCACCACACCTCATGACGGGATTCAAGTTTCTAGGGGAATTCAGTATTTATCTAAGTCCTTTGGCTTTCTTGGTTTGATGATGATTATGGGAAATGAAAAGAGAGTTGGGTTAATGGTCTCAGTGAGCTCGCAGGGCCTGGAAAGCCATGTGGATCCAGGGATATTCCCTATAACACTCTCTATGAAGGTGAAGTGATTTAAATATGGCCGCTAACCATATGTATAATTCATCCACTGAAACTAGTTTCCTCCTGCATTGTCTTGTGTTCTTTAGTTTTAAAATCTTGGAACTTTGGTTTTAAAGTGACTTGGTTTTAAGAAGATTAAAGTTTTTGTGAAATGATTTTCAAATAAATAGATAATGGTTTGATTTATGAAATGGTGGAACTGAGTTTTTAGAATTGTTTTGAAATGGAAAATGGTGTGCTTAAACCTCTTTTGAAAGTAAGAACTATATTGAGGTTGGTTTTGAAAAGGTGTTTCTAATAGAGTTTTCTAAACAATCAATGGGTGTTTTAATGGGATGATATTTTTTGAAATTGATGTGAATAACTTGAAAGTGAGTTCTTATCTAAATAGTGGTTTCTTTATGAAAAGTTTTGTAAGATGTGAATTGGGATTTTTATCTCATGGTTATCGGTTTTGAGAAAAAGGATGTGTTGGTTGACCGTTTTGGTTTTGAAAAGTGGAAAGAATTTTTATTTTAACCTTTGGTATTTCTATAAGCGAACACATGCATGGGGTTATATGGGATGATGTATGGTTGATGGAATGACAGGATGAGTGTCAGTAAGGATATGAGGAGGGTGCATGGTGTGGCACAGAAACATGCATGTGTGAGGCCCATGTGGTACCATTAGTGGATACGCTAACTGTTGAACCGTTTGTTTTCAAAGAAATGTTTTTAAATAAAAACATAATTTCTTGATGAATCGTTTGGGATGGTGTATATTATTTGTTTTTGGAAAATGTTGATGTTGTGGGATGTTTTGAGTCCAAGAACCCCTCCTGTTTGAACTGTGTTTTGGGTTTTTGTTTGGTCGGTAAGATGGGTAGAAGGACCAGTTAGTAGTCACTTCTGAGATATGTTTCGGGACACCTTTATAGTGGTTCCCTTCATGTGTTTGGATTTGGTTTTTGGCATGTTTTGAACAATGGACCATCTTGGTCGGGTCCTTGGGTTCTCTTGTTGGATAAGATACGCCCCCATTAAGGGTTAATGCACAACCGAAGTGCATCCCGGATTGTTTCGGTGTTGGAAAATCCACCAATTGATCAATATAAGGAATATTTTATCTATATTTGTTGATTGAGTCTACAACCATTCCTTTATTTGATTTATGTATCCTTTTGTAGTAGGAGATTACTCATGGAAGTTTGAAAGAGACCTTTGTTTCTTAATTTTTTTGATTCTTTGAAGGTGGAAGTAGTATGGGTTTGTTAGTGTGGATGAGTTTCTCGATGGTTTCTAATAGGTCATATGGGTTATTCATATTTTCTTTGAAGCAGGAGTTCATGTTAGACCACCAGTTTTAGGAATCTAGTCATGAGAGTCTATTGTGGCCACTTTCTGTACTTGTGTGTTGTTTAGGGACTTTGTATAAGGTCTTGTTCCATGTATTGTTTCTATCAGTCATAATGGTCATATTTGGTGATGCCTTGTGATATCATGTGCTTGTTTCACTGTAAAGGTGAAGGTTGTGAAAACCTCTGAGAGTCTCTATTATGTTGGGAGTATGTATCCCTTGGAAAAATGTCAAAATCCTCTATTTCATAGGAAGGTGTTTATATGTTTCATTTCCTTCTATTGTTTCTCACCCGATGAAACAAGGTGTGATGTGTGTGAATCTTCTAAGACCTTGTTTTAGTGAAATGTTTGGGTTAGGGTAAAGTGAGTTTCGAATGTGTTATGTCTTGGTAAACTTATCATGGATTGTGGTGTAGTTGTTTGTATCACCGGAAGAAGAAGTTTTGTTCAGGTGGTTTCCAAATCCTAACTATGAGGCCGAAGATGCTTCAATCATTTGAGCTCCAGCCATAGGTCCTGGAGAGAATCCGACACATAGTGAGGGGAAATCCCAGGGTCGTTTAAACCCTTTTACAAATTCCTATCCTTAGTATGAATTATATGAAGAGTTTAAACCTCTGGTATCATAATCTTGTTCCAATTGTTCCTGTTTGGTGGTAGAGGTGGGAGGACCTCATTTCCATGTTGTATCCTAAGTTCATACTTTCCCCCTTTGGTTTTCACTAGGTATTTGGATAAAGGTTTGAAGTTTGTCTACACAGGTTGAGCGCATGGTTTTCACATGGTTAGTAGTGACCATACCCCAGAAAACCATGTAGATTGAAGGATCCCCATGGTTAGCGCATGGTTTCCCAAACCGTGCGGACTAACTATGCGGTCGTCCCAACTCTTTAAATTTTGGGGTCTTTCTATACTGGATCGTGCTGGTCGGTTAAGATGGCTGGTTCTTATGGTGGGGAGACCCACTAGGAGTCTTATATAAGTTCTTTTTTAAAGGTCTGATTGAATTCTACCCCTTAAACTGGGAATTCTGTTCAGGCCTCCCCCTGTTAGTGTCCTGAATCTATCACTGGAAAATTTAAGTTTTCTCTTATGGTGGGGAGCCCATTTTTGTCTCCATACACTAGTAACTCGGATTGGTCCTTGGTCTTGGTCTGGCGGGAGGTAGTCTCGTTCAGATCTAGCTAACTGCCAACATCTTCTTGGGGTAAATGTTGGGATTAGATAGTTCCCAATGGTTTAGTTAAAGCAAAGTAAGTGTAACATTGTCTGTTGTTGTTGTTCGTCTGAGTAGATTACTTGAGTCTTGCTCATATAGTGTTTTAGAATTTTTCTTTTGGGGATAAAGTCTAAATGTTATTGATAATTTCAGGAAATTTATGTAATTTTTGGTTTTTGAGAGTACTCCTTCCTTAATTGATCACTAGAGGTGTTTTTTCCTTTCAGGGGTGGACCAAACTTGGGGAAGGAGTACATTTCTGGTCTATCAGTTGAGTTTGGTTTTTTCTTTTGGCCTTATTGTGACTTTATGGGGGTATAAAGTTTTATGGTGGGGAGAATTTTCACATCCATTACTTCTTTTAAAGTCATTTTCCATTTAATTTCCATCTTTGCTTTGTTATGGGTATTTTCCATTCATTTTGGTGGAAATTGCGGGTTTTCAAAATTTGGGCCAAACTGTGATCCCATTTCCAGATTCAAAAATAAATTTTGTTTCTTTTATAACTCATTCATTTTTCAACATTCTACACCCATTACACTTCCCAATTAGAATACACTGGTATATTAAAACCACCATATCCATTTTGACCTCATATGAATCCATAATAATGATAGATTTGGGTTTTTTATTAAGGTGTTGGGTCATCCCGAAATCCCATTTCCTTCTTTAAATATTTTTTTTAATTATTTAATATCTCATTAAATTTTTAAGTTTTTTTTATTAGTCCAACTCTCACCCGAGACCACTTACCCAAGGCGCTCCCCCATCCTATCCTCCCCCGATTTGGAGCTAAATTGAATCGTGAATTTGGTTGAAACTTCTCTAGATTTCATAAATCACCCAGTTTTGAAGAGGTAAATTGATCCTTTCATAAATCCTTCTATTTTTACTCTTTTTCTTCCATTTCAATTCCTACATGACCTCCTAAGACTTATTAGAACCTCACTTTCATTTATAGTTGTTTTGAAATTCAAATACTGGCGTATTTGGGTCTTTTTCTTCAAGATTTATTTGGATAAGTGTTTCTATCTTCATTTCCTTCCTTCTCCTTAGGGTTTCCTCCCTCTTTTGTGAATTTACAGAGTTTCCAAAAGTTAGGTTTCATAACTAGGGTTTTATTTTGGGTATTTTTTGTTAAATCTTATGGTTTAGGGTTCATTTTAACTTTCTTGTGGTGTGGCGGAGGTGCGGTTGAGTTTTTGCACAAAGATTCAAGGGTTTTGAATCAAAAGGTAGGTGGTTCCATGTGTAAACAATTTTTGATGAGTTAGATAGCTTGATTTACTGGTTTTATTGTTCCTAGTATGCTTCTTGCGGTGAAAAAATCATTTTTTATGGATTTTCTTAAGTGTTTAATTTTATAGTTACATTATGGCTTGAAATTGGGTGTTTTTCATGGGTGACTCTTGGGGTAATGTTTGGGTGTATTTTATAACACATGAAAGTAACTTATTGGTGTTTAAAGTGGCTAAAAATTCTGGTTTGTTAATGAATTAGTGTCATGTGGGCCTTGAAATGGGATTTTGGAATGGGTTCAAGGTTGAAAACCATGTTTTACTTCTTGGAATTGATTTATGAAAACGTGTGTTTTTCATGTGTGTCTTTTGTGGTGTAAATTGAGGTATTTTTATAACACTTGGGGGTAGTTTAATAAAAAAAATTAGGGATTCCATTTCTGTTATGGATTGGTATTGGTATGATTTTTTAATTGAATGATGGATTTGAAATGGGTTTTGTGTGCGAAGCACAGTTACACCCCTTGGGTTTGTTTTATGAAAATTGTGAATGTTTTGTTTGGTTAAACAAAGTGGGAAAAAGGTGTATATGTACTGTTTGGTGGGTGTGTTCACCTGATATGGGTTTTTTAAAGTTAAGGTGGTTATTTAACATTTCAAATATTTTTTTTATAATGTTTTATAAAGTGTTGAAATGTTTTAGCAAATGGAAAGAGAGATGCGAAACATGGTTTTGGGCTGTTTTGTGTGAGTGTGTTGTGTAAAATGAATTTTGTTGATGAAAGAAGTATTATATGATATTTGAGTGGGATTTTATGTGAGTTAGAATGTATTTTAATGGTTTTATAAAAAAAATTAAAGGATTTTTTGAAGTTTTAAAGAAATGTGAAAATTATTGTGGGATATTTTTGGTGTGAGAATGATTTCAAAATGCATTTGAATGAAAAAGTAGATTTTGTGACTTGTGTGATGTACATGTGGGATGTTTGGTAAACTTGTGATGTAGAAATGATATTTTCATGTGCAAATTATATTTCTTAACTTGTTAAACTTATTTGAGCACAAGGGGAAACCCGAGTATCTAGGTGGGTGGACGTGTACTATTATGCTAGTGAATCTGTGGGGTTTGGTCTCAGTTTCATGTAGCAAGATTGATGCTTGAAACACTAACTAAAATATGATGATGATGATTTGGTACCACTAGGTTATGATTATGTTCCCTACTAGTGGCTCATGCACGAGAACAGATATTGTGACAGTTACTCTCACCGAGATACGAGGTACCTGGGACCCACAATGAGCTAGCGCCTAGGGGTTGTTTCCTATTGCTTGGGATAATTTGTTACTTTGTGATTACTGTAGGCATACGATATGGTTGGATGGAAAATTAAGTAGTGTTGGCATTATTTTTAGAAGTGTTGATTCTTAATGATATCCCACTTGAAAACTGTTTTAATTTTTAAGTTTCGTCTTTTAGAAATTGTAACTAGCATTTCCTGTTTATGAAAACTTGCAAGATTTTCATCTTTGAATGTTTATCACATGGAATCTATTAGTGGTGGTATCCTACTGGGCATTGTCTCACACCATACTTACACCCTTGGGTGTAAGTAGACTTGTCATTTTTGTTGTCGCAGGTTGGGTACAGTTTTTAGTGCCAGTGGTTCGGGTTTCTAGCAAGTCATTGGTGGTGAAGTCTTGTGGAGATGGCTTGAGGTTGGTGCCCCTTTCCATGAGGGTTCTTGGGTTGTTTCCTTTTGGTTTTATAACTTTGTATAGTCTTGGTGAGTTGTTTTAAACTATTTAATTCTGTCATGAACTGAATATGGTCGCCACCGAACCCGGCATCAAACCCGACCCGTGACAAGACCCGAAGGGCATTCCTGATCCCCATGGGCTAGCACAAGTTCCCGGGTATCATAAAATGAATTTTGGGAATGATTTATGTGATTTTATAAACACTAAACAACAAATTAACTCAATAAAACAAATCTGTATTTTTCAACTAAAACCATCTTTTACAAAATTTCAGAACTGAATTACATGATTTGAAACAATGTAAAAAGTCCATTACAAAGGTACAAAACCAAAAATGGATAGCCAATAACCCTCATAGTAAGGGGAACCGCCCTCAAGACATATCCACAAGACTTCACCACCAAGGACCTGCTAGAAACCCGAACCAATGGAACTAAAAATTGTACCCAACCTATAAAAACAAAAATAACCCAGTCTACTTACACCCAAGGTGTAAGTAGGGTGTGAGCCAATGCCCAATAGGATACCACCACTAAGAGATTCCATGCAATAAACATTAAAAGATGAAAAGCATGCAAGTTTTCACAAACATGTAATTTCTAGTTAGAATTTCTAAAATATGCAACTTAAAAAAAGCAGTTTTCAAGTGGGCTAATTTAAAGAATCAACACTTTTAAAATAAATTCCAAAGCTACTGAATTTTCTAAACAAATATACCGTATGTCGACAATAATTATTATTGAGTCAAAAGTTATCTTTTGACTTTTATGTCTTGTTTTGGAAATCACAAATGTCTATGCTGATCATACTGACTATGCTAATCATACTGTCTATGTTGATCGTACTAATTATGATGATCGTACTGACTATGCTGATCATACTGTCTATACTGATCGTACTGACTATGTTGATCGTACCGACTATGCTGATCGTAATGACTATGCTGATCGTACTGACTATGTCAATCGTATTGACTCTGTCAAATGTACTAACTCTGTCAATTGTATTAACTATGTCAATTGTACTGACTCTGTCAATCGTACTAACTCTGTCAATCATACAAACTTTTTTGCATCATACTCGCTTTGTATCATATCATTACATTACACTAAGTAATACTTATAGAACTCATATTTAATTTTTATCACATGCTTGTTTTTATTCTTTGTCAACATATTTCAATCGTACCCTTGTTTATCATCTTCATATATCTTTTTTTTAACCAAAATGATTTCATGGAGTTAGTTATAAACTAATAAAAATGATGTCATGTTTTCTGTTTCAATATGTCCATTAAAATGCCAGGTGTCCAAGCCCCTCTGATTTTTCCGGAGAAATATGACCGTTAGAGGCAATGTGACAGTTGAAACCTAAGGCCTATAAATAAGAGGTCATTTGAAGCCAATAAAACTAACTGAGACTTTGATCATCCTATGCTTCTATCAAGTTCTAGAGAGAGACATTGTGACTTCTCTCCTACTTCGTGTGAAAGCCTTGAAACTACAAAACGTGAACGACTCATTCTTAGTTTTTGTATTTTAATAAGTGCTTTGTTTTGATTTATGCAACTGATCAGGTGATAACAGTCGAGGGCTTCCGGGCATAGGCAAACAGTGCTACCGATCATCGTATCGAGGGCTTTCAAGTGATTGAAAGACGGAGGTGCTGATTACCTGCAAAATCGAGGGCTTGTGGGGATATCAAGACAGACATACCAATCATCGTATCGAGGGATTACCAAGGTGGTGGTAAGACAGACTTTTTATCCTAGGTGAAAGGATAACCCTACTCTTTGGGATAAAAGAATTGTAATACTTTTACATTTCCACTGCTATTTGTTTTAAGAAAGGGAATTGTATTGTTTTCCTTTCTTCATTCCATATTCATCTGTAATTGTTTCAATTACAATCATACTATTACATATTGTATTGATTGATTCTATACGCTTTATGGTAGAATCCTTCACTATTGTATTGCTCTGATTATTATATTCATCTTGAATACAATTGCTTTATATTTCTTATAGTATCACATCATATTATACCTTTGTATTCAATACAATTGTGGTTGTTTGTTTTTGTTGTGAATTGTATTAGTTTAAGATCTTTTAAAATAATTTCTTAAGTGTTTAAACACAAAGTTTTTAAACATACAATTCACCCCTCCCCCCTCTTATATTGTTCCATATAATATACATATACATCTACATATTCGATCCAACAATTAGTATCAGAGGAGGTTTCCACATATTTGTATTACTAGCTCTATTTCTTTTAAATTTCTGTTTCAACTATTTACTGCACTAACATGTGGATTGGAAAAGATTTTGTTTTATTAGATGGAAGGAATGAATATTGGATAAATTAATAATCTAAATCCTACTAGAAAACCTATCTTTGATGGGAATGATTATAAGTACTAGAGAGATCAAATGAAGACATTCGTTATCAATACTGGTGTAGACAATTTTATTATGCTTACTGGAGGTTACAAAATTCCTGACAAAGAAGTTAGTACTTTCACTAATCAAGAGAAGCAATAATATCAACTGAATTACAAGGTACGCAATACTTTACTATGTTTTATGACCAGGAATATATACATCCAGATATCATCTTGTGAAGCAGCCAACTGTATTTGGAAGAAATTAGAAGTTACACATTTTGGTACATCGAAGGTTATAGAAACAAGAAGAGCAATGCTTCGAGCAGAGTATCATGGTTTTCTATTTCCTTATAGAGATCCAGTATGTAAAGTGAAACAAAGATTTATGACAATTTTCAACAGTTTACAATCTATGGGAGAAAAAGTTCTTGATGATGAATCCCTTTTAGATAAGATTATTGACATTATGCCAAACGAATGGGAGTCAAAAAGGACAGCCATTGATAAAAACATAAAATTTTCCCAGATTACACTTGATGAACTCGTTGGAACTCTTCTATAGCATGAGACAAGAATGAAGATAGGTGATGATTTCAATAAGAAGAAAAATGGAAATGTAAGTGTAGATTTTACTACTACATCTAAAGCTAAAATACCTGAAAGGATAACAAGATCCAAAGATAAGAAAGTTGTCATGTCAGAATCAAGTGATAGTGATCACTCGGATAATGATTTATCCAATCTTGCTCAAAGGATAAACAAGATTGTAGGAAAAAAAGACTTCCAATACAGATTCAAAAATAAAGATAGAAAGGATAAGAAAGATTCATATGTAACTTGTTATGAGTGTAAGAAAGTAGGACATATAATGTCGGATTGTCCTTTACTGAAGAGGAAAAATAGAAAGGATAAACATTCTGAAAGAAATAAGAAAAATTATTACAAGAAAAAGACAAAGAAAGTCTTGAAGTCAAATGATACTTGGAGTGAAAGTGGTAGCGATTCATCAGATAATTCTTTAGAATATGAGTCCTCAGGACAAAGGAATATTGGACTTATAGCCAAACTACCAATTGAATATCATTGTTTCATGGCTAAGGTACACAATGTTGAATCTATTAAAAATGTTTCCTTGAATGAAAATTATACTGATAATAAATATTATGAATCTTCAAATGATGATTCTTCATCATCAGAAGATGTTACTTTACCTTCTTTTAAAGAAGTATCTAGGTTTTCTAAATTACTTGAGAATGAAAATTCTAAACTCAAGAAAAAGCTTGATAAATAAAATTCTAGAATTTCAATTTTAACTAAGGAAGTATTAGATCTTTCTAATGATCTTGATATGAAAACTTATGATTTTGAAAGTATTTTAAAAACTCTTGAGAAAGTCAAATCTGATAAGGATAAACTTTATAAGGATCTAGAAAATGTAATTTCTAAGAAAAATTTTTTCGAGCCTAACTCTAGTTCAAAACCAAATGTTTTGGAGGATAAAACTTAGTTTTAAAACTAAAATCAGAAATTTTTTCCTTAAATAAATGTTTTTCAAACTTTACTCATGGCAAGGAAAACTTTGAAAAAATGTTTTCTCAAATTCGACCTTTAAGAAATCATTCTGGTATTGGTTATACTCATTCTAAACTCAATTTTAGTAATAACTATTTTGTTCCACAAAGTACCCCTTTTTTTACTAAGTGTCAATGTGGTGGACACTGGAAAAAAGATTGTTCTCTTAATAGAACTCAGTCTTTAGGATTTCATAAATCTCATTTTGCAAAACAAATGTGGATTCCTAAAATTCTTTTATCTAACCTTTCTGGATCCAAACAAGTTTGGATTTCGAAAAACTAATTGTTTCTTTTTCAGGAAAATAAGAAGTTTACCAATAAGAACATTTGGTACATGGATAGTGGTTGTTCTCGTCACATGATCGGAAACAAAGATTTATTTGAAAAGGTCATCGAAACAAAGGGAGGAAAGGTTACCTTTGGAGATAATGCTCAAGGAAAAATTGTTGGAATAGGTAATATTGTCTTTCTTGGAAAAGTTCTTATTTCAAATGTTTTGTTTGTTAAAGGTCTTAAGCACAATCTCATCAGCATAAGTTAATTATGTGATGAAGGATACCTTGTGAATTTTAGAAATGATAAGTGCTTAGTTCAAAATTCCAAGGACAAATTCATTCTATTTGCCCATAGGCAAGAGAATGTATACACTATTAACTTATAAGACCTTAGGAGCCAAAATTTACCTTGCTTAAGTGTAATAGAAGACCAATCATGGCTATGGAATAGAAGACTAGGACACTGCAACCTGAGAAACCTTTGTAAACTTTCAAAGAAAAGTCTTGTAAAGGGACTATTGGATCTTAGATATGATTCTTCAAAAGTCTGTGATCCTTGTCAATTTGGAAAGCAACATAAAACTAGCTTTAGATCAATTAATGAAGTTTCAACTTCTAATGCATTACAGCTAGTGCATATGGATAGTTTTGGTCCTTCACAAACTGGAATCATTGGAGGCAAATACTATGTATTTGTTTTAGTTTATGACTTTACTAGATTTACATGGGTCTATTTTCTAACAAATAAATCTGAATCTTTTTTCTATTTCAAAACTTTTAGAGCCCAAGTTAAAAATGAGAAAAACCTACCATTGATAACTATTCATAGTTATCATGGTGGTGAATTTCAAAATTCTGATTTTGAAACTTTTTGTAGTAAGAAAGGTATTACTCAAAACTTCTCAACTCCAAGAACTCCTCAGCAAAATGGTATTGTTGAAAGAATAAATAGCATTCTTCAGGAAATGAAAAGAACCATGTTGAGTGAATACTCAATTGCTAAGCACTTTTGGGCTGAAGCTGTTAGTATTGCTTGTTATACTGTAAATAGTTTTTTAACAAGACCCTTTCTTAATAAAACACCTTATGAATTGTGGACTTGCTGAAAACCTAAAGTTTCATACTTAAAAGTTCTTGGGTGCAAAGTATTCATTCTGAATACTAAAGATAATCTACACAAATTCGTACTAAAATATGATGAAGAAATCTTTCTAGGCTATTCTACAACTTCTAAGGCATATAGAGTTTTCAATAAAAACACTTGTACTGTTGAAGAAACAGTGCATGTTAAATTTAATGAAACTAATCCTTTTGTTTTCAACCAACCCCAACCTATATCTTCGGATGTGTTTTCTAAAAATGTTTATCAACCTCTATTAGAAGATTCTTCTGATAAGGAAAATGTTCAAGAAAGTGTTCCTGAAACTTTTACCCTAGAAGATTTTCTACCATATGTTGATGAATAGGTTTTACAAAACCCAAATCAATTGTTTCTTAGAAATAATCCTAGTGATAACATCATTGGCGATGTAAATCAACTTGTAAGGACCAAAAATTCCTTGAGAAATGAAATAGAACATCTTGCATTTCTTTCTCAATTTGAACCTAAAAGTCCAAGTGGCCTTAGGTAATGAATATTGGATTAAAGCAATGCAAGATGAACTAAATGAATTTGAAAGGAATCAAGTTTGGACTTTAGTTGAAAGACCTAAAGAAACAACTGTAATTGGAGTAAAATGGGTTTTCAGAAATAAATGTGATGAAAATGGAATCATTGTAAGAAATAAAGTAAGACTTGTTGCTAAGGGATATAATCAACAAGAGGGAATAGACTATGAAGAAACATATGCTCCTGTAGATAGACTTGAATCTATTCGTATTCTATTAGCCTTTTCAGCATACTTTAATTTCAAATTATTTCAAATGGATGTTAAATGTTCTTTTATAAATGGTTTTGTTCAAGAAGAAGTTTTTGTCGAACAACCCCCTGGTTTTCTAGACTCAAAACATCCTAATCATGTTTTTAAACTTACCAAAGATCTATATGGCCTTAAACAAGCTCCTAGAGCATGGTATGATAGACTTATAGGATTTATTTTACAAAACAATTATGCAAAAAGTACAGCGGATCCAACCCTTTTTATAAAAATGGAAAATAGAAATGTTTTTATTGTTAAAATTTATGTTGATGAAATCATATTTGGATTAACTCAATATTCTTTAACTGATTCTTTTGTGAATTTAATGAAATCTGAGTTTGAAATGAGTACGATGGGTGAGTTAACATTATTTTTAGGTTTTCAAATTTCTCAAAAACTAGAAGGAACATATATATCTCAACATAATTATATTAAATATTTACTCAAAAAGTATGGTTACGACAAAACTAAAAGTATTAGTACTCCAATCAGTACCTCAAATACACTTGATCTTGATGAAACTGGGAAACCAGTAGATCAAACAAGTTTTAGAGGTATGATAGGAAGTTTGTTATACTTGACAGCCAGTCGACCAGACTTAATGTTTTCTGTATTCTTATGTGCAAGATACCAATCTAATCCAAAAGAGTCTCATTTAAAAGTTTTGAAAAGAATCTTTTGGTATTTAAAAGGAACTCTGGATTTGGGTCTTTTTTATTCTTATAGAAATGATTTTGTTTTAAAAAGTTTTTCAGATGATAACTTTGGTGGCTGTAGAATGGATAGAAATAGTACATCTGGAACTTGTCATTTCTTAGGAGATTCCTTGGTTTCTTGGTCCTGCAAGAAACAACACTCAGCAGCACTTTCCACTGCTGAAGCTGAATATGTAGCAGCTGGAAGTTGTTGTTCCCAAGTGTTGTGGATGCAACACACACTCACTGACTATGGATTGAGTTTTTCCAAAACTCAAATTCTATGTGGTAATACTAGTTCCATAGCTCTTAGCAAGAACCCAGCACATCACTCTCGTGCAAAACACATAGATATTAGGAATCACTTTCTTAGGGATCACACACAAAAAGGAGATATTACTTTACAATTCATCGGAATGCAAGAACAACTTTCTGACATTTTTACAAAACCATTACCTTCCGATAGATTTGAGTTTATAAAACAGAATATAGGAATGATTACATTAAAGTAATCATTCATGTCTAATTCATGTTTTTCACTTCTCCTTACATTAAGAAACTCCTCTTAAAAAGGAGAACATTTTACTTAAAATTATTTTTATTTATCTATTTATTATCCTGGTTTGTGTTTTTGTCTTTTTGTTTATCGTATTGACTGTTTAGTTATCATTTTTTACCTTTTGATTGTCGTATTGACTATTTTTTTTTCCATCGGCACGTCACCCTATGGTAACAAGTTTGTTTTCTATTAGCACGTCACCCTATGGTAACAAGTTTGTTTTCCATCGGTACGTCACCCTATGGTAACAAGTTTGTTTTCCATCGGCACATCACCCTATGGTAACAAGTTTGTTTTCCATCGGAACGTCACCCTATGGTAACAAGTTTGTTTTCCATCGGCACGTCACCCTATGGTAAAAAGTTTGTTTTCCATCAACACTTCACTCTATGGTAACAAGTTTGTTTTCCATTGGTATGTCACCCTATGGTAACAAGTTTGTTTTCCATCGACACGTCACCCTATGTTAACAAGTTTGTTTTCCATCGGAACGTCACCCTATGGTGACAAGTTTGTTTTCCATCGACACGTCACCCTATGGTAACAAGTTTGTTTTCCATCGGCATGTCGCCCTATAGTAACAACTTTGTTTTCCATCGGCACGTCACCCTATGGTAACAACTTTGTTTTTCATCGGTACTTCAACCTATGGTAAAAACATTGTTTTCCATCGGCACTTCAACCTATGGTAAAAACTTTGTTTTCCATCGGCATGTCAACCTATGGTAATGACTTTGTTTCCATCAGCTTGACAACCTATGGTAATGACTTTGTTTTCCATCGGCATGACAAACCGATCGTATTCTTTCTCTTTGTATGCTTGTGTTTTCTTTTACTTTGTTAATACTAATTAAACCAAGAATTACCTTACAATCTATGGTAGGTACATACTTTCCTTACCTTGTTTTGTTTTTTTTCACTTTTTATTCTTTTTCTTTTTTAAAAAAAAACTTTTTAAATCCTATCCGTCTATTTTTTTCTTTTAATATCAACCGTAGAAGATCAAAGGTCATTTTTTCACCTATAAATAGACCCCTCCCCTTCCCAAACCCACACCATTTTTCAGAATTGTTGACGAAGCTCTGCCCCTATTTTAAGACTCTGTATGATATTCCATCAGCTTCACCTATATGTCTCAGTCCTCTGCCAACACTCCTACTGAAATGTCTTCAATGACTTTTTCAGAGAAATACTTCCTTAGAGAAAGGTTAGTTTATCAGGACTTCTTTGATTTGTATGATTCTACAATCAGAATAATTATTTTTTTTCAAGGCTGGGAGCATCTTTGTGTTGAAAAACTTGTGTCTCAAGATCTAGTCCTTATTGAAGAAGTTAGTCAATTCTACAAAACTGTGTCTTTCGAAAAAAACATAACTATCAACTTTTCCATGTACGATAGAAAGATATCAATGTTTGTAAAACAAGCAACCCACTTTATAAATGTTCCAATAGAAGCTGATTCTTTTTTTCCATCTCATAAACTACCAGAGGAAGTTGGTACGTTTAATAAAGAAAGTGTTGAAAAGTCATTGTTTCTTATAAATGAAGAGAAGAGGAAAGTGACTCATCTATCTCTAGATAATATATTTGTGGCACTCTCGATGCAAGGTTTTCCTATCCCAAGGAAAGGGAATAGAGAAACTCTGAAATTCTCTGATATCTTCATGCTAGACTACCTTGTAAATATGATAAAGGTAAATCTCATGGGATACATTTTTGAAACAGTCAAGAATGTCAAGTAAGGAGTGATAAAATCCCATTTGATTATATATCCTTCTATTCTTATGAAGTTTATTCTTGAGAGCATGAAGTTTTGTAATATTCCTTTGAGAGGGAAATTTATAGACTTAAAACCTTCATGGATAAGTAAGAGTACGTTGAAGAAGTTGTATATTTGTTTTTATCAGAATTCAAAGCTTTTTTTTAGAGATATAGAAGCTGAATCGGCACAAAATCTATCACCACCATGTAAAGACCCGTAAATTTCAATGAAAATTTTTTCTTAAATTCTTTGGGATTTTATGAGTACGCAGTTTCTGAAGGCACCTGATTCAGAGGCCCGGTGTGCCTGGAATCAATTTCTGAAGTTTAGCTCAGGTACGTTCAATAAACGAACGAGCGGGTTTTCCTAACTTTTGAACTGGTGCTCGGAATCGAAATTTGAGGGCACCAATGAAACCGTAGCACCGGTAATTGCTTAAGATGACCTTTACTAGAGTTGTGTTTTCTTGGGAAGTAGTTGTTAAAATTTGTGGATTAAGAATAAAGAGAAATAAAATTGTGCTACAAATTTTATTTCACTTAAGTGGTTAAACCCATGTGTGGGAGTTGGGGTGGGACCCACTAAAAATTATGTTTCCTCTTGATAGGATTTAGTGAGGTGGGCCCCGTATGATCCCCACCCCTTCAAATTCTCTAACCCCCTCCACATGAGTTATAACTCTTCCACATTTATGATGACAACTTCACACTCCTTTAAATTTTGTCAACTCTAGTTTTTTTTAATTAAATGAATGCCAACACACCTTTTATTCAATTAATCGAAACCCTTTAATTAATTGAATTAGGTGTTTTGAATTTTGAAAATGTTGGCACAAGTAAATAAAATAAGGAAAATCCTTATTTTATTTTAGTTTGGTTTTTGCTGTGGAGAATTGAGAGTGGGAGAGTTCTATACTTTGAAGAACTTCATCTTCCTCTTCGTTGGAGAACGCGAAGAACGCCGGTGCCAACCCTGGCTTCCTACTTCTCGACGATTGACAAAGCGACGCCGTCATCCCGCGACAACGTCTATGGAACAGTGTAACTTTTCCTTTCTTCATCAAGCAATCAACCTTCGTGAATCGAGGTAGGGGATTGTTTTACGTTCATGATTATTTTGGTGTTCATCGTTAAATAATTAGCCGCTTGTTATCGAATTAACGAGAGGAGGTCGGACCGCACAAACACGGTCAACCCTCCTCCCCATTGTTGTTGTACTTCGTTATGGATTGGAATGAAGGCGACGCGGTGCCGTCACACCGCGCGGAAATGAGGAAACCCGCAGCGAAAGAGCGCGGTGCCATCACGCTGCGACGTTGAGGCCTAAAGCGGCCGCGGCCGGAGTCGGACCGCGGCAGAGGGGCGCGGTGCCGTCGCGCCGTACCGGTCGGACAAGGGCCATGGTGGTGCAGGGGAGGGCGGCCAGATCCTCCGACCTCCGGCGCTTCGGAAGGCGGGACCGCGGGGGGTCCCGTGGTGGCTCACTGGCCGGCCAAAGCGGTCGGCCGAGTTCGGGAAGGTCGGGGGGTTTGTAACCCCCGGCGTCCAGCTAGGGTGGACCCCCCAGGGGTCTGCTGTTTCGGAAAAACAGGGGGGCGGCTCCCCCCTTCCGCGTCCGCTCAGCGCGCGGGCGCCCGCACCAAGCCGGACCGGTCGTGCCGGGCCGGACCGCCCGCGCCGGACCGGACCGCCCATGCCGGGTCGGGCCACCCGCGCTGGGCCGGACCCCCGCGCCAGGCCGGGCCGCACCGACTGGGCTGGACCCACACCAGCCGGGTCGGGCTGCGCCGAACCGGGCTAGACCCGGACCTGGGTCGGACCGACCCATGGGGTATTGGGTCGGGTCGGACCGGGCCCAAACCCCCTATTTCCGGACATATTCGTTTAAATGCTCATAACTTGGGATACGGACCTCCGATAGACGCACCGTCAATTACATAGTGATCCTTGGATCGAGACATTCGTTTCAGTATATTACACTCAAGGTTTCAGAGGACTTTTCGTATGGCTGGGTTGGTTCGAACACGAAACCAACCGGGCCCTCGGAGCGGAAACGCTTATAACTTGAGCTCCGGACGTCCGATTGACGTGTCGTCGACTTTGTTGGATTCCTCTTAGTGAGACAGTTGTTTTGGCTTATTCTGCTCGAGGTTTGGATGCAGTTGGAGTACGGTCGGGTTGGTTTTGACTTAAAAACCAACCGGGCCCCTGGGATGAAAAGGCCAATAACTCTCAGACCGGACGACCGATTGGCGCGCCGTCTGTCACTCTGAGTTCCTTTTGACGAGATGGAAATTTGGGATGCATCAACTCCGGACTACGTGTCAGTTGATGTATCAACCCCCCTTGGATCGTGGAGCGGACCCTCCCAAAATCGAGCATGTTGTGTGCAGGAACCCTAGAGCTGGCTGCGACTGCGACGACGATGACGACTGTACTGGGATCCTCCGTGGGTTCGGTAGCGACGACGACCGTACTGGAATCCTCCGTGGGTTCGATGGAAATGACTACTGTTCTTGTATCCTATGTGGGTCCGGTAGTACTTGACTACTGTTCTTGTATCCTACGTGGGTCCGGCAGTATTTGACTCTGTACTTGTATCATACGTGGGTCTGGCAGAGTAGCTGGTCTTGTATCCTTTGTGGGTCCGACAGCTTAGCTGGTCTTGTATCCTATGTGGGTCTGACAGCTTAGATGAATCAGTGGCTACATCTGATCATCTCTATCGCCTTACGAAGAAGTATACATGTGTGAGCTGAGTCTTGACTTTCAATCACTATCTTCGATATGATTGTTTTGCTATCCTGTGTGGATTGGGTTGTGATATCCTGAGTGGATTGGATTGTGCTTTCCTGTTTGGACTAGATCTAACTTGGGCTCTAATGTTGGATCCAAACTAGAATTGATGACTTAGGTATATGTATGGTCATATACCTAAGTAGAGTTGGTTGTTACTTCGTGATTGTATCTTTCCTTTGTGGATTAACCTTCGTGGATTCTGGGAGACCTTCAGGGGTCTCGGGGTCCCTACTGAGTAGCGTATACTCACCTCTGCATGGGTTATGCCCACACTACGTTGTGTTGGATGCAGATGACGGACAGCGCTGATCGAGGTAGGAGCTCGTGGAGCTGGACAGTACTTGGAGGTGGATCACTAGACGGGACATACACGGAGCGACGGCTGGAGCCGAGGAGCAGAGGAGACTATTTGTACCCACCCTTTAGGTGGGATTTCCAAAGGACAGCTCGGTGTTGCTACTTTACTTTTCTGCCGTTGTACTCTCTTTTCAGTTGTACTTTACTTTCAATTGGGTTTGTATTCTGGCCCATTTACTTTCCAGCACTTACCTTTGTACTCAGTTTACTTAGTGTTTACTTCTGCTTGAATACTCTGCGGTGTTTGTTTCCTTACTTAAAGGAAATGTCTTCCCTGATATCAGGATTTACGCCTTTAGTGTTAGTTGCTAGCCCCTGACCTATAGAAGGCGGGCTTGGGGTAGTCACGGCACGGTCCCGAGGACGGGTTGTGACACACCAAATCAATCGGCACCTATGCCAGTCAAAGAGAATCCATCTATTGTTGTCCCTCAAAAGTCAGATCCTCAAACAAGTTCTAAGACAAAGAATAAACTAAAGTACAGCAAGGAGGTTGTGTCCAAGTGGAGGAAAGAAAGTGAACAAAGAAAAGAAGGTGATCTAAAGTTCGGTCTAGATCCAGCTGAAGCCTTTGCTGAGAGGATAAGGGTTGAGGATACTCTTCAAGAATAAAAGAAAAAAAGACTCTTTTGAAAATAAAATCTCAAGACATTGATGTTTCTAAAGTCTTGAAAATGGTTGAGGAGGCTAGTGCTCAACTAACGGAAGAGTTATATCAAGAACCTATTGTACAAAGTCTTCCAGAGCCAGAGAAAGGGAAACAAATCTTGAAAGAAATATAGGAAGTTGAGGAAGAGGAAGGAGATTTCCTTTTGGAATTCCTTTAGAGTTCAAAGAAAAGTAGAGAAGAATCATTTCAAAAACAAAGTGAAGGTTTTCAACAAACTCTTCATGCCGATCAAGCTAAATCTCAATCTTTTGAAACTCTAGAAATAATTCCTTCCCAAGTAAAGCAAGGTGCTCAAACTTCTCATAATGAAAAAACTATCATTATTAGTGTCAAAGTGGAAGAATAAATAAAGTAGAAAGAAAAAGGAAAACAGCTAGTTGAGGAATCAAGTTGATCAAATGAACTGGATTCGTACGATGAGGATACTGATTCAGAACAGACAATTTCTCTCAAGAAGAGTGATTACATTGTTCATGTATTAAGGATAATTGAGAAGACCATTCCTTATTTTCCCGGACTAGAAGGGAAATTTGATTTTATTACTGATAATAAAAGGAAGAAGTTTGGTTCTGTAAGAGAACTGAGAAAGAGAGTATTTTCAATTGAAGCTGATTTGAAAGTTATGTCTGAAAGTTCGGCTACTCATAAGAATGCTTGCAACAGAATGACTAAGTGGTCATACAAAATAGAGAGCTCAGTAAATGATCATGAAGTATCAATTGAATACTTAAGGAGTCTTTCAAATGATCTCTCAATTGCTTTCAATAATCTTGACAAAGAAACTGTTGAAAGGCTGAATCAATTGTCAAATACCCATGGAGCCGATATTCCTTTAGTGAAAGAGTTGCAAGAGAGAATGAATGATTTTCAGTCTGAGTTTTCAAAGGTTTCATCTTTAAAAGATGAAATAGTCTTGTTGAAGAATCAAAATTCGGTGCTATCTAAAGACAACAAGAATTTACAAGATAGAATTGATACTCTTGAAGAAGTAATCAGAGTCCAGGAGGAGACTATCAAGAATTAGGGTCAGATTTTTTCCGACCAACAAGAGCATCTTAGATTTCAGGGTGATTCTATATCTGAAGACAAGACTGAAATCAAAAAGATGAAAGTCGTTCTTCATGAGATGATCAAGAAAGAAAAGGAAAGAGAAAACAAATGAGTGTTGTTGTATTTTTCCTTACTCATTTCATGAACTCTATAAACCTTTGTTATCATAATGAGATTTATGTTATCTTTACCATTTTCTTGCATTTCTTTTCTCTAACTCTTTCAGGCAACTCAAGATTACCCCATTCTTTTTTTAAATCACAAAGGGGGATAATGTTTTATAAAGGGGGAGAATGTTTTACAAAGGGAGAATGTTTTAATCAAATACTTCTAAATCAAGTAAAATCTGCAAATACAATCCTTAGGAAAGTACATACCTAAGAGGGATTTAGTTTTATTCAATTTCTTATTCAGAAGAGTTTCCAAAAATTTAGGGGGAGATAAGTTTTTGTTTTTGTTTTTACTTTATGTTTTGTGATTTCCAAAAAAGGGGAGATTGTTGAGTCAAAAGTTCTCTTTTGACTTTTATGTCTTGTTTTGGAAATAAAAAATGTCTATGATGATCGTACTGAATATATTGATCATACTATCTATGATGATCATACTGACTATGTTGATCGTACTGACTATGTTGATCGTACTGTCTATACTGATCGTACTGACTATGCTAATCGTACTGACTATGCTGATCATACTGACTATGTTGATCGTACTAACTATGTCAATTGTACTAACTCTGTCAAATGTAATGACTCTGTCAATCATACTGACTATGTCAATCGTACTGACTCTGTCAATCATACTGACTCTGTCAATCATACAGACTTTTGTGCATCATACTCGCTTTGTATCATATCATTACATTACACTAAGTAATACTTATAGAACTCATATTTTACTTCTATCACATGCTTTTTTTTATTCTTTGTCAATATATTTCAATCGTACCCATGTTTATCATCTTCGTATATCTTTTTTTTAACCAAAACGATGTCGTGGAGTTAGTTATAAACTAATCAAAACGATGTCATGTTTTCTGTTTCAATATGACTGTTATAATGCCAGGTGTCCAAGTCCCTTCTAGTTTTCCATAGAAATATGACCGTTAGAGGCAATGTGACCGTTGGAACCTGAGGCCTATAAATAGGAGGTCATTTGAAGCCAAGAAAACTAACTGAGACTTTGATCATCCTATGCTTCTATCAAGTTCTAGAGAGAGACGTTGCGACTTCTCTCCTGCTTTGTGCGAAAGCCTTGAAACTACAAAACATGAACGACTCGTTCTTAGTTTTTGTATTTCAATAAGTGATTTGTTTTGCTTTGTGCGACCAATCAGGTGATAACGATCGAGGGTTGTCGAGGATAGGTAGACAGTGCTACCAATCATCGTATCGAGGGATTTCAAGTGATTGAAAGACATAGGTTTCGATTACCTGCAAAATCGAGGGCTTATGGGGATAGCAAGACAGATGTACTGATCATTGTATTGAGGGCTTACCAAGCTAGTGGTAAGACAGACCTCTTATCCTAGGTGAAAGGATAACCCTACTCTTTGGGATAAAAGAATTGTAATACTTTTACATTTCTTCTATTGTTTGTTTTAAGAAAGGGAATTGTATTGTTTTCCATTCTTCATTCCATATTCATTTGTAATTGTTTCAATTACAATCATACTATTAAATATTTTATCGATTGATTCTATACGGTTTATGGTAGAATCCTTCACTATTGTATTACTCTGATTATTGTATTCATCTTGAATACAATTTCTTTATATTTATTATAGTATTACATCATATTATACCTTTATATTCAATATAATTGTGGTTGTTTGTTTTTGTTGTGAATTGTATTAGTTTAAGATCTTTTAAACTAATTTTTTAAGTGTTTAAACACAAAGTTTTTAAACATACAATTCACCCCCCCCCCCTCTTGTATTGTTCCATATAATATACATATACATATACATATTCAATCCAACAATTATAAAGGATTTAATGAGCACAAGCAATAGGAAAATAACCCCTAGGCACTAGCTCGTTCTGGGTCTCAGGTACCTCGTATCTCAATGAGAGTAACCATCACAAATATATGTTCTCGTGCACGATACACTAGTAGGGAACATACCCATAACCTAGTGGTCCCCAATCATCATCATCATAGTTTATTTAGAGTTGTAAGCGTCAATCTTGTTAAGTGAAACTGAGGCCAAACCCCACAGATTCACTAGCATACTAGTACACATCCACCCACCTAGATACCCGGGTTTTCCCTTTGTGCTCAAACAAGTTCAAAAAGTCAAGAAATATAATTTTCACATGAAAATATCATTTCCACATCACATATTCACCAAACAGAACATATATACATCACACAAGTCACTAAATCCACTTTTTCATTCAAATGCATTTTGAAATCATACACACACCAAAATATCCCACGACACTTTTCACATCACTTCAACACTTCAACACATCCTTTAAAAAAATTATAAAACATTTACAAGGTGATACAAATCACATAACAGCCCACACACACATGCCACATAATACCCTTTTTACCTTCAAAATCATTTTATCATCAAACTTACATGAAACAACCCACAAACAAGTTTCGCTCCAACATCACAATTTAATAAAACATTTCAAAAATTTACAAAACATTCTAAAAATGTTTGACAACTTAAAACATAACTTAACCTTTCAAAAACCCCATGATTGTTGAACACACACACCAAACAGTACATATGTACCATTTTCTCACTTTTTTAAACCAACTAAAACATTTATAATTTTTCATAAAAAGAACCCAAGTGGTGTAAATATGTCTTGCACACAAAACCCATTTCAAAACAACCATTTAAGACCAAAACCATACCAATTCCTATCCAAAATAGAATTTTCAGACCTAGATACATTTATAAAACCACCTCCAAGTGTTATAAAATCACCTTGAATAATACCACAAAATATACCAATGAAAACAAACATTTTCATAAAATGATCTCAAGAAGTATTACAATGTTTTACACATCAAACCTATTCAAAAACCCTCTTTTTAGGACCAAAAGACACTAATAAATTACCAAACCAGTATTTTAAGGCCAAACGAGATTTAGTAAACCAATTACATAAGTTATAAAATACACCAAAATAATACCCCATGAGTTACACATGAAAACACCCAATTTCAAGTTAAAATTCAACTATAAAAGTAAACACATAACCAAATCAATCATAAACAGTTTTCGCACAACACCCAACATATGAGGAATATGAAAAATTAGTAAATACAGTAATATAACTCATCTATAATTGTTTACACATGGAACCACCTACCTTTTATGTCGAAACCCTCAAAACATGGTGCGGAACATAAACCGCACCATCACCGCACCTCAAGGAAGTGAAATCCAACCTAAAACCACAAGATTTCACTCAAAAGATAAGAAATAAAACCCTAGTTTAGAACCCTAACTTCTGTACATTAGTATCCTCGAGGATAAGGGATGAAACCCTGATCACATTAAATGTAACCCTAAGAAAATTGAAAGAAGAATGAAGAAGACCAACTTACCTGAGGGATCTTGTAGAAATCACCCAAAATACACCAGTATCTGAATTTTCAAACGGCCAAAAATTTAAGGGAGGTTTGAAAAAGGATAAGAATACCATGTAGGAATTTTAATGGGGTAAAAAGAGTGATAAATGAATGATTTGTGAAGGAAACAAATTACCTTTATAAATCTGCTCGAATTGAGGAAGCCTAAGAAGTTTCAACTTGTTCTGTGAAGAAAATGAGCTCCAAAGATGGAGAGAAGAGATTTGGGGAGCGCTTAGATTCATTGGGCTCGGGTTAGAGGTGTAATCACCAAAAAATAGTTAAAATTGAATAAGTTATTAAATAAAAAAATGTTTTTTTAAAACTGGAAATGGGCTTTCAGGGTGGCCCAACTACTTAAATAAAAACCCAAATCCCCCATGATTATGGATTTATAAAGGCTCCAAATTTAAATGGTGGTGTTAATAGGTCAGGGGAGGCCAAGTAGGAATTTTAATGGATGACAAATGTTGAAAAATGAATGAGTTATAAAAGAAACAAAATTTATTTTAAATCTGGAATTGGGCTCACAGTTTGGCCCAATTCATGAAAACTCACCAATTCCTCCATAAAAGCTTGGGAAACCCCAAAAACAAAGCATGAATGGAAAATAAATTAAAAAATACCTTTAAAATATGTTATTTATGTGATAAATTCAGTTATGAATTTTTGTAAAATATTGTTTAGTTTGAAAAATCCAGATTCATTTTATTGGATTCATTTGTTGTTTTAAGTTTATAAACTCTGGTAAATCATTACCAATTCTCATTTTATGATACTCGGGCACTTGTGCCAGCCTGTGGGGATCGGGAATTCCCTTCGGGCCTTGTCACAGGCTGGTTTTGGCGTGGGTTTCGGTGGCGACCAGATTTGGTTCGTGATAGTATCTCAGAAAAATTACATATAATTATGAATATACTTGAATTATAATCTTCAGATTGCTTCATCTTTAATATTAATTAGTCTTACAATAACCTTTTATTGCCATACGAGAAGTAAATAGATTCCTATTTTTTGCTTTCATTTTTAATCCCTATCTATTAGAAGAACACCATAAAGGTTCCATTGACTCTGAAATAGACATGGTCTTCTCAACCTTGTACTTTGCTTCATTAATAATGTATGGGGAAATAGGTTCCATCAAAACTTATCTATCCAATGAAGCAAATTCAAAAGATCCATGAGTGATTTATCTATACTGTTCATCTGGTCTTGGATGAATAAGGATAACCTTAGTAGTAAATATTATAATATGAGATTAATGGATAATTTCATATCCAAATGGAAGCCCAATATTGTTAAATTATCAATGTAATCCATCATTGTTGAATACATGATCAGTAATAAGGTTTCATTTTTATGTTTTACACTAATGAAGTTTAGTGACAATCTCATTTATCTAAATTATCTCCTTATATATTTTTAGATCAAAGAGATGAGACTTCCTGATATAAGGATTCATTTCCTTATGATTCATTGTCATCTATATAGACATAAATGATAGTATGATGCATATAACATAAGTATCATCCTCTATGAATCTCATATAGGAATTCTTCTCACTATTGTACGCTCAATAAGGTAACAAATCTGGAATAGGGGTTCCAACACAACATACAAATTTTACGGCATTAAGTGTAAAAAATCTATGCCACTCTGGGAAATTTGTGCCTGTGAGGATAATCCCTAAGTTACAGAATGATCACAGTGTTACCATAGATTCACTTTCCATTTTTAGAATAATTAAAATAGATATATTATTACTAAAAATGTGTGAGATGAAGTAATTTTTAATTAGTTTATTATGTATCCCATGATTTTATCAAGTCTCAATGGACATCTCCATTAAACTCAAAATTTCACATCGCATGTAAATTATAGTGGCTAGGACCCATATTTCCCTTCTCATAACCCAAGAAATGGCCTTGTCAATTACTCAAAGGTATTTAAGTAGGTTTCTTGCTAACTGGGGTCTTGTAGGTCCTAAATCTATTGAGTGGACTCCCCCAATCCTGAAATTCTAACTTGGATTTATTCAACAATTTCATCCAAGGTAAATTAGTTATAGAAAGGGTTATTCCTCTTGATGTAAACATGGTTAAATCAACCCAAAACCATCATTATAACTCCTCAATAAAAGTAAGTGTCCTAGAAACGGTCGGTCAAACACTTAGTTCTATGGTTTCATTCTAAATCTAGTAAAGGAAGGCATAGTTTATCTTAATATTTGATTGAGTGATTTTTTTTATTTATTAGGAATAAACCTTTTTATTTTATCCATATACATGTCTTGTTAATATTAAGTTAATTTTACTTAAGTGATTAACCATGTGTCAATAAATTTTTTACACATAATCCATTTATTTAAATTCCATATTTGTATATTTATCTATTTATTTATGTGATCATGATCTTTCATCCATAAAATAAATATTTCATCAGATATAAATAAAATAAATAAATTAAGGAATGATCATAATCTTTAACTATAAGTTTGTTTATTTAGTGGAAAATAAACAAACCATTGATTCTGAGGGAAAAAATCCTTGAACCAGTCTGAGCTCGATTTTGTAGTATTCCTCCTCTATCCTATATATATATCAATGGTTTGGTTTTACCTTGACTCCATATTGAACCAACTCCATGCTCTTAGGATCTCCATCATTATAATTCATTTACTTCACTCACATGATAATGGAACCATAAAGGGGGTTTACTTAAAAGATTCCTTGGGCACTCATGACTGTATATAATAGGGAGAGAATGATGTCTCACATTCCATCAATTTTATTTAATAAAATAATTTCAAATTTCCATGAAATAATTAAATTAAAAGAAACCATACACATACACTGGTCAATCTAGTCTCATGATCAACCACTTATTCAATGAATACCATTTAAAAGAACTAGATAGAATTAATTTCGATTTATTCTTTTATCAAGATAAAATGTTCAGTAATTAATCTGATTAATCCTTTAATTCATTCTATCTTAATATTAATCTAATATATCATAGATATACCTAGCTGATGTGGTTTTAAAAATAATTAATTAATTAATTTTAGTTAAAATTTAATTAAATAAGTACACAACTTTTACTTTTTTAAGTAACTCAGTGATTACCTGGTCGAACTACTCAACATGTATTAAGATAATATACAACCAACTCATGTGGAATATAGAATACACATTTTTTCATGTAATTACATATTGTGTGTGAGTTAATGAATGAAACACGAAACACATGTTAATTAATATAGCGCATAATTCTTTTATTTTGTATGGATTAGTCAGCATATTATGACTATACATGGTTTGTAGTTCAAAATTTTATATATAAATTAATTAAGAATTTAATATATATATATATATATATATACCTCTAACACAAGTCAATAAATTACACACGCAACACATGTTTTTTCATTTTAAACGAGTAATAAATTAAATTTTAATTTTCTACATAAATAAGTTGGGTATATTATGTGTGAATACAGTTATACATCGTGTATCTTACTCATAATATAGATATGATACACATCTAAGGATTGGGAATGTATTTCTGTAGATAAATTTCCGTGGTGCATGGTGTGTACAACTGGTACACATTGTGTAACATCCTTGTTACACAGTTTTCAGTCCCCATTTAGTGTAATAAATGCATGACATGACTTGGACCCCATGTTTTCTATCATGAAAACACATAGAATATATGAAAAATAAGCTTGTTTCACAATGTGTATATTGGTCAACCATGTGCCAACCTGGCCCGGTCAACACGAGGTGTTCATTTAATGCATACAATATGTAATTAATTCACAATGATCTAAATTAATTAGAGTCATCCTAGTGAATTGAACATGGGTACATGACTTGTACTTTTGGTCTACACATCATGTACTCTTGTGTTATCTGGGAAAAATACTTGGTACCTCCTAAAGGATTCTTCAGATGTTCTTCATTAATTATTAAACAGATATGGGTTATATGAGTGAGGAATGATGAGGAGAATAATAAATATCAACAATCGTATTAAAATAATGAATTTATTGAAATGAAATGTAAGTTTTAAACCCATAAACAATCAACAATCAATAAATAATTATAAATTTAACATGAATACTCTAATACCACTTGATTGTTCCAAATGTAGAGAAATTTTCTATTGGGTCTATGGCCGACTCAACTTCTATCAGATTCAACAGATCATTCATAATTTACATAAAGTGAATGTCACACCCAACAAAAAAATTAAAAAGAATATTGACAAATTATTTTTTCAGAACCAAGAGAGAGGATCTTTCTCACATTAATTTTTAATTAATTTAAATCAAAATAATAAAAATTAACTCAATCATTTTATCTTTCTTCATTGATGTTATTTATTTGTATAACTCTATCATGCATCATTATTGCGTAGTGAGGACCCAAAGCAGAGCCCCTCTAGTGTAGATCCACATGTGCTCCTTCGATCTTCAGCAACGCCGATGAAATGTCAGGTGTTAGTGCAACTAATTGATCATCTTGTGTTGTTCTCTTTGATCACTTTATATTCCTTTGAGATTAAAGTAATTTTCCTTGTCCTTCTCAATATTAAGAGGGAGAGAGTATGAGGGAGATCTTGAGAGGATATTATTGTGCACAATGATTAACCTTTCTCTGATTGACATAAAAGTATATAAATAGACCTAGGGTTAGGATTAAATTCCAATTAATTTCCCAATGGACCTCAACTATGAATAAATCCCCAATAAACCATGTGTCATGTAAATATTATTATTATTATTATTTTACTTGTGGCATGTGAAATCCCGCACAATGATAAATATTTATTTTACAATTTGATCAATAAATATTTGTCAACAGAAAAAATTTGGTCCCCTCATCCTCAAATATTTAAATAAATGTTACTCGTTCAATAAATAAATTTTATTCACATTCTGGTGAATAAATATTTATTTAATATTTGTGTAACTATATAAATTATTTATTTAATAAATAGTTAATTATTTATTATTATGACAATAAAAATACATAAATAAATATTATATATATTCACACAATTGAATAATTACCTTGTAAATAAATATTTATTTAATATTTGTGATCGATTAATAAAACCTGAATAAATATTACTTCTCAGTTTAGAGAATAATATTTATTCCAATTATTAACTATAAATAATATAGGAAAAAACTTTGTGTGTGGACTTCTAGGAGTATTCCTTAGTGGCATCAGATGGACTTGCCTAATATCCAAGAATATTATCTAGCAATGGGTCAATTCACCCATAGACAAAGAAGATATGTCACAATGAAAACAACCACATATGAACACTCCCTGTGAAATAAAATGCCTTTGTCATAATATCTCATCAAGAAGGTTGCACACCTATGTCATCAACCTATATGCTTGATATGTCTTTCTTTGACTATCTAAAATGAACTTGTTAATACACCATGGCCATGGAATTAAATGTGGCAGTCCCATTTCAATCAAAGGGTTGAGGTATCATATTCTATAAATATGGAAGGGAAAATCATTCATCAACTTACTCATTAATAACATATCATTCGTGACATGCCCAATATACACTACTTCCCACAAACATATAGCGTCATGGATTTGGTCAATACGTCAAATTGCACAAGTCATGACATGATTTAATAATAAAATTAAATTCTGAGGATCATTACACATGATCATAGAAAAGAATATACAATCACACATAAACATGTATATTTCCTAGAGGTAGGTCAATTCTCATAATCTCCTGACTTGGAGATTAACAAGTGAAAACTTCATGTGATGAAGCCTCATCTTCTTATGAATACTCCCACCCAACAATCAATATACTATGTGTCTCGTCATGTAGTTTTATTTGACCATAGATGTTTAAGAATATTGTCATAGCATTTCAAGGTTCTCATCATAGCGAATAACTTCTATAATATTTTCAATATGACAGATATACTATGATATTATTACATTAATGTTATGCTGAAGAATAATCAATATGTGATCAGGTATTTATTAATACTCAAATCCATGAATATACATGCAATCTAAAGTACAATGAAATTGGTTCTCAGGAACCAACTCCAACACCAGGTCTATAGTGAAGATGAGAGTGGCCCCTAAAACCCACCACCAATAGGTCATGGGGTGGAAACTAAAACTGAGGGTATAATCACACAAATAGGAGGCATTTCCCTCATAAATCCCAAGAATAAATAAAGGAAACCACCAATCAACACCATGATATAATATATAACAAATATCCAATATTACATGAAATTTCATACAAATGAAAATCCCCAAGATAAAATACCAAAATAAACTCCTAAGTAGTGGCTCCAACCACACCTCCCAACTCCAAGCTAGTACTGTCCAGATAAATCTCTAAATCCCTCTTGGAATCCTGTAAAACATATTTATATATATAGGGGTAAGCATAACATGTATACTTTTTACGATCATCATCAATACCTCTCATGCATAAAGTGAAAGAAGCATATTAATGTTTCAGTGAATAGACAACAAATTCAACAAGTACCAACCTAGTCAACTACCACCTAGTCTCACCAAGGCTCACTCACCAAGTAACGTATCCATGTATAATAAAAAAATATCAAATAATATAATCACAATGGTACCAAACATCATTTACCCATGCTGATTTGCCCCTCTCACGCCCCAATGACAAACACTATGTGATTCCATCCCTTATGTATCTATCAATCACATAATAAGTATATATCAAGTCATAGATGATATGGGTTAGGGGTAACATCCCTGAACTAGGAGCCACTAAACTAGTGCCTCGAGTCGAGTCATCACATGACCTCAAGCGCGCCTCCCCATACGCCAGAGGCTACCAACTAACAGCGAGGGTCTAATAAACCACGTGGGGAGACTATATTTTCTTAACTAGAGTGGGCCATATAATTTAACAATATAAATAGCAAAAACAATATATAATATACAATGAACATGCATAGAAAACCATTTTCCAAACAGGGTACAAGTCCACAACCAAACAGTAAAATTTGTAATGTCATGCTAAGTAGTAACAAAGTGAAAAAAAAACCAAAGTAAAGACAATAGTAGAACCCCCAAGCGGATCCTGACTCCAAGTTTGGATCCTCAATCATGCATGTACCAATCCCAACTCATATCCCTAGCATGGGGCCCTTTCCCTTATCATGACCTACAACCATGAGATATGCTCAGGTACCCAACGGTGACCCAAGAAGGGTGTGAGTACAACTCAATAGTCCACCACCAATGGTGTCTAAAAAAATATCTAGTCTAGACAGATAGTGCATGCAAGTACTAATTAAATTACAAGAAAACAAGGAAAACTCATATATTATTAGTTAATAATCTTTACTTTAACCCTTCTAATAATTTTTACCATTTTCATCATCTATGTTGTAATGTCTTAGAATTTACTTGTAATTTTTTTTATATAGAATTATTTCGAGACCGTGAAATTCGACGGCACGTGATTCCGAGGTCCGGAGATCCCGAAACGGAATTTTGAAATTTTTTTAAGGTATGTTCAGTAAAAGTGCGAGAAGGATTTTCTATATTTTAAACCATAACTCAGATTGAAAATCTGAGGGTATCGTTGAATTCAGAATGTCAGGATTCACCTAGAAATGATTTATCTTTGGCCAGCAAGGGCCGAGCAGAAAATTTGTTTTTCATACTTTTTGAGAAAAATAATAAAATAATTTAAAAGAATTATTTTATTTTCTTTCTCACTTTTGAGTGGCGGACAATGAAGATGTGGGGAAGCAATAGGATGGCGATGATGCGCATCAATGAGGCTCATTAATGGCTCATTAAACTTGCAGTGTAACGATGCTTTAATGATGTGTAACATCGACATTGTTTCTTAAATAAAACAGCGTAACGACGTGACGTCTCATCATAATGGGAAGGTTGTGACGTGATCCTATTTATAGTTCGACGCATTGGGAAAATATGGATTAAAAATTTGGAGGATTCTCTGGAGAACCTCTGACGGACTTCCAACCCAGTAAAGAATGACGAATGTCGGTGGAACTTCATCATCTTCGACGCCTTTCTAAGATCACAGTCGGGAAGTGGAGTTGACATCTTAAATCCCTTGAGGATGAATGTCATGCCGTCTGACATCATAAGAGGTAAGGGTTATTTTATTTTAAAGTTTTCCCCATCCTTATTTCAAAAACAATGAATGTGTATTAACTCATGAATAGGTTAATCTTCGGACTGTGTGTTCTTGCGGGAGGGTGAATTATTTGGAGTTTCTTTATCCGGGATTGAATTATCATTGTTGCTCGAATTAAAATCCCCAAACCTACCTTGTGTTGAAAATGTCTAATGATGAGGGCATGGGCCGACACGAACAAGGCCTAAGCCCCTCTGTCATGGGTGTTCTTTGTGGCCAAACTCTTGAATCGATGGCAAGACAAATTTGAAACCTTTGCGGTGGAGAGAACATTCCTCAGAGAACGCAGGCGCAAGTATCATGAAGAACATACCACTGGTACGGACCTGGTGATCAGTGGAACAATATATCAGTGCGCCAGTGTCGGCAGTTTCATCGGCGACTACCGACGGTGGCCCATATAGTGGCGACTGTGGGTGGGAGGCAGCATGCCATGAAGGTGTGCCGGAGGATGGGTCACGGCTCACTGGGCCGCGGCGTAATGGAAGAAGCCGCCGGCAGGTCCGGCGGCGGACGCGGACACGGTACCGAGCCGCATCCCATGCGACGGGCCACGGTCACTCGACCACGGCAGAGGAGGCACCCTACGGTGACCCGCGGGGTGATGGCGGTGGACGAACACGGCGTTCAGCCGCGTCCGGCAAGGTGGACCGGTCCGCCTCTTGCAAACCGGGCGGGGAGCGAACCACCCAGCAGGCCGGACCTGTGGCTCACCGGGCCAGACCCGCACCCAGCAGTCCAGACCTGCACCGGTAGCCCATACCCATGCCCCCTTCGGGCTGGGCTAGATTAGACTGGGTCGTCGGGAAACTCGGCAGGCTGGACCCTCGGCCAACCAGGGTGGATCTAGCGAGGCCTGTTGGGCCTGGACCACTGGCCAGGCTGGACCAGACTGACCCCAACCCGCACCAGGCCAGGTTGAGTCTGTCTAAATGAATCGGGGTATGTGGGACCCCCTTTCTGGGTTGGTTGGGTCAGTCTGACTGAGCCAGACCGGACCCCATCGCAATCGGTCTCGCGGTTACTAAAACGCATGTATCTTGCAAATCGCATGTCCGATTGACGAGTTGTTTGTAGCGTTGGTACCCTCTCGATGAGTCGGATATTTTATAACTCTCTATGGTGACTTTAATGGAAGTTGAGATGTGACGAAGTGCTTGAGTAGTGGTTATCCCAAGCGCACTACATACAGAACCCTACGAATGGCTCAGACCTGAAGACTGCTGACTTTTGGCCCAGTGGGAAGCACCTCTCTATGACTTGGCAGGCCCACTGTGGGAAGCACCTCTCTGTGACTTTTTAGTCCCATGGTATGTGATTAGGATGAGTACCTCAGTTGGCCATGGCTAGTGGGAAGCACCTCTCTGTGACTTTGCAGGCTCGTGGTACGTGATGGGGGAGGAGTACCTATTCAGTCCAAAGTTAGTGGGAAGCACCTCTTCGTGACTTGGAAGGCCCACTATACTCGCTAGAGGAGGAGTTCTCTAGAAGCCGAGGTGTTTGATGATGTGACTGATGATGCTACTGTTATTACCCTAGAATGTACCTGGTGTGAGATGTCTTGTGTTTTGTGATTTACTTTGAGGAATTGTTGTGTGGTATTTCCTTTTGTTTTGGGGTCCCTACTAAGTATTGTGTTACTCACCCCTGCATGAGCTTCACCCACACATGTTGTGTCTAGTGTAGACGACCGACGTTTCGATAGGGGTGCTTAGGGAGACGGGAGTGACGGATGCTACAACGGTGGACTTGGTGGCCTAGGACCATGCGGGGCCCAGTAGGACTGGTCAGATAGGACGTACTACTTTGGCTTCCAATAGATTCACTACTCTCATGATCAGGTGGGGTTTTCTATGAATGGCCATCAGAGTTTCCTTTTTTTACTTGTTGTTTTCAGTTCTTTGTTGGGTTTGTATTCTGGACCACTTACTTTCAGTTGTACTTGCACTCAGATTTGTTTTAGTGGTACTTTTTTCCCCTTTTCAGTGTTTTGGGATGTGGTTGGGTGTGTGTTTGTGCATACAGGTACTCAGGAAAATGCCTCCCACTTACAGGTTGATGCCTTTGGTGCTAGGGGTCAGCCCCTGGCCTTCGGGAGGCGGGCTTGGGGTGGTCACGGCACGAGCCCTGGGGGACGGGTTATGAAAAAGTGATATCAAATGGTGGTCAGTTCCCCCTCAAAGACCGAGAGTATGATGTTTTGTTTTGAGGAAATAGTGTTAAGTGTTGCGAGTTCGACTTTCAGATTTGGGGAGTCCTGTATTGGTGCGGCGGTCGATGTATCCATACACCAGGATCTTGAATTCTTTTCTCTGCTCAATACATGAAAAAACTAGTTGAATAAGTTTCTAGTGTTTGAATAAGATTCATCTCACTAAGTATAACATTCTAACCATGGTACATCTGATTTATCTCAGGATGCCTCCATATAGACGACCAGTTAGGATCCCGATATGAGGTCGTGAGAACAGCCTACCTAGCGACGATGCGTCCGTACATGGACCAATTCTAGAGATGGCCCCACCGGGTGGTGTGCCAGTGCTACCATCGACTGATGGTCAGCATCTACTGTCGGTGGTTCCAGCAGAGGATGTTCATAAGCTCAGTTCCCTACATGAGTTTCAGAGACAGAGACCTCCCAGGTTCAGTGGAGATACGAATCCTCATGTCGCTGAGGACTAGATGGAGGTTGTGATGCGAGTCTTTCTCTTAGTGAGGATATCACCTGACTAGATGTTGATCTTGGCAGTAAGCCTTATGTAGGGCTTAGTAGGGAGATCGTAGAGTTTGACCATCCGGACTCACGATGAGGTGACCCTTACTTGGGTTGACTTCAAGAGGCTTTTTCAGGGGGAGTTTTTTCCTACGACCTTGCACTCTATGCGCATCCAGGATCTTCTTCACCTATAATAGGACAACATGACGATGGCAGAATACTCGGCAAGGTTCACAGAGCTTTCCCGCTACTCCACATATATGGTGAGAGACCCTTTCTTCAGGGCTCGATCCTTTGAGTAGGGACTCAGGCAGGAGATCAGGGCTTTGGTGGTGTCTCTCAGTATCCCTACCCAGGATGGGGTGCTGGAGTGAGACCTTCTGATAGAGAGCTTCTTGGCAGAGCAGGTGCCCGCAACTAGAGCTACCAGCAGACCCCAGGCAGCAGAGTCTTCGACAGGCAAGAGATAGCAGATGTGAGGGCCCAAGCAGGCTAGGTCCTTCAGAGGTCGACCCCAGGACTCAGGGTCAGCAGTGAGAGGCTCCCAGGCCAAAGGGAGTCAGATGGGGGGCCAGGATTTTCTACTCATGTGGCGGGCAGGGACACATGGCACATAACTATCTGACCCTCCGTACAGATGACCAGCAGATGATTGAGGGGTCTTCGAGGAAGCGGTTGTGGCTTGAGTGAGGAGGTCTGTAGGGCGGCGGATGTGGCAGGGGAGCTGGTTGAGCGGTAGGCGATGGGCGACGGTTCAAGGTGTTACTGCCACCACCCCCACGTGGTCCACCCCAACCTCAGGGAGTAGGCAGACATGAGATATCTCAGCTCCAAGCAGTATAGGATTATGACCACAATGCTCCAGAGATGATCTGAGGTAGATCTATGTCTTCTCTGCCCTAGTTGCAGTACTTATAGACACAGGTGCTAGTCACTCCTTTCTTTCCACGGCACTCATTCGGAACTCGGAGATTCCAGTGGAGCTATTTTCTCGATCATTATGTCTAAAGACTCCTACAAGAGAGGATTCGATGATTACACACTGGTGCCAGTAGTGTGAGCTTACTCTAAGAGGTGAGAGCTTCAGCTAGGATCTCTTAGTAGTAGCGTCGAGGCTTTATGAGGTCATATTGGGTATGGACTGGTTATCCATGATCCATGCTCAGATCGACTATTTTAGGCATATGGTGTGGTGTGTCTGTGAATATGGGACTAGGTTTTCCTTCATCATCAATAAGGAAACCCTTGCAATGCAGGATGGAATCTCTCGGAGGAGGGTACAACCGATCACTCACCAGTTGGCTAGCCTCACCCTGGGTGTAGTGGAGGAGAGGATTCCAAGCTTCCCTATAGTGGTGGATGAGTATGAGTATTTTTTTCCACACCGACATATTGAATAGATCTTGCAGAGCTTTGTGAGAAGAGGTTACACCTGGAGGAATTACATGAGAAGGGGTTCGTAAGGCCCATCGTTTCACCATGGGCAGCCTCGGTGATTTTTTCCAAGAAGGCAGATGGGAGTTTGAGGTTGTGTGTGGACTTCTGATGCCTGAACCAGGAGACCATGAAGAACAAGAACCCACTGCCGAGAATTGATGACCTCTTCGACCAACTGAAGGGAGCAAAGTGGTTCTCAAAGATAGACCTCAAATCAGGCTATCACCAGCTCCGGGTACGAGATAAGGATGTACCAAAGACAGCCTTCAAGTGCCGGTATGGCCACTATGAGTTCCTAGTGATGCCTTTCGGTGTGAAAAACACCCCAGTAGTTTTCATGGGCCTCATGAATAGGATCTTCCAGCTCTATCTCGACCGGTTCGTTGTGGTCTTCATCGATGAAATCTTGGTGTACTCAGCGTCGGAGGAGGAGCATGTTGTACACCTGTGGATAGTTCTGGATACACTCTGAGAGCACTAACTTTATAGTAAGATCTCGAAGTGTCAGTTTTGGATTCGGGAGGTCCATTTCCTAGGACACATCATCTCAGAGGCTGGATTTGTAGTAGATCCAGTGAAGATAGAGGTGATGCTTTCTTGAGATCCACCCAGGAGCGTGACTGAGGTGCGGAGATTCTTGGGGTTAACTGGTTACTATTGGAGGTTCATGACTGAATTTTCCAAGGTAGCATCACCCTTATCGGCATTGACATGGAAGGGATGGACCTTTGTGTGGATGAAGAAATGTCAGCATATTTTCCATGAGTTGAGGCAGAGGCTCACTAGTGCCTCCATCTTGATACTACTAGAGGAGGACGTTGGGTATGTATTTTACTGCAACGCATCAGGGACTGAGCTCGGTTGTGTCCTGATGCAGGAGCAAGTAGTGATTGCCTACGGCTCATAGCATTTAAGGCAGCATGAGCAGAACTATGCGACCCACGACCTAGAGTTAGTAGCATTGGTCTTTGCCTTGAAGATGTAGCGACACTACTTGATGGGGGAACAGTTTAAAGTTTACTCCGACCATAAGATTCATAGGTATATCTTCTCCTAGAAGGACCTGAACCTGAGACAGCGGCGATGGCTAGAGTTCCTCCAGGACTATGATTTTGAGATAGTCTATAATTTTTGAAAGGGGGACGTGGTGGAAAACGCGCTCAGTAGGAGGACCAGGTTTCAGCTATTGATTGAGGTGATAGAGCAGTTAGTAGCGACGTAGATATCGTTCGTGGATGATGGTGAGGCTTCTTACCGCCAGTCAATGGTTGTTACTCCCCCACTCTTACAGTGAGTTAGGGAGGCACAACTAGTTGATGTTGATTGTGAGGCCCGGCATGCTCAGTTATCCTCAGGATGGGCTCTTGATGGATTTTTGATAGGTGGGGAGCATGTCATCCTTTTCAGAGGGCGCACCTTAGTACCAGTGATGTTGTGGAAGGAGGTGTTGATGGAGTTTCATACACTCCCTTGGCAATACATCCTAAACATGAAAAGATGTACCAGGACCTCTGGTGTCAGTACTGGTGGTCAGGGATGAATAAAGAAGTGGTCGAGTTCGTTTCACGATGCCTCACTTGTCGTCAAGTGAAGGCTAAGCACCAGGTTCCAGAAGGCTTGACTTAGCCACTCGAGGTACTGGAGTGGAAATGGGATGGTATCTCGAATGGACTTCGTGATGGGGTTACCACGTACGTCTAGAGGTCACAACTCTATTTGGGTGATCATTGACCAACTCACCAAGTTGGCTCACTTCCTACCCATCTGAGAGCATGGAATGGTAGAGGGTTTGGGACGCCTCTACATCCTGGAGATAGTGCGGCTTCACGGGGTGACTTCGACGATCGTCTCAAATCATGATACCCGCTTTACATCCAGGTTATGGAAGGGATTACAGGAGGAATTCAGGACACAGCTGCATTTGAGCACATATTTTCATCCCCAATTGTATGTTCAGACATAGCGGACCATACAGACCTTGGAAGATATGTTTTGTGCTTGAATACATGACTTTTTTCATAGTTGGTAGGACCACCTGCCACTGGTGATACAACAATAGCTATCACTCCACCATTGGAATGGCACCATTTGAGACCTTGTACGGGCGGCCTTACAGATCACCCATATGTTGGACAGACCCAGGGGAGTCGGCACTCATGGGTCCAAAGTTGGTACGGGCTACCACCGAGAAGGTGCAGATCATCCAGGAGTGGATGAGGACTGCACAGAGTAGGCAGAAGTCATATGTCGATAGGATACAGAGACCCTTGTAGTTCGAGGAGGGAGATCATGTGTTCCTTCAGGTCTCACCCTGACAAGGATTGCGGAGATTTGGTCGGGGCGGCAAGCTATCTTTGAGGTTCATCGGACCTTTTCAAATCCTGAGTAGAGTTGGAAAGGTGGTGTACCACCTAGATCTTCCCCAACAGATGCATCGGGTGCATGATTTTTTCCATGTGTCACAACTGAGGAGGTATGTGCATGATCCATCATACATCATCGATTGGGTCGAGCTATACATTGATGATGGGGCGACGTTTGCGAAGTTCCCAGTGGAGATAGAGGATCGATAGGAGTGGGTCATATGTGGAAAGTAAATTCCTCTAGTACGCATCTGATGGAATCATGGGAATCTCCAGGAGATCACATGGGAGTGGGAAGCTCAGATTCGTGTTTATTAGCCCCATATTTTTGTTTAGTTGTTGTTTTGGCTTTCGGGGTCATAAATCCATAAGGTGGGGAGAATGTAACTTCTCATAATTTCTGTGTAATTTTTTTTTATTTCTATGGAATTATTTTGAGACTGTGAAATTTGATGGCATGTGATTCTGAGGTCCAAAGAGACCGGAACGGAATTTTGAACTTTTTTAAGGTACGTTCAGTAAATGTGTGAGCGGGATTTTCTATCTTTCAAACCATCGCTTGGATCAAAAATCTGATGGAACCGTTGAATTCAGAACGCTAATATTTACCTATAAATGACTTAACTTTGGTCGGAAAGGGCCGAGTGGAAAAGTTATTTTTCATACTTTTTGAGAAAAAATAATAAAAGAATTTAAAAGAATTATTTTATTTTATTTCTCACTTTTGAGTGGCGGACGGCGACATTGTGGGGCAGTGATGGGGCAGCGATGATTCACATCAATGAGGATCATTAATGGATCGTTAAACTTGCAGCATAACGACGCTTTAATGACACGTAATAGCGACGTTGTTTCTTAAATAAAACAGCATAACGACACAACGTTGCATCATAATGGAAACACTACGACATGCTCCTATTTATAGTTCTACGTGATGGGGAAATATGGACTAAAAAATTGGAGGATTCTCTAGAAAACTTCAGACAGACTTCCACCCCAGTGAAGAATGATGAATGCCGAAAAAACTTCATCATCTTTGATTCCTTTCGAAGATCATAGCCGGGAATCGACGTCGACGTCTTAAATCCCTTGAGGAAAAACGCCGCGACATTAGATGTCATAAGAGCTAGGGGTTATTTGATTTTAAATTTTTCCGCGTCATTGTTTCAAAAACGATGAACGTGGATTAACCCATGAATAGGCTAATCTGTGGATTGTGCGTTCTTGCAAGAGGGTGACTTCTTTGGGGTTTCTTTATCCAGGATTGAATTATCATTGTTGTTCAAATTAGAATCCCCAGACCTCCCTTGTATTGAAAAATTCTAACGCAGAGGGCACGGACCAACATGAATAAGGATCAAGCCCCTCTGTCATAGGTGTTCTTCATGGATAAACTCTTGAATTGGAAGAAATATTGATTTGAGACCTTTGTGATGGAGAGAACATTCCCTAGAGAATGCAGGCACAAGCGGCATGAAGAACAGACCACCGATGTGGATCCAGTGGTCCGCAGAAGAATTTATCGGTGCGCTGGTGACGGCGATGGTGCCAGCGACTGCCAGCAGTAGCCCGTGGCAGCAGCCAAGGGTGGGAGGCGTTGTGCCAGAGGAAGGATCGCGGATCACCAGGCCGCAGCGTCCGACCGCGTCCAGCAAGGCGGACTGGTCCGCCTCTTGCGGACCGAGTGGGGCGCGAACCGACCAGCTGGCCGGACCCACGGCTCATCGGGCTAGACCCAAGATAGTGGGCCGTACTCACACCCAGCGGGCCGAACTCGCTCTGGTAGGCTGGACCCGCACACCCTTTGGGCTGGGTTGGATTAGACTGAGTCGCTGGGTGACTCGGTGGGCTGGACCCTTGGCCAAACGGGCCGGGTCCAGCGAGGCCTATTGGGCCTGGCCCACTGGCCAAGTCGGACTAGACCGACCCTGACCCGCACCAGGCTGGGTCGAGTCCATCTAAATGAACTGGGGTATGTGGGACCCCCAGGTTGGGTTGGTCATGTTGGTCTAACCGAGTCAAACCGGGTCCCGTTGTAACCGCCCCATGGTTACTAATACGCCTCTATCTTGAAAATTGTGCATCTGATTGATGAGTTGTTTACGGCGTTGGGACCCTCTCGATGAGGTGGATCTTTTGGCATGATCTATGGTGAATTTTATGGAATTTTGGATGAAACTAAGGTCTTGAGGAGCGGTTCTCCCAAATGCACTACATATAGAACCCTGCGACTGGTTGAGACCTTAAGACTGCTGACTTTTAGCCCAGTGGGAAGCAGCTCTTTGTGACTTGGTAGGCTCGTGGTGGAAAGCACAGCTCTATGACTTTGAAGTCCCATGGTATGCAATTAGGATGAGTACCTCAGTTGGCCATGACTAGTGGAAAGCACCTCTCTGTGACTTTGCAGGCTCACGGTATGCGATGGGGAAGGAGTAACTAAGCAGTCCAAGGTTAGTGGGAAGCACCTCTTAGTGACTTGGTAGGACCACTATACTCACTAGAGGAGGAGTTCTCCAGTAGCTGAGGTATTTGACGATGTGATTGATGATGCTACTGTTACTACCCTAGAATGTACCTGGTGTTAGATTTCTTGTGTTTCATGCTTTACTTTGAGGGATTTTTGTGTGGTCTTTCCTTTTGTTTTGGGGTCCCTACTGAGTACTGTGTTACTCACCCCTGCACGGGCTTCGCCTGCATGTGTTGTGCCTGGTGCAGATGATCGAAGTTTTGACAGGGGTGATCAGGGAGATGGGACTGACGGATGCTACGACGATGGACTTGGTGTCCTAGGACCAGGCAGGGCCCAGTAGGATCAGGCGGACATGAGGTACTACTTTGGATTCCACTAGCTTCACTACTCTCGCGATCAGGTGGGGTTTTCTGCAGATGGCCATTAGAGTTTCCTTTTTATACTTTCTATTTTTAGCTCTTTATTGGGTGTGTATTCTGGCCCACTTACTTTCAGTTGTACTTGCACTCATCTTTGTTTTAGTGGTACTTATTTCCCATTTTCAGTGTATTGGGATGTGGTTGGGTGTGTGTGTGCGTACAGGTACTCAGGAAAATGCCTCCCACTTTCAGATTGACGCCTTCGGCACTAGTCATCAGCCCCTAACCTTCAGGAGGCGGGCTTGGGGTAGTCATGGCACGGGCCCTGGGGGATGGGTCGTGACATATGCCATCTTCATTACTTAATACATTTTCATCACATGTTCCATGGGTTAGGCATATACATCATCAAAACATGGGTCTAAGGTAATTGATCACTATGCATAAGGGAATAAGTCAATTCAATGTCTCTCTAGGGATAAACACATCACATTAACACATAATCCTAACCTCAAAGCCTCAGTCTGGGTGGAATGAAACCATTAAGGGAATATATCCTCCATCCCCTTACCTAACTTATGCATTTAGGGGTGAAGTTTAGAGCCTCATTATAACTCAACCTATGGGCGTAGAACCTCATGTAAATACCTCACACTACCAAACCATGTACACATGCTTATTTATCCATTCACCACACACATACCATATCACAACCAACCACAACCAATACAAATAGTAATCACATTACATAACCATAAACATGGGAATTAATATTATTCCATAACTCATTCACACATTTTCTATTTACATTTCATATTCATTTATCCCAATTCTCATTCTTGTGCCTTAACCCCTTAAGTATATTCAACAAATCATGCACATTAGCTGATATTCATCCATTAACATACTTTATCCCATATAGCCCATTTATCATTTCACAAGTATAATTATTATATCACATAGCATAGCCACTTTATTGCATTAAACCCATTAGGTATACCCTATAATTCCCATGTATTAACCCATTCAACTTATTTATCAATTCCCTTATGCAAATCAATTTACATGTTCTTCAATTCACAATCCATTTGTCAATTTAACATGTTCATAATTTTATATACACTAATCCTTTTAGGCATTTCAACATAATTTAAAATCCATTAAACATCATCTTAATTAACTCGTTTAACTCATTTATCATTCATGAGCCTTAGACCATCAACCCATTACCCTTTTTCCATTTCATAGTTCATATAATCCATTGGTATTCAACCAAACAACCCCTTATGACATTACTAACCCTAGGAACAACTATCATTATTCAATTTCAACTCAACTAACCATATCAACATATTTTTCATGGGCTCTCAATTCAACACTTAACCATAACAATTTCTAGGTACGGTAATGTCGGTGTGCCCCATGGGTGGCCCTAAATCATTATAATCATCCTCAATGCATCCCACAGGGATCGTGAGGGGTCTAAATCATTATTTAGCCAACCATTTTACCAAATATTACTCAAGGTGACAAATGAACAAAAAGAGGGAAGTAATATCTCAACACACATGTAAAAATATATAAAAAAACTATGGGATATAACTTGTAGACCACCTACCTCAAATCCAACAATGAACTCACTCCTAATCACTACCATAGATTCAGATTCAACCACCCCTTGAAGCCTCAACCCGGATCTTCAATTCGCAACCAATGACACTCCAAAGGTTTATAAATTAATGAGATCGATACCTTGGAAGCTTGAGAGGTTTAGGTTCATCACTGGGGTTGAGAGGGAGGAATAGGGGAAGAAAATGGAGTGAGACTTAAAAATCCTAAAGTGTCAATTTTTAAAATTTCTCAACTTTTAATGGGTGCATGGTTTACCCGCACAGTTTGTCAAACCGTTTACAAATCGTGTGCAAGACACTATCCAAGGAGAGTTAGGTCGCATGGCTACCTAGGGAGCCCTAAATTATTTATAAATCGTTCTCTAACCATGCGGAATTTCACTGTCTCAAACCGCATAGTTTTTTTGGGAAGGCCGCGTGTTTACTTAACTATGTGACAACCATGCGCCTTACACAGTTTGGCCCAGTTTCCCTTCCTTTAATATGCCTTGAACCCCCAAAACATGCTTGAGGCCCCTCATGAACTTTGGAAACATTTATTTAGCCAAATAGAAGATACTTGAACTGAAACTTAAACGAAAACATACCTTAATAAAATATGGGATCATAAAACCTCTCTACCTTATAACGGCTTGTCCTCGAGTTGTGCTCCCAAGCATAACTTAGCTTTCGAAACCAAGAGATCAGGCTACTCGGCCCACCTATCCATTCCCATTTTCCAAGTTTCTCATTGAACATTACAATGATGTCGTAGAATTGGAACCAAAGGCATGGTCTTTCCCTGTAAGACTTCCTCACCACAACCAACAACATGAACCGGATACTCCTCAAAGGACGCATCAACTTTAACCATACATCAACCACTAGAACTTCATAGGAAAAACTTAGGCAATAATGCCAAATTCACAGTACATGAAAATCTCACACACAACATCATATAATCGTGGAGGAACCAATCGGTACCCCATCAGTATGATCATCTTCGCAACTCATAACCTGAATCACTTTGCATCATTTTACTCTATTTTAAAAACTCCAATGGTGACCAAAAGAAGATATCACCCAAAGGAAAACACATGGTCTTTCCAACCACATTTCTTGACTTATGTCAATCCACCACTCATGTATCGAATATCCCATTCCATAATCATACATCCAATTGCAACCAAAACTCTCAGGGTACTCAACTAATTAAACTTGTGCCAATGATCGCTATAAGGGCCAACACACCCAAACAATGATCACTTGAGTCCCTTCAACCCGAAACTCTAATCACGTCATCAACCAAACACTTTATCGTTATGTTTCTCTCCACCATGTTCCATCATTTGGAACCCCCACCATCAATAAAAGACTGCCATAATCTCAACTCAACTTTCACATCATACCTGACATGTTTCCAACTCACTACACCCAAACATCCATATGGAATTCCACCTACACTAGCCTCCAGCCTTGCCATTGCAACTGACCAGGAGGACATTCCTACTTTATCCATTCGAGGACTAAAATCAACTTGACCTCACTCAATTACAACTTCATTTCCGAATGGAACTTACTGCTACAACATCAAATCATATGTGGGTCACTCTCACTACACCCATTCTTGTTTACCATATAAGGTCCGACCGCCCCCAACCGTCTTATCCCAGAACACCCATCTTCCATTGATGGAATGCTACCCAATTTTCAACTTCCTAAGGTTCTTTCCAAATTAAAGAATATCATTATCATCCAACGCACCCACTGAGATCATTCCATGTCTTCAGGTAGAATTTCGTCATCACAACATAACTTCCCTCCAAACCATCATCAGGCTCCATATCCCCAATCAACATTACTAACACTAGCACCCTTACCATTCCTAAACTAACTAAAGAAGGATAGGTTCACACTCAAACCCACTACAAAATTTGAAACATACTTCTCATCCCAAAACATCCACCAAATGTGATTTACCACTCTCCACATTCATTCCTTTCTCCAATCCAAGTCGAGTTATCCTCAGTTCAATCATCCTGGAATGCTTAGATTCACCATTAGCATGACACTACATTACATGGCCAAGGTGCCCTCAAACTTCAAGACATTACAATACCACCCAAATACACTTACCCATGTCTACTCCTGATTTTGTTGGAGTTATAAAACCCAAACTCTCTTTCCAAAAATCGTTGTCATGTCTTACCACCCTCCCCCTCAATGGATTTAACACAGGCATCTCGAATTTCATTTTGAACTACCCTAAGCCCAAAGCTACCACTTGGCTCAATCAAGTCCCACCCGGACTCTCTAAGAGACCCAACGTGCACCTCATAGGTTCCTCATTGGCATCTTGGTGCCACTACACTAACTCAATGTTCTCCTCTTTGCATCCAAAAATGACTTATCACTCCCCACCTTATGAGTGTCGTTACCATTGCTCTCCATGAGGGATTCTAACCACATAGCTTACACTCGATCACAATACTAACCTCAAAACTTAGACATGGCTATCTAGATTTTCCCAAAACAAGAATATTAACATCACCCAGAGCCCATTCCCAGCTTCTGTGAACAACACCCATGGCGTTTGTCGCCACCCTATCCATCCCGAGGACCTCGCCCAAAAACCGTCGATGGTGTACATCCCACCATCCAGGTCCACATTTATTGACCCTGTGAGCATAGACTCCATGATTTACCTCATCCAACCAAAACACCTTCAATTTTATAGGCATAAATCTAGAGCTTCTCAACATACTTGGGACGATGTTAAGATGTTGGGCATGATCGTCACTAGCTGAGGTACGCTAAGAAGTTGTTGAGAAACACTACCACCAACTTATCCATTACTAATGTCACCTCCCACCATGGGACACCATGACCTACCAAGGATCTCATGATTACCTACCACACACATCTCATAAACACCTAACCACCACCACTCAGGCATGATTTCCAACCAAGACTTACCACCACTCCAAGACCCTCCGCCAAGCATCTGTCAACCAACGTTTCCTATGGAACTACTTCTACCAAACCCCTCACATAACCACTCTTCCCACCTTGGATTAATAGAGAATGAAAAATTCCTATCCTGGTCGAAATCACATCTTACTAGCATGTGCCCACATCTGGACCTCGTTAGAGCCCTCAAGGTTTCGCACTTTCTTGTGACCACTCTTACACCGACTTTAGTTCCCATAAACCATCCATCACCTGAGCATAGCCCAACACCTACTTACTCACCTAACCATGCCTCTTAGTCTGTCAGCATCATCGACCTCAAGGCATTATCAACATCTCACCCAACAACCAAACCATTCGTACAAACAAGCTCACCCACGTGACCGCCCTCACCTCGGGTGTCTCCTTCAAAACAAAAGCATCTAACCGCACTTCAGTAACCCTTATCTCTTTTGCTTGAAAACAACATCGAGACCTCTATTAATCATCATCCAAATAGATGGTTCGAGCATCCATATTACACAACCCTTCAAAACAAACCTTTAAACCTACCACAAGCACTCGGGTTCCCTTCTAAAAGAACCAGGGCACAACCATACCATTTACCAAAACTCAATGGTACTCATTATGCATTGATTCCACCTCTAAAGCATCTCTCATGCTTCATATTCTAAGGCACCTGCATCACTAGGCTAGCCTCCCATGAGGTCACCCTTTTTTCCCTCGAAACTACTAATGTGTAACCATAACTCAAGTCGCATTACCAAACCATCAACCTTTCCACTTAGCCCTATCTGAAAACCAAAACACAACTCTCAAGGTCCCTACACACAAGGTCACCAAACCCCAGGCACCATTCTTAAGCTCCAGCATGCACTCTGTACAATCACGACCCATGCGAGTTTCCACACTCATATTATCGAACAACGCCACATGAACCAAAGTCCACAGCCTTACCAAGGGTGCCCTAAGCACATCTCTTATTCCATATCATAACCAACAATGCCCCACCACCCAAATCCAAGGTCTAAAACTAGGGCACTCTCACTGCCCCAAACCACCCATACAAGGGTCAAATCAACAACACAAGGAATACTCACTACCTGGTTCACCCAAAAGTTCCATCACCACACATCCTTTCATAAATAACTTCTCCACCTTTGAAATCAAGCATTCACATTTCAAAATCCTCATTCACTCAACACTTCAAAAGTAACTTCCTTATTCATGACCATAATCTAAAAAAAATTCATCAAAAAACACTTCGATGAATGATTAGCAGGATTTAAACCACATATAGAAAATATCTTATACTATCAGCCTTAAACAACCCACACTGTATACACTATTCACATGGTCATCATCACACTTAGAACTCTACCCTCAGTTATCCCTACCATGGGTCATGGACAACATGGGGTAAACCAAATTACTTAATCACAAGCCTTTCATCAAACACTTTTTTAAACCATTTCTTATTTTATAATACAAATATTTTCTCTTAGGAACATTCTCCATTTCATAACTTATCACAATCATCATTTTAACTCATGTAAACCTTTCGTTAAACAAAATTATTTATTCATTTTTAAAATTTATTCCATTTTAATTGTTTGCATCATCTTTATTAGACACCATTTTTCTTCAAATTTCAAGAAGTTAAAATGCATTCCACCCTTCGTGTATCACACACCCATCCCGTGTGTGCATATCATGATGTATTCCACCTATATCCTTAAGTTCCTAAAATGATGCATAAATGCACAACCTCCTACCATTCTAATCATGATCAAAATATCATAAATCAGTCACATCACACAACATGTGCATCACCCAATGGTGAAATAGCATTCAAATATAACAACACACATCAAGAAAAACAATTTTCATGGTGACTTGGCTTTTCCCTCATACATGGGTTAGCTACTCTCAAGAAAGAGCTCATTACCAAGGTCCAACACATCCTAACCTCATGTCTACCATCCCAAATAACAAGACCCCAGAAAATAACTGTTCTGATACCACTTTGTAACATCCCCGACCTGGGAGTCGCTAAACTGGTGCCCCGAGCTGAGTCGTCACATGACCTCAAGCACGCCTCCCCATATGCCAGAGGCTACCAACTAGTAACGAGGGTCTAATAATACATGTGGGGATACTATACTCTCTTTACCATAGTGGTCCATAGTAGATAACAATATAAATAGTGGAAACAATATATAATAGCCAATGAACATGCATAGAAAACCATTTCCCAAACAGGGTACAAGTCCACAACCAAACAGTAAAATATGCAATGTCATGCTAAGCAATGCCAAGGTGAACAAAAACCCAAAGTAAAGACAACAGTGGAACCCCCAACAGTGCTCCAAACGGTTTACAAATGAAGGATATTGATCCCTTTGAAGCTTGGTAGGTTTAGGTTTGTCACTGGGGTTGAGAGGGAGGAAGAGGGGAAGAAATTTGAGTGAGACTTAAAAATCTTGAAATGGTAATTTTGCAAATTTCTCAACTTTTAAGGGGTGCACAGTTTACCCACATGGTTTTTCAAATTGTGTGCAAATTGTGCCCAAGCCACTATCCAACGAGAGTTAGGTCACACAGTTACCTGGTGAGCCCCACACGGTTTACAAACTGTGCTCCAACCGTACGGAATGCCACTGTCTCAAACTAGATGGTTTTCCTGGGAAGGTTGCATGGTTTACTTAACCGTACGCCAATCGTGTGTCTTGCACAGTTTGGCCTGGTTTCCCTTCCTTTCATGCTCTGAACCCCCAGAACACCCTCGAGGCCCCTCGTGAACTTGGGAAACATTTATTTAGCCAAAGAGAAGAGACTTGAACTGAAACTTAAATGAAAACATACCTTAAGAAAATCTAGGATCTTACATCAGGCCACAACCCTACCTATCATAACCTCCCACAATATCCAACTTGTTGTGTTGGAATGGGTCCAAATACTCGTGTCACAGCTATTGTGGTTCGGACCACAACCTTACTTATCTCAAACTTTCGTAGGGTCCAACATCTCGTATTGGCATTGGTTCATAACCACAACTCCATAACCATATCCATCATAGTAGGGTATCATGAACTTGTAGGACATCAACCTAATCCCCCCTCCCATGCATAACCCCCACCGTGTACCAATATGAAAATCACATCTCATGCTACACATTGAAGGAAGAGCGGGAAAAATGGAGTGGTCGGTTATTTGTTCCCTCACCAACTTGGGTGTTTTCGGAAAACACTTGGAACCCAAAACATTTGGGTATTCGTAAGAATATTTGACTTGAGTGGGGTGCGTATGAAAATCACATGAAAATACATCATATTGTATATGCACACACAATCCCAATCTAAAGGGTTCTCACTATGACCGCATTACCACACCCATCACAACCATCACACTACCTACGCCACGCACTAACAATCACTTCCAATTACTAACGACAAAACCTACCCCACTTCCTAAAAAAATATCCACAACAACCATTCACAAAATTTCCATTAAGCCATAACATTTTACCGCTTCCAACTTTATCATATTACCAAGTACATTATAATAATCATTATGTTATTCATTCTCATATTTAATGAAACCCCACTCCTTAGCCACTTGCCACTTTCATTTTGGCCGCTACCCTTCTATTTCAAACATCTATAGTTCATTAATAGCCACTTGCCACTTTCATTTTGGCCTCTACCCTTCTATTTCAAACATCTACAGTTCATTAATAGCCCCTAACTTATTCAATTCCATCCCAAATTCATTTACTATAATCGCCATTACTAACCATATATTCCATGATAGTGGGCATCTAGAACACACCCCTATATCACAAAACAAGCCAACAACCACCACATCCATCACAATGTCATCTCTTTTCCACGTAACTAGCTGCATTACTATTTTCAAATCAAAAATTGCATAACCCTATGTGAACCAAGGCATCTACCGCCACACCTGCTTCCCAAACTATGCTAACATCCATGAAAATCATCGATAACCATAACCAAAAACCCAATAATCACATAAAAAATACAAGGAAACCAGTAGCAATCACACCCAATTCCACTAACAAAACACATCCACGCATTTATTTTAACATGCTTTCACATTCATTTTAATATCTATTTCATGAACTATCACAAATCAATTCCCAATTTCACACAACCGGCTCATTACTCTCTTTAAGTGATTAACCTTTTATGAAAGGTGATTTTAGTAACTAAATTTCAGTAATCAATACTCATATATCACAACAACAATCAAAATCCCTCAGTGATGACAACAAGCAAACCAAGAAATAACATGAATCAAGTAAAACACATGCGAAACACCCCCTTTCTCTTCAATTTTCTTCAAGCTCAGTTCATTATCTTTATTAAGCTAATTCTTTCTATCCACCCAAAGAGACAAAGGCATGTTACTTCCACATTATACAAAAAATAAAGGAGAGTTCCTAAATCCCCTACCTCAATTAGAGTTTCACTAATCATTGTGCAGACACAAGAGGAATGAATTGATCACAAGGCCCCACCCATACGAAGGAAACCTCAACAACCTAGGATACATCAATCTCTCGTCAAAATTGAAACTCCAACATCCCCCCAAATCGAACCATCACTACCGCTAAGGATCCCCAAGGGAAGAACGATAAGAAAACCAAGAATGAGGGGAAGAAATCACCTCGGATCACAAACAATCGATCTCCTGAAGCCAAGGATAAAAGCCAACAAGTTGGCACCAGTATATCTCCTAAAAATGCTCTAGATGTTGGTCAAGGTTAGGGGAAAGGGTGGATGAATGGAATCCATAGGAACCTTTGAATTTATACCCATGATGGGGGGGGGAAAGAGGGTGACACAAGGGTATAGGCCATGGTGCAACGATGTCAAATTGAACCCCCTCTTCAAAAACCACATCGTAGATCCCTATATAAAGCTCGATCAACTACCAAATCTGATAAAACCGAGGGAGGGTTGTGGCGCAAGAGCTATCACCACGCCTCAACATCTTATCTCCTGAAACTGCAAGGAAGCCCTCAAGCCCAATTATAACATAACACAAGCACCACGACACAACAACATCCAAAATGGCAGAACCACCAAAACCAATTTCTCTAGGATTCATGCTACAACAGTAATAACCACACTGCAATCCATGACCTTCCCTTCATCCCGATCAACCCTAGACTAAAACCACGACGAAACCTAGGACCACGACATAAGGACCCCTAAAAATGCATAACTAAGGAATCTCGATCCCTCGAGCTCCATGGTGCAGCTCTGAGGGCGACACCGCAAGGTTATTCATGGAAGAATAAACAACTCCCCAAGACCATGTCACACCGCAACCGAAGTAACCAAGCCACAAAAAGGTGATATCATAAGGTTCGTTCCCCGAAATGTAAGGTTCCACACTTCTGAAAATCCCTTCAAATTTCTCACACCGTAGAACCCGTTGTCACGCCACAACCTACCATCCCTAGCTAAAATTTCAGCTCCACCAACAATTCTCTCCCTCCAATCTCCCGACACCTCCAACACCCAAAATCCATAAACAGGTCGGAAAGGTCTGATTTGTTACATAATATATAATCATATTTAAAAATACATTTAAACACAGACACATATAATTATAAATATATATGTATATTATAAATTATATAATATGAATAATAAAATATAAATTTAAATATGAACTATATTTAATGCATTTATATATTTATTTATATAGTACATATCACTATATTTCAATATATATATGTATGTATGTATGCATGCATGCATGCAATTATAATTATATATATAATTATAAATAAGTATAAAAGAATAAACAAAAGTGTAAATGATGAGAAATATATATAAATTGTATTTATATAAATATATATATCTATTGTTATATAAATCGTATTTAAACATATATAAACATGTATATATAAAATATATGTGCTAAGGTAACCTTTATGTGTGTGTGTGTTAACATATATTTGATGAATATATATATATATATAATTACTATAAACACACACATAGAATAATAAATATATATTATAAATTATATAATAGGAAAATAAATATATAAATTTAAATAACTATATTTAATGTATTTATATATTTATTTATAGAATTCATATTATTGTATTTTATAATATATATATGTGTAATTAAAATTATGTATATAATTATAAATAAGTATAAATTAATATATATATATATACACACACACACATTGTATTTATATAAATATATATACTTAATATTTAATAAATCATATTTAAAAATATATAAATATGTATATATAAATTAAATTATTCACATAAAAGGCATCATTTTTCAGTGTTAAATAAAACATTGATAAAAGGTGACTTTTATAAGTACCAAGTAGGGACAAAGAGTACCTTTTATCATTGTTTTTTTTACACTAATAAAAGTCATACTTATAATCGAATTTAGTTAACAATGATAAAAATATGTTTTTTATCATTGTTTTTTTTAGTATTGATAAATTTTAGCGTTGAATTTTCATGAATATGTAGTAGTGTAATCAAAGAAAGAAAACCTGATAAAATTGAATGTTTCCATAAACAAAAAAAAATTGTTTAGACATTCTTGTAAACAAAGAACTGTGCATGCAGATCAAATCTAGCAAATCATACATCTACACATACAGAAGTTTTTCGATAAATATCGTGGTTGTTGAAAATAAAATTACTTGGTTTTGTGTTGACATCAACATTTAAAATGGTGCAAAAAGAACCCCGCAACCACCCAAAACCCTAAAATAGAAAACTAAACCTTGGTTTTAAGCAACATGATCCAAACAATCGTTCGTATGATATTTGGTGTTTTGTTAGGGTTTTCATCCCTTGAGTCCAGAATATCAAAACATTACAAACGGTCGGAGAAAGGAAACTACAAAGGTACAAAGAAACACGCAAACACACACATGCAGGAAGTCGGGGAGACTCAAACCCGAGACCTCCCTGACACCCTACAAGGCCCTTTGCCACTAGGATTAGCCTTGGGGCTCAAAATATCAAAACATTACCAATGAAAACAAGTATCAATTTTTCAATCAAGTCCAAAACAGATTCAAATTCCTCTATTATCACCCAACAAAGCCAAACGATAATGAAGGTCAAGCCATGAATGCAAGTTTGTAAAACATAACCTCACAATCCCAATTCCACGCCGCCACTATAGAAATACATCCTGGGAACATATGGTATGAACTCTAGAGCGCCTCATGAGTTTTAAAAAAGGTTTATTTGGTGGTGGGTGTTGCCCTTTTCTTTTTCCAACCATTCGAATGAAGCCTGTACAAAAAAATTTTGAAAAAAAAAATCTGAATCCATGCATTGAGAATCTTAATGGAAAACTATAACCCAATGAATAAAAATACTAAACAAATGCATGGATTGTTATTACATATTTATAGTATTTAACATATTAAATAACATTTTTTCATGCATACCAAACAATCAACTCACGGTTTTTATCCTACCAAACATAGCCTGAATACATAATTACTAACTCAACAAAGCATTTCAAGCAAGGTAGTCAAATTCACAAGTTTACTGTGTCGGTTCGATAGTGAACTCGTTAGTCTCATAGTAAACTCAAAGGTAAACTTGTAGACTCGGTGCTAACTCGTCAGGCTCATTGGATAGACTCGCGAGTTTCGCTATTCGGATTTCTCTAAGTATAGAATTATCACAACATGTAAAAGTAAAACAAAGGGACCAAATATTAGGGTACCCTAAATGTAATGTAGTGTCTGAACTCTCTTTGTCGGTACTGCTGTTGCAATCCGCTGCTTCTCGAGTTGCATCAACACCTTCATGTTTCACATGAAAATCCAACCTTTCTGGAGGAGGGTAGTGAAGGAAAGGTGGCACAAACTGTTGGGCAAATGGAATTGAAAGTCGAAGCATCTCGACCTATTAAAAATATGTGTAAAGTTTACAGTATAGTATAATGTGGTGTCTTATATCTCATTAACAACTGAGAATAAATAACAAACTAGCTTACTTGTTTGCGCAAAGCATTGTTCTCAAGAATCGCCTCTTGCTCCTAAAAACCAATCCAAAAAAAAGTTAATCAGTAAAGCCTTTTTTTCATTATAGGATAACAAGGGTAAACCCAATTCTATGATATTGCACTAAAATTGTCCTTACATGCATTTTTGATTTATTCAACTGTTGCATCATTAAATCCTCCTGTCACAGTTGGTTCTTTTTTGTTAGACTCGAAAAGGGGAATGAGAGATTAAAAGAATCGACCAAACCTTAATCCCCTTAACAGATAAGAGTCCATCATTCAATTGTTTTTCTAATTGTTGCAGCTCATCTAGGCTCAATCCGGAGAGTTCTTTACCTTGCAACCACCTACATGAAATAAAAACAACATTAATAGAACTATGGGAAGCTTGTAGTATTTAAAACATATTGAAGTTTTGATGGTGAGAAGCAGCATACAGTTGTCTTGTTCTTAGTCTTGCAATTTCTTCTTTTAAAATATCCACCTCATTTGCATCATGCACCTAATAAAACAGGAAAAGAAATGCATATAAAATATCATGCATAGAATATGTATTTCAATGAGGGGGTGGGGGCACAATGGAAATAAAGATGTAGATATGGACCTCCTCAACTCACCACCATAGATGCAACCATTGAACTTCGCCCCATGAAGCATGGAAAAGGAAGTACAATACTAAACTGGAAAATTGCAAATTTTCAAAGGCATTTTGAGTGTGTAACTCAATGTTTCAAAGGTTTCAACTTACGGTAATCAGAAACTTTATAGTAAAAGGATATAGATGTAATGAGGCTTAAATGTTGAAAATGTCGTTTGTGTTGCATACGAAATCAGGTAAACCTAGATGGGAATTCAAAATCACCTGACATGATGCGACTTCCTTCCTTTCTACTTTAGGAATGTCTTCAGAACCGGAATATCGTTTGTATCGCAAAAGAGTTTGTTTCATTCTGCAATGATGAAACAGAACAAGAATAATTTAAACCCCGCTGAAGTTTCAACATTTTTAACAAAAATTTAAAAACACAAATTAAGTCGGCGACCTAAGGCATTCCACGCAAAAAGACCGATGTTCAACCAAAGATTGACACAAATTACGGTCCGATTGAATCAAATAATGATAAAACTAAAATTCTGAACCTGAACGAAGCAGTAATAGAATGCAAAATAACAAGAACGGGAACAGAGTATTTGATTGAATCCAATGAAACAGAGAAGTAATGACTGATCTTCATCCAAAGATTAGCACACAATACGGTCCGATTGAATCAAATAATGATAAAACTAGAATTCTGAACCTGAACGAAGCAGTAATAGAATGCAAAATAACAAGAACGGGAACAGATTATTTGACGGAATCCAATGAATAACAGTCTAACAGATATCAACAGTGTCGACAAGTCCTGATGTGAAGCATCATTAGAAAATCATCTCCGGTAAAGTAAAATCAGAATAAGGGAGAATAAGAAGGGAACATGTGGGCTGGGCAAATAAACAAACACCTGTAATGCAAGGAAGGTGCAGAGAAAGGGGAAGATATAAAACGAAGTCATCAGTATCTATCATTTTCATGGGATGAAGAACAGGGGGTGGAGCACGCACTCAGAACTAGAAAACTCGAATAGCTTGCCGGTGTTGGAGAAGATGATGACAGCAACTTGTGCATCGCAGAGAATGGAGAGCTCCTGAGCCTTCTTCAGCAGCCCCGCCCGGCGCTTGGAGAAGGTCACCTGCCGGCTGTTGATGTTCTCAATCTTCTTAATCTCGATCTTTCCACGCCCCATTCAAACAAATAATCTCGATCGGATCGGATCGATCGAAAACCTAAAACCCCCACTCTTCAATCCGTCCGCTCACCTCACTCCCCCTTCCTCTGGTTTGCTCCCAAAAATGGCGTCCCTACTATATATATATATCGGAGAAGATAAAGCGGCATTTGGGAGGGGGTGCCTTTACCCCAATTGGCGAATGCCGGTGGACGGCGAGGCTGCATGCTTCTTCCATAAACGTGCATGATTTGCCGGATTTGGAACGCTTTGCCGGACTGGATTGGCTCACTGGGGGGGTGTGGCCCCACACTCTTCCCGTTTTTATTTCGTTCTTTTCCCACATTTAGTAAAACAATGGTTTTATCGGATTATGGGCGCGTGCCTTTCGATGCGTTTCTTATTCCCCGTTTCGTAACGGTGAGATTCATTTTTTTAGTTTCCTCTTTCTTTTAATGTTTTGATTTTCTTTTTCCGTTTACTAATCTGTTTTTTCCCCTAATTTAGAGGTGATTAATGACTTAACGATCTTTTCCAGATTTAGTAGCGCGTCCACTACATAGCAATTAATATACATTTATTTATGACAGATAATTTCAAAAAAAGAAAAGCATTATCATATTTGTTGTTGATAATAAAGTCAGGAGCATTTAGTTTCATGTTTTCAAAATTAATTACTACAATACACCTAATTTAAATGCATTTATTAAAAAATAATGGAATATTTAATTTCATTCCAACATTCATATTTTAAAAACCATCTCTATGCCAACCAATTAAATATTTTTTCTTTTTGGCAAAAATGTGATTTGAATAAACAAACATATACTTAGAAAATGCACCATGTCCAGTGTATGTTTCATTTATTGCTTTATGGGATGAATTATAAATAAATGATTATTGTCAATTTTGATTGAATCAGAATATATATCATAAAATATATTATTTGATTTAAAAGTAGTAAACAAATAACAAAATACATGTCTCGCATTTTATTATAATAATAATAAAACAATAATAATAATTAAAAACATTATTAATGGACGCAATTAAATTAAGAAACAACGCATACTAGGTTACACCACATCTCCTTCAAACAATTAATTGAGTCCTAATCTAGGCCACCTATTATACAACTATGTAAATTTTTAGAATACCACATTTAGTTTTTTATTTCAATTTACATAATGACAAACTCATATCACCATTATCTTCAAATCTAATCATATTTTAAATCAAAATTTTCAAGACAAAACATTTATTTTGTATTGAATAGTTGTTGTTTCTATGTTATTTTTATTATTAAATCTAAATTATTAGTTCAAAACATGTGTTTTATTGTATTTTTTGTATTCGTTAAAATATTTGTGAATAAATGTTCATTATGTTATATATAAATTTCATTTTTTTTTTGTGCATAAGTCGAGATTTTTTTGTCATGTCTAGATTGATAAGTTCGGCTCATGGATTTTCAAATTGAAGATCATGTTTTTATTTTTGAAAGAAATGGTTATAACCTGTATAGTTTGTGTTTTTGAAAAAAAAAATGAGAATATATATATTTGCTATCTTCGTGATTAGAGACGCATATGTTGTTTTCGAAATAACGTTTCTTATTAGATATTTTTGATTAAAAATATCTACATGAGATGGCACCACATGCAAAAGGACGCTTTAAAAGTTGGGAGGGATCCTTGAGTTTCAAGAGTGCACCATCAATGCAAATAGGGATGTCAATAGAGAGGAGGTCACAACATGGTGTGGTGTGGTACCTCACTACCACATATCAGAGTAAAGGATGCACCACCTTTTATCAACGCTAATAAAAAAGCGCTTATAAAATCCGAACATTTACTAATGCTTAAAAAAATTACTAATAAAACTAACATTTATCAACACTAAAAAAACGTGATAGAGGTGTATCTTTTATCATCACTTTTTTAGCGCTTATAAATGATATATTTATTAGCGTTGTTCTTAACGCTGATAAAAGTTTTTAATAAAAAATATTATTAACATATATATAATGATTATATTTATATTCAAAAATATTGTTTATTTATATACATTAATTAAAAAATGAATATACATTTTTTAATAATTCAAATAAACATATAATTTTTTTCAAATAATAACTATATCTATTATATTTACAATTATATATAAATACTTTTTTAAATAATTTATTGATAATTATAATTATATAAATAAATATATGTCTCCAATGAATTTGCTCTCTCTCTCTCTCTCTCTATATATATATATATATATTAGGTGTTTGAGGATAAAATTACATTAAACACACACACACCACACACAGGTCATACTCTTTAAATATATTTATTGATAAATATAATTATATAAATAAATATACGTCTCCAGTGAATTTGGTATATATATATTAGGTGATTAGGGATACAATTACATTAAACACACACACACCACACACATAGACCATAAATGAAGCCCACCCAGATTTAAACCCGAGTCTGATGCAGGATTACGGGGAGCATTTACCACTCGGGTAAGCCCCCAACTACAATATATATATATATATATATATATCAAGAGATAATGTTGATATTCATGGATATTATTTGCGTTATTTATGTTCATACATTGATGCGTGAGTACGTATAATTGACGTTATATGATCATAAGTTTATTTGTGGACATGACTGTGGGTTGCTATGTTCCAATTAATGTTAAGATTACGCATGTATATGTTATGTATTCATGACTCATGAATGTTCATTTATATATTGACACCCTTATTAATCATACTTTCCACACATATATATGTGTGTGTGTGTGTGTGATTACTCATTTTTTATAATCTATACCTTATTAGGTATGATTCATTCATGTTATACCCATTAACTTATTATGTTCTCATAAATACTTATAAAATCACAATAAATATATTTAAATAATAAATTTATTTATTATATTTATAATTATAAATTTCTAATTATATATAAATACCTTTTAAATATATTTATTTATAATTATAATTATATATATATATATATATAAATAATTATAAAATTACAATAAATACATTTATTATTAGTTTATAAATATAGATATTTATATATTAATAAATAAATAAATTTATTTATTTATAATTATATACAAATATTTATAAATATATTTATTTATGATTATAATTATAAATATATACATATTTAAATAATTATAACATTATAATAAATATATTTATTATATTTTATAAAAATATATATTTATATATTAATAAATATATAGATTTAAATATATTTATAATTATATACAAATATTTATAAATATATTTATTTATAATTATAATTACAAATAAATATATATATTTAAATAATTATAAAATTATAATAAATATATTTATTATATTTCTAATTTTATAAATATATATAATTATATAAATATATTTATAAATATATACAAATATTTATAATTATAAATATACACACACATATATATATATATATATATATAATTATAAAATTATAATAAATATATTTGTTATATATAATTATATAAATATATACAAATAGTTATACATATATTTATTATATATATAATTATAAATAAATATGTATTTATTCATAGTTATAATTGTGAATAAATAAATATATATTTATTATATATATAATTTTATAAATATATATAATAATATAAATAAATTATTAACATTAAATCTTTATCGTCATTTTTTTAAAGATGATAAAGACATCCATTTATCATCGCTAAAAAAACTGTTGGACTACTCATGTATTTATAATGTTTTAATGATCACAAATCCTATTCAGTATATAAACCTTGTTAATCCCGTGTAATCTATCTCACATCAAATGTACAGTTGTTTAGTAAAGCTATCCAAAAATCTTAAAGTGTTATACATTCAGTTTGATTACTGTACACTATCTTTGATTTAATTTATAATGATTTCTTTGATAAATGATTAAGTCTAATCCATTTTATGAATATCGCTGCTTAAGTCTGAATACAGATATTTGGTTAAGTCTGAGACACCGTAAGTTTGCCACCAGTTATGTTTTTCTGACAAAGGACTTAGACACCGTGAACTGGACACCGTGAACCAGACACCGTAAGCAGACACCGTGACCCAGACACCGTGACCCAGACACCGTGAACCAAACACCGTGACCAGACACCGTGACCAATCCAGACACCGTTTCAAGGAGACATCGGTTCATAGAGACACCGTTTACAGACAAACTGTAACACCGTTTCTTAATCTATTTTTTCGTTTTTCAATTTAATCTCTAACGGTCATATTTGAAGATTTTAAATGTACTGACATAATTAATGCTTCTTTGTAGACATGTCACCTGACAATACGAGGTACGAGGTGCAGAATACATGCAACCTGTCGGCTCCAACACATGCGCTCCAAGATAAAAGAGTAGTGCGGCTCAGAAACAGCATGTACATGAAAGTGGAATAACGTGAAGCAAGTGTGTGAGCACGACAATGAAGAAAACACTTAGAGCATTTTTGAAGAGAGAATTGTCACATACAACTTCACACTGCTGAAGAACACACGAAGCATACTTGAATCCCAGAGTGGACGACATCTTCACCACGAAGAACACCCGCCAATCTAGCTGACTTGTGATACTTTGTTTTCCATACGAGGACTTGATTTCTGCATCTACTTCATCCTAGAAGTCCAGAGCTGCATAAACAACCACTCAGAGCACTTCTAAATTTATATCATCATTTCTGCTCTATTGTGTATCATTTTATTAGTTTTCGAGCAGTGTGTATATCTGTATAACAACACACTCTGTCTCCTGCATTAAACTGAAGGATACAAGTTATCCTCTCTCAAACATCTTTTTACACTTGTGTATACCCACAGATAAGTGTGGAAGAGGTCTCTGTGTGGCCTGGTAGTTTGTACCCACGTAGAACTGTGGAAGATGTCGTGTGACCTGGACAGTTCTGTGTACTGTTGTTAACCCCGATCCAGGGTGTGGATCAAGTTTATTTATATAAACTGCTTGGTGGAAGGTGATCACCAAGTGGAGTGAATTAGGTATCGGCTTGAGACTGAACCACTTGTTTTATATCCGCTGTGCTGTTTAAATTTAGTTTTCTCTGTTTTACTGTTTAACTCAAAATTCACTAAATTCACTTTGATAGTTAATCTTGAAAAGAAGTTATAATTGTCTTGACTTATTAGAATAGTTTCAAAAGTATTATTAATAACTACTATTAACATTACTGAGAATTAATCAATCTTCTAAGAAGTTATTTAAACAGTCAAACTTTCATAACCGTATTACTTTGATTAACTAAGTTGTATTTAAATTTATTGGTGAAACCTTAAAGGAATATTTCTAAACAGAAATTTTTATAGATACTCAATTCACCCCCCCACTTGAGTGATCTACTCCGACCAACATTTGGTATCAAAGACTGTTTATTAAGATTCTGTTTTTAACCTTATTCAACTGCGATTGTAGTTGTACTTTAAAGATTTGTAAATTTCTGTTAATTCTAAATTTCTCTCTCTTTCAAAGTATTTCTTTATTATGGATAATAGATTGGAAGGTGCTGCAACCAACAGACCACCATTCTTTAATGGAACCAATTATACCCAATAAAAAATTAAAATGAAAATGCATTTAGAAAGTATGGGTTTTGAAATATGGTCTTCAATTATAGATGAATATAACACTCCTGTTACTGATAGAACCACTTGGGATGAACCTACCAAAACTGCCTACAATAACAATTGCAAAGCTATGAATGCTTTATATTGCTTCTTAGAAGATGAAGAATTTAATAGAATTTCTGCTTGTAAAACTTCCAATGAAATTTGGGATACCTTATCTATTTCACATGAAGGAAAATCTAGTGTATAAGAAATGAGACTTAATACTTATACAATTAAATAAGACAACTTTAAAATGAAACCTGATGAGCCTATTTCTGACATGTATCTTAAGTTCAATGAAATTGTCAACACACTGATTTCTCTTGGAAGAGAAGTCACCGCCAAGGAACAGATCATGAGAATTCTCAGATGTCTACCTGACAGATGGAGAGGAACCTCTGTCTCTATTAGAGAATCATGCAACATCAACAAGCTACCTGTAAAAGAAATCATTGGGAAACAGATGATGTATAAATAGGAGTTGAAATTCAACAAGGAAGAGAAGGATGAACCCAAAAGAAAATCTGTGGCCTTTAAGACCACCACCTCTAAACACAAAGACAAAGGGAAATTGGAAGCTTCTGTAGAGAGTTCCAGTAGTGAAAAATCATCACCTGATAGTGATGAGGAGATGACTCAATTATCTAGAAGATTCAAAAGATTTTACAAGAAGAAGAACTTTTTCAGAAAACCTAACTTCAAGGGAAAATATGATCAAAAAGGAAGTTGGAAGAAAGATTGGAAAAGAAGTGGAAAGACTGATGAGATTGTCTGCTATGAATGTAAGCGCAAATGACATATCAAGGTTGACTGTCCAAAGCTCAAGTACAAAAAGAAATATGAGGACAAAGACAGAAAGTATAAAAAGGAAATGAAAGCAACCTGGAGTGCTTCTGAGGGCAGTTCAAGTGACTCAGAAACATTACATGATGAACAGGCTAACAAAGCCAATATGTGTTTTATGAAAAACACATCAGAGGTAACATTGGAATCTTCTATACATAATTCATACTATTCTGGAGATGAGAGTGACTCTAAAAATATTTCTAATGAAGAAATGATTGAATAATGTAATATGCTTGAAGAAACATGCAATGAACTAAAAGATAAATATAAATCTTTGAAGAAACAACATGCTCTTACTCTGACTGTTAAATCTGAACTCACAACTGAAAAAGAGAAAAATGCTCAACTACTCAGGGAGAATAATGAATTAAAAATGTCTAATGAGCAATTGAATAATTACTTAAAAAAGTTTACCAATGGAAAAAATACTCTTACTCAAATTCTAGGTAAACAAATTGACCCTAAATACAATACTGGCATTGGTTATCAACCTGGAATTTTCTTTTGGTAGAACAAACTTTGTTTCTAAATCTAAGACATACAGCTTTACTCCCAGTTCTGGAAACAAATAAATTAGTTCAGGTTATGATACACTTTCTACTGTTTCAAGTTTTTCTGGACCTAATAGAGTTTATTTTTCAAATAATTTACACAATGCTTATAGGAAACTTATGAGGAATATATGGGTTCCTAAAGCACTTATCACTAATGTTACTGGACCCAAAACAAGTATGGGTACCAAAATCTATTTTCTCTTGATCATTTTTTAGGAAAGATGCTCAAAGAGTTCTTGTAAAAGTTTATGGTACTTGGACCATGGGTGTTCAAGACACATGATAGGATACTACTCATGATTCAAGAATATAATAAAAATTAATGGAGGAAATGTCACATTTGGTGACAATGCCAAAGGAAAAATCATTGGCCTTGGCTAAATCGGTAACTCTAACTCAGTTTTGATTTCTAAAGTACTGTTTGTTGATGGATTGAAATATAATCTTCTTAGTATTTCACAATTATGTGATGATGGATTTCATGTTAGATTTGAAAATGATGTTTGCAATGTTTTTAATTCCAAAGAAGAATTAGTGTTTTCTGTATTAAGAAAAGAAAATGTATAATATATTAACTTAGATTCTTTAGTTTCTCAAAATACTTCATGTTTAAGTGTATTTCATAAAGAGTCCTGGCTTTGGAATAAAATACTATGACACTATAATATTCACTCCCTTAGAAAGCTAAATAGAAAATTCTTAGTCAAAGACCTATCCAAACTTGAGTTTCCAAATGATAAAGTGTGTAATCCCTATCAAAAGGGAAAACAACACAAAATTTCTTTCAAACCAAATAAAGAAGTGTTAATTTCTTAGCCTCTCAATCTGATTCACATGGATTTGTTGGGACCATCTAGAGTTTCTAGTTTAAATGGGAAGCACTATGTTTATGTTCTTGTAGATGACTTCTTTAGATATACTTGGACCTTCTTTATGGCTCACAAAAGTGAAGCATGCTCTTACTTTACCAAATATTCCAAGTCTTTAGAAAATCTTAGTGGACTTAAAATTAAATCCTTGAGAAGTGATCATGGTTGTGAGTTTAAAAATCAAGAGTTTGAATCCTTTTGCTCACAAAATGGCTATAGTCACAATTTATCTTCCCCTAGAACACCTCAACAGAATGGAGTTGTAGAAAGAAGAAATAAAACCCTACAAGAGATTGCTAGAACAATGCTTAGTGAATACGACCTACCTATTTATTTTTGGGCTGAAGATGTAAATACAACATGCTACATAATCAATAGAGTATGGTATATACCTATTCTTAAAAGGACTCCTTATAATTTATGGAAAAATCGAAAACCCAAAGTTAGCTACTTCAAAGTTTTTGGTTGCAAAGTCTATATCCTTAATATTAAGGACAATCTTGACAAATTTTCATCCAAGATTGATGAAGGAATCTTTTTAGGATATTCAATTTCCAATAAAACCTATAGAGTGTTCAATAAAAGAACTAAATGTGTAGAAGAATCTGTCTATGTAAAATTTGATGAAACAAATCCACATGATCCTAAAACCATTCTAGAGAACCTGGAGGATGATGTATCAAATCTGAACAATAATTCAAAATCCACAAACCATCCTGTGAAGAAATCTATGAAAACTTATAATTTTGGAAATTCCTTATACTCAAGTCACAATGAACCTGAACCTATTGATGAACCTGAAATCACTAGTCCTTCCTTTTCTAGAGCTATTATAACTCTTAAAAACCATCCCTTAGATGCTGTTGTAGGAGACTTAGACAAAGGAACTCAAACTAGAGCTTCTCTTAGAAATCAGGTTGAACATCAAGTCTTCTTGTCACAACTTGAACCTAAAAACATTAATGATGCTATCAATGATTAATTTTGGGTGATGACTATGCACGAAGAATTTAATTAGTTTGAAAGGAACAAAGTTTGAAAACTTGTTAAAAAACTCAAGGACACATTCACCATAGGCACTAAATGGGTGTTTAGAAATAAGGTAGATGAAGCTGGCAACGTAGTTAGAAACAAGGCTAGATTAGTTGAACAAGGATATAATCAAGAAGAAGGAATTGACTATGAAGAGACCTTTTCACCAGTAGCTAGACTTGAAGCCATTAGAATTATGCTTTCTTATGCTGCACATCTGAATTTCAACCTATATCAAATGGATGTTAAGAGTGCATTCCTAAATGGTTATATAGCTGAGGATGTCTTTGTTGAGCAACCTCCTGGCTTTATAAATCCTCACTTTCCAAATCATATTTTTAAATTATCAAAAGCTTTATATGGTTTAAAACAATCTCCAAGAGATTGGTATGATAGGCTGAGTAATTTTATTATTTTCAAAGGTTTTACAAAAGGAATAGCTGATCCTACCCTTTTTATAAAAAAAATTTATAGTTATGTTTTAGTAGTTCAAATTTATGTAGATGACATTATCTTTGGATATTTAAGAAATTATTTATGTATTGATTTTTCTAAAATGATGCAAAATGGATTTGAAATGAGTTTAATGGGTGAACTAAAATTCTTTATTGGATTTCAAATCTTTCAAAATAATGATGGTATTATTTTAAATCAAAGAAAATACACTAGAGTTCTTCTAAAACGTTTTGGATTGGATAACACTAAAGGTAGTGACACTCCAATGAGTACCACTTGTAAGTTGGATCTTGATGAAGATGGAAAATCTGTTGATCAAACCACTTATAGAGGAATGATTGAAATTTTACTCTACTTAACTGCTAGTCAACTAGAAATTATGTTTAGTGTGTGTATGTGTGCTCGATTTCAAGAAAATCTTAAGGATTCTCATTTAAATTCTACAAAGAGAATTTTTAAATACCTCAAACATACACCCAATCTAGGACTGTTCTATCCCAGATAAAAATCATTTGAACTAGTTATTTATTCTGATGCTGACTTTGGTGGCTGTAAGTTAGATAGAAAAATCACCTCTGGAACATGTCACTTTTTAGGCAAGTCACTAGTATAATGGTGTAGTAAGAAACAAAATTTTGTTGTATTATCTACTGCAGAAGCTGAATACATAGCTGCTGGTAGTTGTTGTGCACATTTGTTTTGGATGAAACACACATTACTAGATTATGGATATCAATTCAGGCATGTACCTATAAATTGTGACAACAAAAGTGCTATTAATATCTCAAAAAATCATATTTCACACTCTAGTACAAAGCATATTGATGTAAGACATCACTTTTTGAGAGATCATTACCAAAAGGGTGATATCACTTTGGAATTCATTAGAACTGAATATCATCTTGCTAATATATTCACCAAACCATTAAATTATAAAATAATAGACTATATCATACATGAATTAGGTATGATAAACCTTAAGTAAATATCTTACTATTTCATATCGTACTATCTCATATTTTACCATCTTAAGACTTACTGTTTCATGTTTACGGTCTCACAGTTAGTATTTCTTGGTTACTGTCTGACACATACTGTCCCTAAAAATACGGTTGCATGGTCTAGAAATCACACTTGTTACGGTCTCACCATAAACACTTGTTACTGTCTCACCGTGAGAGTTAGTTACTATCTCACCGTAAGAATGCTTTGTTATTTTCTTTATAAATTAGAACCCATATCACGGTGATTACTTATTTTACCTTTTTTCTTTCCTGTGCTTTTGTTTTTGTGACGACTGGTATTCCTAAATGATAAAATAAAAGAAGTTTCACTCATTCTTCAATCGAGCACCCTTCTATTCTCTCAAACCATAACCCTTCTTCATCCCTTGAACCCTGCTCTCTATCGAACCTTCGGTGAATTCCCAGGATGAAACGTCCTTCATCATCGACTCCTGAGAAACACAGTTCAAAGAAGAAGAAGATCACGCCTAAGTTAGCACCCGAGGGTCCTCTGAATCCAAATCTGGTGAACCAAATAGTTGTACATGAGAAAGAGATATTCCCTAAGTGGCTTATGTCAAGTAATTATTTGGTTTTGAACATATTGAAAGAGCATGGTTAGTTAGATTGGTTTGCAAAGGAAGATAGACATATCTACCTGAAGCTAGTTTCACAATTTTATCAGTATGTACAATTTTCATTTGATTCAGAAAGTGTCTATGTTATAAGAAGTTGGATAAATGGCTAGAGATGCACGTTTTCTTTAAGGTTATGGGGTGCATACCTTAGGATACCTCATGAATGTATTTTTAAAGATTACCAGAGAGGTCCTACACCTCCAAGTGGATTCTTTGTTTTGGAAGATTCCTTGAAGAGTTTAACTGGAAATGGAACCAAGAGGAGAGCCATCGCTGCTGAACTAGATGGAGAATCTAGACTTCTGTTTAGGTTTATTCAGAACTTGGCTAGCCCCAAAAAAGGTGATTTCACTGTACTTAAATATCAGGATATATTTTTGATTCATCTCATGAAAAATGGACATAAGATCAATATTTGTAAGTATGTCATACACTATATGTTTGAATTGATCAAGACCACATCCAAGTCAACCTACCTATTCTATTTTCAGCTTATCTCAGCCATGCTACATGCCAAAGGATTGGTTAGACCAAATGAAGAAGTTATCAAGGATTACGAGTTCTGTATTTCAAAATTTATTATAAAGAGGATGAAAATCAATTGGAATCCTTGAAAAAAGGATGGGTGGAAGACAATGATAGGATCTATGAAAATTTAAATCCAGTGGAACATCCTTCAATACCAAAAGGTATTTCTGATCCTGGTTTGGAACCAGATGAAATTGTTGAGTATTATGATGATGAAGAAGAAGAAGAAGAAGAAGTTGTTGTACCTCCCAGAGAAACTGTTCTTGATGAGGAAGACAATACTTCTACTACTCAAGTAGTAATTGAGAAGGAAATACCTATTCCTAAAGATGTTGCTGATTTGTAAGAACAAACCAATTTGGAGGAAGAATCTATTATTGTTAAAACAGAAAAGGATGTTTTAGAAGAACATAGAGGAGAAGATCTTCCTGTTATGCAAGAAGCTTCCCTTGAGGAACTCCCAGAGGAACAATGTCACGACCCGACCCTACCCGGGCTCGAGCCGCAACTACCCCAAGCCCGCCTCCATAGGCCAGGGGCTGGCGACCAGCGCCGAAGGCACAACAACTCGGGGAGGCCTTTTCCTAAGAATTTGTACACACACACGCAACACACTCAATGAAAAAGTGCAGAGTAAAAGAGAAAAGACAAGTAAGGTAAAGGGAAACTGCTATAAATAAACCACAAGAGTGCACCGACCTCTAAATAGTACAAAGCAAGTGCTGAAAGTAAACTGAAAATAAAAGGGGCAAAACACGTGCCCAACCAGAAAAGTGCCACAACCTGGCAACATGTAAACAAAAGAAAAACAGCTGGAAGGGTCCCCCACCTGGAACCCAACTTCGACCACCGTACGCGGTCCAAGCTCCCAATCTCCTATGCTCTGTTGAAGCCACTGCCAACCTGTCCGTTGTCTGCAAGGGCACACCAAGTGCTGGAAAAGCCCAAGCAGGGGTGAGTAAAAATATTCAGTAGGATACCCCGAAGGCTCGAGGTAGAAACAAAAGAGGTACCGAAGGGTGAGCAGTAGAGCGAACATGAAAAGTAAAGGAGTACAACTGAGATTAACAGTAGAGAGTCCAGTTCAACCCAATAAGAGGAAAGAAATTAGACTCTTCTAGACACAAGGAGCTGGAAATGGTGAGAAGATGAACTTCCCGTCGAGTCTTCGCTACCTATAGCAGGAGAGTAGACTCATTCAACCACGAGAAGCTAGACACGGAAAGCACGTGACATACCCCACGTGTCTTCGCCTCTCCTGGAAGGGGAGTAACCAAACCCAAGAAGTGGGTACTAGAACAAGGTATATACATATACATATGATCAACAAGAAGCCCGAACGAGGTCGTAAGGGGATCTCAATCCCGTAGCTCAGCCCAAGAAAGTGAGTAGCCAACAGTCCCAGAAGTAAATACCATCGATGCCCAGCATCCCGCACGTCTTCCCCAAACTGAAAGTCAAGGGCTCAAGTCACCGCACCTTGAAACTATCCACTTTGGGCGGCACTGACTCACCCGTATGATTTTAGGTCGCGTCACAAGGACGTGTCTCGGTGGGGAAAGTGTCCCTCGTACTTGAGAGTTCTGGGGGAACGTCAAACCACAACTCGTCACTGCCCTGCAGTCGAGAGGTCTCCTCAAAGTCGACAAACGACCCCCTGCCTAGCCCCGCTAGAGGGTCCCTAGAAGTCGACGGGTTCCCACTATAGGGAGACCCGACAAGAGTCGACGGGTGCCACACTGCCCAGTCCCATAACAGGGTAATCCACTGGAGGGTGACTCGGCTAAAGTCGGCAACGAGACCACTGCCCAACCCAGCTGGAGGTAAGCCCGGCATCGGAGACCACTGCCCAGCCCCACTGGAGGTAAACCCAGAACTGCTCTGGCCATCCCTACTGAATGGTACTGCTCGGTGAACACTGCTGTACTGGCCATACCTGCTGGATGGTAACCCACTAGCCATCCCTGCTAGATGGTACAACTGGTGAGCCCTGCTCAAAACAACCTCAGCCCTACTGGTAACAATCTTAGTCCTGCTGGAAACAACCTCCTAGGTAGAGGATCGGTGCCTGCGTAATGTGTTGGTCACACCGAATCCACAAGAACTCTACCAGAGGTCACGAAGGAACGGGAGAATCTCCCCAGGCCTCACAAGGTGATCACGCTCCAATCTGCTGAGTAACTGTCGAAGCGGACCGAGACAACTCATCCCAGAAATTGGGGAAAACACCCACATTGTATGAAAACCTGTAGTCGCAAACGGTGCCGCAGTCCGGTGAAAGGGTCACGGTACTAAAACCCCTCACAACTGAAGAAATAGAGGAACCAAACCATCTCTGTCGGCCAAATGAGAACAGAACCAGGGGAAAACTCAACCCTGCTTGTCAACAAAGGAGAACCGAACCAGGGGAAAACTTAACCCTGCTGGTCAACAGACGAGAACAAAGGGACCCTCTATGTCACCAAAGGTCAAAAGTACGTAAAGTATAGCACGACACGCACATGGGGCCCACACGACGTGTGGCCCCAAGTCAAACCCAACCGAGCGCACAAACATTATCAGGTAAAACAACCACATATACCTCCAAGCGTTCCCGTATACTCCCAGAGTATACCACGTTCCAACCTAAAGGCTATCGTGCAGACGGTACCTAACGTCAACACGAAGGCGTAACATAACAACTCCAACTTGCCACCTCATCAACCCAGGCATGGCCAACTACATCCCTTCAAGAATTACTTCACTCTCCCAAGAGTGAACGCGATCACATGCCAAGGGTCCGCCACAAACGCGGTAGAAGAACCGCCGCAGGGCACCTTCACATTTCCACATTTATTAAGATCGTGTAAGAGGCTCTGCTCGCCTGAATAGATTACAATATTGTAATCCTCATGAAAAAACATGCGAGATAGACTACCTACTCGCCTCAAACAGATATCCGACGGAAAAGTCACCAACACTGTCTTACGCCCGAATAGCGTCCCATGATCCCGAGCCTCGACCCTGAAAACAGTCGGGCACATCATACCATTGCGATCTCCTCGGAAAGACACGTCAAAAAGACTGTTCACTTGAGTACAACGGATATCCGGAGAAAAAGATGCATTCCGGCACACCGCACACGAGTGCTGCTACGTGGGACCCACATCCTGGTCCCGAAACACAACGAACGGATCACACCGTTTTGATCCTCTCGAAAAAGTACACGAGATGGACTATTCACTTGTCCAAAACGGACACCCGGTGATAAAGCTGGAAAAATCACCGACAACGCCCAAACAACCCTCGTGGGGCCCGCACCATCATGTGGAATTAAAGAGGGTAGATTGCGCCAATGCAATGCCCTCGGAAAAACACCCAAAGTTGACTAGTCGCACGCCCCGAACGGACGCCCGATGAAAAAGTCGTGAAACGCTGCACGCAGCTCGAAAGACGGGCTGTGGGGCCCGCGCCTCAACTTCGGCCTCAATGCCTGAAACTACCCTGGAAAGCTCCACCTCGGTGCCAGGGTACCAACGACACTAACGGAGCTTAAAACGGACGTCAAACGCGTCCGCGCCGTCCAAAACATGATCCCCCGGAAAAACACCAATTCACTTAAAGACACATCGTGCCTCCGAGGCCCCTCGTTTTGGGAATTAAAATTTCCTGAAACCATCTCAAAAAGTCCACCTCAACGTATGGAGTATACTTCTGCAAACGGCATGCAAAACGGACGCCTGTAGCGGAAAATACGGGCGTCCGAAAACTGAGGGGCGAAGCCCCTTGGGCTGGACCGCCCTGGACCGGCCTGGACCGGCCGGTCTGCCCGGCCTGGGCCGGCCCGACTCGCAGTGCCGGCCCATGGCTTGTCCGTGCGGAATAGCCGTGGACTCGTGGTCCACGTACAGACCGGCCACGAGGGCCGGTCGCACGCGCCGCGCGAAGACCCGTGTCTCGCGGGTCTTGTCCCCGCGCGGGGGTCGCGTGCCGCGACCCCGCGGTCGCTGCTCCCCGGCGACTCACCGCCGCGCTGAAGCCCTCCGCCTGACCCCAGCTACCTCCTCTAAAGGCCCTCCGCGCCCCGAATTCACCTGGACGCTCCGCCTTTCCCTGAAGCCCGCCGCGCCAAACGCCCGCGCCGCCCTGCTGAAGCCCGTCGGACCACCGCGCGAGCCGCCGGAAAACACCAAAAATGCCTGAAATTCTCCCAAAATTCACCAGACATTTACGAGCTCCTCGGAACTCGGAATTAAAATACGAAAGATGCGTTGGAAAGGTAATAAAATCTACTACACATTCATGGGATTTTTTCGAAAATACAACAGCAATTAGATGTGATTAATCGGGCTCAAAGTAGGTGCGTGGAGAATAAAACGAAAATGACAAATCCTACCTCTTGGGCGAAGCCCGACGCTTCGCGACGAACCGCCGGAGTCATCACCGCCTTGGAGAGGAGAGGACGATCTTGAGGGGGCTGCCTTGAGAGAGGTTTCCCCAGGGGAGAACAAGGGAGGGGAGGAGAGAAGAAGGGTTTAAATAAAAAAAATAATTTTAATTAATTTAAACCCATAATTTACCTCGCATCTAAAACCTTCGACAGAGTCGAGGTTAAGCCTCCCCTAGGCCAAAAACCACCTCCCGAGAACAACAGAGGTCTCAGAATTTTAATCTGAGGCCCCGTTCGAAAGTTATTAAACTCAACGCCTGAGGCTGCTAAATTACGAAAACGCCCCTGGGGCCATTTTTCACAAACGGACCATGCCTGCAAAACTTACACCCCTCCTAGGGTAAACGGCATTCTCCAAACTCAACGGTGCCCTAGGTTTTCTAATCTGAGCCACCGTTTAAGAGATACTTGAGTTAAGCTGTTAAACGAATAAATTAATTATTTAATTTATGTGTTCCACACTCCGATAGCGAGCGAGGGGTCCAAACGTCCCGCGCCGACATGTTTTATGTTATTCCTAGGGTAAAAACCCCATTCCGGACCCATCCGTACACTCAGATCTCTAATATGAAGCACCGTTTAGAAGGTATCCCATTTATTTGGCGTGCCTAGTGTGAATGCACTGAAAATTTAATTCCGGCCACACTGGGGCTCGGAATCGCACGCCGTCTGAGGGCGCTGCTCTGGAATAATATCAAGAATATTCCAAAGTCTTTTACAGCCAAAAAACAGGTTCTTAAATCATTCCCTCCTTCAAGATTTTCATCCCCGAAAAGAAAAACCAGGGAACAACTCAGGGTACTAAGCCCACACCTGGCTCTCCCGTACCCAGAAGAACTCTTGCACAATCCTGCCTCACCACAAACAGACCAAAGGATTGATCCGTTCACGTGAGGTCTGCCCTTGCCGATGACGTACATAAGAGCATGAACGCATCTTCTCAGGTGAGTCACGTGGGAGACGTCATGCACCCACTCCAGACTTTGGGGTTAGGGAAAGGTGGTAGGGAACCTCGCCATCCCTTCGCACGATCTCAAACAGCCCGATGGCTCTCGGGGGTAGCTCACATCCCCGACCGAACCCTTACATCGCACGTCACGACTGGAATCACCGCTTGCACCTGGAACAAGGCCCAGTGATTCCCTTCTTCAGAATATCCATATGGTGAAACACCCACGGATATCTGGTCACGCAAGATTTCACAGTCGATGTCTCGCAACCAAAACTCTCTTACACACTCGGAAGTGAAGGATTCAACACCATCGAATAAAGAAAAAGGTCTCACGCCTTTTTACCTTACCAACACAGGATTACACCGACACCCCGCGCCACCCTAGTAACAACTCAAACAAGGAGCAGGGAGAATAATAATTTCACACGCATAGTCTAACAATTCTACTGCAAAAAGTAGAAGAGCTGTAGAGCGTACCTCTTATCACCTCATGCTCTGTAGGATCGTAGATATCCAAAGCTCGTGGCTGTCCGCGGTCCCAACTGTTAGCTCCCGGAGCCTGACGTGGACCGCCTAGTGGTGATGAGAAGACCTTGTAAAGTCGTCCCCCATTACCAGCTCCTCCCGCTCCTCTGCTAGCACCACCACTCCAGGTACTACTCCGATCACGGCACTGCCTCCATCGTGGCGGCGCACCTGCTGCCTGCCCGAATCTCTCTGCATTCCTGGTCAGGCAGTCCCATTCCAGGTGACCTAGCCCATCGAAAGCATAGCACCGAATCTCTTTGGGTTGCACTGGTGCCCTCCGGTGCCACTGTAGTGTACGACCACACCCCTGAGTCCGGTTGTCAGAAACCCACCTGCGTCGAGGTTCTACTTACCGATGCCCACTAGCTGCGGAAGACGTCTCGGCTCCAACGTGCCTACTGCCACCTCCAACTGTAGAATGCAACAGGAAACTCTCTGTCACCAGCGCCTGCTCTAGCACCCTGACATATGTGGAAATGCTCAAGGGTACTATGATAGCTCGAATCTCTCGGCGGAGACCCTGCTCAAACTTCCGCGCTCGGATGTTGTCTTCATGGACCAAGTCGGGGTAAAAGCATACACGGTTTGCGAAACTAGCCGCATAATTGGCCACCGTCATCCCTCCCTGCTGAAACTACAGGAGCTCCTGAATCCGAACAGAGCATAAGAAGGAGGGGAAAAACTCCTCACGAAACAACAATTGAAAGTCACCCCACAAAAGCGACGACTCATCAAGAAACTGAGTCACCAGACTCCACCAACGCCAAGCTGCTCCACAAAAAAGGTTGGCTGCCAAAGCCACTCTCTGATCTGTTGACGTCTGCAAAAGCCTAAAAAGGAGAACCACTGTCTCGAGCCAAACCTCTGCTGCCTGAGGGTTTGTCTCACCACTGAACCTCAGCGGTCCCTGCAGCTGGAACTCACGGTGCACGCTCAACCTGTGCTCAAGCCCCTCCTGCTCTGCTGAAGCCGTCTGCTGCTCAATAAGTGGGGGTGATGCTACCGGACCACCCGGAGAAAGGGGCTCGCATGATGGGTCCTGGACTGAGGCCTCGTAGCTCACAGGGTCGTTGTCACGAACCAAAGCTGGTATCCTGGCTGGATGTCTTCGCGGAGACATCCTGAATATTATCAAGGAGTGCCGCAGTCAGATGAGCATATATGTATATACCAATAACAACGATGGGGAACTGACTCAAGAAGGACAGTCAAAGACTCAATCCTATGTGATGCACAAACCAATTTTCCTTGCAACAAGTGTCTCAGCATGCCGAGTCGACAAGCGGGTTATCAGGGTCCTGGTGAATGGATACGTCAGCTGCCGCACCATCACTGGACTCCCTGGCCTGAGAGCCGTTCTTGAGACACGTTAAAACTGTTGCCCTAGATCCCAACTAATCCCTTTTCAGGGACGCCCGCACAACGTCCCAAGGAACAAACCACCTTTGATACCACTTTTTCACGACCCGACCCTACCCGGACTCGAGCCACAACTACCCTAAGCCCGCCTCCATAGTCCAGGGGCTGACGACCAGTGTCGAAGGCACAACAACTCGGGGAGGCCTTTGCCTAAGAACCTATACACACACACGCAGCACACTCAATGCAAAAGTGCAGAGTAAAAGAGAAAAGACAAGTAAGGTAAAGGGAAACTGCTATAAATAAACCACAAGAGTGCACCGACCTCTAAACAGTACAAAGAAAGTGCTGAAAGTAAACTGAAAATAAAAGGGGAAAAACACGTGCCCAACCAGAAAAGTGCCACAACCCGGCAACAGGTAAAAAAAAGAAAAACAACTGGAAGGGTCCCCCACCTGGAACCCAACTCCGACCACCGTACACGGTCCAAGCTCCCAATATCCTATGCTCTGTTGAAGTCATAACCAACCTGTCTGTCGTCTGCAAGGGCACACCAAGTGCGGGCAAATCCCAAGTAGGGGTGAGTAAAAATACTCAGTAGGATACCCCGAAGGCTCGAGGGAGAAACAAAGGAGGTACCGAAGGGTGAGCAGTAGAGAGAACAGGAAAAGTAAAGGAGTACAACTGAGAGTAACAGTAGAGAGTCCAGCTCAACCCAACAAGAGGAAAGAAGGTAGACTCATCCATACACAAGGAGCTGGAAATAGTGAGAAGATGAACTTCCCGTCGAGTCTTCACTACCTATAGCAGGAGATTAGACTCTTCCAACCATGAGAAGCTAGACACGGAAAGCACGTGGAATACCCCACGTGTCTTAGCCTCTCCTAGAAGGGGAGTAACCAAACCTAAGAAGTGGGTACTAGAACAAGGTATATACATATACATATGCTCAAAAAGAAGCCCGAACAAGGTCGTAAGGGGATCTAAATCCCGTATCTCATCCCAATAAAGTGAGTAGCCAATAGTCCCAGAAGTAAACACCATCTATGCCCAACATCCCGCACGTCTGCCCCGAACTGCAATTCAAGGGATCAAGTCACCGCACCTCAAAACTATCCGCTTTGGGCGACACTGACTCACCCGCATGGTTTTAGGTCGCATCGCAAGGACACATCTCGGTGGGGAAAGTGCCCCTCGTACTTGAGAGTTCTGGGGGAACGTCAAACCACAACTCGTCACTACCCCACAGTCGAGAGGTCTCCTCAAAGTCGACAGGCGACCCCCTGCCCAGCCCCGCTGGAGGGTCCCTAGAAGTCAACGGGTTCCCACTATAGGGAGACCCAACAAGAGTCGACGGGTTCCACACTGCCCAGTCCCGTAATAGGGTAATCCACTGGAGGGAGACCTGGCTAAAGTCAGCGACGAGACCACTGCCCAACCTAGCTAGAGGTAACCCGACATCAGGGACCACTGCCCAGCCCAGCTGAAGGTAATCCTGGCATCGGGGACCATTGGCCAACCCACTTGGAGGTAAGCCCAGCATCGGGGACCACTGCCCAGCCCAAATGGAGGTAAGCCCAACATCGGGGACCACTGCCCAGCCCCGCTGGAGGTAAACCCGAAACTACTCTGGCTATCCCTGCTGGATGGTACTGCTCGGTGAACACTGCTGTATTCGCCATCCCTGCTGGATTGTAACCCACTGGACATCCCTGCTGGATGGTACAACTGGAAATCCCTACTCGAAACAACCTCATCCCTGCTGGTAACAACCTCAGCCCTGCTGGAAACAACCTCCTAGGTAGAGGATCGGTGCCCGCGTAATGTGTTGGTCACACCGAATCCACAAGAACTCTACTAGAGGTCATGAAGGAACAGGAGAATCTCCCCAGGCCTCACAAGGCGATCACGCTCCAATCTATTGAGTCACTTTCGAAGCGGACCGAGACAACTCATCCTAGAAAGTGGGGAAAACACCCACACTGTACGAACACCCGTAGTCGCAAACGGTGCCGCAGTCCAGTGAAAGGGGCATGGTACTGAAACCCCTCACAGCTGAAGAAACAGAAGAACCAAACCATCTCTATCGGCCAAACAAGAACATAATCAGGGGAAAACTCAACCCTGCTGGTCAACAAACGAGAACCGAACCATGGGAAAACTTAACCCTGCTGGTCAACAGACAAGAATGGGACCAGGGGAAAACTCAACCCTGCTGGTCAACAAACGAGAACAAAGGGACCCTCTATGTCACGAGAGGTCAAAAGTACGTAAAGTAGAGGACGACACGCACATGGGGCCCACACGACATGTGGCCCCAAGTCAACCCCAACTGAGCGCACAAACTTTCTAAGGTACAAACAACCACATGTACCTCCAAGTGTTCCCGTATACTCCCAGAGTATACCACGTTCCAACCCAAAGGCTATCGTGCACACGACACCCAACGTCAACGTGAAGGCGTAACGTAACAACTCTAACTTTCCACCTCATCGGCCCAGGCACAGACAACTACATCCCTTCAAGCATTACTTCACTCTCCCAAGAGTGAACGCGATCACACGCCAAGGGTCCGCCGCAAACGCGGTAGAAGAACCGCCACGGGGCACCTTCACATTTCCACATTTAATAATATCGCGTAAGAGGCTCCGATTTCCTGAACAGATTACACTGTTGTAATCCTCATGAAAAAAAATGCGAGATAGACTACCTACTCGCCTCAAACGGATATCCGACGGAAAATTCACCAACACCCCCTTACGCCCGAATGACGTCCCGTGATCCCGAGCCTCGGCCCCGAAAATAGTCAGGCGTATCACACCATTGCGATCTCCTTGGAAAGACACGTCAAAAAGACTGCTCACTTGAGTATAACGGATATTCGGAGAAAAAGATGCATTCCGGTGCACCGCACACGAGCGGTGCTACGTGAGACCCGTATCCCGGTCCCGAAACACAACAAACGGATCGCACCGTTGCGATCCTCTCGAAAAAGTACACGAGATGGACTATTCACTTGTCTAAAATAGACACCCGGTGATAAAGCTGAAAAAATCACTATCAATGCCCAAACGGACCTCGTGGGGCCCACACCATCATGTGGAATTAAAGCGGACAGACTGCACCAATGCAATGCCCTTGGAAAAACACCCAAAATTGACTACTCACACGCCCCAAATGGACACCCAATGAAAAAGTCGTGAAACGATGCACACAGCTCGAAAGATGGGTCATGGGGCCCATGCCTCAACTTCGACCTCAACGCCTGAAACCACCCTGGAAAGCTCCGCCTCGGTGCCAGGGTCCCAACGCCACTGACGGAGCTTAAAACGGACGTCAAACGCGTCCGCGCCGTCCAAAACAATATCCCTCGGAAAAACGCCAATTCACTTAAAGACGCGTCGCGCCTCCGAGGCCCCTCGTTTCAAAAATTAAAATTTCCCAAAACCATCTCAAAAAGTCCACCTCGACGTCTGGAGTATACTGCCACAGACGGCATGCGAAACAGACGCCCGTAGCGGAAAATACGAGCGTCTGAAAATTGAGGGGCGAAGCCCCTTGGGCTGGACCGGCCTGGACCGGCCGGTCCGGCTCGCAGCGCCGGCCCACAGCTTGGCCGCGCGGGCCGGCCATGGACTCGCGGTCCACGCGTAGACCGGCCACGAGGGCCAGTCGCGTGCGCAGTGTGAAGACCCGCGTCTCGCGGGTCTTGTCCCCGCGCGGGGGTCGCATGCCGCGACCCCGCGGTCGCCGCTCCCCGGCGACTCGCCGCTCCCCGGCGACTCGCCGCCGCGCCGAAGCCCTCCGCCTGACCCCGACCGCCTCCTCTGAAGGCCCGCCGTGCCCCGGATTCACCTGGCCGCTCCGCCTTGCCCCGAAGCCCGCCGCGCCAAACACTTGTGCCGCCCTGCTGAAGCCCGCCGGACCACCGCGCGAGCTGCCGGAAAACACCCAAAATGCCTGAAATTCCCGCAAAATTCACCGGAGATTTGCGAGCTCCTCAGAACTTAGAATTCAAATCCGAAAGATGATTTGGAAAGGGAATAAAATCTACTACACATTCATGGTATTTTTTCAAAAATCCAACAGCAATTAGACGTGATTAATTGGGCTCAAAGTAGGTGCGGGGAGAATAAAATGAAAACGAAAAATCCTACCTCTTGGGCGAAGCCCGACGCTTCGCGACGAACCGCCGGAGCCGTCACCGCCTTTTAGAGGAGAGGAGGAGTTTTAGGGGGCTTCCTTGAGGGAGGTTTCGCCAGGGGAGAACAAGGGAGGGGAGGGGAGAATAAGGGTTTAAATAATTTTTTTAATTAATTTAAACCCATAATTTACCTCGCATCCGAAACCTTTGACAGAGTCGAGGTTAAGCATCCCCTAGGTCAAACACTACCTCCCGACCACAATGGCGGTCTCGTAATTTTAATCCGAGTCCCCATTTGAAAGTTATTAAACTCAACGCCCGAGGCCGCTAAATTACGAAAACGTCCCTAGGGCCATTTTTCACAAACGACCCGCGTCCGTGAAACTTACACCCCTCCTAGGGTAAACAGCACACTCCAAACTCAACGGTGCCCTCGGTTTTCCAATCTGATCTACCGTTTAAGAGATACTTGAGTTAATACTTTAAACGAATAAATTAATTATTTAATTTATCCGTTCCACGTTCCGATAACGAGCGAGGGGTCCAAACGTCCCGCGCCGACATTTTTTATGTTGTTTCTAGGGTAAACACCCCATTCCGGACCCATCCGTACACTCAGATCTCTGATATGAAGCACAATTTAGAAGGTATCCCATTTATTTGGCATGCCCAGTGTGAACGCACTGAAAATTTAATTCCGGCCACACCGGGGCTCGGAATCGCACGTCGTCTGAGGGCGCTGCTCTGGAATAATATCAAGAATATTCCAAAGTCTTTTACAGCAAAAAAATGGGTTCTTACAAATAAACAGTTCCTAAAGTCATTCTTTCTACTGAAGATAGAATGGAGAAATCCTTTCAATTGGATCAAAAGGAAATTATTGGAGAAATAAAGGATGAATTCGTGTAAATAAATCAATTTCCTAAGTCATTGAGTCCTGAGAAGGATGCACCTATTGAGGGGGAGAAACCCTCTAATATGGAATCTTTTAAAGTGCCCAATCTGATTGATCGAAGATCAGTGGACACATGGTATAAATTCCCCAGTTATTTCGATGTGAATGACTCACATGAATTCTTAGTCAAAGGTCTTGACCTTTCTATTATGTTTCAGTTGAAAATAGAATCTCCTCCTAAAGATATCTCTTCCAAATAACCCGATCCTATCTCCGCTTCTATCTCTGAGCCTTCCCCAGAACCTCCAACCTTGGTGAATAAAGATGACCTGAAAGAATTTGTAGCAACCCTTTTGGTTGGGGTTGAAAAACTCCTGAATACCCAACCAAATCCTGTAACAAATCTAAGTGAGAGAGATAATTCACCATTATTGGAAAAAGTCATTTGGCAGATTCAACCCAAAATGCTTCATGAGATTTAGGAAGTCAGAGCTGAGAAAAAACTACTCAGTGATGAAGTACATACTCTAAGAGGCATGGTTGAAGAAATGTAGAAAGTGCTAAATTCGAGATCAAAGCTTGCTTCTTATCCTGTTGAGACTATTGTTCCTCAAACCGCACAGGATATTGTCTCTTTGATTCAACCCCATTTAGCTTCATTAGCTGAAAAAGGTAGCTAAAATAAACAAACAAATAGTGAAAGAGATGCGTGAGCTTGTTGTTGGTCTTAACAAACTAACTGATGAGTATAAGGGGTGCCTTCAGAAAGTGCTCAATCAAATTAAATCGCTTACCTCAGCTATCACTGCTTCTAATGACTCTGGTAAATCTTCTCAACCTTCCTTAGATAGTGATCTATTTCGAATAGTGGTCAAAGAGAAACTTCAGGCTGTGCTTAGTGGTTTTAATAAAGAATCTCTATATGAAGTTATCAAGAACAGTGAAAGAGTTCTTGATTTTGTGAAAATACATTCTAAGATTGCTAATGATGCTCAACAAGAAATTTCCAAGAAGGAAGACTTCTATTTCAACCAGATCTTCTCTAAGACTGATATGACCAATCATTTCAAGTACCTTGTGGAAAATATGAGGATTACTCCTATTACTGAAGCCTTCAAGACTCAAGTTCAAAATATCACAGAGTTCACTCATCTGTTGGAAAAGTTTATGGAGAACAAGAATGACTTTGAAAAAGACATGCAGTATGGTGGGGAGATCATTGCTGATTTTATCAAGCTTCTAAGGCCCTATATTCATATACATAGTACTGCCATAGTTGCTCCTGCAGCTGCCCCTCTAAGATCTGGTTTGCCTACCTTCACCTCTGCCCTAGCCTCCACTTCTATGTCTATCAGTTAGACCCTGAGTTAGATTATTCCTGTAATCCTTGATCAACAGTTTCCCCGGTCTTCTACCGCACCTACATTGGCCCCTTCTATCTTTGAAGGTCTTCCTTTACCTTCTCTGTCAACCAGCTCACTCCCTTCTTCTACCTCAACCTCTGCTCCTATGGATTCTTCTTCTAATCATGTTTCTAAGGGAAAAGAGAAGACCAAACAGTGATGAAGAATAGTGACTACTCTCTTTTGATAGGACTGTTGTTGCATTTGTTTTGTTTTCTACTATTTGTACTGAAACTCCTTTTCTCTAATGCATTGTGAAATTTTCTTCTCTTTTCCTATTCACTCTTTTTGATAATCCCAAAAGGGGGAGAAATCTATATATGTTATATTCACATTGGGAATATTTATTTTGAACAAATATACACTCTAAATACACATGATTTGTAATCATAAAAAATGGGGAGATTGTTGGACTCCTCATTCATTAATCATGTTTTAATGATCACAAATCCCATTTATTCTATAAACCTTGTTAATACCATGTAATCTATCTCACATTAAATGTAAAGTTGTTTAGTAAAGCTATCCAAAGATCTTAAAGTACTATATATTCAGTTTGATTACTGTACACTATATTTGATTTACTTTATAATGATTTCTTTGATAAATGATCAAGTCTAATCCATTTTATGAATATCACTGCTTAAGTCTGAATACAGATATTTGGCTAAGTCTGAGACACTGTGATTCTGCCATCAATTATGTTTTTCTGGCAAGGACCCAAACACCATGAACCAGACATTGTGAACCAGACACTGTGAACCAGACACTATGAACCAGACACTGTAACCAGACACCGTGACCCAGACACCATGACCCAGACACCGTGAACCAGACACCGTGACCAGACACCATGACCATCCAAACACCATGACCAATCCAGACACCGTTTCAAGGAGACACCAATTCATAGAGACACTATTTATAGACAAACTGTGACACCATTTCTTAATCTGTTTTTTCATTTTTAAATTTAATCTCTAATGGTCATATTTGAATATTTTAAATGCACTAAAATAATTAATGCTTATTTGTAGACATGTCACCTAATAATATGATGTACGAGGTGCAGAATACATGAAACCTATCGGCTCCAACACATGCGCTCCAAGATAAAAGAGTAGTGTGACCCAAAAACAACATGTACATGAAAGTGGAATAACATGAAGAAAGTGTGTGATCATGACAACAAAGAAAACAACTAGATAATTTTTGAAGAGAGAATTGTCACATAAAAATCGACACTACTTAAGAACACACGAAGCATACTCGAATCCCAGAGTGGATGACATATTTACCACGAAGAACACCCGCCAATCTAGCTGACTTGCGATACTCTGTTTTCCATACAAGGAATTGATTTCTGCATCTGCTTTATCTTAGAAGTCCAGAGCTGCATAGACAACCACTCAGAGCACTTATAAACTTATCTCATCATTTCTTCTTTGTTTGGCATCATTTTATTAGCTTTCGATTAGTGTTTGTATCTATATAACAACACACTATGTCTCCTAAATTAAACTAAAGTATATAAGTTATCCTTTCTCAAACATCTTTTTACACTTGTGTATACCCATGGATAAGTGTGGAAGAGGTCCCTGTGTGGCCTATTAGTTTGTACCCACATTGAACTATGGAAGAGGTCATGTGACTTGGACAGTCCTGTGTATTGTTGTTAACCCCGATCCAGGGTGTAGATCAAGTTTATTTATATAAAATGCTTGGTGGTAGGTGATCACCAAGTAGAGTGGATTAGGTCTCAGCTTGAGACTGAACCACTTGTTTTATATCTACTCTGCTGTTTAAATTTAGTTTTCTCAATTTTACTATTTAACTCAGAATTTACTAAATTCACTTTGATAGTTAAACTTGGAAAGAAATTATAATTTTCTTTCCTTATTAGAATAGATTCAAAAGTAATATTAATAACTACTATTAACATTACTAATAATTAATCAATCTTATAAGAATTTATTTAAACAGTCAAACTTTTATAACCATATTACTTTGATTAACTGGGCTGTATTTAAATTTATTGGTGAAACCTTATAGGAATATTTCTAAACATAAATTTTTATAGATTCTCAATTCACCCCCCTCTTGAGTGATCTACTCTGACCAACAAAAAACGATGATAATACCATTCTTTATCAATGTTAAAATTACAGTGCTAATAAATGTTTATCTTTATGAGCTCTAAAAAAATGTTTACAAAGAGTAGTCTTGTAAGAATTTGGTTCTTCCTTTGAGGCACGGGCCTTATTTTTTCTTTTTTTATGTTGTTTTTGAGAAAAAAGGGGGAAACTGGATAGTTCTGGAAATTTCCAGATTACATGCCGTGTACTCCTAAGTACACACCCTGTGTATGTTAGGCGTATACTAGCTGCATGTTGGCTAAGTACATGCCATGTGGTGACTATGTAAAAATAATCAACTACACAACATGTAGTGTTTCTTAACATGCAGTGTAATTTCTTTTCCACATACCAACTGAGTCCCAACCATGTGTTGACCCGTGTGACACGTCTAAGCCGTCTGATGACCTGACAACCCATATAAGTCAGAGTATAGACAAGCTATTATAGGGAGTGTAGTCCCTAATACATTCTGTGTAATTTTACTTTTTTTCACTTATATGGGAGAGCATCACATCTCATTTCCAAAAATACCTTCTTCTTCCCCATTTTCATATTGCGATGCTCAGGAAGGTCGAGAATGTTTCTTCTCCTAGATTCTTCATCCGATATCCGTTCTTCAATCCATCGATGGATGTGGGATCAGATCAGGAAGGCTAAACCCAAAAAACCTTTTCTGTTATTGTTCCTTCACCTCACACACTGTAGTTTCTATCTAATTAGAATTGTTAGAATTTGATGAAAACATAGATCTATAAATATTGTCTTCGAATTGGAGCTCGATGTCGGGCGTGCCTACATCTATGAGCCTAAGGTAGGTGGTGAATACCTTGTTTTGTGTTTTTGTGGTCATTTTGGGGTTGCGTATTTTTAGCACAACGTCAGGTATTGAGAGTGACCCATCTTTCTTTATATTGAATGGACCTTATGCCTTATGGGATGTCGTTGGGAATTCCCTTACCTTGTTATGCTTGAGTGAGGTTGGGTTAGAGGTCATTGCTCATTTGGGGTATTTTGGACGGGGGTGAAAAAATGGTTATAATTGAATTTTTTTGATTAAACTACTGAGTTTAAAACGTTTAAGAATGATTAAGTTTATTTGTGGATTTCAAGACCTCAATGCTAGTATGGGACAATACATGAATAGTGCAATTCAACTGTTTAAATTTTCTTTCCTGTTTAGGGAGATTATTTTGATTAAATATATGTGATTCTTGCTATTGCATATGCTGGAACCTTTGGGTTGTGTTGGACTTAACCCAAATATTCTTGAGTGATGTTGATCATAGGTTGGTCTTGGCCTAGATTATTTGGGTGGTTTGATCACGAGATTGGGCGTCATGGACATCAGATTGAGGCAATGTGACTGTCAGGTTGGGAATGACCCAGGTTAATTTGATGGTAAGACCATCAGATTCTGAGTGACATGGTCTCAAGGGAACGAGGTGATAAAGAGGTTGTGGCTTGGGTTATATATTTGGTGATTACCGCTCACTCGTGACTTTAGGTCGTGTGCACATAGATGACTCCGTGATGAGGTGGTTTTGACCGCTTGTGTGGGTAGATACCCTATTAGTTGTGGTTAGATGATTATGGTTTGGGGGTGATTGTATTTGAAGTGGTGTAGAAGGTGAGGAGCTTTCAAATTGGTTTGGGCATGCCTATGGGACGTCGGTACTTGAGGCATGAGGTGTCAGGAGGCACATGGTGTCAGGTTACTATCACTTGGGCGTGCCTATGGGATGTTGGTACTTGAGCCACGAGGTGTCAGGAGGCACATGGTGTCATGTTACTATTTCTTGGGCATTCCTTCAGGGTGTCAGTACTTGAGAAATGCGGTTTCAGGAGGCACATGGTGCTTGGTTACGTGAATGAGATTCTAGCATTGGCCAAAGCAGGTGATGCTCCCTGGTGGCTGCTAAGCATCAGTGGAGGTTGTGTTTGAATTGTTCATCGTACTGTTTACTTTCCTTATAGATTCATGCCTGCTTAAAAACCTATACTAGGTACGCACCATTGGGTGCTATCCTACTGAGATTCATCTCACACTATACACGGGCTCATTCGGGATGCCCGTTGACTTTATGGATTTACGTGCATGAAAGAGATTAGCTTCAGGAGCTGGATCGTATTAGCTATTTCATAGAGATTTGGTATGGACCCTGAGGTCATTCCTAGCTGAACTTTACTTTGTTTTGATTTATTTTCTGTATCAACATGATCATCTTGTTTATTATATATACTACTGGTTATCCATTGACGCCCTCTTTATATCTTGAATTGCTATGGATGCATGACTTGTTTGTTCTAGTAGTTGTCACAAGTGGTTTCAGCAAGCTATTTTGTTTAAATTTCGGTGCACTTGTTTCTATATTGCTTCTGCTGGTTTATCTGCTATTGATTGTGTTTCTGCTATGCGGGTCTGATTCGAGTCTACAGAGTCTCTTATTTTATTATTATACTCAGACAGGTACCTTGTTTTCCTCTGAGAGGGTATATCCTCCCCACTATACATTTTTAAACCCTCATTGCTAGTCGAAAACCTTTGGCATTTGGGGAGGTGCGCCTAAGGTAGTAACACCCAACCCGTTTAGCACCATTTGGGTGGCTATTTGGGTTTGAGGTGTTACAAAGTGGTATCAGAGGGGTTTTTCTTGATAGAGATTTAGTAGCAGCTCTTAATTTAATACTAATGAGATTGAGACTGCCTTTTTTATTTCTACTGGTTTTACTATTTGGGATATGGTATAATGGAGATAGGTTGTTATTGGAACTGGGTTTCTAGCTTGTGCTTAGGTGCCTGAAGCCCTAGGTACGAGGGATGGACCAAGTTACCTTGGGTGGGAATTGCTATTTTGCTTTTTCCCAGATTACATTTTATATGATTTCCACCTTGGTGGATCACTTGGTATGTGATGTTATTGATTGTGATATGTGACCCTTGACCCAGTGAGGTAAGGGAGAAATTGGACCTTGGCCCGGTATGGCTGGGCATGTTTACTTGGCTTTTGATAGGCACATTATTAGGGTATCTCAATTTCATATATGCACATATACTTTGCGAAGTGATAATACCATGTGAATAATATCAATTGCCATGCTATAGATGATTTTAAAATTTGAAAGGTGAAATTTTTGATAGAATTTCTTGTGTATTGAAATGTAATACGCCATGCTTTAAATTATGTGAAATTTCATGTGGTGTGAGATTGAGCCCAACTTATATATGAGAAGGCATGTACTATGACTATGGTGATGGTGATCACCAGGATTGGGTGACTTGGTTATCGGTTTTAGGAAACTATGGTTTTCAAGATGAGCATGGATCGAGGTTATTAGGATATTTAGATCTTTTGAGGGTGGGTAAGAAGGCCATGAGGTCGGGATGGCATGAGGTATGGTTGCATTTGGGGAGAGTAAGATTAGTTGTTATGTGCTGCCTCTTTACTTCTTTCCTTATATTCATTATATATATATATATTGTTATATATGTGGGTTGTCTGACCATTTATGGTATTCATCAAGTTCCTCCTAGACAACTCAATGGAATGTCAGATGGGTAATGGTACAGTGCCGTAGGAGCATGATTAGGTTCAGACACCTAAGGGACAGGCAGATCACGAGCCACAGGTATAGGCTTAGGGACAAGATTAGGTTCAGGATCCAGTGCAGGCAGAGCAGTTGGGTTTGGCAGTGTTTGGGCTGTGGCTCGACGAGCAGCTCTGGCCTAGTCTGGTACGTGTCTTGGAGGGGATTGACAGAGACGCGTAGGGTACGGATCCCTCTATGACATATCTGACGCGAGAATTCCAGTCGTATCACTCGCCACTTTTTCAGGGTGAGGGTGGTCCACAGGTAGCTGAGAACTAGATAAAGAGCACGCATATGATCTTTGAGTAGATAAGATGCCTCCAGGGTGGTGGGTCAAGCTGGATATGTACATGTTGAGAGTACCGAAAAAGTGTTGGTGGGATGTGCAGGTTCAGGCTCGCAGACACGAAGGACTAGCATGGAAGGACTTCGAGGATAGGTTTTTCGAGTACTTTTTCCCAGAGACTCTGAGGGAAGATAGAGCTCGGGAGTTCTTGATCCTTCAGTAGGGAGACATGTCCATCATGGAATACGCAACTACCTTCACTAATATACCTCTCTTTGCACCAATCATGGTAAACGATGACACCTCGAGGGTGAGGCATTTCGAGGGTGGCTTACGAAACACCATTAAAGTGAAGGTAAACATCTTTAGGTTGAACTAATTCTTAGAGGCAATGAATTAGGCTCTCATTGTCGAGGGAAACTTGATAGAAAAACCCCGTTTGAGATGGTCAGTGGCTTCAAGTGATGGTTCAGATAGCAAGAAGAAAGGTCAGTATGAGTTCCAGCAAGGCAGTCAGGCCAAGGAATCAGCTAGACCACCTCGTGGAAGTTTATCTATGGTTTGCTTCCAATGTGGGAAACCAGGGCATGCCTGAACTCAGTGTGATAGGCCTCCAAAGGAGTGTCAGGAATGTGGATAGGTCGAACATCTGGAGAGGTTCTGTAGACAGTCTTCTTAGACAGCCGACAAAAATGGACCAGGACAGACGGTGGTGTCTGGGGTTGATTTGGGATCAGTACCAGGTGAGGGTAGCCGAGGCTCATCTTTACACAGAGGACGTGACAGAGATAGTGAGACCCAACTGAGGGGTCAGTGGCCAGTGACTGGATTAGCACCATAGGGAGGTCAGGCTTTAGGTAGTCGTACTTCAGGCTAGGTGCATGCTGTGGAGCTGACAGATGCTGAGCAGGTTGGTGAGCTGATGATGGTCAGAGGTATTCCATGGGCATGGCCATGATTTTCTTGTTTTGTTTTTGGTATGGTTTGTTGAGGCATGTTTTTTTTGAGTGCATGAGGTGCACAAGATTTATTTGGACTGACTAGACATTGGTTTGTGGGATTGGCACCATTTTGAGTGTGTGATATATTTATTTATATATATGAGATGTGTGGTATCGCGACATCGAGGATGCGGGTTACTTGAGGTACTGTGGGAATCAGGGCATCGAGGATGTGAGTTACTTAAGGTGTTATGGGCATCGGGGAATCGAGGATGTAGGTTACTTGAGGTGCATGACACCAGGTTTTTTTTGATCATCTATGGGATGCGGGACGTCATGGAGGCATGCATCGATATGGAGTGTGATACATTCAGGTGTCAAGAACAAAACAGGAGAACCTGATGAGGTGCAGGGGTAACGAGGTGTCACAGGAGGTCCATGAGTCCATAAATAGGTCGTTGGACCTTTATTTGATTTGATTTTTGGGCGAGATTGGTCTGGAGTTTTCTTCACCACCTTTCAAAGGGAAATTTTAGGATGAATTTCTTTAAGGGGGTAAGTTTTTAAGAACCCGGTTCTTCCTTTTAGGTACGAGTCTTCTTTCTTCCTTTTCTTTTTACATTGTTTTTGAGAAAAAATGGGGAAACTGGGTAGTTCTAGAAATTTATAGATTACACACCATGTACTCCCAAGTACACGCCGTGTGTATGTTAGGAATGTACTGGCCATGTGCTGGATGTGTACATGTCATGTGGTGACCATGTAAAAATAATCAACTACATGGCATGTAGTGTTCCTTAACACGCTGTGTATTTTTCTTTCCGCGTTCTGGCTGAGTCCTAGCCGTGTACTGACCCGTGTGACACGTCTAAGTCATGTGATGACATGTAAACCCGCATAAGTCGGAGTACAAACAAGATACTACATGGCATGTAGTCCTTAATACACGACATGTACTTTTATTTTTTTTATTCACTTATATGGGAGAGCATCGTGTCTTGTTTCCAAAAATACCTTCTTCTTCCCCATTTTCAGAATGTGATGCTCTGGGAGGCTAAGAATGTTTCTTTTCCTAGATTATTCATCCAAAATTCATTCTTCAATCCATATGTGGATATGGGATCGCATTAGGAAGGCTAAACCCATGCACCCTTTTTTGTTATTATTCCTTCATCTCACACACTGCAGTTTCCATATGAGTAGAATTGCTGGGATTTGAAGGAAATGTAGATCTATGAAGATCGATTTTGAATTGGAGATCGATATCAAATGTGCCTACATCTACGAGTATAATGTAGGTGGTTTATACCTTATTTTTTGTTTTCATGGTCATTTGGGGGTTGTATCTTTTTAGTGCAACGTCAGGTATTGAGACAGACCCATGTTTATTTATATTGAATGGATTGTATGCCTTATGGGATGCCGTTGGGAATTACCTTACCTTTTTATACTTGAACAAGTTCAGGTTAGAGGTTATTTTTCATTTGGAATATTTTGGCCGGGGGTGCCAAAATGGTTATAATTGATTTTTTTTGATTAAACTGCTGAGTTTAAAACATTTAAGCATGATAAGTTTATTTGAGGCTTTCAAGACCTCATTGCTGGTATGGGACAATACATGGCTAGTTCAATTTAACTGTTTAAATTGTCTTTCCTATTTAGGGTGATTTTTTTGATTAAATATACGTGATACTTGATATTATATATGCTGGAACCTTTGGGTTGTGTTGGGCATGGAATAGATATTCTTGAGTGATGTTGATCACAGGTTGGGCTTGGATCGAATTATTTGGGTGGTTTGACCATAGGATTGGGCGTCGTGGACGCCGGATTGAGGCAGTGTAATTGTTAGGTTCAGCATGGCCTGGGTTACTTTGATGAAAAGGCCATCAGATTCTGAATGACATGGTCGTAGGGGCATGAGGTGCCAAAGAGGTTGTGGATTGGGTTCTATATTTGGTGATTACCACTCACCCGTGACTTTGGGTCATGTGCACATAGATGACTCCATGATGAGGTGGTTTTGACTACTCGTGTTGGTAGAGGCCCCTTTAGTTGTAGTTAGGTGATTATAGTTTGGGGGTTCTTGTTGTGGAATCCATGTGAAAGGTGAGGATCCTTCAGATTGGTTTGGGTGTGCCTATGGGACGTTGATAATTGAGGCACATGGTGTCAGGAGGCACATGGTGCTAGGTTACTATCACTTGGGCGTGCCTATGGGACATCGATACTTTAGACATGAGGTGTCAGGAGGCACATGGTGCTGGGTTAATATTGCTTGGGATTGCCTTCAGGGTGTTAGTACTTGATACACGCAGTGTCAGGAGTCACATGGTTCCTAGTTACGTGACTGAGATTTTGGCGTTGGCAGAAGCAGGTGATGCTCCTTGGTGGCTACTGAGCACCAGTGGAGGTTGTGTTTACATTGTGCATCGTACTGTTTACTTTTCTTATATATGTATACCTTCTTAAACAACTATACTAGGTATGCACCATTGAGTGGTATCCTACTGATATTCATCTCACACTCTACATAGGCCCTTCGGTATGCATGTAGAATTTATGGATTTACGTGTAAGAAAGAGATCAGCTTCAGGAGCTGGATTGTATTAGCTATTGCATGGAGATTTGGTATGGAGCCTAAGGTCATGCCTAGCTAGATTTTACTTTGTTTTTCTTTCTTTTATATATTAGTATGATTATATTATTTATTTTATCTACTGTTGGTTATCCATTGGTGTGCTCTTTATATCTTGACTTGCTATGGATGCATGACTTGTCTGTTCTAGTAGTTGTTACAAGTGGTTTCAGCATGCTATTTTGTTTACATTCCAGTTCACTTGTTTCTATATTGCTTCTGCTGGTTTATCTATTATTGATTGTGCTTCTACTATGAGGGTCTGGTTTGACTCTACAGAGTCTCTTATTTTATTATTATACTTGGACCGATACCTTATTTTCCTCTGAGAGGGTATAGCCTCCCCACTATATCTTTTTACAACCCCATTACTAGTCGGCAACCTTTTTCATTTGGGGAGGTGCGCCTAAGGTAGTAACAAACAATCTATTTAGCACTATTCGGGTGGCTATTCAGGTCCAGGATGTTACAAAGTGGCATCAGAGGGGTTTTTCTTGACAGGGATTTAGTAGCATCTCTTGACTGACTACTAATGAGATCAAGACTACCTTTTTATTTTTTCTGGTTTTACTATTTTGGATATGGTATACTAGAGATAGGTTGTTATTAGAACTATGTTTCTTGCTTGTGCTTGGGTGCCTGCAGCCCCGGTTATGAGGTATGGACCAAGTTACCTTGGGTGAACATTGTTGTTTTGCCTTTTCTCAGATTATGGTTTATATGATTTCCATCTTAGTGTATCACTTGGTATGTGATGTTATTGATTGTGATATGTGACCCTTGACTCGGTGAGGTAAGGGAGAAATTGGACCTTGGCCTGGTATGGCAAGGCGTGTTTACTTGGATTTTTATAGGCACACTATTAGGGTATCTCAATCTCATATATTCATGTATGCTTTGTGAAGTGATAATACCATATGAATAATATCAATTTACATGATATAGATGCTTTTGAAATTTGAAAGGTGAAATTCTTGATAGAATTACTTGTGTATTGCAATGTAATATGACATGCTTTAAATTATGTGAAATTGCATGTGGCATGAGATTGGTCCTGGATCATATATGAGCAGGCATGTACTATGACTGAGGTGATATTGATCACCAGGATTGGGCGACTCGGTCATCGGTTTGAGGCAACGATGGTTGTTGGGATAGGCATGACTCGAGGTTACTAGGATACATAGCTCTGTTGAGGGCGAGTAAGGAGACCATGAGTCCAGGATGTCGTGGGGCATTATTTTGGTGGGGGAGAGTAAGGGTAGTTGTTATGCACGAACTCTTTACTTCTATATTTATCTACGCTATATATATATTGTTATATATATGGTTCGTTTGACCATTTATGGTATTCAGTGGGTTCCTCCTAGATGACTCGATGGAATTTCAGGTGGGTGATGGTACAATGCTGTAGGAGCACGATGAGGTTCAAACACCTGAGGGACATGCAGATGATGAGCTGTAGGTACAGGATTAGGGACAAGATTAAGTTTAGGATCTAGTGTAGGAAGAGCATTCATATTTGGTAGAATTTGGGACGTGGCTCGATGATCAGCTCTGGTCTAGTTTGGTACATGTCTTGTATGGGATTGACAGAGGTGCATAAGGTACAGATCCCTCTATGGCATATCTAATGTAGGAATTCCAATCACAGCACCCACCACCTTTTCAGGGTGAGGGTGGTCCACAGGCAACTAAGAACTGGATAGAGAGCATGAAGATGATCTTTGAGCAGCTCAAGACACTTCTATGGTGGAGGGTCAACTTGGCGACATACATGCTAAGTGGACTGGCAAAGAATTGATGGGATGTGTAGGTTTAGGCTTGTAGACACAAAGGACTGGCATATATGGACTTTGAGAACAAGTTTTTTGAGCACTTTTACTGAGAGACGATGAGGGAAGAGAGAGCTCTGGAGTTATTGAGCCTCTAGTAGGGTGACATGTCTTTCATGGACTATGCTATGACTTTCACTAATATATCTCTCTTTGCACCAAGCATGGTAAGCGATGACACCTTGAGGGTGAGACATTTTGAGGATGGCTTACGAAACGTCATTAAGGTGCTGGTAAACATCTTTAGGTTGACCTCATTCTTGGAGGTGGTGAATCAGGATCTCATAAACAAGTTAAACTTGATAGAAAAACCCTGTTTGAGATGGTCAGTGACTTCAGGTGATGGTTTAGATAGTAGGAAGCGAGGTCGGGATGAGTTCCAGTAGGTCAGTCAGGACAATGAATCAACTAGACCGCCTCATAGCAGTTCATCAGTGGTTTGCTTCCAGTGTGGGCAACCAGGGAATGTCCAGACTCAGTGTGATAGGCCTCCAAAGGAGTGCCAGGCATGTTGAAAGGTCAGACATCTGAAGAGGTTCTATAGGAAACCTTCTGAGACAGCCGGTAGGCAGAGATCAGGACAGACAGTGGCATCCAGGGTCGATTCATGATTGGTATCAGGTGAGGGTAGCCGAGGCTCAACTGCATGCGGAGGATGTGGCAGAGACAACGGGACCCAACTGAGGGGTCAGTGGCCGGTGAATGAAGAAACATAGTAGGTAGGTCAGGCATCTGGCAGTCATAATTTAGGTCAGGGTCATTCCATAGAGTTGCTAGAGGCTGAGTAGGATGGTGAGCCGATGACAGTTAGAGGTATGCCATGGGTTTGACCATAATTTTCTTGTTTTCTTTTTGGCATGGACTGTTGAGGCATGTCCTTTTTGAGTGCACGAGGTGCACAAGATTTATTTGGACTGACTAGACATTGGTCGGTGGGATTGACACCATTTTGAGTGTGTGATATATTTATTTATATGTATGAGATGCGTAGCATCAGGGCATCGAGGATGCAGGTTACTTGAGGTGTCGTGGGAATCGGGGCATCGAGGATGCATGTTACCTAAGGTGTCATGGGCATCAGGGCATTGAGGATGCAGGTTACTTGAGGTGCATGGCACCAGGTTTTGTTTTGAGCATCCATGGGATGTGGGACCTTGTGGAGGCAGACAACGATACGATGCGAGATACATTTGGGTGTCAGGAATGACACAGGAGCACCTGATGAGGTGTAGGGGTGACAAGGTGTCACGGTAGGACCATGAGTCTAGAAATAGGTTGTTGGACCTTTGTTTGATTTGATTTTGGGATAGATTGGTCTGGAGTTTTCTTCACCACCCTTGGAAGAGAAATTCTAGGACAAATTTCTTTAAGGGTGGAAGTTTGTAAGAAATCGGTTCTTCCTTTGAGGTACGAGTCTTATTTTCGTTTTCTTTTTTATGTTGTTTTTGAGAAAAAAGGGAAATTGGGTAGTTCTAGAAATTTCCAAATTACATGCCATGTACTCTGAAGTACACACTGTGTGTATGTTAGGTGTGTACTAGCCGCATTCTAGTTGAGTACATGCCATGTGGTGACCGTGTAAAAATAATCAACTACACGACGTGCAGTGTTCCTTAACACACCGTGTATTATCCTTTCCGCATACCGGTTGAGTTCTAGCTGTGTACTGACCCGTGTGACACGTCTAAGCCATGTAATGACCTGGAAACATACGTAAGTCAGAGTACGGACAATATACTACACGACGTGTAGTCCTTAATACATGCTGTGTACTTTTATTTTTTTTATTCGCTTATATGGAAGAGTGTCGCTTCTTATTTCCAAAAATACATTCTTCTTCCCCATTTTTAGACTATGATACTCTAGGATGCCGAGAATGTTTCTTCTCATAAATTCTTCATCAGACATCCGTTCTTCAATCCGTTAGTGGCTATAGGATCACATCAGGAAGGATAAACCCACTCACCCTTTTCCGTTCTTATCCCTTCGTCTCACACACCGCAGTTTCCATCCTAGTATAATTTTCATGATTTAATGTAAACATAGATCTATGAATATCAGCTTCAAATTGGAGCTCAATATTGGACATGCCTACGTCTACAAGTATAAGGTAGGTGGTGCATACCTTGTTTTGTGTTTTAGTGGTAATTTTGGGGTTGCAGATTTTTAGCAAAGCGTCGGGTATTGAGAGAGACCCATGTTTATTTATATTGAATAGACCGTATGCCTTATGGGATTCCATTGGTAATTCCCTTACCTTGTTATTCTTGAGCGATGTTAGGTTAGAGGTCATTTCTCATTTGGGGAATTTTGGACGGGGGTTCCAAAATGGTTATAATTGAATTGTTTTGATTAAACTGCTGAGTTTAAAATGTTTAAGCATGATTAAGTTTATTTGAGGCTTTCAAGACCTCAGTGATGGTATGGGACAGTACATGGCTAGTGTAATTCAACTGTTTAAATTTTATTGCCTATTTAGGGTGATTATTTTTATTAAATATATGTGATGATTGATATTGAATATGCTGGAACCTTTAGGTTGTTTTGGGTGTGGCTCGGATATTATTGAGTTATGTTGATCACAAGTTTGTATTGGCCCAGATTATTTGGGTGGTTTGACCATGAGATTGGGCATTGTGGATGTCAGATTGAGGTAGTATGACTTTCAAGTTGGGTATGACCTATGTTACTTTGATGGCAAGGCCATCAGATTCTGAGTGACATGGTCATAGGGGAATGAGGTGTCAGAGAGGTTGTGTCATGAGTTCTATATTTGGTGATTACCGCTCACCCATGACTTTGGGTTGTGTGCACATAGATGACTCTGTGATGAGGTGGTTTTGACCGCTCATGTGGGTAGAGGTCCCCGTAGTTGCGTTTAGGTGATTATTTTTTGAGGGTACTTGCTGTGGAATCCATGTGGAAGGTGAGGAACCTTCAGATTGGTTTGGGCGTGCCTATGCAACATCATTACTTGAGGCATGAGGTGTCAGGAGGTACATGGTTCCAAGTTACTATCACTTGGGAGTGCCTATGGGACGTCGTTACTTGAGATACGAGGTGTCAGGAGGCACATGGTGCCAGGTTACTATTTCTTGGGAGTGCCTTAGAGATTTCAGTACTTGAGACACGTGGTGTCAAGAGGCACATGGTACCTGATTACATGACTGAGATTTTAACATTGGCCGAAGTAGGTGACACTCCCTGGTGGCTACTAAGCACCAGTGGAGTTTGTGTTTACATTGTACACCGTACTGTTTACTTTTCTTATAGATGCATGTATGCTTAAACACCTATACTAGGTATGCACCATTGGGTGATATCCTACTGAGATTCATCTCACACTCTACACAGGCCCTTTGGGACATGTGTAGACTTTATGGATTTATGTATAGGAAAGAGATCAGCTTCCGGAGCTGGATCATATTAGCTATTGCATGGAGATTTGGTTTGGACCCTGAGGTCATGCCTAGCTAGAGTTTACTTTGTTTTGCTTTCTTTTCTGTATCTGCAAGCTCATCTTTTTTATTGTAGCAATTTTTGGTTATCCATTGGTACCCTATTTATATCTTGACTTTCTATGGATGCATGAATTTTCTGTTCTAGTAGTTGTTACAAGTCATTTCAACATGCTGTTTTGTTTACATTCCACTGCACTTGTTTCTATATTGCTTCCGCTGGTTTATCTGTTATTGATTGTGCTTCCACTATGCAGGTCTGGTTTGAGTCTACAGAGCATCTTATTTTATTATTATACTTATACTGGTACCTTATTTTCCTCCAAGAGGGTATAACCTCCCCACTATACCTTTTTACACCCTCACTTCTTGTTAGCAGCCTTTGGCATTTGGGGAGGTGCGCCTAAGGTAGTAACACCCAACCTGTTTAGCACCGTTCGGGTGGCTGTTCAAGTCCGGGACATTACAAGTTTTATCAGTGCTTTTTTGAAAGTGATGATTAAAAACTTACATATTCTTATAAAAAAACCCTAACAAATCATCATCTTCCTCATGCCTTCAAGATTTCGTGGATCTGTAGTACTTACACCACCACTCGCCTTTGTCTTCGCCTTCGCATTTTCTACCACTCATCGTCACCATCACTCGCCTTCACCGCTCGTCGTAGCCATAGATCCCTGATGCCATCACTCCCAACCAAACCTATGCTTCTCTACATCAACGAATCATTTCCTCTCTAAGGTATGTGATTATTAATTCTCCATTTTGTAGATTCATAATTTTTTTGCGGTCCTTTACTTTTTGATTTTTGGGTATTTGAAAATGTTCTGGTTGGATCGTTGATTATCCTTGTGTATTGAGAATCAATTAAGGTGTTAGGGGTACCAATGTAGGTTAGGAATTGAGTCTCACATATGGATTAGTTTTGAGTCTGAGTTTACAACAATTTTTTAGTAGTTGGCATGTTTATAAAAAGCGTGTATGTGGTGAAAATGATTTGGAAATGTTTTGGGGTGAATTTGGTCATGTTTTTAAGTTCTAGTAGTTTTCTGAAAATTTAGATTAGTCAAAAACCTTGCATATGAAAAAATAATAATACATATGTGGTCTAAATGTTATATTTTTCATACTGTCTAGTTGTGTGAAAACATTTTTCCAATTAATTGTTGGAACTACCAGAAGTATAGAATTCTTAATTAATCTTCTAATTCTGGATGATGATGATGGAGTGGCATTACCAATTCACATATGTAAGGGTATTATATATAAGGGTCCCTATACATAATAATTTCCTTGTTTTCTGAAAATTTTTTATGAAAAGTTTGGTTTTGATTTTATAAAATATGGATAAAATGTTTACAAGAAATATAGAGGTTTTAGGCCATTTTTGTCTAGAATATAGCGAGTATGCCTTAAATTGTTCTCTCATTTCTATTTTCATCTCCAATTGAGATATTCATCAAATATTGTTAGATATTCATGTCATTTATTGTAGGTATAAACCATGGGTAAGACTAGAATTCCTTGAGAATCTATTCTATGGTTTCCTCATTGTTTTTTAGATTTAGGAAAATTAAACCCATTCGTGCATATTTTAAAGGGTTTATCTATTTTTCTTGATTCTGATCATGTGTGACCAAATCAACCAATGATATTCAATGAGAAGCACCCAACATGCATAAAGTAAGCAGTCCCTAAGTTATCCTTCAAGGCTACTCTCACTCTATGTGCGTATGATGTGTGTTTGTGTCTACCTAATGTGTGATAGAACTAAAAATTAAATAAATGGTATATATATTAGTTTCCTGTGGAATTTTTTTTATTTAGATTATGAGGGTTCCACTAATAAAATTAAATCTTAGATCATTGGATGCTAAGAAAGGAATTATTTGGACAAATGCGAAAGAAATTATTGGAGGCAACTCGAAGGGTGACATAAGTGAATCTGTTACCATGTAATATAAAAATCGATGACCTATGATAATCCCTAAGATGAGAACATGTAGTAAAATGAGTAAGAAAGGTAGTTACCCTAGTTTAATATGGATATAGAACTTTGGTTGGAAAATTTTCAACCTCTTGAATTTAATATTGATATTTTAAGCTATGATGGAATTGTGAAATATTTATAACTTGGTTATATTTAATTTTGAAATATGATTGAGATCTAAAATCATCTTTTTATTACTTGAAATATTATTTTTATGAATTTTAGATTGATAACTAATCCACCATGAGATTTTAAGGATGGTTCTAGGGTGGGGTGTTATTCCCTCTGGGTGATAAGAAAATGAAATATTGAGATGGTTATGGGGTGGGGATATCCTCCCCCAAAGGGTGATGATATGAGATGGTTCATGAGTGGGCCTCTCGAATCCAAGGGGTTTTTGAAAAATACCTTTGTATCCTAAGGTTTTTCAAAAAAATGTTCTTCCCTGTGATTTTTAATAAAGTACACCCATTTAAAATTCTTAGTTTATATCCCAAAATTTCAAAAATAAAACATTTCCCTAGATTTTTTCAAAACCATCAAATTAAAATTTAACTTCCTAAAAGAGTTAGTGAATTATTTCTATCCATTTAAAATTCCACTTCAAATGTAACATCTCGGATTTTTTGTATATATCTTTTTGAATATTATATGGATTATTTTCAATACCAAGCACCGAGACTGTTGAGTCAATAAGGTTTTCCTTATGACTTTTCCATTCCTTCTTGTTTTGAAAATCACAAACACCTTACCTTTAGGAAAATTGTTTTCTTAAGGAAAATTGCTTTTATAAGGAAAATTGTTTTCTTAAGGAAAATTGATTTTATAAGGAAAATCGCTTTTATAAGAAAAACCATCCTTATCATTTTTCATCCATATTTTTCTTAAGTATGATATTTGGATTCATTTCTATTTTCTCGGAATCGTTGAAACTTTGATATGAAGCATTCTGTTTTAGGATCTGAATTCTGGATAAGAACTGTAAGGAAGTTTCATTCCGAATTCCAGATACGAACTCTGATTAAGTTCTACTCCAGACTCAGGATATGAATCCTTATGAAGTTTGACAGCGAATTCTTATTACGAATTCTGATAAAGAAATCTCATTACGAATTCTGATGACAAATTCTCATTCCGAATTCTCATTCCGAATCCACCTATTAAACAGAATCTGATTATCTTTGTTTTATACACTCTGAATTAATTCAGACTCCAAAAAATATTTTGGTTAGACTCCGAACTTTTATTCTGCTTACACTTCTATAATTTGTCTATTATTTATTATTTTTATTACACTCCGAACCCTCACTCTGAAGCGTTCATTCCGAACTTTTGAGTTAGTTTTTAAAAAGATGTCGTACATTCTACTACACTTGTTTTGTTATAAAACAATGTCGTCTATTTTGTTATAAACTAACCATTGTCTAAGTGAAACATGTATAGGTCCCTCCGATTTTTAAGGAAAATATGACCGTTGGAGAAGGAGCCGACCTTACCTATAAATAGGAGCTCATTTGAAAGAGCTCGAAGGAGAAGTGCTGCTGAAAGGCTGACTAATCTGCTTAAAGTTATTTCTAGAGAGAGAGGCTCTTATTAACTCTCAAAGCTTTGTGCGACTCTGAATGTTTGTGATTACATTCGAGGGCTTCCAGGGATAGGAAGATAGAGGTGCCGACTACCTTGAAGTTCGAGGACTTCCTTGCTGAGGAAGACAGAGGTTGCCAACTACCTTGAAGTTGAGGGCTTGCGGGGATAGCAAGATAGAGACTCTGATCTTCGTATCAAGGGCTTACCCTGGTGTGGGTAAGACAGACTTTCTTGAAAGTATAAATCAAGGGACCTTTATCCAAGGTTGTTGGATACCCTTCTCTTTGGGTTAAAAGACTTATATCTTGTTACTTGTAGTTTTACTACTTGTTTATTTCCGCTGCATTTTGTATTATAAGGAAAGTATAACTTTCTTATACTTCCTTACTTGTACTCTGTTTCATTTAGATTCTATATGCTTTAAGGTAGAATCTCATATTGTAATCTTTTGTTAAGTTTCAATTTCCGGAACCATATTTCCGGAACCTACTTTCGGAATCTCTTTCCAAGTTTTCATTTGATATTAGAGGTGTCGTGAATTTGCTTAGTTAAACTTTGTTAAACTTAACCCTTTCCTTGCTTAAGGAAAACATAGTTATTCGTAACTAACTTTAAAGGTTCCAAAGGAATTTTTAAAGTATACAATTCACCCCCCCTCTTGTAAATTGAGCATCTACATCACTATTTCGATCCTACAGAGACAACGTGCGATTCCAAGGCCCAGTGTACCCAGATAAATGTTTGAGAAATATTAAAATATTTAATATCACTCACGCACAATTTTCTTGAAAAATTGGAATAACTGCTAATTGAGTGCTCAAATAAAAAATCTGAGGGCACCATTGAGCTCGGAATGGTGGTTTTACCCTAGGTGTGACTTTACATTAGTCGGCACAGGTTGTTTGTGAATTTTTCATTGCAGGTGCAGAAATGAATAAAATAATTAAAATAAATTATTTTATTTCATTTTTCCAACACAACGGTTGAATCGTATTTAAATATATGATTATGGGTAAATCCTAGGGTTAACCGAATAACCCTGGGTATTCTAGAGGATCTCTAGGGAGAGATTTGGAGAAACCTCTCAGGCAAATAGCAATAGATTGAGGATCGATGACCAACACAAAACCAATTCGACGAATCTCGCTAACGACGACGACAAAACGATCGTTCTTCATCAAAAACCAATACAAATTGAGGTACAATGTTTTGTCTTGTGTTTTCCATCCCGTTCTTATTCCCAAACGAATACGGATCAATTCAACGGACAAGAATTGATGCGTGCATCATCAATATATTTCAATTAATGAAAATTTTCTGGTTTGTTGATTTATTCCTCTTCATTTATTGTTCTAACATAAAAGAATCGAGGTTGAAATGAACAATGAATGAGGTTAATTCCTTAGGGTTGATCTTGTGCTTTTCTCCCTTAGTTCTTCACATTCTTCATCATTAGAACTCTGTCGTTCCCATCTTGACATTGTTGGGTGGTTCCAAACTCGATTGAGCCCCCATATTCGAGGTGAATCAACAATTGAGACTGTATCTGTGTAGATTGGGACCCAAGGAGATATGATATGTGATCGTTTTATTTTTTGGGTATCGGAGGAGGCACGATGGTCCACGTAAGGGACCACCAGTGCGGCAGCGGAGCCGTGGGTGACCGGGAAAGACGGTGGCAGACACAGTGATGGCAGCGGCGGCGGATGTGGAGCAGGCTGGGTTGGATTTGGGTGGGACCGGGGTCAGACCGAGGTCGGATCTGGGTCAAACCCAGTTCGGATCTGGGTTGGACCTGATTTAGATCTGGGGCAACCAGGGCAGAGCCCGATTGCTACAGACCACAGTGGTCGTATAGCATCCCAACTTTTTATCACATAAACTTTCATTACATTTTACAAAACCGAGGATCTTTAAGGTTTAGTGTCTTGGAAACCAGGAACTTTAAACATGAAAACATAAAAGATTATTCTTAAAAAATTGAAAGTCTTCTCCTAATGTTCATCCTAGGTTCATTACTGCATCTCATAACCTGGGGACATACATCAAAAGAAAGGGTGAGCAGAAGGCCCAGTAAGGGAAACAAGAGAAACATTTTACATGTGAACTTGTGATACTTCAGTAAGGTCATGAAAAGAACATTAAGGCATGATAAAAAAAATCATGTGGCATATCATAATAAAAATAACATTTTTCATAACTTTAAGATGTGGCTACATCATTTAACATAGACAATCATGAACATATCACCAAGGTCCATCCCCAAGGTGTCATTTGAAAATTACCAAGGTTATTCACCAAGGTATCGTGAAAATTGTAATCTCTAGTGGTTACATCATTACCCAATGCATTGGAGCGCTATCAGGGCGCACCCTTAAATTTGACTTTACTATCATTGAGCCACATATATCATCATCAAACATTTCATAAATAACCCATATAGCATAAAATAAATGGGTTTCATTTCATAATCACAACGTTTTAAAAACTGCTTTAAAGACATGATCTTTACGTCACTTTAAAACCCACCGAAAAGGAAGGTGGGTCTCATGTATGTAAATAACAGAATTTAAAATAGAACATTTTGGTATATATGTGAATACCCCTTTAGAAGAAAGAGCTTTGAGTATTCACTTAATAATATAAAAGAACTTTAGAAAAATAGAGAGACATTTTGAGACGGAAATTCTGAAGCATAACGGCTATGTTACAAGGTTTTTAGAAAACATTGAAAAGAGAGGGGACATGGGTCAAACATTCATAAATGACCCATAAAACAGTAGAGAGACAGAATCTAAGGGATTTAAGAACATGGTAATGAAATTTGAAAATATACCATATGAAATGAAGAACATGAAAGGAAGACAAAAATAAGATTTCTCTTATGAAAATTCGGCAGCCTAACAGCGTTACATAAACTACAACCAAAAAATGAATTGATGATGTCAAATAGGGTCTCTCATCATATGAACATAAAATATCAGTATCATAGATATAGAGATCATACCCCAATATAATAAAAAGGAACATGCAAGACTTGACATGGAATCAGAACTTTGAAAAGGAGAAGGGTGAAAGAATCCCTTAAAAATTCGACAGCCTAACAGCGTCACTTAAACATAAAAAAAAATGAATTGATGAGATCAAATAGGGTATCTCATCATATGAAAATAAGAGTCCACTATTATAGATATAGAGATCATACCCCAACATAACAAAAAGGAACTTCAAAGAATTGACATGAAAGTAGAACTTCAAAACGAGAAGGGTGAAGAACCACTTAAAAATTCGGCAGCCTAACGACGCCACTTAAAACTTCAAAATACTGAATTGAAGAGATCAAATGGGGTATCTCATCATATGGTAATAAAAGATAAGTATTATAGATAAAGAGATCATACCCCAACATAACAAAAAGGAACTTGAAATAATTGACATGAAAGTAGAACTTCAAAATGAGAAGGGTGAAGAACCACTTAAAAATTCGGCAGCCTAACGGCGCCACTTAAAACATCATAAAACGAAATAATGAGAGTAAGAGGGGATCTCTAATTATGTGAACATAAAAAGGGAAGTAAGAGGAGTATAAAAGAAAATCCTCCAACATAAGAACATGGAGCATAAAAGGAATTACATAAAAGAGATCACTTGAAAAGAAAGAGAGGGGTCAGATCCCTTACCTTAAAATGTAACTCTTAAACCTCAAAGGTTGGGACCTTGAGGGCTTGGGGGCACCTTGGGAGGACTCCTTGGGAGGTAATGGGACCAGAACTTTGTTGGGGAAGAGTGGAGAGTCTAATGGATGAGAGGAGGGCTTGGTATTTATAGGGAAAGTGAGGGGACAAGGCATTAATGGCCAAGGGACACCTCACATGTGCTTTTCTCAAACCCATGTGCTCTCCCTTGGCATTTACCATGGAGTTAGGGCACATGGGGCCCCCAAAACAATAATTCATCACCCTTGGCTGGCCAACCCTTAAAATATCTCATTAAATCATCATGACACAACTATGATGTCATTAAACATACCGAAACCCTAAAACTGCATTTTTACTATTCACTGAAAATTCAACTTTCTCAGAAAAATCCCAAAATTTCACACTAACCAAATATCAATGCTCTGATTTCAAAAATGAACTCCATTTTATAAAAATAATTTTCTAAATATTTTTAAATTTATTTTTAAATAAATACACTATTCACCAAAAATTCATTTTTTCAGAAAAAAACCCAAAAATTACCATAACATAATATCGGTGCTCTGAGTTCAAAAATGAAATCCATTTTATAAAAATAATTTTCTAAATATTTTTAATTTAATTTTTAATTAAAAAACACTATTCACCCGAAAAAACTAATACTTGAATAATAATTTATGAAACCGTTATTTAACCATTTTATTGAATCACATTACTTAATCAAGGTGCCTAGATTATTTTAAAACTTTCTTTAAGTTGATATTACTAATCCATTTGGTCATATTACTAATCCTAATCATAAAATCACTATTCATAATTTACTATTCATCAAAAATCAAGTTGATCTTATTAGACTCCAAATTTCGCACTGAACATAATTGTAGAAGACCATTTTTTGAAAATCATTACACATTTTTAATTATTTAAGGTTTACATAAACATTTTTAAAATATACTTTTTCTAAAATTCATCAAAATATGCATACTATATTTATCCGGTCATTTGAAAATTCATAAACATCATCATAAGAAGAAATCCCAATTTTTATTTAAAACAAAGGATTACACAAGGCAGTTACAGTCTTCTTACATAGCCCCTTATCACACCAGCATAGGACCTAAGTGTAAGGTGTGCTAAGGTGAGAGAATCCGAGGGAGGCTCGACCAACATCGCACGAGTAGTAATTTCTATCAGTTTGAACTTATCGCGAAGGCGATTCCATTCTAGCTTCACATGATGAAGTTCAGCTTGGGTTTGGTCCAGAGCAAAGCCTAATGGTTCTACCTCCTTCCCAAGTTCTGTTAGATGGGCTTCGATCGGTCCAAGACTACTAGGTGAGGCCATCGAATCTTCTTTCTATAATAATCAACCAAGATTACTTATTTTTAGAGACAATAATCAAAACATTTTGTTCACAGCAGTCATATTGACCGATGGTCATATAACAGTCAAAACCCAATGGTCTCATTTTAATTATAATCATGTTTATCAAATAAAACATTTTTGTTGAGTATAAAAATAAAATAAAATAACACATGAAATTAGGAAACAAGATTTATTCAAAATTTCGGGCCGTTACAATCTTCCCCCCTTAAGAAATTGCGTCCTCGCAATTTTTAAAATTGGGTTTTGAAATTTCATTGAATGTCCCACATCGGAAAAAGAGTCAGTAACACCATTACTTTAAAATAAGGAAAAGTAAGTACAAGGGCCACCCGAGTTTACTCATACTAGGATTCCATGTAGGAAACATGGACATGGAGGAGAAAACAAAGGGTCACGTTCTAAAGGAGAGTGATAGAAAACATTATTTGGAGGAAGTTAACCACCAGAAAATCCCAAAATTATGATGTGTGTAAGCGGTCTTTGATTACCTAGTAGGAAACGTAAACCAACAACGTTTTTGTTTTATGTTCCTTTTAATAACTTTGAGGAATTCATTTACAACATAGAACAAAAACATAAGGAAATATTCTACCTTCATGTAGAGTTTCATACAATAATAAGTTTTTACCAAAACTAATCTTTTCTCCAAACGATGAGCATTCAAAACTACTTGGTCTCATCAAAACACAAGAATCATATTCTAGGAAATCACATAATCCACAAATGATCAACTATCTATTTCTTCTATCTTTAAACATTATCCCAAAAATAGAATGGGTAAGGTAAAAAAACTCTTCAAAAATAATCCCATAGGAATGGAAACTAATTTTAAATCTTCAAAGTTCCATGGTACTACCCAAGGTTCATCATATTCCATTCCATAAATAATGGTCCTTAAAATTCCTCAAAATAAACCAAACTAAGATTAAAACCCAAATACAAGAAGGATTTGATAACATAGTCTTCCAAAATAAACTTCAATGTTCATCTCCAAACAACATCAACCACTCCTAACTTATTATAACAAAAGTATCTAACCTAAACATATTTTACCCAAGATAGGTTAATCATTCCCATAAGTAACCTAAATTACTATAAGCCCACCTTAAATTCATCGATTCTTCAAAATATAAGTCAACCTTACTCCTCAATGAAAATACCGTAGTAATCTATTTACCTCGATCATATAGGGTCCCCAAAATAGTGAACGTCTTCCAAAATAATAATAATATTTTAGTCCTCTAATCATCCCTGTCATATTAATACGACAATCATCGCATTTCCTATCACATTGTTTGTTGGGACATGTTCTTTCATTTCCCACCATTAAATAAGAAGAGAAAGCATAATTAGGGGATTAAGTACTTAGCCAATAATCATGAAAAGGAACTTAAAGCATATAAGCATAACTTGTAGAAGAAAGTATACCCTAACTTGTGATCCCCTAGGTTCCCATCTAGGTTATCCATGATCATATATTATTATGTGAATCTTTATTTTATTTTATCTTTGTTCCTTTAACAATGGTTCATACTAAGCTTATGAATTTACCAAAGCATATCCCCCGGGAGTGTCGTAACCAAGAGTGCAGCAAGGCCCGTTGTTGTGTACCAGTTCCCGTTCGAGTCTAGCTGAAAGTGGTGTTTTCAGGTTTTACCCCTATGTACATCTGCTCCAGAGCCACCTCTACCTGCTCGTATCCAGACAGGGATGTATTTTCTTGGCAACCCCTTACTCAATACTCACCAAAATACCAGGAATATTTCCTAGATTTAAACTTTTCTATAGGGTTCTTCCTAGAGTTTTTATATCCTAATTTCCACAAATAACCAAAACATCCTTTGATACCAACTATAGCATCCCGACTTTTTATCACATAAAATTTCATTACATTTTACAAAACCGAGGATCTTTAAGGTTTAGTGTCTTGGAAACCAGGAACTTTAAACATGAAAACATAAAAGATTATTCTTAAACACTTGAAAGGATTATCCTCATGTTCATCCTAGGTTCATTACTGCATCTCATATCCTGGGGACATACATCAAAAGAAAGGGTGAGCAGAAGGCCCAGTAAGGGAAACAAGAGAAACATTTTACATGTGAACTTGTGATACTTCAGTAAGGTCATGAAAAGAACATTAAGGCATGATAAAAAAAAATCATGTGGAATATCATAATAAAAATAACATTTTTCATAACTTTAAGATGTGGCTACATCATTTAACATAGAAAATCATGAACATATCACCAAGGTCCATCCCCAAGGTGTCATTTGAAAATTACCAAGGTTATTCACCAAGGTATCGTGAAAATTGTAATCTCTAGTGGTTACATCATTACCCAATGCATTGGAGCGCTATCAGGGATCACCCTTAAATTTTCATTTATTATCATGTGAGACACATATATCATCATAAAACATTTCATAAATAACCCATATAGCATAAAATAAATGGGTTTCATTTCATAATCACAACGTTTTAAAAACTGCTTTAAAGACATGATCTTTACGTCACTTTAAAACCCACAGAAAAGGAAGGTGGGTCTCATGTATGTAAATCCCAGAATTTAAAATAGAACATTTTGGTATATATTTGAATACCCCTTTAGAAGAAATATCTTTGAGTATTCACTTAATAATATAAAAGAACTTTAGAAAAATAGAGATACATTTTGAGACGGAAATTCTGCAGCATAACGGCTATGCTACAAGGTTTTTAGAAAACATTGAAAAGAGAGGGGACATGGGTCAAACATTCATAAATGACCCATAAAACAGTATAGGGACAGAATATAAGGGATTTAAGAACATGGTAATGAAATTTGAAAATATACCATATGAAATGAAGAACATGAAAGGAAGACAAAAATAAGATTTCTCTTATGAAAATTCGGCAGCCTAACAGCGTTACATAAACTTCAACCAAAAAATGAATTGATGATGTCAAATAGGGTATCTCATCATATGAACATAAAATATCAGTATGATAGATATAGAGATAATACCCCAATATAATAAAAAGGAACATGCAAGACTTGACATGGAATCAGAACTTTGAAAAGGAGAAGGGTGAAAGAATCCCTTAAAAATTCGGCAGCCTAACGGCGTCACTTAAACATCAACAAAAATGAATTGATGAGATCAAATAGGGTATCTCATCATATGAACATAAGAGTCCAGTATGATAGATATATAGATCATACCCCAACATAACAAAAAGGAACTTCAAATAATTGACATGAAAGCAGAACTTCAAAACGAGAAGGTTGAAGAACACTTAAAAATTCGGCAGCCTAACGGCGCCACTTAAAACTTCAAAATACTGAATTGAAGAGATAAAATGGGGTATCTCATCATATGGTCATAAAATATCAGTATGATAGATATAGATATCATACCCCAACATAACAAAAAGTAACTTGAAATAATTGACATGAAAGTAGAACTTCAAAACGAGAAGGGTGAAGAACCACTTAAAAATTCGGCAGCCTAACGGCGCCACTTAAAACATCATAAAACAAAATAATGAGAGTAAGAGGGGATCTCTAATTATGTGGACATGAAAAGGGAAGTAATAGGAGTATAAAAGAACATCCTCCAACATAAGAACATGGAGCATAAAAGGAATGACATAAAAGAGATCACTTGAAAAGAAAGAGAGGGGCCGAATCCCTTACCTTAAAATGTAACTCTTAAACCTCAAAGGTTGGGACCTTGAGGGCTTGGGGGAACCTTGGGAGGACTCCTTGGGAGGTAATGAGACCAGAACTTCGTTGGGGAAGAGTGGGGAGTCGAATGGATGAGAGGAGGGCTTGGTATTTATAGGGAAAGTGAGGGGACACGGCATTAATGGCCAAGGGACACCTCACATGTGCTTTTCTCAAACCCATGTGCTCTCCCTTGGCATTTACCATGGAGTTAGGCCACATGGGGCCCCCAAAACAATAATACATCACCCTTGGCCGGCCAACCCTTAAAATATCTCATGACATCATCATGACATGGCTATGATGTCATTAAACATACCGAAACCCTAAAACTGCATTTTTACTATTCACTGAAAATTCAACTTTCTCAGAAAAATCCCAAAATTTCACACTAACCAAATATCAATGCTCTGATTTCAAAAATGAACTCCATTTTATAAAAATAATTTTCTAAATATTTTTAAATTTATTTTTAAATAAATACACTATTCACCGAAAATTCATTTTTTCAGAAAAAAACCCCAAAAATTACCATAACATAATATCGGTGCTCTGAGTTCAAAAATGAAATCCATTTTATAAAAATAATTTTCTAAATATTTTTAATTTAATTTTTAATTAAAAAACACTATTCACCCGAAAAAACTAATACTTGAATAATAATTTATGAAACCGTTATTTAACCATTTTATTGAATCACATTACTTAATCAAGGTGCCTAGATTATTTTAAAAATTTCTTTAAGTTGAGATTACTAATCCATTTGGTCATATTACTAATCCTAATCATAAAATCACTATTCATAATTTACTATTCATCAAAAATCAAGTTGATCTTATTAGACTCCAAATTTCGTACTGAACATAATTGTAGAAGACCATTTTTTGAAAATCATTACACATTTTTAATTATTTAAGGTTTACATAAACATTTTTAAAATATCCTTTTTCTAAAATTCATCAAAATATGCATACTATATTTATCCGGTCATTTGAAAATTCATAAACATCATCATAAGTAGAAATACCAATTTTTATTTAAAACAAAGGATTACACAAGGCTGTTACGGTCTTCTTACATAGCCTCTTATCACACCAGCATAGGACCTAAGTGTAAGGTGTGCTAAGGTGAGAGAATCCGAGGGAGGCTCGACCAACATCGCACGAGTAGTAATTTCTATCAATTTGAACTTCTCACGAAGGCGATTCCTTTCTAGCTTCACATGATGAAGTTCGGCTTGGGTTTGGTCCAAAGCAAAGCCTAATGGTGCTACCTCCTTCCCAAGTTCTGTTAGATGGGCTTCGATCGGTCCAAGACTACTAGGTGAGACCATCAAATCTTCTTTCTATAATAATCAACCAAGATTACTTATTTTTAGAGACAACAATCAAAACATTTTGTTCACAACGGTCATATTGACCGATGGTCATATAAAAGTCAAAAACCAATGGTCTCATTTTAATTATAATCATGTTTATCAAATAAAACATTTTTGTTGAGTATAAAAATAAAATAAAATAACACATGAAATTAGGAAACAAGATTTATTCAAAATTTCGGGCCGTTACAGGTCGACCGTGATGGTTGACCGCGGGTGAATTAACCACATAGCCGGTCTACATGGTAAGTCAACAAACCGTGGTGGTCGACCATGTTGGTAGGTCTATAGGCCCCTGACAGGCTTGTGGGCGGTTTCGTTCAAATGAACATAACTGCTAAATAGATTGTCCAATCGACGAGCCATTTGTGGCGTTGAGACCCTAATATTGAGACAGTCCCTTTGAGACAAATGGTAGGTTTTTAGTTTGGACCATTATATATTGAGAGTGTTACCTTGGTCCTTTCCTTAGGGGTTCAGTACCACATTACATCCATATCATTGGATTATAATCCCCTCTAGAGGCTGAGTCTCAAATAGAGTAAGGTATCCCTCCTAGAGAATGGAGTGCGATCCTCTATCACCCCTAGTGGAGTTTGTGGAATCACGTGACCTCCTGGAGAAGGGTGGTGATCCTCCATCTAGAAATCCGCATCGGTAGGGCCCATGGAATCCCCAAATTATTTTAGGCATGATCCCCTATGTAGTAGGTTGATCCACATTGGGTTCGTGACACCCCCTAGAAAGTTTGGGAATGATATTCTCTCTATGTATCATAGTCTTCCTTGACCAACTCATTCTCTTTGGGTAGGGCCCAAATGAGCTAGACCACTTTTTCAAGGGTCTCTGATGATATCATGGCTTGAGAAGTAAGTTCTTCCAGGATGAGTGTGAATTGAGTAGAATCCTGTGGCTAGAAGTTGGTTATGACCGCCTGATGGTGTGGTCTCTCTTGAGTATATCTAGATATTGTTGTTATATGTGTTGTAGACATATACCTCTGTAGATTCGACTATAATTTAGTTTTTTGTATGTCTTTGTGGTTTTGAGGTATCCTATTGAGTATTGTTATACTCACCCCTATACGGGCTTTTCTTGCACGTGTCATGTCTTGTGCAGATGATCAACCCTTTGACGGAGTCCTAGATGGACTAGGACTAGAAAATGCTTAGTGAGACCAAATAGTCCAAGGTGTGTTCCTACAAATTTCAAAGAGCAGTCCCAGTACCCTTTACTTATAGGTTGGACTTTTGTTACAGAATCTTGTGGTGAGATTGTATTTGACACTGTTTACTTTTCCTTTACTACCTATTGTAAAATGATTGTGGGATATAGTGGTATGCATGCATTTTTTACTTAGTGGTTTTTACATTTCAACATTTTTGTCTTGGAGATGTGTGCGTGTATACAAGTATTTAGTATAATGCCTCTCATTTGTGGGATATGCCTATTCGGTGCTAGTCACCAGCCCCTGGACTATTGGAGGCAGGATTGGGGTAGTCGTGACATGAGCTCCTCTAGGACGGGTCGTGACATAAAAAACCCTTTCTTAAATTTCAAATTCTATTTTACACACAAAATTTTAAATGTAGCCACTTTTCTATTTAAAAAAACATTTACTCACATCAATGTATTAAATCCCTTGGGTCTCATGTGATGACCCAAATTTTCTAAAAGGTATGGATTATTGTTTAAAAAAATATAATCATTTCTTTTTTTCATTTGTGAAACCATTATTATATCCAATATTCATATTTTCTATTATGAAAAGGGTTTTCAAATAATATTTCTTTTATTTTTTTATTTCCATTATTAAATTAAATAACTATATTTCTAAATTTCCTTCAATAAGTTTTTGTGTTCGATTTTGGGGGATGATAATTTTTTTTTTCAGTATTTTCATTATATTTCAAGTAATTAATGAGATCCATATTCAACTAAACAACTTTTGTGTATTTATTTTGTTAAATATTAATATTACCAAATCAAATAGGATGGATATAAATAAATAATGGATGGATGATAATCATATGACAAAAGAGTATGAATGTGGGGTGAAAGAGTTTATCAAGTTTGCAAAAGATCATGCATACGACTCTTCTAAAATCCTTTATCAGTGTTTAAACTATTTTTATTCAACACTAATTAGTCCAAAGGAGTTAGAAGAACACTTGATCTGTCACCAAATTGATCGAAGTTATAAATGTTGTAATAGACACGAGGAACAAGTGAATGTAGCTAGTCATTGGAATAGAACTATGTTTTATGGATCATCTGATATGATTTCAAGTGTGTATAATGAAGAAGACCATATTGAGGACGTGATTATAGATGTGAATGATGATGGAGATCATATTGTGGAAATGAAAATGAAATTTTAAGATGAACTTCATGATTGTCTAATTTTTTTTGAGAAGTTAAAGATTTGTGAAAAGATGCCATTGTATGCTGGTTGTACTAAATATACAAAATTTTCAGTCATACTGAAGCTATATAATTTTAAAGCAGGAAACATATGGAGTGATTCTAGTTTTAATAAACTACTTGATCTCTTGAATGATATGATCCCAAAAGATAATGAGCTCCCTATCCAAACATACGATGCTAAAATAATGTTATGTTCAATGGGTATGATCTATGAAAGAATACATACTAGCTCAAATGACTATATACTGTTTCACAAGGACCAAAAATCACTTAAAGAATGACCAAAGTACGATGCTTCTCGATATAAGAAAGATGAACTAGGTCCTATGAAATTTGTATGGTACATTCCAATCATTCCAAGGTTTAGGTGCCTATATGAAAGTGAGGAGAATACAAGGAAATTGACATGACATTAAGATACAAGAAATAAAGATGTCAAACTTTGTCACCTGATAGACTATCCTCAATGGAAGAGAATTGATCAGAGGCCAAACATCCTTAGGGCCAATGGTTCTTTTTCTAGTGATCATGACAAGGTGGGTGCTATGGAAAATGAAAGTATTAAATATTTTTTTGGAATATCCCAATCCTAGCATGGATGGAGGTTTTATGAGGGGTAATGCTGATTTATTTGAGGATATCCTAAGCAGTGTCTTAGAGGAAGTTAATAATCTTTTAAGGAGGGTTCCAGAGGAGGAAGAAGTGCGTGAGGCTATTTGGACTTTGAATCTGAAAAGTGATCCAGGACATGATGGCATCCCAGGGTCTTTTTATAGGGAGGCACGGGACATTGTCAAGGGAGACTTAGTGAGAGCAGTTCAAGACCTTTTCCTAGGTGGTAACTTGCCCCGTATTGCTTGTGCAACCAAGATGGTTATGATTCCAAAGGTGAGAAACCCATAGTCCATTGATCAGTATGACCCATAAGCATGTGCAACATACCTTACAAGGTTTTGACCAACATTATCAATAAAAGGATGCCACCCCACTTGGATTCTTGGGTGACTCTTGAGCAGCGCATGTTTATTAAAGGGAGGTCCATTCAGGGGGCAATTGGTGTGGTGCAAGAATTGATTAGCGATATCAAAAAATAGTCCTTTGGGGGTAATTTGGTGATCAAAATGGATATGTGTAAGGCATAAGACATGATGGAGTGGGGTTTCATCCTTAGGGTTCTGGCCTGTATGGGGTTCTCCACTTGGATTCATGATCTCATTTTCTGTTGTTTCATCTTGACATGGATCTCAAACTCATTTATGGGAAAACAGTTTGGGTTCTTCAAGGCCTATCGTGGTCTCAGGTAGGGGGATCCCCTCTCCCCAACTCTCTTCATCCTCTCCCAAAATTATCTCAGCTATTATATCAATCAAGGTCTCCTTATGGGTAAGGTCCTCCCTTTTCGGACTAGGCATGATACAAGAGGTACCTCACATTTAATGTTCACAAATAACATAATTTTGTTTATCAATGGATATCAGAGGTCGGTGTAGGGGATGATTGGCCTCCTAGGGGATTATTTCAAGTAGATCAGGCATGTGGTGAATAAGGAAAAAAGCCTTTACTTTACCAACAGGAATGTATCTGATAGAAGGGAAAGGGACCTTGATTCCAAGTTGAATATGAGAAAGGGTTTATTCCCAATGGAGTACCTCAGGCCCCCGATGAGTCCATTGTCTCTTATAATACAATATTTTTACAAACTTGTTATCAAGATCACATGACACATTTTCAAGTAGAAAAAAAGATTCATTTCCTTTGGATTCCACATCACTCTCATTAATAGTGTCCTTGTGTCCATTTCCATGCACATTTTGTCCACCTTGAAGGTTCCCAAAACTATGGTTGCCGCATTAGAGAGGATTATGGTGTCTTTTATTTGGGATGGTAAAATGGAAGCCTGGCATCATTGGGCATTAGAGGAGCGTCTAGTAAGACCTATTTTGGAGGGGGCATTAACATGCAGAGTGTCTCCCTGACCATGCAAGGGTTTCATGTTAAACTATCTTGGGAGGCTATGGAAGAAAGAATAGTATGGGGCATTATAATGTAGGGAAAATATAGGCTGAATGTGAATGATCAAAGGTTGAGGCCTTATATGATTTATAATCTGATCCATCCGCACTTGGAGTTCCTTCACCAACATTCTAAATGGATGGTGGGAAGGGGTGACCTTAACTTCTAGATTCAAAACTGGGGGGATGGAAGGCTATGGTTTCTGGCCTGCCCCACTATGAATCTTTCCCTCAAAGAGAAAGTGATCATACTGAGTTTCTTTTGGACATTATTCAAGAGAATCATCACACAACTTTCAACAACATTGTTTTCAATGATGATTTGGACAGACTTATTTTTACAGGAACCACTTCGGGTAAGTTCTCTATTAATGATTTTAACCATGTGAGGAGGGGTACACCCACTGAAGACCCATGGGGAGTGATGCTGTGGTGCAAGTATGTCCCTTAAAAATTCAATTTACTACTGTATAGAGTGAGAAATCAATATTTTCCCACTAATGATAACATTCAACACATGAGAGTGAGTATCACCTCCAAGTGTTGGTGTTGCCGCAATACCAAACAAGAAAATGTGGGGCATCTCTTCTTCGATAGTGAATAGCTACCTAGGTGTGGAAGGCCTTCGGGGCTTGTGCTGGTTGGAGCAGGCAGGGAGGGTCGTAGGATGTATTTCTCAATGCCTGGTTTCAAGGGAGACAATGACCCCAAGAGGAAAGCTAGGACCATTATCTTATTGGAGGGGGTTTGGACCCTTTGGAAATCCAGAAATGAGGCACGACACAAAAACCTGAGAGGACCCAAAACTAGAATCATCTTCAAAATGATGAATTTTTTTCAGGATCGGGTTCAGATGTGCACATCTTTCCATGTCGCACCATTGGTTAGGGCCCTTGTTTCGAGTTGATTTCTTCTCAACCAGACCAATGACTTGGGGCAGGGCCACTGGGTCTGGTGGCATCCTCTTCGCAATGGGATAAAACTGAACACAGATGGGTCTTTTTTTTAGGGGGGATATGAGGGGAGGAGGTGTCATCAGGAACCATGAGGGGGTTGTTATTTTAGCCTTTTCAGACTTCTATGGTAGGGGTGACATATTGCAGGCAGAGGCACAAGCGATGGTCACCGGCTTGAAGATGTGTAATCAGAGAAAAATACTACTCAATGTGGTGGAAACAGATTCCTTCATCCTATATAAAGCACTATTCAACACATGACTATCTCTATGGAAAATTGAGTACATCATCAGAAAGTGAAAATAACTCTTGGGCAACCAAACCGAGGTCACTCACACATGGTGGGAGGGGAACAGGGTCGCAGACTTCTTGGCGTCCATGGATTCACCGAATCAATGTATGTCCTCTTTCACTAGTTTAGGATTTTCCCTCGGGAGGGGCTCAAACATGTGGTTAACAATGCCCTTGGATTTCATTTTTTAAGACCCCCATGACATTTTTGTACCTTTTCTTTTCCAAAATTAAATAAAAATGTTAACTTTCAGTCATATGAATTGGAAATGTTCTTCCAACCAACATTATTTGATATGATAGTTCACTTGATGGTTCACTTGGTGAGAGAGATTCAACTATGTGGTATTGTACATTATAGATGGATGTACCCCATTAAACAATATATAAATATTTTAAAAGGGTATGTCAAAAATAAAATTTTTTCATAGGGTTGTATTACAAAGTGATATATTTTTGGGGAATCCATTGAATTCTATACTGACTACCTGTCCGGTGTGGAAAGCATTGATCTACCGAAATTTCATCACACTAGGTGGCTTATGGGTGAAGGAATTCTAGGAAGAGATGTTGTCACAATCAATATTATAGATTGGGATCAGACCCACCTTTACATTTTTCATAACATTTTGGAGGTTTTCCCATATTTTGAAACCCAAAAAAAAAATTCTTAGGCATTTGAATCCATCAAGGGTTAAAAGATGAATATAAAATACACATAATCAATAGTTTATAGGATGGTTTTAGGACCATATTTTGAATGTGTGTTATCTCTGGTTGGATTTATTAATTTTTTTCTTGTGTTATCATTATTTTTATATTGGTTGTTGTTTTTTTTCAAGTAATTGACCAAGGTTGGGTGATGGAGTGTCTTCTGGTGGATGATGGCTATTTGAGTAGGTTTTGGTGGATGTTGAAGGTTTTTTGGAAAAGGTGGGGGTGTTGCAGGTCTAGGAACTAGGATGGGTCTATACCAATGGTTTTGAACTATTGGGACATGTCTATACCAATAGTTCCAAGTAAAACATTGGTTAAACCAAAATTCTACTGACCCTATACCAATAATTCACTAAAAACCATTGGTATAGGCCTTTACCAATATCCTATACCCAAAGGTTGGGAGAATCATTGGTATAACCTATACCAATGGTTCATAAACCTATACCAATGGTTTTTAACCGTTGGTATAGGGTATAATTCTAGCAGCGTTCAACTTCATCAAAGATTTTAAAGGACCGTAATTTACCCCCACCTCACTCTCTAGTGTCTTAATCATAGCCATTCCAACCTAACAAAATTATTGGGATAACTCTAAAATATTTGAGGAATAACTTTATATCTAAAGGTTTCTTTATCTAAAAAATGATAAGTGATTTTTATTATACTTGTTATCTTAGCTCAATAGAGACTAAAACTTTTTTTTGGATATAAAAAAGTCAACTAATATATATTTTTCTTGACAAATAATTATTTTTACACCATTAGGTAATTGAATATTATATATTATTCATCATTTATTGTTGGATGGATATATATTATAGAAACCCAAGCCTTAAACATGTATTATTTCATGATTATTACCATACTTTTTCAATAAATATAAGCCAATGATTGAGAGGTCTAGTTTCCTTTAATTATTAGACATAGAAACACATCATCTTAAACATAAAACATAATATTTATTTAAAACTATGCATCTTTCTCCTAAATCTCATTGATCTTATAAAATTGCATAGGATACCCAGGGAAAAATACATAAGGAAAAGGGTGAACAAGAAATCCCAGTAATGTAATAAACATGGAAATAAAGCATAACATGGTAGTCAATATGAATAAAAAGATATCATAAATAGGATGATCATAAGAATGGAAATATGGCATAATTAAATCACATTATAAGATCATGGAATCATAGAATATGTAGAAACAACATGAGACATGACATCATAAACATAAATCAAGGGTCACTCCCAAGACCATCCTCACAATGTTGACTAATTCCCATGGTGTATTGGGTTTACTCCCCATTCCCATAAAAATAGTGGAAAAAGTCCCATGGTAGATTAAGTTTACTCTTTAATCCCATACATAACATCTCATGATATATAAAGTTTTTACCCAATGAATTGTAGGGCTATATAATCCAGGATCCACCTATCACATAAAATAAAATCATACATATGTGTTACACATGAGAAAAAAACAATATATAAATAATAATCATGATCAAACCCATGGAAGGAAGTGGGTTTCATATTTCTGATTCAAGGCATGGACAAAGGATAAATCATAAGGATTCCCAAGAGAATAAGGAATTAAATCATTATGAACTTTCATAATTTAGAAAGGGAAAAAGGTCTTGAGAATTTATTTCCAATGTATAAAATTCATGTGAAAGATATAGGAGAAGGAATAATAAAAATGAACCACTTGGGTGGTGATTTGTAAAATAAGTAAAGGATGTTTTTAAATAAGGAAAGAACTTATTGTTTTTTATAAAACCAAAATCAAACAAAGAGGGATATTCATAAAATAATTATGATTTTTATAAGCTATACATGTTTTAATTTTTTTATGGATGTGATTCTTGACATGAGACAAGATATAGGAAAGTTCCCTTAAATCGGGTTTACTTATAAGTGGAGAATTTTTAAGAGAACTAAAAACATGTATAACACCAGAAGTAAAAATGATATTTAACTTGGTAATAATATTTCATAAAAATAGATAAAAATAAAGAGAATGCGTAAATCAAAGGTAATGAGGGTGGTATAAAATATCCCTTACCTCGTGTCTGAATGTGTTCTACACTAGCACTTAAATTCTTGAATAACCAAATTAAGTTTATTAAATACTTAAGAAACTTATTCAATGATATTTAATATTTTAAGATTCTTTAACTATCATATGTTATTAATTTATAATATAGTTTTCTTGACTATGTTGGTTACTTGAGATTGTTCAATCAATTTTTCCGTAACTCCATATTTATGTTTATGATGGTCGAAAGCATTGTAAAATAGTTTCATAATATCCATAATATTGATAGAATTATAGAAATATTTTTTAAATATTAAATATAATTTTTAATCCATCCATTATGGGTTGTGATAAAAAATGAAACTCATTTCTTGTGGAAGTGGTTGTCTGCACGTACGCGTGATTAATGTTTCCATTTCTCAATGAATGATATGGAATGATGATAAATGATAGTTTTTATATTTTATAATAATAGTTATATTATATATATATATATATATATTATTTATTCATCTATTACATTTTTTTTATAGCCATGAATGATAGCGATGAAAAATGGAAGACCTCGCTTTGTGGAGGCAGTTGTCCGCGCAACACATTAACGACACTTTTGTTTTTCTTAGAAGATGGAGAGGAATGAATAATGGTTAATCCATTATTATAATAACATATAAGTATAAAAATTATAATTATTTCATTATATTGTTATGGATATAAGATATTTGGAAGAGGAATATTAAGGGGAAAAATTATGAAGAAGGTAATGCTTACGCTGGATACTTTATCTTCTCTTAGAGATTTCCGTAGAAGTGAAGGCCTTAAGATAACTTCTGGAGATAATATACTTAAGGATGATAAAATTAATTATAAGTGAGATAGTTTGGGTATATGTCACTATAATTAGTAGTGGTTTTTAGAGGGGGTTATGCACAACCCCCGCTAATCATCGAATTTAGAGGGGGTTCACAACCCCCTCTAATTTTTTTATCTTTATATATTCTAATATTTGGTTGGATTTTTGATGCAGTTATATTAAAATAATCACCAATTTAATAATTAGTGGTGTTATATATTCAGTTGGATTGTAGAGACACTATATATATCATTCATTTGGATAATAATTAGAGGCTATATATACAACATGGAATTTTTTTTGAAAAGGAAATAGTGGCGGTTCATAACCCCCTCTAATATCTTAAACTAGTGGGGTTTCAAAACACCCTATAATATATTAAATTATAGGGGGTTTAAAACCTCTTCTAATATCTTACATTAGATGGGGTTTAAAACCCCCTTTAATGTCTTTAAATTATAAGAGGTTCAAAACCCACCTCTAATTTAAGAGATTAGAGGGGGTTGTGAGCCCCCACTATTTAAAAAAACAAATTCTATAATATATATATATATATATATATATAACTAAAACACTATATATAAGTGTATTTAAATACATTATATTAACATATTATATAAAATATTTATATGATTGTATTTATATGTATACATAAATATAATTGTATAATTTTATGTACATTAATATATACTTATTTGAATAAATTGTATTTCATATAATATTAATTATATATAATACAAAATACTAAACATATTATATAAATATATACATAAATATAATTTATTTAAAAAATATATCATATAAAAACTCAAGCTTATAGTTTTTATAATTTATATTATTATAATAATAAATATATTTTTAAATAACAGGTTTATGATTTTATATTATATATAATTAATATTTTATGATATATGATTTATATAAATAAATATATATTAATGTAAACAATTTTATTCAATTAAATTTATTGAATATATACATAAATATAATTTATTTAAAAATATATATCATATAAAAACCAAAGCTTGTAGTTTTTATAATTTATATAATAATAATTAATATATTTTTAAATAATATGTTTATGATTTTATATTATATATAATTAATATTATATGAAATACAATTTATACAGATAAATATATATCAATGTACACAATATTATATAATTATATTTATTGAAATACAAATATATTAATGTACATAATAATAAATATATGCATTGAAATACATTATATAAATATTTGTATAAATTTTATTTTTTATAATATTTATTGTATATTGGTATAAATTGTATTTCATATAATATTAATTATATATAATATAGATATTAATTATATATAATATAAAATTGTCTTTACATTATATAAATATTTGTATAAATTTTATTTCATATAAAATATTTGTGTAATTTCATTTCATATAATATTAATTATATAAAACTTAAATATTTGTATAAATTGTTAATATATTATATAAATATATTATATAAATATTTTTATATAAATACATTAAATAAATTAAAATATATATAAAAACATAAATGCAAGTATATACATATAATTATATAAATATGTATATTAAATTATATTACATATATATATATATATATTATGCAATTATTAAATATATAAATACATTATATATATATATAAATAAATAAATTTATATTAATACACAAATAAGTATCCAGGTTGATATATTAAATATATATGTGTATACATGATATAACTATATAAATATAAATACAAATATATATGTATAGATGTATAAATATTCATAACATTTTATCTATATATAAATATTATATGTATATATATAATACAAATATTATATATATATATAATATAAATATTATATATATAATATATATATATTTGTATACATATAAATGTATTTATAAAATATATAATATATTGTATTCATATAAATATATATAATATATATATATATATATTAACATTTTTTTTAAATTTTGTACGTATAAATATAACACACACACACACATATATTCATAACATATTTGGGTAATATATAAATATATATACGTGTATGAAAATAAGTATAAATATTTACAAATAAATATATAAATACACATTTATGTTTGTGTGTGTGTTTGATATAAATGTATTTATAAATACATACATTCATTTTTTTTAAATATATGAAAATATATAATTTATAGAGGTGTGCATAAAATATATATATACATATGTATTTATATTTATATTCATATACATATATGTATTTAAATATATATACCAATACAAATGTAGACATATGAATTTTATAAATGAATATAATGCATTTAAATATATTATTCTAATAATATTTATTTATTAAACATACAAATATATATAAATAAACTAATATACATATTATAAACAAAAATCCATCTAGATTGGTGGTTCTAGCGTCGGTCATTTTTCGAAGTAACTGTGGATCAAATCTCCTTGGCCTCATATTTTAGAAAGAGGCAGACCAGTTGACACATGGGGGAAGCACTTAACATTAAAAATTGGAGGGTGGGTTGGTGTACTGACATGAGAATGGGAGGGGGAGAGGGTTGGGTTGGCGTGCTGAAACAGGAACATGGGAACAAGAGGGGCATTTGTTGGGGCACAAGATGCAACATGGGTGGGGGAAAGGGGCAAGGCACAGGCGTAGGAGAGAGGTGGAGTGGGGAACCAGAGGGGGTGATGGGGGAGGCATAAGAGGTGTGGGAGAACTATAGGGGTAGTTAAGAGGGTTTAAAAAAGTAGAGAGAGTTAGGGGTAGTTGTGAAAATCACTCCTAATTTAATTAAAATTAGGGGCGGTTAAAACCGCCCCTAAAATTGTTCATAAGACATAATTAGAGGCGGTTAGAAACCACATTAGGGGCGGTTGAAACCGCCTCTAACTAATGAATTTCTGAAAATCTAGACCAAGATCAGAGGGGGTTTAAACACATTCCTATCTAAACATCCCTAATCTAGTCAATACTTTAGCATTGGTTACTCAAAACTGCCTCTAATAAGAGTAGATAATTCCTCAAAGCTGCTGCTAATGTGTTTAGAAGGGGTTGTAACCCCTTATAGACTAAAAGAGAACCCCTTATAATCAGGTCATTTTTCTGTAGTGTATTAAAGGTAAAATATAATAGTAAACATAACCATGGAGGGGTGTAAGTGATCCCCTTTTATAAGCAAAAAAATGACACTTTTGAGAAAATGTTACGAACCAACCCGGGTCGACCCTGAACCAGTCACCCGAGCCGATCTGCGGCAAGGCCTAAGAGGCATTCCCAATCCTCCCGGGTTATTGACAATTGCCAGGGAATCAGTAGAGAATAAATGGGAATGATTTCTCCCAAAGAAAATAAATAAATAAGTATAAATAATAAAGAGCAGTACAGGATAATTAAACCAAATAAAACAACTAAACAAGAACAAAATAAAATAAAACTAACCAAAATTGACGTCTAAACTAACTCCGTGTGACCCCACGGGTCACTCCCCAACTCAACGATCAAGCATTGCCCAAGGCAATCACACCCAAGCTGGATCCTGCACAAACACTAAAAACAGAAAAGAACTATAGGCGTGAGTATTAAAACTTAGTAGGATAGCTCGATATCTATTCTCAATGCACTACCTTTAAAAGAAAAGAAACACCATTTCAAGTTTGAACTATAATTTATAAAAGTAATTTTTTCTATATATTTTAATTAAAAACAAAGTACAAACCATTTCCCTTAACCTTTTTCAAATCTAGATTCATTTCATTAGCGTTAATGGAATTTTAGAAAGGGAAAGTGATGTTTATATTTCTAGATTTTTACAAATAGGATTAAACACTTTCATTTGAAAATCATTTTTAGAAACCTAATTAAAACAAGTTTACCACTTTCCAAGGAAAACAATACAAAAAAATTCACAAGAGTAAGTACACAACAAGGGCAATGTAGATATGCATTCAAGTACTATATTCATCTCTGCAAGTAACTGAAAGTCAATGGATATGGGTGAACCTAGGAGATCAAGAATAATCCATAAGACACCAATACATGAGACCTCATCCTCGTTGAAATTTCACACACGATGAAAACAAAATTTTCAAAAGCTCGGCTATCGTTTCTCAGGAAAGCCGAAGGAAAATCCCATAGTAATGAACCCAAACATATCCGCCTACTATGGGCACTAATCAGTACCATAACCTACCAGTGTGATAATCATTCTCATAATATTCTCTCAATATGCCAGATTCCCATGTCTCAATTATTTATAAAGGGGGTGATCCAATCGATGCTACCGAGCATCCAATCACAGTATATATATAATAATAACGCACAATAGTTCTCACCCCGAGTCTCCCCTAGGATTCTTCTCATGCCTTAAAATAAAACAATTATAACGGGTTCCAACCGAAGAACCCTTACATTAGATTCTGAGAATCTACAAAAAGGACCTCCCACCCATTTCAAGCAATCAAGGCATGGGAAGCACCCAACGAGAGTTTTCATAATAAATATTTTTTAAAACTTCATGAAATGGCTAAATGGCCCCTTAAACATTCACAATCAAAGCCTTATCTCAAAATGAAAATGCTTTTTCAAAAGTGGTGTCAGGCACACTGTTTCCACTCAAACATTTATAAACATTCTTAAAATCATTCCTTTCACACATCCAAACAAAACCATTTTACACACACATACCAACTGGACCACAATTCAACACTTCATGCCAAACATATTAAAAATCCCCAACTATTCCTTTTAATTTAAAATCATTTATTTTTTTTCAAAAAATCCACGTTTACCAACACACAAAGGAATTTTTTAAAAGGGGTGAAAACACACCAAAACACCATGAAATGAAATATTATTTATAAAAAATGTCAACCTAACCATTTATCAGCAGTGCATGCAATGTTCATCAAAACCGTTTCTAATTAACACTCAACATGATTCCAAAAACAAGTTCCATCCTATAAACTTATTTAAATCGTTAAATCAGGTTCTAAGAGTCACAAACCAGGTGAAAAACTAATGAGACATTTAATTAAACAAACAATGTGCATAATTGTAATAAAATGACCTTATTTTTTTTCTTCATAAAACCGGAATTTAACTACCAATTTGAATCATAAATAAATTAACCAGACATTGAAAAATAATAAATAGCACATATATATGGGGTGAAAATAGTAGGAAATAGATTCAACTTAAATTCTAAAATGCAGTGCAATGGGAACCTACCTCGGATCCACGACGTGACGAAACAACCACTCAAAATCACCTCATGCGGGTCCTAAAAACTCAAACCTACCAAGAACAACCACTAAATTAACCAAAACTTCTAATCAAACAAGGATAAAACAAGAATAAAATAAAATAAGTAGAATGGTATACCGATGGGGGGGTTGCGATTGGAGATAGACTGTCGAAGGGCTGGTCGGAGCAACGCCAACAAGGCAGGTTGGTCGGGGTAATGCCGGCAGGGTACGCGTAGGTAGGGGGCGCCCTTCGGAAAGGGAGAAGGCTGCGGGTCAGCCGGAGAAGCTGCTACGCACCAAACAGGAGGTCCGACGGGGTTGTGGGTCAGCCGAAGAGACTACGACTGCCGAAGGAGGGGGGATACCACCGGATAAAGGCCGACCTAGGGGGTGTGGTGTGGGTATCTGAACAACAGCAGTGAGAGGCAGCCGACGGGTAGGGTGGGGGTAAGCTGGATGGGAGTCGGGGCGTTGGGCAGCGGCGGTGCGAGGTGGCCGGTGGGTAGGGTGCGGGTGAGCTAGACGGGAGCCGGGGTGCCGGGCAACGGTGGTACGAGGCAGGTGGCAGGCAAGGAGCGAGTGATCCGGACAAAAGTTGGGTGCTTTAGAGGGGTGCACCATGCGGGGTAAGGAGAAGGGAGAGGAGAGAGGGAGATGGGGCACACAACAAACCCTAAAAAAGGGTTAAAAAAAGATAATAAAAATAAGAAGAAAAAGATATACATGTCTATATATATATATATATATATATTAAATATCCCTTCTAAAAATCAATTAATAATAAATCAAATAATAATAATAATAATAATACTAATAATAATAAAAATAATAAAATAATAATAATAATAATACCTTAATGATAATAACAATGGTCTTAAAAAAACTTCACTAACGTTGATATTTAGCACTCATAAATATGTACATCATTTATAAAAACATTAATAATAATAACATAAGCAGCTGTATGGGTACCGGGCTGACTGCACGACTCCTGCTAACCATGCGGTGCCCGCGCACCAACCTAAATAATATTAATAATATCAAGATGATAAAAATTAAAAATAATAATAAAAGTATTTATTTTATAATAATAAATTTCTTAACAATAATTTTTTTTAAATGAAACAATTAATTAAAATTTATTTTTTCACTTTATTATTTCAATGATTAAAGGGCCACGCAGTTTCTTGGGTGAAGTCGCATGGCATCACGCTCCGCCCGTGTGTCCAACAACGTCAAACCCAAAACACACACTTTTTAACATAAACTCATAAATTTCGTCTGGGGATCACCCTGGACCCCAACAAAAATATTTAAATGATGAAAAAAATAATTAAATAAATCTATACCCATAGGTCGGGGTGTGACAATTCTCCCCACCATAACGCTTTCCTCCCCTAAAAATCTATGACACTATCCAACCGATCGATCAACACCTAAGGATTTCACGTAAACACGATCCAACCTCTTTACCCAAGGACATTCCACCGACCACCTGCGGGACTCAACCTCATTTCCCAAAATGGATCATCAGCATAGAGGAGGCCTAAACAGACTCCCCACTATAAGAATTCAACTGGTACCCGATAATGACTTAAGAGAAAAACCAAAGAGACGGTGGGTCTCCCCACCATAAAGAACCAACCAAATAGCAACCAAATGGAAATCCAACTTAGACCTGCACTAGGCCTTACTCAATCTATAAAGAACACAATAAGGAAATTTAAACCATTCACCCCCACTCGAAATGGATAAGAGTTGAACTGACAACTCCACATGAACTAAAAACCCTAACCCCATAGGCTGGGAGGGAGGGCCCAAAGATTGGATCAATGAAACTATTATGAAAATCTACTCATGACTCATCACTTCGAGCTGTACACAAACTAAAACTGAAACTGTTTCACATGGGTGGTCCATGCAAGTCCACTGATCGACAACTCACATCCCAAAGGCACAATTACTGACATTGCACAAGGGATAAGTCCATCGTTCTCTTTGCGACAAGAGAAAATTTACAAAATGAAACACTAAAACTATCTCACCACACGATAGAGGCACAACCTTAACCAGAATCCTTAAAATTCTCCAGGGTTCTTGACTATGTGCCAGCTTCGCTCCAAGGTCTTTTAGATAGAGCTATTATGGATGAAGCATCTCCTACCTTATAGCCAGGTTCTGATAATCCCAATAAGAAACATACACCTTTTGATTTGACAAAAGAAAGGACAAGATTTTAAAATGAAAATCATAATGGCATTGAAAACCAGAGTTCATCAAAAGACCCACAAAATTCCCATACATTTCAAAACCCAAAACACCATCAGTACACTACAACTATAAGAGATCCCTTAAACTAGAAGGAAACATACACATGAAACTTTAAACAAAACCCCAAAAACACATCACTTCTGAGTACTTCCTCTGTGACGTTTTCTATCAATGCCCTGACAGAATCGTTATAAGTGACCCAAACGTCTGCAAGCATGATAGGGATTAGGAGTACTTTGGCACGACTGCTTCTTGTGACCCAACTTGCCACACTAATAACACATGAGGATCTCTCAATCTGAAGAGGTTGATGAAAGATCCTGAGGCCTTTTGATTCCATGATTTTCTCCATCCACTTTCAATCACTTCCTCATCTCCTTTCCATAATCTTCACCACATCTCATAGGGATAAAAGGAGGGAGGACTACTTCGAGAAATCCTACCATCGTGGCTTCAACATGAAAAGATTGTCTCACCACATCGTAAAATGAAGTTAAGTTGGACTTTGACACCTTCGATTGTAGATCGGGGCGGAGGCCTGCTTTGAAGCGTCGAGCCTTCATAGAGTCATCTGGGAAATACCCTGAATCATAAGGGACTAGCTCCACAAAGCATTGGAAATATTCCAACATGGATATGTCACTGTGCTGCAGACAACACATCTCCATCCCCTTTATCACCCTTTATTCCTCAGAGAAATACTGACGAATGAACAAAGCCTTGAAGAACTCCCATGTAAGATCTTGATGGGGCTTGTTCCGAGACACTGACTTCCACCACATCCATAGTGAACCCTCAAGCATGAAGGTTGAAAAATTGACCTTCAATGACTCGGGCAACTCAATGAGGTTAAAGTCCCTTTAAATCTCCAGCATCCACTCCTCCGTTATGGAAGGGTCTGCTTGGCCATAAAAGAGAGGTGGATCTAGCTTCTAAAACTCAAATATAAAATCTTTAGGTTGATCAACCACAATATGATCACCCATCGAAGCTTCAAGGGAATAGCCGCTGGAAAAGAAGAGTCAATAACCCAATCAAGGCCAAATCAATAAATAAAAATCCTCAAAAACAAACACTACATATTTGACAATATCTAAACACAAGAAAATGAGCCATCATAAAATCAAAATATTTCTTTTGAAAACATCTTTAATTTAAAACAAGCTTGGTGGGTTAAACCCCCGCAATTGGTATTCTTTAGAGTCTCACTCACATGCATGTTTCTGTGCCAACCTGGGCATCCACCATCATACCAGACATCCGTTCATATTCCAACATACCACTATGTATGTCAGCACCCATAGGAATACCAAGGATAAAACAAAACAACTTCATTTTACAAAAAGAAACCATTCATCCCATTTCTATACAAAAAATCCTCAAATTAAACATGTTATTTTAAACAACAATTTTTTTTAAAACCAATTTTTCTGATACAAACAACTTCCAGAAGTCAGAAGAGGCCCAAAACAACTTAAACAGGGAACTAGTGTTAGTGGGTGACTTGACCATATGGTTGGCAGCCATATTCCAAACACGTCACCGACACCGAGATCCTTTTTGGACCATGCCCCTAGATCCACATGGCTTGCTATCCTGTGCGGCTTAGAAGGAATATTATCCCAAATCCCTTTATCATATCCCAATAACAAAACGTTCCATAAAAACCCAAATAAACTAATTAAACTAGACTTTCCATGGAAACCTGAGGATCAGAAGGAGAAAGAGTTCATGACATTCTTCCCGTACCTACTCCTCGAGTCCCGACAATCCTACTCCATCTAACTTGACATCCCAAATAGCAATGGGCACTCTGAAAAGTGAGGTTCGCTAAGAGATAACCTCCTATGATACAATTTTGTCATGAACCAACCCAGGTTGACCCTGAACCAGTCACCCGAGCCGATCCGTGGCAAGGCCCAAGAGGCATTCCCAATCCTCCCGAGCTGGTGAAAAGTGCCAGGGCATAAACAGAGAAAAAAAGGGAATGATTTCACTCAAAGAAAATAAATAAAGTAGTATAAATAATGAAGAGAAGTGCAGAATAATAAAATGAAATAAAACGACTAAACAAGAAAAAAAGAAAATAAAACTAACTGAACTCGACATCCGAACTAACTCTATGTGACCCCACGAGTCACTGCTCGACTCAACGATCAAGCATCACCCAAGGCGAGCGCACCCAAGCTGGAGCCTGCACAAACACCAAAAATAGAAAAGAACTATAGGCGTGAGTATTAAAACTCAGTAGGCTATACCGATATCTATTCCCAATGCACTACCTTTAAAAGAAAAGAAACACCATTTCAAGTTTGAACTACAATTTATAAAAGTAAGTTTTTCTAAATATTTTACTTAAAAACAAAGTACAAACCATTGCCCTTAACTGTTTTCAAATCTAGATTCATTTCATTAGTGTCAATGGAATTTTAGAATGAGAAAGTGATGTTTATATTTCTAGATTTGTACAAAGAGGATTAAACACTTTCATTTGAAAACCATTTTTAGAAACCTAATTAAAACCAGTTTACCACTTTACAAGGAAAACAATACACAAAAATGCACAAGAATAAGTACATAACAAGGGCAATGTAGATTTGCATACAAGTACTATATTCATCACTGCAAGTACTGAAAGTCAATGTACATGGTTGGACCTAGGAGATCAAGAATAATCCAGAAGACACCAATACATGAGACATCATCCTCATTGACATGTCACACACGATAAAATCAAAATGCTCAAATGCTCGGCCATCCTTTCTCAGGAAGGTCGAGGGAAAATCCCATAGCAATGAACCCAAACATATCCGCCTACTCTGGGCCACTGGTCAGTGCCATAACCTACCAACACGACAATAATTCTCAGAATATTATCTCAATATGCCAGGTTCCCATGTCTCAAGTATTTAGAAAGGGGGTGAGCCAACCAATGCTATCCAAGCATCCAATTATAGTATATATATAATAATAATGCACAAAAAATCTCACCTCGAGTCTCCCCTATGATTCTTCTCATGCCTTAAAATAAAAAAATTATAATGGGTTCCAATTGAAGAACCCTAATATTAGATTCCGAGAATCCCCAACAAGTACCTCCCACCCATTCCAGGCAATCGAGGCATGAGAATCACCCAATGAGGGTTTTCATAATAAATATTTTTTTTAAACTTCATGAAATGGCCAAACGGGCCCTTAAACATTCAAAATCAAAGCCTTATCTCAAAATGAAAACACTTTTTCAAAAGTGGTTTCAGGCGCACTTTTTCCACTCAAACATTTATAAACATTATTCAAATCATTCCTTTCACACATCCAAACAAAACCATTTTACACACACATACCAATCAGACCACAATTCAACACTTCATGTCAAACATATTAAAAAGCCCCAACTATTCCTTTTAATTTAAAACCATTTAAAAAATATTTCACAATATCCACATTTACCAACACACAAATAATTTTTTTAAAAGGGGTGAAAACACACCAAAAAACCTTGAAATGAAACATTCTTTATAAAAAATGTCAACCGGACCATTTATCAGCGGCACATGCAATGTCCATCAAAATAGTTTCTAATTAACACTCAACATGATTCCAAAAACAAGTTCCATCCTACAAAATTATTTAAATCGTTAAATCAGAGTCACAAAACAGGTGCAAAACTAATGAGACATTTAATTAAACAAACAGTGTGCATAATTGTAATAAAACGACCTTATTTTTTTTCACAAAACCAGAATTTAACTACCAATTTGCATCATAAATAAATTAACCAGATGTTGAACAATAATAAATAGCACATATATATAGGGCACAAAAAGCAAAAAATAGTTGCAACTTAAATTCTAAAAGGCAGTGCAATGGGAACCACCTCCGATACATGACGCGATGAAACACCCAATGAAAATCACCTCGCGTGGGTCCTAAAAACTCAAACCTACCAAGAACAACCACTAAATTAACCAAAAATCCTAATCAAACAAGGATAAAACAAAACAAAAATAAAATAATTATAATGGTATACTGACGGGGGGGGGGGGGGGGGTTGTGATTTGAGATAGACCATCAGAGGGCTGGTCGAAGCAACGCCGACAAGGCGGGTTGGTTGGGGCAATGCCGGCAGGGTACAAGCCGACAGGGGGCATGCACTGGCAAGGGAGAAGCTTGCGGGTCAGTCGTAGAAGTTTCTGCACACAAAATAGGAGGTCCGAGGGGGTTGTGGGTTGGCCAAAGAGACCACAACCACCGAAGGAGGGGGCTACCACCGGAGAAGGGCCGACCTAGGGGGTCTGGTGCAGGTAGCTAGACAGTGGCGGTGTGAGGCGGCCGACGGGCGGGGTGCGGGTGAGCCAGACAGGAGCCGGGGCACCAGGCAGCAGCGAGCAGGGTGCGGGTGAGCCGAACAGGAGTCGGGGTGACAGGAAACGACGGTGTGAGGTGGCTGACAGGCATGGAGTTGGTGAGCCGGGTGCTGCAGAGGGGTGCGCAGCACGGGTGAAGGAGAAGGGAGAGGAGATAGGGAGATGGGGCGTACAAAAAACCCTGAAAAAGAGTTAAAAAAAGATAATAAAAAGAAAAAGAAAAATATATACATGTCTATCTATATATATATATATATATATTAAATATACTTTCTAAAAATAAATTAATAATAAATCAAATAATAATAATAATAATAATACTAATAATAATAAAAATAATAAAATCATCATCATAATAATAATAGTTATACCTTAATGATAATAACAATGGTCTTAAAAAAAAATTAGTAACATTGATATTTAGCGGTCATAAATATGTACATAATTTATAAAAAACATTAATAATAATAACATAAGTAGCCGCATGGGTACCAGGCTGACCGCACAACTCCTGCTACCATACGGTGCTTGCGCACCGACCTAACTAATAATAATAACAACAAGATGATAAAAATTTAAAAAAATAATAAAAGTATTTATTTCATAATAATAAATTTATTACCAATATTTTTTTTAATGGCACAATTAATTAACATTTATTTATTCACTTTAGTACTTCGAAGATGAAAAGGCCACACAGTTGCCTCGGCGAAGCCGTGCGGCATCGCGCTCCGCCCGTGTGTCCAATGACGTCGAACCCAAAACATGCACTTTTTAACATAAATTCAGAAATATATTCCCGGAATCACCCCGGACCCCAGAAAAAATATTTAAAGGATGAAAAAATAATTAAATAAATCTATACCCATAGGTCGGGATGTGACAAAATACCCTTTACACTTCCATGATATCATTACACTATTCCTTGGTAAATGACTCCAAAATTTAATAATAATGTATTTTGGGGAGTTATTGTGTCTATTTAGACTCAACCAAGGCTTTCCACACATGTTTTAAACATTTTCCAAGTCATTTATCATATGTTTTTACATTTTAACAATTTTATTTTTACCCTAGTAACTATTTTTTAACTAAGTAATTTATATTTTATTTAAAAATATAAGGTAACCCCTATTAACAAATTTTGATGTTTCAAAAATAAATTTGATCTCCATTTAATCTAATTAAACATATAAATATTATACAATAAACTTTTAATTTAAAATATATAATATATAATAAATTATTTTTTTGTAGAAAAAAATACTTTTGACCATTATGTGTTCTTAATATTATTTATTATTGATTACCAATTGAATGAGTGTTAAAATAAATATATATAGGTTTTAACATAATATTATATTCATAATTTAAATTGTTTTAATTTAATTTCTTAGATAAAAATTACACAATATTAATAAAACAATTCATTGAAAAATGGTTTTACCATTATTTCAGTAATTAATTTTAATCTTAATAATGTATTTATTACTAAAAATTAAATTAAATTTTTCAATTAATATTAATATTTTGAACTCAAATAGGAAATAAATTTAGTTATATTTAATTTTTTAAAGTGATAAAGTCTATTTTTTAAATATAAGCATATAAAAACAATTTTTATTGTGAAATATTACTTGTGTTTCAAAAATGTTAAACATGTGTATTAAAAATTCATCATAGTATATTTAAATTATTTATATTTCTTATTAAATATATATTTTGTACATAAAAGGTTTTTTTAATTTTTTAATTCATTCTGGTATTATAAAAGTGACAGTTTTTAGCAAAATCAATATTTTTACTATTCACCTAAAAATCAATTATTTTAGAAAAAACCCAAAAATTCATCTTAAACTAATTTTTATGAGTTTAATTAAAAAATGATGTTAGTTTCATCAAATTAAAATTATAATTATCATATAGATTAATTTCTATATAGGAACACAAAATGCAATAAATGCTATTTATTTCCACTAATTTAACAGCTATAACTATCATCTTTAATAATTTAATTTTATTAAAGTTTCACAGTTTTGGTTTTGTTCGATATTTAATGTAACATAAGATACTCAAATCAATATTTATTAAGGGGATATAATCACTAATATCTCAGGTCATTACGTCAATGATTCTAGAATTACCAAACTATTAGTATAATATGAAATACCATAACAACATATATTTCAAATATGAAATAATTTTTCATTTATGAAAAATATCTTCAAAGAGTAACTGTAGAGAATCTTATTTTTCTATGTAAGACTTATGGAATATTTCTAGGAATACTTTCGGAGCCATACACTGAGATGGTGTGCGATTTTGAGCGATGGAGATCCCAGAATTAATTTTATAAAAATATTAAATATATTTGTATTGCTCACACAGAGTTTTCCTAAAAAATGAAATATCTCATAAATGGAGTCTCAGATCAGAAATATGATACCACAATTGAATATGAAATATAGAGTTTACCCTAAGCGTGACCTAAAGTTTGTTGGAACAGGACGTTCGGATGGGGCTGCCATTGGTGGGTGTATTTGATAAATTAATTAATTCAATTAATTTATTTAATGAACCTAAACCCAAATAACTCACAGGCGAAGACTCAGATGAGAAATTTGATACCACAGATGAGTCCGGAACATGGTGTTTACCCCAGGCGTGATATAAAATGGGCCAGAGTGGGACGTTCATACCTCTTTCTCATTGGAAGTACATTAAGTGGATTAATTAATTAATTAATTAATTAATTCACTTAAACTAAACTAAAAAGTTTATAAATATATTGTCTCGGAAGATTGGCAAGTGTTAGCCTCATAATCCTGGAAATCTCCAACAAATATCTCCTCCCTCCTGCATTAGCGAATCAAATTCGACGACGACAAAAATCTGGATCAGAGCAGATTAGGAAGCAGTAAATGTAGTGATATCTCTCAAATCATCTTCAGACGCGTTCTTCATAAAAAATAAATCCATAATTGATTTATGACTTGTTATGTGTGGTTTCCTGCCTTTATAATTAAAATATTTATCATGATCAATTCCCTCTCTTTGATCTGTGTTAATTTGAGCCTTTTCATGAGTATATGTAATCAAAATAAATTATTCTTTCAATTTATTTCTTATCCATGCCATATTTCTCACCCCGGTTTCCCCGCTATGAAATCGTTGGCCAAGAATGCTGGACCAATGTTTTTTACCAACTTTGTTATTGGTATTTTCCCTACACCATTCTTCATGTTCTTCATTGTTGGACCATGAGGTCATAATTCAACCTTTTCAGGGCAGGTTCGAGTGCAGTCAAACCCCCAGATTCATTGTGGTAGCATGAATGACATGCAAATCGATGGTTTGGTAACAAATTGACAAATGAGCGGAATTGTGTTTAGTGAACAGATCGATTTGGTACCATAAGTGTGAACTTTATGATCAGAGGTGGTTTAAGATTGGATCAGTTATCCCCGTTTCCTCGATTAGCGTGCGGTGATGACATATGGTGTGACAAGATTTATTCCAAGTGGAGGCCATACGTGGAGTCTCATGACAGTAGCTGCTCGACATTGGCATGATGGTGGTCAGTCTCAGATATTTTACATGGTGGTCAGATGTTTTCAACGTGATGAACGTTAATAATAATTAATAATAATAATAATAATAATAGTGATGAGTTGATAAAAGTTAATGGATGATTTGTTATTAGTATTATCATTAATAATAGTAATGGTGACAAAAAAATGGATATGAGTGGTTAATAAAATTAAATGAGTTTAATTTAATGAGAGTTGTATTATTATTAATATTATTCATAATATTAATAATATGAGTATTTAATGAAATGTGGAATTAAATGATTCAATTAATGAATTAAAGATACGCCTATGTGGTGGTTCGAGTGTGAGTTGGGCATGATGGCCAGTAAGGGTCATGCTCCTTCATTATTATAGTTAATAATAAATGAAGTGAATTAATGAAAAAAAGAAAGAATAAGAAACAAATAAAGGGGTGTTCCTTCTTTATGCGCATGGAGAAGGGGGTTGGAGTTTCTGGGGTTGGTTTTCCATGGATATGAGGTTTAATTAAATAATAAAATAATAATAAAATATTATTATTATTATTTTGGGCGTCAAACCAAAATTCATTCGTAAGTTCTTCATGTGACATCGGATTGATGAACCATCACTGACATAATGACCTTAGAATTGAGACGTTCATTTTAAGAATGATGTTGGATACCTTTTTCAGACTTGTCCCTTAGGTCAATTAAACACCCAATAATAATAAAAATTACTAATATTACAAAAATTTTGTATCTGACATATCTTCCTCATAAGATGTCGGAATAACGAACTGTCTATGACCCGATGACCCTAAAATTAAGATATTTGTTTCAAGACCAATTTTAGGTATTTATTTTTGACTCATGTCTTGGGCCCACGAAGCACCGTTAGTGTGTGATGCAGTGAAATGTGACTTTTTCACCAGATATCCTATTGAGCTAAGTGAATAGTCTATCCCAAGCATTTTTCTGTGGGGATTGCAATGGTGTGATCTATTTGGCCATTTAATTCCATTTGAAGAGGCATATTAGTGAAATTGATTTTTTCCCTCAGACTGATGATGAGCCTCATGAATTTGTCAGGACTTTGTCCAAGACACATCATGTAGTATGATTACATGCCATGTAGTGCTACATGGCCAACAAGCCATGTTCTGGAGAAGACATGTCCAGAAAACAGAGTGGGGCCACATGCCGTGTGAGTCCCCAACATTCCATGTACCTCTTTTTGAGGAAAATTCAAAGTTTCATATCTCCTTCATTTGAACTCAGATTTTGGCTTGTGAGTAGCCTATCCTGAGTTCTTTTCCATGTAGAATGTGATGGAGCTATTAGTTGTGGTCTAAAGATACAATGTGGAATATTCTAGGAATGGAACATTGAGGTGACACCCGATGATGGAAAGGATCATGCAGGATCACGAGAGCTTTCCGGGTGTTACCCTCCAACAAGGATGGTAGTGGAGTTCCCCGAGGACCCTTTTTGGGTGTTACCCTATAGTAAAGCTGGGTATTAGAGTTCACTTACAACTTCTTCCGGGCATTACCCTCCAGTAGGGTTGGGTAGTGGAGTTCCTTGATGACTTCTTCTAGGCGTTATCCTCTAGTGAGGATGGGTAGTGGAGTTCCTTGAAGACCTTTTAGGGTGTTACCCTCCAGTGGGGCTGGGCAGTGGAGTTCCCCGATGACATTCTCGAGCGTTACCCTCCAACAGGGCTAGGAAGTGGAGTTCCTTGGTGACTATTAGAGTAGGACCCTTCTATTTTAATAGGGCATGTGATCCTTACTTATAGTTTGTGACCCCTATATTATGAGGTATGGTGATGAGATGTGGTTTGACATAGCTTTGGACTCACAAGGAAGAGAGAAACTTTCCCCATTGAGATGCGTTTTTTTGACGTGACCTAAAACCTTGGAGGGAATTCAGTTCCACCCAAAGCAGATAGTATCAAGGTGTGGTGAATAAGTTCCTTAAAATTGTGTGTTCAAGGAATACGTGTGGGATGCTGGGCATCATTTATGGATTCTCTTGGAACTATTGGTTACTCATCTTCTTTGGATTTGCTGTGAGATGGAGATACTCTCTATGTCTTATTTGGGATTCTATTATTGAGCATATATATATATATATATATATATCCTTCTTCTATATCCACTCCTTGGGTTCGGTTACTCTCCTCCTAGGAGAGGAAAAGATGCGCGGGGTATACCATGTGATTTTCATGTCTAGCTTCTCATGGTTAGATGAGTCTAATCTCCTACTATAGGTGGAAAAATATCAACGGATAGTTCATATACTCACCATGTTTATACCCTTGTGCTTGGACGATCTTACTTTCACTCTTTGTTGGGTTGAGCTGTACTCTTTGACTGTACCTTGTCTGTCTACTATTTTTCTCTTACATTATATTTCTTACTATTCCCCCTTCACCCCTTTTAGGTTTCTCTATTGGGTATGTATATACTCACCCCTATATAAGAATTTCCCAAACATGTCATGTCTTTTACAGATGATGGGTAGGTTAACCATGACTTTAGAGGAGCTTAGGGATACTGGGTTCTTGGACTGCCTATGAGGGTTGTACCTTGGGATTCAGGAGCTGGGCTCTCTTAGCATTTACTTTCCCAGTTTTGTTACATTGGGATATATTTCTAGTTGGGTGTGTATTTTTTCCATTTACCTTTCAGTTTTCACTACCATACTTTTACACTATCTATAGGTTCATGTATTTTTGGTTTGCTTTATATAAGTGTTTCATCTTTTCTACTTTCCCTCCACACTTTTTCATAGATTTGGATATGTGAGTGCGTAAAAGTTATTATTAAAAGGCCTCCATGAGTTAGTCATGACTTTGGTGTTTGTCACCACCCTTAGCCTATGGAGTCGGGTTTGGGGTAGTTGCAGCTCAAGCCCTGAATTGGGTTGGATCGTGATAGATTGGTATCAGAGTAAGTTCATTATTTATTATGTTGTTTGGACATATCCCCTTAAGAGGATTTTTTTTGGGTTTAGGACAATGATGTCTAAGTGTCTCGAGTGAAACTCTTAGGCCAGGGAGTTTAGTAATGGCGTGGAGGCCGACGTATCCATTCACCAGGAACTTGACTACCTGCTTGTCGACTTAGCATGCTGGGACTTTTATTACAGGGATCAATGGTACATGAATCATATATGATTGAGTCTTAGCTGTCCTTCTTGAGTCATATCCACATTGTTGTTGATATATATATATATATATTCTCATCTGACCGTAATACTCCTTGATAACTTTCAAAATGCCTCTGTGATGCCATCCAGCTAGGATACCAACTCCAGTTTGTAATGACGACCCTATGAGTGATGAGGCCTCAGTTCAGGGTCCATACTGTTATCCCTTTCCTCCAGGTGGGAAGGTAGAATCACCTCCACCTATTGAGTAGTATATCATCCTAGTTGAGATGGATGAGGATGTGTGTAGGCTTAGCACACTTCACGAGTTCTAGCATCAGAGACTGCTGAGGTTCTACAGGGATCCATATTATCTGGTAGTAGAGGATTGGATAAAGTCAGCAGTTTGTATCTTCAGGATTGTTTAGACCCTGATAGATCAGGTGGTGACATTAGTAGATGACCTTTTCCATAGAACAGCTGGGTGTTGGTGGATCCTTGTTACACAGATGCATCAGGTGGTGACATTGGTAGCTGACCTTTTCCATGGAACAACTGGGCATTGGTGGATCATTATTACATAGATGCATGATGACTCGACACTCTTATTGTATGACTACCATTAGATTTTACACGAGGAGTACTAACCATCCTTTTTTCACTGGGTCTGGATCTAGGAGATTTTGGAGTTGCAGTAGGGAGGGATGACTATGGATGAGTATGCAGTGAGGTTTACAGACCTTACATGCTACTCCCTTGACATGATCCATGATGGATGCTTCCAAGCATAGAAGTTTGAGAAGGGAATCCACTGAGAGATTCGAGCCAACGTCGTGCCCTTATGCATCCCACCTATGCCAGGGTGTTGGAGTGGGCACTAGTGATAGAGAGATTTCTGTCAGAGGGATGTTAGGTAGTTGGAGCTATTAGTGGGAATCCTAGAGCTAAGTCATCTGCAGCAGCTAGCAGATTCCAGGAACCAGGATCTCAGAGTAGGAGACCCTTAAGTAAGTAGGCTCAGGCATGCAGTCACATGAGGTCGAGACATCACAGATCTGTAGGGAAACCTATAGAGGGGTGTTTATTTACATGTGAAGGGAGAGGTCACATGGAACATGATTTAACAACCATATATACTGAGTAGCCCATATAGATAGATGATATAACATCATGGTAGAGGTAACGTCGTGATCAAGGATCTCTAAGGAATGGACATGGTGATCCCCAAGAAGGAAGAGCTGGAAGAGGAGAAGGAGGAGTTATGGGTGGTGGACATCACAATGATATCCTTCCACCACCACCATGTGGCCCACATTAGGCTCAGAGAGTTGGTGGCCGGGGCCGTAGATAGCTGTAGGCTTTGGATGTCTATGATTCCATAGTGCATGATATGATAAGAGGTATGCTAATAGTAATTGTTAGACATTGGGTGAGGGAATATTTTTTTAACACTTCTTTATCAAGGTTTAAACTTGAGTTAAATGAGGTGTTGGTGTAACCTCATGTTAGTGTTGTTCGATGTAGCTTCTAATTCATGAGGAATAGGGGTTCTTCCACCATTGAGATGCATTTTTCAGATTCAATCAAAAATGTGGGGGTGAGTCAGTGCTGCCCAAAGAAAATAGTATTGAATTGTGATGTATGAGTCCCTCTAACTTTTGAATTTAGGGAGAGGTTATGTGATGGGGTGTCAGAGTAGGTTCTCTCATTGCCGGTGGAGTTTTTCTACTTGACCCTTTTTTCTTGGGATGCCACTAGTGGGTGTGGTGGAGTTTCTAGATTGGATTTACTCTCCTTATAAGGGAGGTAAAGATTTGTAGGGATTTCCATGTGCTTTTTGTTTCTAGATTCTTGTGGTTGTATGATTCTACTCACCTACCTTGTTTGTTAGTACCCTTTCATGCTCAGCGTCAACCTTGATGCAGTAACAAGAAGTTATCGCATATAGGTTGAGGCAGTTGAGACCCTATTAATAGAACTACATGGTTCACTACCTAGAGATGAAAGTGGTAGTCTTATCCTTGAGGACGTGGAAACACTACCTCTTAGGGCTCATCGACTGTGACATCTTTCATGACCAGATATTCTTAGGAGTTTCACCTGATGGATTTTTTTACAAAAGGAATCACGTCATCCTTTTTAGGGATGAATGATGATTCCTGTTATGTTACGAGAGGATGTAATGATGGAGTTTCACACTTCTCCTTTGGATGTACATCCTGGTGTAGGTAAGATGTATAGAAAAGCCAGATGTAGGTTTATTATCCCCAACTTTCTGCTTAGTTATGATTTTAGAGGATAAAAAATTTTGAAGAAAGTAATAATGTAGAGACTCTAATTTTTCCATGTAAGATTTGGAATATTTCTAGGAATATTTTTAGATCCAAGCACTAAGACAGTGCATGATTTTGAGACTCAATGAGCCCAAAATTTATTTTATAAAAATATTAAATATATTTTTATTTCACATGAACATTTTTCCTAAAAAAGTGGAATATATCTTAAACGGAGTCCTGGATCATAAATCTAATACTACGATTGAATCCAGGATATGGATTTTACCCTAATCATAGCCTAAATTTGGTCAGTGCGGGATGTTCAGATGGGGAAACCATTGGTGGGTGCATTTAATAAATTAATTAAATTAATTAATTTATTGAATAACCATAAACACAAATAAATCTTATAAGGAGACCCAAATAGGAAATCTGAGACCACGGTTGATTCTGGAACACGATGTTTACCCTAGGTGTGATATGAAATGGGTTGGTATGTTCGTACCCCTCACTCGTTGGCAATAAATTAAGTGGATTAATTAATTAATTAATTTAACCTAAACTAAAAAGTTTATAAATATACTATCATGACATATTCGATAGGGTTAGCCTAATAATCTTGGAAATCACCGATAAATCCCTCCTTCCTCCTATATTGGTGAATAAAATCTAATTATGACAAGACTTTAGATCGGAGAAGATCAGGAAGTAGTGAATGAAATAACATCTCTCAAATCATTTGTGGATGCGTTCTTCATTAATGATCAATCCATAATCTAGTTGAGACTCATTATATATAGTTTTATACCCTTATAATTAAAATATTGATCATGATCAATTCCCTCTCTTTGATCTTCATTAATTAGAGTCTTTGCATGAGTTTTTGTAATAGAAACAAATTATTCTTTCAATTTATTTATTATACATTCCATATTTCTCACCCCAATTTCCTAGAAATGAAATTTTTGGCCAAGAATGCCGGGACAAAGATTTTTATCACCTTTTTTATTAGTGATTTTCCCTCACAATTCTTCGAAATATTAATTGTTGGACCATGGGGTCACAATTCTACTTTTCTGGGGTGAGTTAGAGCATGGTCAAACTTTCGGATTCTTTGTGGTAGCATGATCAACATGTAGATCGACGGTTTGGGGATTGATTGATAAATGGTCTGGATGGTGTTTGGTGAATGGATCAGTTTGGTATGATGAGTGTGAGATTTGTGATCGGAGGTGATTTGGGATTGGATCAGTGAACCCTATTTCCCTAGTTGGTGTGTGGCGATTATGTGTGGCATGATGATATTGATTTTGAGTAGAGGTTATGCGCGAAGTCTCATGACATGGGGTTCTCGGTGTTGGCATGGTGGTGGTCGGGCTCAGATCTCCGACGAGGTGGTTGATGTGGTGAACACGATGAGCATTAATAATTAATAATAATAATAATAATGGTGATGAGTTGATAAAAATTAAAGGCATATTTGTTATTATTATTATCATTAATAATAATAATGGTGATAAAAAAATGTGTGAGAGTGGTTAATAAAATTAAATAGGTTTAATTTAATGGGAGTTATATTATTATTAATATTATTCATAATATTAATAATATGAGGATTTAATGAAATGTTGAATTAAATGAATCGATTATTGAATTAAAGAGGTTCCTATGTGGTGGTTTGGGTGTGAGCTGAGGGTGATGGCCAGAGAGGCTCATGTTCCTTCATTATTATAAATAATAATAAATGAAGTGAATTAATGAAAAAAAGAAGAAGAAAAAAATAAAGGGGTGTGCCTCCTGTATGTGCGTGGAGAAATGGGGGGGGGGATGGAGTTTCCTAGTGTAGGTTTTCCATGGATATGAGGTTTAATAAAATAATAAAATAATAATAAAAAATTATTATTATTATTATTTTGGGTGTCAAACCAAAATTCATCCGTAACTTCTCCGTGCACCATCAGATTGACAAACCGTCAGCAGTAGCGTGGACCTGAAATTGAGATGGTCATTTTAAGATTGATATTGGATGCCTTTTTCAGACTCGTGCCTTAGGTTAATGAAACACCCAATAATAATACAAATTATTATTATTTTTGTATTTTTGTATCCGACATATCTCCCTCATACTGTGTCAGAATGATGAACCATTTGTGACAATGTGACCCTTAAATTAAGGTAGACGTTTCAAGACCAATTTTGAGTATTTATTTTGGACTCGTGGATTAGGACCATGTAGAACTGTTTGTGTGTGATGTGGTGAAATGTTATTTTTTCATCGGGTGTCCGATTGAGGCAAGTTGATAGTCTATCCTGATCATTTTTCCATGTGGATCAAAATGGTGTGATCCGTTTGGCTATCCTAGGTCATTTAAAGAGGCCTATTAGTGAAATTATGTTTTTCCCTTGGACTGGTGATGAGTCTCGTGCATTTGTTAGGACTTTGGACATGACAGGTCATGTAGTATGCTTAAACATCATGTATTTATACATGACCAGAAAGCCATTTCTGTAGATGAAATGACCAAGTAGCAAATCAGGACCACATGCTGTGTGGGTCCCCGGCATGCCGTGGACCTTTTTTAAGGAAAATCCAAAGTTTCTTATCTACTTCATTTAAACTCATATTTTGGACCATGAATAGTATATCCTGAGTGTTTTTCGACATAAAATGTGATGGAACTCTTAGTTGTGGATTTTGAGATACGATTTGGAATGTTCCAAGCATGGCACACTGAGGAGATACTCGATGAAGACAACAATCATGTAGGATCACCAGAGATTTCTGAGCATTACCCTTCAGTAGGGCTGGGCAGTGGGGTTCACTGAGGACCCTTTCTAGGTATTACCCTCTAGTAGGGCTGGGCATCAGAGTTCCCCGATGACTTCTTCCAGGAGTTAACCTCTAGTAGGGATGGGTAGTGGAGTTCCTTGATGACTTCTTCTAAGTGTTACCCTCTAGCAGGGATGGGTAGTGGAGTTCCCTGATGAATTCTTCTAGGTGTTACCCTCTAGTAGATCTAGGTAGTGGAGTTACCTAATGATCTTTATGGGCATTACCCTCCAGTAGTTCTAGGTAGTGAAGTTACCTAATTACATTCTCGAGTGTTACCCTCCAGCGGTGCTAGGTAGTGGAGTTCCTCGGTGACTATTAGAGTAGGAAAATCCTATTGTACAGGGTCATGGGATCCTTACCTAGAGTTTATATCCCATCAAATACACAACACAGTGACAAGACATGGTTTGACGTAGATTTGGACTCATAAGAAAGAGGGATGCTTTCCCCATTGATACAAGATTTTGTGATGTGACCTAAAACTATGTGGGTGATTCAGTGCTACCCAAAGCAGATAGTATCAAGGTGTGGTGAATGAGTTCCTTAGACTTGTGTGTTCAGGGAAGACAGGTGGGATACTAGGCATCATTGATGGATTCTCTAGGAATTGTTGGCTACTCATATTCTTGGGATGATCTGTGAGATATAGATCCCCTTACTCTCTCATTTGGGATTCTTTGATTGAGCTCGCACATGTACGCGCGTGCACACACACACACACACACACACACACACACATCCTTCTTTTATACCCACTCAATGGGTTTGGTTACAATTATTTTGGGAGAGGTGAAGACACGTGGGGTATGCCACATGATTTCTGTGTCTAGCTTCTCATGATTGGATGAGTTTACTCTCCTACTATAGGTGGTGAAGGATTGATGGGTAGTTTATCTACTCACTGTGTTTATCCCCTTATGCTTGTATAAGCACACTTTCAATATTTTTTTGGGTTGAGATGTACTCTTTCACTATACCTTGTCTATATACTATCTTTCTATTCCATTGTATCTCTTACTGCTCCCCCTTGACCCCTTTCAGTGAATTCTACTAGGTATGTATATACTCACTCTTACATTGGCCTTTCCCACACGTGTTGTGTCTTTTTCAGATGACATATAGGTCGACCATGACTTCATAGGATCTTAGGGATACTGGGTGCTTGGACCATGTACAGTGGTCACAATTTGTGATTCAAAAGCTAGGCTATATCAATGTTTACTTTTTCAGTTTCTTCAGTTTGGGAAATATTTTTGGTTAGACGTGTATTTTTCCTCTTTACCTTTCAGTTTTCACTAACGTACTTTTATACCATCTAGTGGTTCATGCATATTTGGTTTACTTTATAGCAGTTTTGCATCTTTTCTACTTTCCACGTACACTTTTTCATTAATTTGACTGTGTGTGTGTATAGGTTCTTAGGAAAAGGCCTACCTAAGTTAGTTATGCCTTCAAAGCTTATCGCCACCCCCTGGACTATATAGGTAGGCTTGGGGTAGTCACGGCTCGAGCCCTGTCTTGGTTCGGGTCATGATAGTAACCACACTCTTTTTCATCACTTCTTATGAAACTCTTTAACATATTTAGAGCATCTAATTTATGTTTCATAAACATAATAAATATAATGTAAGTAAAGTAATAAATAAAATAAATAAAATAATTAACTCCCAAAATTGACTACTTTCTCATGGGCTTTAAAGTTTATGAATGAATTAGTTCTAAACAATGTTATGTATGAATATCAAACCTTATATATGAGAAATTAAGGAGCTTCCCCTCATATGTAAATAAAATTTAGTCAATATATCTTTTCATTTTAGGCAAGTCATGAACAATTTTTCTTTGAGAAATATTTATTATATTCCTTTATCCATGATAAAAAAGTATTCTATGCTAGATTTAATTTTCATCCATCATGATTAAATATCATGTATTCTAAGCATTTCAAATTTGATATAAATTTCTCCTTGTTCACTGCACTTTTGTAACAACCTTTCCACATTCAATCCCTTTTACCCAAAAATTGTCTTTACTAAAAGTTAAATCATTACCTTCATTAAAAAGCTGTGAAACACTTAACAATTTGGGTTTTATCCCATCAATATAAAGGGTGTTCTTGGATTTAAATTGTTCTTTTATAATATCAGCAGAACCAACCCCTTTAATCTTGAGATACCCTTCATTTTCAAAGGTCACTGAGCCTTATTTTAATTTAACAATATTATTCAACAACTTTGAGTTACTTGTCATATATGAAGAGCACCTAATATCTAATATCCATGTTTATTCCTCCTTTTAGGATTTAAGGGAATTTTTTTTCATTACCTTTTTCTTAAGGATTCTTTTCCTAATTGGGATGGAAGAATGGTGGGACAATATTTTGCAAGATGACTTGGATGATCATACATTTCACACACTTATTCTAACAATTGAACTATAATTTTCGTCTTTAAAATAGATTTTCAAGGTTTTTTATAAATTTATCTTCTTAGATTAGGCTAAATCACCCTTAAATTTTGTCTCCAGAGTCTTCTAGAATCATCATAATGATGCAATTACCCTTAATTTTTAATGAAGAATATCATGATATATGGTTAATGATTAATATAGTATTTATGAAGAATAATTTTGGGATATTATATTACAAATAATATCTATAATTAATGAGAAGTTAATTTAGGTTTTCATTATGACTAAATTAAAACAAATAGTAACCACTTTTGGTTTTATGAAGTTATGAAGAAGAAATCATGGATGAAAATATGGAATATCATATGAAGGAGAAACCAATACTATAGTTATTTTTATTATTATTATGATCATATGCATATATATTGTATGTTTTCAAAGAATGGTCATTGTGATAGTTGTAATAATTACCGATCCAATACATAATCCAAATAAAATATCTACAAGTATCAAATTGAGGCCCTAACTAGGCTGATGGTAAGATGAGGGTGTCTCCCCAATCCCACCTCTAATAGGCCAGGGGTAGGTGGCTACCATTGAGTATGAATATCCCAAAATATGGTATTACCTAGATTATAACAACTTGAAATAAATAAATGTATTGAATACACAAGATGATTAAAAACACTAGAAAAACATATATAAATTATCAACTAAAATATAAAAAATGAAATCCATGAGATAACAAGTACTAAAACAATCCACATGATAAAATAAGTAAAACCAAATGCATCTTACAAGCCTCTAAATGTCAGGAATATGTAAAATCCCCTACTTGCTATAAGAACATTGGGATCACTCACTAGCCACAACAACCACAATAGCTATCTTAGACCATCTGTCTCCACCACTCACTACCATGTTTCTCCAAGCGCCTCTTAGTGTCAACTCTAATAAATCTACACTATTCGACCATCTGTCTCTCATACACATGTGAAAATAGAATACTAATTCACCATTGAAGAAATAGTAGAAACAATAGCACCTAAACTAGTCAACTATCCAAAATCATACTCACTATGTCATTCTCACCAAATAACACATCCAATAAGTAACATAATAAGAATTATATTGATAACGGGTACCCCACAACACTTTCCCACTGATTTTTCCCTCTCAATTTATAACATTATTTGTCCTGATGCTTCTATCACCTCTATATTATTCACACCATATAAAACCTATGAAACTACATTACATCCTAGATGAATAATCCATGTAAACCACATCACATCCACATCCTCCCACAAAAACTACCATATAACTAGATTATTTGGGTATAGTGAACATTAAGGACATAAACCCCCTGCCCTCCTCCAACCATGCACAACCCCCACCATGAACCACCCCATCCTATTATCAAACACCACCACTATTTCACTTTTTATTTCTGGTCACTACAACCCATGCATATCAATCTTGTATAGAATATAGGGTGGAGAATAGGGGGGTAGCCAACCATCTATACTCACCATCATGGATGTTTGGGGAAATCACATGGAACCCAAAACCTTTGGGTTTCAGTTTAAACACCTGATTTGGGTGGTGTTTGTATAAAAATAACATAAAAGTATATGATTGATAAATAATGCACAATAGAAACCAATGGGTTCACAATAAGGGCACCAACATATCTCAAAAAATCACCATAAGAACTCACAACCTCCTCCACTGTTGTTTCCACCTCTAAATTCATCACTCCACATAAGAAAGTCATGCACAAGGAACATCCTATACTTCCTTTGAAAACAACCCATGTATATATTTTCTTATTGTCAAACATATTTATTAATAAATCCCATTCATTTTATATTTAGACTCATACCATTCATTATCCATTCCATGCATTACTTCATTTACAACTCAAATTAATTTCCACCAATTATTATTCTCATGTCACCATTTCAATTTCATTCCATTAATATCAGGAAACTACACCACACAAGACATAATAACTCATCCATATCATTTTAACAAACCTTTCTTATCAACCAACACACATCACATTTTATTTTTCAAAAAGTGAATCTATCACATTTACTTCATCAATTTCAATGGTTTTTTTACACAAATCCTAGATTCCAGGGGAAACCAATATTATTTTCCAAATATACATTATTATACTTTTCAAAGTATGGCGACTTTAATCTAATAGACACAATTACACTCTATCCTCAAAAATAGTTAAATTGATAAAGCATCATTAATACACAACTAACTAGGAAACAACACAAGAACAATTAAAACCCATGATATTTATCCCTATCCTATAAATTTCAATTTAGCTGATAAATTATATTCATTATGATAATACATACCGTTTACTAAAAGGATAAAAAATCATGATATTCCACAAGAACATATAAATAAGAAGAAGATTAAAGATCCCATACCTATCTTAAGGAACTTCAATAACACAACACCAATAATAAGAGAGGGGAAAGGTGATGCACACAGATCTGTAAAGTAGAAGGATTCTCAGACTATTTTCAGAAGACTTTCTAAACTCGATTGGCGAGGCTTTGGGTTACCAGGACATGATATAATGAAAGGGAAATGAATCAAAGTGATAAATCTATTTTTTTTCAAAATAACACGATGTTAACTAATCACTCTTAGAAGACTCATTGAAAACATTCATTTAATCCATGATTAAATTTTAGTTTCTAATGTAATTTTCCATTTAACTAATTTATAACTCCCAAAAAAAAATTAATATGATTAAAAAAAACTACATTCAAGACCTTTAACTGATGAAAAACAACTAATTTCACACATTAAATCCCATTAATTTAATTTAAAACACATTAAAAGTTGAATAGATGAAAAGAATTAATGTTCAATACACAAAAAGGGACACACTTATGCAAGAAGCATGTGTCACATAAGGGTAAAGGGATTTTACCCTTATATAGAGAGTTACACCTATGTGAAGTTTTTAAAACTTACCTAACACTTACATAGCTTTTAGAGGACCCTTACATGAGAATAACAAATTTTAAAGCAGCCTTATGAAACTCAAAAAACCTGGACTGATCTTTATGTAAACCAGGGAATTATCAAGCTTGTCATACCCTAACCTATTTATTATTTATATTTTATTATTTTATTTGGTTTTAAATTTTTTTGCTGAGGTTTGGGTTAAATAATGAATTATTTTTTTTGAGTTTTGTCTAAAAAGTGGACATTCTTGAGTTGACATTACTAAGCGCACATGAAGAGTGCATTTTGGAAACCCCATGCGGCTTTGCTCAGGAAACGACACAGTCCGCCTACCTTCAGAAATTTAAATGGGTAAATTCTATAATTTATTGCGTGATTTAAAAATTTTATGGTTGATAATAGTTTTACAATTATTATTATTATTATTATTACTATTATTACTTCAGCCAGTGCACGAGCACCACACGGTTAGTAAAGGTTGTACGACCATCTCGAGCACCTGTGCGACTGCTTCTGGATCGAACACAAGTTACCGTGTGGTCCGCACATGAGCGCTTGAGTTGTACGCGGACCGCGAGGTTGCAGTAATCAATTAATAAGGCTATGTAAAGAAAAATGAGGTAAAATTAAAATGAGGCGAATAATAATACTAATACTAATTTTTTTTATATTGTTATTATTATTAATATTTTAATTAAAGAATTATTATTATTATTATTATTATTAAAAAGTTCTATTAACGTTATTATAATTATTAAAGAATGTTGTGGTTAAAATTGTTATTTTTTTCATTATTATTATCATCAAAGTTGTTTTATTATTATTATTATTATTATTGATATTAATGATAATATTATTATTATAGATTGAAGGAATTATTATTATTTTTATCAGTATTACTATTACTATTATTACTATTATTATTATTAATGTTATTAGGTTTTGATTTTTAATTTTTCATTTCCTTTAATTTTTTTAATTTCCTTTTTGCTAGGGTTCCTTTTCTTTGTTCCATGCTACCCTACCCCTACCTCCTTCCTTTCCCCCGCATGCCACCAACCCTCTCCCTTCCTCTCGCATGAACATCCTGCTCCTCATTGCAAGCCCCACCGTCATTCTCCATACGGGCCGCTGCTCCTCCCTATTCACACGGCCACGCCACCAGACTCCGACACCCCCTTCTAGCCTCACCCCTACCGCACTACACAAACTGCTGGCCTCACCCCTGCTGCATCGCGCCTCCTTCCACGGCCCTACCTCCCTTGAGTCTGGTGCATGCCTATTCCATCCCCTCCCTTATCACCACTCACATTTTTTCCCCATTGGTGCGCACACCCCAGCTCACGCTCCACCTTGTATCTGTACCTCCAACAGACGCGACCCACCAGCGGCCTCTAGTGATCCTTGCCTCCGGAAAGCTTCCTCCTTGGAGTGTCCCCTGCACAACACCTCCCTCTCTAACTAGCGCCGATTTCCGCCACCTTTCCCTACCTAGTCGCGCCCCTCTTCCTCACCCGCGGCTAGCTCCGACACACCCTTCTCCGACTGGCCCTTCAGCCAACCTTGGACTGCCTGCGACCCTCTTCCCCTACTGAACTTGTTCCGGCCAGTAACTCCTACTTGTGCCACCACCCTTTTCTAGTTACAACCTTTTCAGTGCACCCACATGATCCACAAACCCCCCACCTCTGGACAAGGTTTTTTCTTCCAATAAGGGTTTGTGGTTAGTAGATTATCTGAGGAGGCTTTAGTTGTTGTTACAACCCTATGTTTTGGGGTTAGTTTTCTTAAGATATCCTTCACTTTGGGTTCAATATTTGTTGCGTAGGGTTTAATTAAAATTCTCAAGTGTGTGGTTGAGGTGAGAATGGTGTTTCACACCACTTTTGGGGTGTTCTTTATCAATTGAGGTGAGTTTCCCCTTTTCACAAATCTTCTTTATTTAATATTCACCTATTTCGTGTATTTCACATTATTTTTGATAATTAATTGGTGGCTTGAGATGTTATTAAAATTATTTTATAAACTTTTAACTGGTTAATTAAATATTATATGTGGTGCACATTATGTTTTGGAAATATTTTGAGGTGCACTTGATTTCAAAAGTAGACTTTTGGATTACAGTTTTTAAAGCGGTGTGTGTATGGTTTCGAAATGGGTTTTGTCATGTGGTGTATTTTTATTTTGTTATGCAATTAGTTTATTTAACAGTTCAAGTAGTGCATATTCTTCTCTATAATATTGAGGATGTGCGTTTGATCTTAAAAGAGGTTTTCAAAGGGGTGTTTTTGGGTGTGTAAAGCTGTGAGATACCTTTTGAAAATTGTTTTATAAATTTTAAAGTGGTTTAGTAAATAGTGTCAATGGTGCGAGTTGTGATATGAAAATGTGTCAAGGTGGTTCTTTCGTGTTGTTTGCTCATTTGGATTCTTTCAAGTCTGTGTTTGTGTAATTTTAGTTGTTGTGCATTTGTTGCAGTGTGTTTGCAAGGTAACCCCACGATATTGTGGTTATCAGCTTGCGCATGCTTGTATGCCTGCGCGAGGCGTGTCGCGCCATTGTGTTTGGGTAGTGAGTCGAGGTAGGTCCCCCACTGCACTCACCTTTAAATTTAGAATTTATTAATTTCTTTATATTTTATTAATTTTAATAAATGTGAAATAATATAAGATAATTAAATTTTAAATGATTATTTGGTGTAGAAAGAGTTTTTTATTTTATACACAAAACCTGAAATATTTTCTTGATAAACGGACACCCAGAAGTGAAAGAATTCCCATTTGTAATCTAAACATAATTCACAGAATTTTAAATGTAGTTCTAGGTTATTGATAAATTTTTTCTTTTGAATCATGAACAAGTGTTTTGGTTCTCTTGAGAAATGAGGATTTTTTTAAATTGGTGAAGGCCCATTTGTCACTTTAATAAAATAAATTATTTTGGAAAACTCTCTTTTGGGTGACTCAGGGGTGATCTTTGGTGTACGTTGACTTCATGAGTTGTGTGTGATGTTTGTGCTACTTTATTGACTTTGTTGACTCACCCATTTCATTTTTATTATACATGTTGACATGGGAACCTGACATAGTAAGTGAATATTCTAAGAATGATTGCTGAACTAGTTTAGGTTACGCACTGGCTAGTGGCCCTTATTATGGATTATACTCTTCTAGGGGATTGGACCCCTCGTTTAGGCCATGTAGGGAAACACCAGGCATTAGGGAGTTATGATGTCATTGAGAGTAGGCATGCCTTCAGGATGAGTCACATGTATAGTACGTTCTGTATTGTTCACATGATCCTAGGTTCGACCCATGTTTTCTTTTAGTGCTTATTTGTATGTGGAAGATGATTGAGATGTCTAGTTCGGTTTCTGGCCCCTGTGTTCCACTTTTTCCATTTCCCTTAGTTTGTTTTGTGTGTTGTGTGTGGTTTTACCTTTGACTAACAACTAAAATTTGGATTTCTAATTTTTTCGCAAAAAATGTTTTAAAATGCAATACACCTGTTCCTCTTAAACATTAAACTTGTCTTTAAATTAAAAAGGGAAATGGACTGTTACATGTTTTAGAAATGAAAGTGTGTGTGGGGACCAATATTTTATATAATTTAGTTCAAACCTGGAATTAGTAAATTCTTTATTTAAAGGTAGTGCATTGGGAATAGTTTGTTGGGCACACCTACTGAGTTTTAATACTCACGCCTATAGTGTTTTACTATTTTTATTTTCTGTATAGGTTTGAATCAAGCCTGATATCCATGGGAGAGACTTGGTTGTGTTTTGGAGAGTGACTCTTGAGGCCACGAGGAGTTTTGGTCATGGCCAGGTTAGTTGATTTTTTTTATCATTCTTTCTTTTCGTGTTATTTATTTACTTTGTGTTGTTCTATTTTCTTTCTGTTGCTTTATTCATTTTTATTGGGAAAAATAATTCCCTTATTTTTCTCTGTTGATGCCCTGGTTCTTATCTCCAGCCCGAGAGGATCAGGAATGCCTCTCGGGCCATGTCGCGGACCGGCTCGGGTGACCGGTTCAGGGTTGACCTGGGTTGGTTCGTGACAAAATGGTATCAGAGGAGGTCGGATCTTGAGCAGACCTTGTTTCTCAAAGCGCCCATCATTATTTGGGGTTGTCATGGTAGGAGGAGTATAATTGTTGGGACTTGAGGCATACAGATGAGAAGGATGTCATGAACCCTTGCTCGTTCCGAACCTTGGGTTACCATGGGATGTTCAGGTTGTTGATGTATTTTGGTTCTTTTAAATAGTTTTATGTTGGAAAATGAAATGGAAGGCAGACAAGTGAAATTCGTGAGATTTCATGGTCTGGAAAGCCATGTGGAGCCGGAGACATTAACCTAGAGTACTCCTTGTGATGGTGGCGTGACTGGCGTATGGCCGCCAACAATATGTCCGAGTCACCCATCGATGCTAGTTTCTCCTTGTGGATTGTTTGGGGTTTTATTTATTTATAAGAGTTGTTTTGCAAAGTTTTATTTTGAAATTTGTGAAAAGTTGAATTTGAAATGGCAATGACCATGTTTTGATCCTGCTCCTTGTTTTCTTGTTCCTTAGTGTTTTCCCCCACAAAGGATCGATGGATGCCCAAGGTGAAACTTCAGGTGGTGCATCCTTAGAAAAACCTCCAGTTGATCAACCTATAGACTATGTTTTGGGATTATATAAGTTGAACCCTCCCCTTTTTTATGTTCATGCAGATCCACTTGAGGCGGAGGAGTGGTTGCAGAAGATTGAGAGGAACTTCAGTTTCATTGGGTTTCCTGAGTCATTGAAGGTGAAGTTGGATACATTTATGCTTGAAGGTCCAACCTAGAAGTGGTGGGAGTCCATGCCTTGAATAAAGCCTCAAGAAGATCTCACATGGGAGTTCTTCAAGTCTTTTTTTATACAAAAATATTTCTCCGAGTTAACGAAGCTGAGGAAGAGGATGAAGTTGTGTTGTCTTCAGCAGGGCGTTAAATCGGTACTGGAATTCTATTGATGTTTTATAGACCTAGTTCTGTATGATCAGTGGTTTGTTGTGAATGATCCCAGGAAGGCTCAAAAATTTGAGTCTGGATTCTGACTTGAACTGCAATCGAAAGTGGAAGAGCTCAACCTAACCACCTTCTAGGATGTTGTGGGGAAATCCTTTCTTGCTGAAGCTAAGCTAGCACGAGGACTTGAGGTGGATAATCCTCCCCTGACCTTGGGAGGCAATGTAGAGGATGACAATTGGAAGAATGGGAAGCGACCTAAGGCTAGTGGCTCTAATAGAGGGATTAAGAGGCCTTCAGACCTTCAACTATCTTCTTCACAACGCAATGCCCTGATCTGTTACTAGTGTTGTAGGCAGGGTCACAAGAGCTCGATGTACCCGAGTGCTCCGAGACCCTACCACACCTATGGACGTCTGGGTCACTTTCAGCGATTCTACCGAGGTGTTTCCAAGAAGCGCACTGAAGGCATACCTAGCTCGTTGAAGGTTACCTCAGCCAGTCATCAGGAGTAGGGTGATGTTTGGGGATTAGTTTGAGGTTTTCTCTTTATAGTGTTCCATGTATGTAGTAGTTGTCTCTTGTGGAGTTTTTTGGTGTTTCTTTTTTTTCCCTTCAGTTGTAAGAATGGTTATTATCAAACCACTTTGAAACCTTTATTTTATTTGAAGTGTGTTTGGTGAAATTTTGGCTTGTGTGTTATGTTTGGGAATTTCTAAAGCCTGACTATGAGGCAATAGATGCTTCAATCATCGGTGCTCCAGCCATAGGCCCCGGAGTGAAGTTGGCGCGTAGTCAGGAGAACCCCAGCAGTGAAGAAGGGTCTTAGTTTAGTCCTGGTATTTTGTGTGGCATGGTTTGTGTTCTTCTGAGAGTTTGACAACATTGAGGTAGCGGTGATAGTAGTTTTGATGTTCGATTGGTTGGCCCTCCCCTCCCCTACCCTTGTGGTGGGGTTTCTGGTTAGTGCGGAAAGTTTTTATGTTTGGTTAACCTCATCAGTTCTTATGGCGGGGAGACCCAAAGTGGGTCTCACAGAGTTACACCTGAATCAATTTATAGTTATCCCAATCCTTATGGTGGGGAGCCCGTTCGGGACTCCCCGTGCCAGTATTAGAGTTTGTTATGGTTATTGTTTTGGTGTTGGGTGGTCTTGTGCGGAACCACCTAATCCTATGTTCTTCCTCCTGGGTAAACATCATGATTAGAGTACACCCAATGGTCCCATTGAACTAGGATGATAGGAATAAGTGTTAGATATGGTTTATATTCATTCGTCCCTTGATTGAAATGGATGGTTTGGGTTATCCTTGGTGACGATTAAGGTGATTGTGTTTTAAGGATGAGTTGTGTGTCATGGGTTTTCAGAGTCTGTTTGGATCGATCAATTGGAGGTGCTTAAACTTTTATTGGTGGGTGACACTTGATAAGTTTTATCATTGGGTTCATATCTTATTGTGGATTTTCGAGGGTGAAAAGCGTTATGGTGGGGAGAATTGTCACACCCCGACCTATCTATTATTTTTATTTTATTATTTCCTTTGGTTTTAAATTTTTTTGCTGAGGTTTGGGTTAAATCCCAAATGATTTTTTTGATTTTTATTAAAAAAGTGCACATTTTTGAGTTGACATCACTGATCGCACGGGCAGAGCGTGTTTTAGAAACCCCGCGCGGCTTCGCTCAGACAACAACACAGTCCTCCTGCCTTTGAAAATTTAAATGGGTAAATTCTATAATTTATTGTGTGATTTAAAATTTTTATGTTTGATAATAGGTTTAAAATTATTATTATTATTATTATTATTATTATTATTATTATTATTATTATTATTATTATTAGTACTACTACTACTACTACTTCGGCCGGTGCGTGAGCACTACATGGTTAGCAAAGGTCGTGCGACCATCTCAGGCACCCATGCGACTGTTTCTGGATCGGACACAAGCTACCACATGGTCTGCACATGAGGGCTTGAGTTGTGCGCGGACCACGAGGTTGCGGTAATCAATTAATAAGGCTATGTAAATAAAAATGAGGTAAAATTAAAATGAGGTGGATAATAATACTATTACTGAATTTTTTTCTATTGTTATTATTATTAATATTGTAATTAAGGAATTATTATTATTATTAAAAAGTTCCATTAACGTTATTATAATTATTAAAGAATGTTGTGGTTAAAATTTTTATTTTTGTCATTATTATTATCATCAAAGTTGTTGTTATTATTATTGTTATTATTATTATTATTGATATTAATGATAATATTATTATTATAGATTGAAGGAATTATTATTATTTTTATCAGTATTACTATTATTATTATTAATGTTATTAGGTTTTGATTTTTAATTTTTCATTTCCTCTATTTTTTTTAATTTCCTTTTTGCTAGGGTTCCTTTTCTTTGTTCCACGCTACCCTACCCCTACCTTCTTCCTTTCCCCCACGTGCCACCAACCCTCTCCCTTCTTCCCGCATGAGCAGTCTGATCCTCATTGCAAGCCCCACAGTCCTTCTCCACACGGGCCGCTGCTCCTCCCTATTTGCACGGCCGTGGCACCAGCCTTCGACACCCCCTTCTGGCCTCACCCATACCGCACTGCACCTCCTGCTGGCCTCACCCCTTCTGCATTGCACCTCCTTCCGCAGCCCGCTCCCCCTTGAGTTCTACACATGTATATTCCCTCCCCTCCCTTCTTTCTACTTGAATTTTTTCCCCATTGGTGCGCACACCCCAGCTCACGCTCCACCTTGTCTCTGTGCCTCTAGCAGATGCAACCCACCAGTGGCCTCCAGTGATCCTCGCCTCCGGACAACTTCCTCCTTGGCGAGTACCCTATGCAGCACCTCCCTATCTGACTAGCGCCGGCCACCGCCGCCTTTCCCTTCCTAGTCGCGCCTCTCTTCCTCACCAGTGACCAGCTCCGACATAGCCTTTTCCAGCCAGCCCTTCAGCTGGCCTCGACCTCCCTGCGTCCCTCTCCCCCTACTGGCCTTGTTCCGGCCAGAAACTCCTACTGGTTCCACCACCCTTTTCCAGTGACCACCTCGTCAGTGCACCCACATGAACCGCAAACCCCCCTAACTCTGTCCAAGGCTTTTCCTTCTGGTAAGGGTTTGTGGTTAGTAGATTATTTGAGGAGGATTTAGTTGTTGCTACAACCCTATGTGTTGGGGTTAGTTTTCTTGGGATATCCTTCACTTTGGGTTCAATCTTTGTTGCATAGGGTTTAATTAAAATTATGAAGTATGCGGTTGAGGTGCGAATGGTGTTTCGCACCACTTTTGGGGTGTTCTTCATCAATTGAGGTGAGTTTCCCCTTTTCACAAATCTTCTTTATTTAATATTCACCTATTTCATGTATTTCAAATTGTTTGTGATAATTAATTGGTGGCTTGCGATGTTATTAAAATTATTTTATAAACTATTAACTAGTTAATTAAATATTATATGTGGTGCAAATTATGTTTTGTAAATATTTTGAGGTGTAATTTATTTCAAAAGTAGACTTTTGGATTACAGTTTTTAAAGCGGTGTGTGCATGGTTTCAAAATGGGTTTTTTCGTGTGGCGTATTTTTATTTTGTTATGAAATTAGTTTATTTAATGGTGCAAGTGGTGCATATTCTGCTCTAGAATGCTGATTATGTGATGTTGATCTTAAAAGAGGTTTTCAAAGGGGTTTTTTTGGGTGTGTAAAGCTGTGGGATACCTTTTTAAAATTGTTTTATAAATTTTAAATTGGTTTAGTAAATAGTGTTAATGGTGTGAGTTGTGATCTGAAAATGTGTCAAGGTGGTTATTTCACGTTGTTTGCTCATTTGGATCGTTTTAATTATGCGTTTGTGTAATTTTAGTTATTGTGAATTTTGTTTCAGCGTGTTTGCAAGGTAACACTGTGATATTGCAGTTATTAGTTGTCGCTTGCTTATATGCTTGCGTGAGGTGTGTCGTGCCATTGTATTTGGGCAGTGAGCGGAGGTAGGTCCCCCACTGCACTCACATTTAAATTTAGAATTTATTAATTGCTTGATATTTTATTAATTTTAATAAATCATAAATAATATAAGATAATTAATTTTTAAATGATTATTTAGTGTAAAAAGAGCCGCTTATTTTATACACGACACTTGAAATATTTTCTTGATGAATGGACACCCAATAGTGAAAGAATTCCCATTTGGAATTTAAACATAATTCATGGAATTTCAAATGTAGTTATGGGTTATTGAAAAATGATTTCTTTTAAAGCATGAACAAGTGTTTTGGTTCTCTTGAAAAATGAGAATTTTCTTTAAAATTGGTGAAGGCCCGTTTGGAACTTTAATAAAATAAATTATTTTGGAAAACTCTCTTTTGGGTGACTCAGGGGTGATATTTGGTGTACATTGACTGCATGATTTGTTTGTGATGTTTGTGCTACTTGATTGACTTTATTGACTCACCCCTTTCCTTTTTATTATATGTGTTGACATGGTAACCTTGCATAGTAAGTTAATCTTCTGAGAACAATTGCTACACTAGTTTAGATTATGCACTAGCTAGTGGCCCTTAGTACGGATTATACTCTGCTAGGGGATTGGGCCCCTCGGTTAGGACATGTAGGGAAACATTGGGTTTTAGGGCGTTATGACGTCATCTAGAGTAGGCATGCCTTCAGGATGAGTCACATGTATAGTACGTTCTGGATTGTTCACAAGCTCCTAGGTTCAACCCATGTTTTCTTTTAGTGCTTATTTGTATGTAGCAGACGATTGAGAGGTCTAGTTTGGTTGCTGGCCCCTGTGTGCCACTTTTTCTATTGCCCTTAGTGTGTGTTGCGTGTTGTGTGTGGTTTTACTTTTGACTAACAACTAAAATTTATATTTCTAAATTGTTCACAAAAAATGTTTTAAAATGAAATGCACCTGTTCCTTTCAAATATTAAACTTGTCTTTAAATTAAAAAGGGAAATGGACTGTTACTTATTTTAGAAATGAAAGTGTGTGTGGAGACCAATATTTTATATAATTTAGTTCAAAACTAGAATAGTAAATTATTTTTTTAAAGGTAGTGTATTGGGAATAGTTTTTTGGGCATGCCTTCTGAGTTTTAATACTCACTCCTATAGTGTTTTCCTGTTTTTAGTTTCTGTGCAGGTTTGAATCGAGCTTACTCTCTGTGGGCGAGACTTGGTTGTGGTTTGGAGAGTGACTCTCGAGGTCACCATGAGTTTTGGTCATGGCCAGGTTAGTTGGTTGTTGTTGATCGTTCTTTCTTTTCATGTTGTTTATTTACTTTGCATTGTTATATTTTCTTTCCACTGCTTTATTCATTTTTATTGGGTGAAATCTTTCCCCTGTTGTTCTCTGTTGATTCCCTGGCACTTGTTTCCTACCCAGGAGGATTAGGAATGCCTCTTGGGCCATGTCGTGGACCGGATCGGGTGACCGGTTCAGGGTCGACCCAGGTTGGTTCGTGACAAAACTACCCTTAAAAAACTCATGAAATCCCAGACTTAACCTTACACAAGATTTAGTAAAAATCTGAACTATTTTTATGTGATGAAGTATATGAACCTTATGCAAGTTTATATCCTTTTGAAAGCTATGATCTACTCTTACATGAGAAATTGAATACATTTACATAAGCCTTGGAAACTCTCATTTACCCTTACATAGTGGTGAAATACCCTCACTCAAGCCTTAGAAACTCACTCTTCCCCTTATGAAATACAAGAAAAGAAGGACCTAACCTTAAACAATCCATTCCAATCAAGTCTAAACCTTATATAACTATAGAAATAAGGGTTTTACCATTATTCAAGGTGTGGTTTTCACATATGGGTAAGGAAAATTCTATAAAAACATGTTTTTCATCAAATTAATATATAAATTAAAGGGAAAAAATGGTTTTGGGCATGTTTTTAACACTCATAATCCTTAGAAAACCAATAAAAGGGATTTAGAAATACAAAAACATTGTATTACATACCTCTCAAACAATTATTATCATTGAAAACCAAAAACAAACTAGGAACATAGAAAAGAAGGGGGAATTCTGAACAACAATATTGGGAGATACCTCTCAGGGATTTCATTATGAATGAAACTTGGACACCTTCTCATGCCATCATCAAAAAACCTATTTTCCACACAACCATACACACCACCATTTCAACCTTTACATATCCCAAGCTAATGAAAACAAAAAAAATCACACAACACTACCCTAAGCACAAAAATCAATGAAACCCACCCTTCATATCAAGATATTATATTCTTTGGGTGGAACCAATTTTCCTTCACGATTATAAAACATGTTGTAATATTATAATTCTTGATTGATAAGGGGTTTTACCTTATTTATATTCTTAAATCCATAACACACACTATTCTAAAGAAAAAAAAATACACATATCATAAATAATAAAAATCCAAGATTCAAATTATTAAAGTTAAAAAAACAAGGGAAAACTCAAAAAAATTAGGGTACTAGGCACACATCGGTATCTAGTGATCCCAAGTACTCTCCTATAATAAAACATTACTCTACAAAACATGAACCAAAGGAACATTTCACCAATATAACACCTTCTCTTGGTGATCCTGGATCTCTACTAGTCATTTCACAAACATCACATATTCCTTAATATCCAACTATCCCAAGTCAATGACCCACGAGTCATCGTGAAGACATTGATAGAGATGAGATACATGGAATATGTCATGGATATTATCCAACTACTATGGGAGAACCAACAAATATATAATTAATCCAACACACTCCAACACCTAGAAAGGGTACAACAAATCGAGGAGAAAACCTACTCCCCTATAAGGCCTCTACTTCCACCGATTGGGGGAAAAATTTATGAACTCCTAGTCCCAACCTCAAATTCCAATAGTATCCTCCTATAATTATAATAATATTTATGTCGATCATGCATCAACTTCATCCTCTCATGAACTACCTAAACCTTCTCTTTCATGTTCTACACCACTTTTGGACTGAGAACCAATGACCACCCAACCTCAAATCCGCATAGAGGGGATCTACATTGTAAAGAAATGATTAGATTTCCACTCAATGGGTTCCCCGACCTAGTTCACTATAATTCCTTAGGCACAACTTCTCAAATTCCAGATGCTACTGACATGCAGTGGGGGTCTAAGGAGGTACCATGGGGAGACTATACCCCTTGTATCATAGTGAGTAGTAGAATAATTAATTACAAAATATCATGCATTATGATAAAATAGAAAGCATAATTAATGAATAAAAACAATACTATTAATAAATTAAATCCAATAAAGGCTCTAACAACCATGCTCTATATAAAATAGACGAGCACCCACTCATTTGGTCATATATACATACCAATAAAAAATCATTAAAATATGATGTCTCCATGAATACTATGAGCCTCACATTATTATGATCTCCAACCTCATCCAATCCATAAAATTGATCATGCTATATCAGGCCTTAGTGAAAAATTAAGACCACAATAACCATTTTAGATATACTCGGGTACCCATGTGCAATGGTTACCCGGGTAGGGTGTGAGTACAAAACTTAGTTGGGTACCACCAACATGGTTTCATACCAACTAGAATATGTTGAAGCATGCATTTGACATAGTCAATATAAATAAATAAACTACTAAATGATAAAAAATAAACCAAATAAAATACTTTGTCCTATTGCTGAGATATCTCTGAGCACATCTCGATGACCATGCAAGATCATGTACCAAACCGTACCATTATCGATCCTTAGGGCTATGACCTTGATTGAATATATGTGCTTCAGCCAGTACTAGGGTGTCTCTAAGCATGTCATGATACTGTTCCAACCATATAAACACTAGACCCTAGAGTAAAGTAGGTATCCCTCATATTTAGGATCAATGGATAATTTCTCATCATAAATGGATCCATGGCCAGATCCCTGGTGTCCCGAGATCTATCCAAACTCTAGGTATGTATAATGAATTGAGTCTAGTTCCCAATAATACTAGTAAATAACTTAATCAATGTCATCCCCCAAGTCACCATTCCAAATGGTCAGATCCCAAGCATCCTAGTAATCCCAGTCAAGAATAAGTAATATCATCAGCCTTGAGTGAACAGATCCTAGGGACAACCTAGGAATATCATCATTGTAATAATAATAATAATAAAATATAATAATTCCACAAGACTGCATGGATGGATCCTAGTTAGAAAAGGAATATTAGGGATCCATGGTGTCTAGGGAATCCCATATATATCCATGGTGGAATTCCATCATCCCAAAAATTATTCAAATGGATCAACAATTAGATCCCAGGTGGCATTGGGCATCTACAATGACATAATCATCCAAGTAATCTCATAATAACATCACATAAGGCCCATTTATAGATCCAATAAATCACCTATGGGAATTTATTATTCCATTTTCACCCATAAGGCTCATAAGATAGATCCCTGGAAGTATCTTTGAGCATCCACACCATCCTAGTGCATCACATCGAGCCCATAAGTTAGGATCTAGGAAGAAATTTTGTCACAAAAAAGAATCCATAATAAATACATGAAGGCATAAATGAAATTAAAGTTTTGTTAAAACACTTAAACCCATCACTATAAACCATAACCCCCTAGGATTATACATTCAGTATAGATTCCGAGGTAACACATGCTACCATCTCTACCAAAGAAACACATACCTTCTCAGGGCTGGTTAGTCACCGGGGAACCCACTGGGAGCCACTAAGTCACAACATAACATAGGAACCCACACATGGTTCCCTAGATTCAAACCAGTTCTTATGATAGTTGTCAATTCTTGAGGGATACTACACCCCACAACATCATTATCAATATAGAGCGACCTCACCATCAACATAGGGCGTCTCATATTGACAATACATAAGAGATGGAACACGACCCATATCGGTCCTTAAAGTATCACAAGGTTGGTATACTCACCCAACTCATTACCCATAGCCTAAGGTCTATTAAACTTATTTGATTACTTATCAAGGGGTATTAAAGTATTAGGGCATCATATTTTAATTATCCAAGCCTTTATCCATTAGTGGATGTGGAAAATAGATGGTTTCCCAAGGAATTGTAGGGGACCTAGGAACCTTATTCATTACACCCTAATTTTATGCCACCTATTTAAACTTAACCCCCATTTTAATTATAAATCAATCAATTATTTAATTAAAATATTGATAAGACAAAGGTGGCATGTCCACAAGATACACTTCATATGATCAAATGAATAAACCATAGGGTGTGCACATGAGACCACCTACCTTTTACATGATGCATTTCATTTATGTACAGGGGATGAAAATAGCTAGAAAGGCCCTTCCAAACTTTTCCAAGTATAATCCAAACTTTCATTATCACAGAAACTTCTAACTCATTACAAGAAGTTAAAAATAATTAATTACAAAAAAATAATTTTTTAAAAAATTTAATTATAAATGATCATATTCAATGAGAACTCATCATGTCACTAAGTTTCACTAGAACCAAATAAAAACAGCCATGGGAGGCCCACAACAGACCCCTAATACCAATTCAGGTCAAATCCCCACCACCTGAAGACAATTCCACAATTAATTTAATTTCAATTAATAAGAAAACCTTAAATAAATCTGTGTCATGATAATACTTTGAAAATTAAATGAATGGAAACTATATGACATTGTTACATGATTTCCCCTATCTAGGATGCATGAAAGTTTCATAGTATTTGGAAAATTTAACAATTTTATGGTGAAATATTTGAAAATCTATAAATCCATCCATCACCAAATTAGAGTGAAGAAGTGGGAAAAGTAATAATGGGAGGATTGGATCCCATATATTGAGTCTCCATAAAAAACAGCCAAGAAAACCATCCAAAACAAAGGGGGAACTAAAGGAGGAGAGGTGGAGACCCCATGGTTACATATAACAAAAATGGGGAGGAAGATAGGGGATAACCCATTAAAATTCATGGGGGGGGGGATATTAATCCCCCACATTTAAATCCATCAGATATCTAGTGGATCATTTAGTGGCATTGCGACACTACTGACCCCATCGGCTAGTCCTTGGCTAGTACCGGCTAGCCGATGGCTGTAGACTACAACCCAACTAGCCCAACATCCCTTCGGTGCTCTCTCAGACCTCCTGATCGCCTTTAAACCTCAATCTAATGTCTAAAACACATATTAGAGGTTCCCATACTCTTGAAACTCCACTATAAATCCCAAATAACATTCTAGACCATCCATGAGTTTGAAAATTAAAATTTCCATTAGACTTTTCCATGTTGTACATACATGAATTCTTAAAAATAGGACCTTTTATACAATTCCTCAAATGGATCCATTCTAATGGATTATGGGTAGATGTTGTTATAAGGGAACTCAACCAAGGGAATGAGATTTTCTGAGGATTCATCGAAATACAGGATGCATGACCACAACATTTTCTCTAGTATCTGGATGGTCTACTCCCTATATCCATCTATATATGGATGGAATGTATTTATAAGGAATAACTAAGTGTCAAAATCATGTTGAAATCCTATCCAAACTTTCAATGTAAAATGAGTATCCCAATCCGAGATAATGGGCCTTGGAACTCCATGCAGCCACATGATCTCATCCTTATGCCACATTTCCAAAAATTCCTCGATGATCTCCTTGATTTGTAGGAAGTGAGATGAATTTATCGGATGATACAAAATTACCTATATATAATCATATCCCCTTTGAGCCTGGGATGATACTATGATGAAATTTATCGAGATGTCATTCTACTTTCACTTGAGGACATCCAAGGGATGGAATAAACTACCAAGAACATGATGTTCTACCTTTACTTACTTGAAAACCAGAAACCAAGCTATGAACTCTACCAATACCCATTTAAACCTGAGCCACCAAAATTACATCCTCAAACCATGATATATCACAAAAAATCCTAGGTTAACCACCAAAGTTAATCTATGAAACTCACGAAGGACTCCCACAAGAATCGCCATTGAGACGAACAACCTTACCTAAAACAACATCTGAATCTTACCATCCTCCAACCATCCATTGAGATCATCACTATAGAAAACACAGTCATTCATCACCTCTTCCTATGAGCATCTTCAATGAGACTCTTCTACCATCTACATTAGAGAATACAACACAATCATCTAAAATAAGAATCCTCTCCCATCAACCACCCCTACATCAAGGTGCATGGATACCAACTCTTCTATTTCCCTTGAAGAATCCCCAAAATGTTAAAAAACTTACCTTTACGAAATATTAATTAGTGTATCATCCATGAAATTTCACTTCCCCATAGTGTTGGAGATCTTAATTCTACATTACTAAAGAAACTCCATCTACCTATATTATTACAGATTAAGGTCATATTGCGAGAAAAATACCTAAAGTTCTTATTATGGGTAAAGAAAAAAAATCATTCTATGATGAGATAATATTTCCACAAATTCAGTACAAACACAACTTCCGCTAGCTCCAGATCATGGGTGGAATAGTTACTCTCATGGGGCAATAACTTCCAAGATCCATAATAGATTACCACCATCTTCTACAATAAGATAAATCCCAAGACTATGTGGGAGGAATCATATAAACCCAAAAACATCACCCCTTATTTTAGAAACTGAAGCACCAAAGCATTGATAAAATTCTCCTTATGGTAGTCAAACACTACCAGAAATAGATCAGTCTAGATAAAAGATTGATAATTCCTACTTAGAGATAGAAATAGGGCCACAATCTACGAGAAATCAGATATGAAACTTTGGTAATATCCTGTGATATCGAGGAAACTCTGAACCTCTACCACATTTTTAGGTTATACCCAAGAGATAACTTACTTTATCATTAATAGGTCCATGACCACACCCAGAAAAAACACCACATTCCCAAGGAAATGTTCCTCCTACATTAAAAAATTTCACTTGGACAACTTTACATAGAGCTAATGGAATTTAAGGACATATAATAAAACTATGAGATGATCAACATAATGATCACCAAAAATTATGTAGATCAATACGTTGTTGATGAACACAACTAAAAATTATTCTAGGAAGTCATAGTGTAGGATCGAAATTATGATGTAGATGCTCAATATACAAGAGGGGGGGGGGGTGAATTGTACACTTTAAAAAATTTCCTTAAACAAGGAAAGATCTAAGTTTAACAAAGTTAAACTAAGAAAATTCACAACACCTCTAACACCAATGAAAAATTGGGATGAAGTATGAAGTTACAAACTTCTAGTTCTATACACTTGCTTAAATCTGGAAAGTGATTCCGAAAAAACTGGTTCTGGAAATATGGATCTGGAAATTGAAACTTATCCAAAGTTTACAATATGAGATTCTACCTTAAAGTGTATAGAATCTAAATTAATTAGAGTACAAGTGTAAGGAAATATAAGAAGGTTATACTTTCCTTACAATATGAAATTCAGTGGAAAAAGAAGTAGTAAAACTAAAAATAACAAGATATAAGTCTTTTAACCCAAAGAGAAGGGTATCCAACAACCTTGGATAAAGGTCCCTTGATTTATACTTTCAAGCAAGTCTGTCTTACCTACACCAGGGTAATCCCTCGATACGAAGATCAGAGTCTCTATCTTGCTATCCCCACAAGCCCTCAACTTCAAGGTAGTTGGAACCTCTTTCTTCCTCAGCAAGGAAGCCCTCGAACTTCAAGGTAGTTGGAACCTCTATCTTCCTATCCCCGGAAGCCCTTGATTATAATCACCAACAATCGGAGTCATACCAAGAAAGTCTGCACAAGGAAAAGTTTGAACAAGTTGTTCAAACTTTCTGCACGAAGCTTGAGATTTGATAAGAGCCTCTCTCTCTAGAAATCACTTCAACAGCAAGTAAGCACTGATGTCAAAGTTTAGTAAAATTGTATCCTGAGCTCGTTCAAATGAGATCCTATTTATAGGCACGGTTGGAATGGTCGGATCCCACCTCCAACGGTCATATTTTCCTTAAAATTAGGAGGGAACTGTACACGTGTCACTAAACCAACGGTTAGTTAGAAACAGAATGGATGACATCATTTTATAACAAAACATGTGTAACTGAAATCAGGACATCGTTTTATAATGAAACAAGTATAAGTATAACCAAAACTGAAGTTTGGAGTGTAAGAAAATAATAATTCAGAGTCTAATCAAAATGTAATTCAGAGTCTATAATAAAAGGATATTCGGATTTTGTTTTTTAGGAATTTGGAACCTGAATTATATAGAAATATGAAGTCTGAATTTCTAAGGAAATCCGGAGTTTGGTTTCACCAGATTTCAGAATCTAAACTTACAGAGTTCGGAGTCGAACTTGTAGAAGTTCAGAGTTGAACTAGTAAAATTTTGGAGTTGAACTCATAAAAGTTTAGAGTCGAACTAGTAAAAGTTTGAATTCGAACTCATAAAAGTTCAGAGTTGAACTAATAAAAGTTCGGAGTCAAACTCATAGAATTTCGGAGTCGAACTCATAAAAGTTCGGAGTCGAACTAGTAAAAGTTCGGAGTCAAACTCATAGAAGTTTGGAGTCCAAAATTCAGAGTTGAACTTTGTTATAGTTCGTATCCAGAATTTGGAATGGAACTTTATTAGAGTTCATATCTAGAATTCGGAGTGAAAATTTATTAGAGTTCGTATCCAGAATTTGGAATGGAACTTCATTACAGTTCATATTCAAAATTTGGAGTGGAACTTCATTATAGTTCATATCCAGAATTCGGAGTGGAACTTCATTACAGTTCATATCCAGAATTCGGATCCTAAAATAGAATTCTTTATATCTTAGCATTATATGATTCCGAGGTTTTGGGTATGAATCTGATTTTTATACTTAAGAAAAATATTGATATGTATAAGGAAATATAGGTTAGGGTAAATTTCCTTAAGGAAGGAAATTTTCCTTAGAGAAGTAAAATATATATTTGCTTAAGTATAAGGTGTTTGTGATTTTCCAAACAAGAAGGAATGGAAAAGTCATAAGGAAAACCTTATTGACTCAATAATCTCCCCCTTTTTGGAAAGCACAAACATCCTTACGAAAAATAATATAAGGACTTTGAAAAATTTCATTAGACTTTGAAATTAAAACTTATCTCCCTTTGTTCATGGATGATAGTGAATACAACTAACTCCCCCTTAGGCATTGAAACTCTAAGGATTGTATTATGAATTTCCAGAGTGGATTTTTCATTATCATGGGATTGAAAAACTTCATAATGAGAAACTCCCCCTTATTTTAAGGATATTTCACTTAGAAAATTTTTCTTCTCCATTTTAAAATTTTCCTTCTCCCCTTTTAAGTAGTTCTTTTTCCTTCTCCCCCTTTGTGGTTTTCAAAAAGAATTTAAGGGAATGGAAAAGAAATAAGGTACCTGAAACATTAGTATATAACAACAAAAGATACAACCAACCAAAATTTCTTTAGAGCTGAAAAAAAATTTACAAGGAAAGACAAATACAAAAAAAGATCGGATTTGTCTATTTTCCCTCATTTTCCTTCAGGATAAGATTCTTCAACAAGATTTTTAGCTTCTTCAAGTCTTTTTGATCCTCCTCAGATTGCTTCTCCAAATCTTTTATTCTTTCATCTTGAGCTTTCAAAACTTTTTCCTGAGCCTTCATGGATTCCTCTTGCATCTTCACTAACTCATCTTGCTTTACAAGTCTTTTTTCAAGCTCAATCCAAGATATCTACCCATTATAAAATTTTGATCAAGAGAGATAACCTTATCATTTAAGTCCTTAACTTGTTGACTCTGAGAAATTTTCTCAATGATCAGCTCATACTGAAGATTATTAATCTTGGAGTCCTCAGTGTTAAAGTCATATTTAACATCATTCTAAAAATGATCAAAATCAGCCATGTCTTTTTCAACTTTCTTAGACCACAAAGTGATTTTTATGCATGATTTCCTGTGTACATCATAGTAGATAAGGAAATTTCTATGGTCAGCTTCAATTTTCACACACTTATCCATCACCATGGATAAGGATTCTGACTTATGATTCAAGATATGTTGCAGCATCTGGCATCTCGAGTCTATAGTGGGGAAAATCAGAATGGTGTCCACCAGCTTTTTCAAAGACTCAACAACAAAGTCATGACCCTGTGGTGATGACTCTGAATCTGATAACTTGCTTGGGGATTGTTCTTCTTAAATTTGCACCAGCTTCATTTTAGAAGAACTACCAACTTCTCTTTTCCTGATGATATCTTTTGTTAGTGTATCCTTGAGTACTTGCTTACCTTTATCAGTTTTCGGAATGGGTTGATCATCTATAGATTCTTCCTCACTCTCTGAAACTTGAACAATATGGTCTTCATCAATTTTTTTTTCTATTCCTTCTTCAAGAAAATTCTTCTCATAGGATTCTTCCTCATCATACAGAACATTTTCTTCCTCTTCCTCTTGCTTAACATCATCCTTCCTACTTTCTTTCTCAACTCCCTTTCCTAGAGTGACTAAATTTTCAGATTCAGCCTTTTCTTGATAATTTTCTACTTGTTTAATTACATCATCTAAATCAGAATTTCCTTCTTCATTATCTTATTCATATACTACTACTTCTTCTCTTTCAACAAATTCTTTTTCATTAAGCTTTTCTGGAGTGATGTAGTTCTTTTATGGAGTCTCTGGTAATGGTTCGGTAAGGAAAGTTTCCAGAACCAGAATCTTCTCAGAAGCTATTTCAGTTGCTTTCAAGAGAGATCGAACAATATCTTCTTCTGACATATTTTTCTTCAATTTCTTTTCTTTTTCTTGTTTTTATAACTCATTCACAGCTTTTTCTCTTTAGGCCTTAGCCTCAGCAGGGTCCAATATGAACTGTGGATCTCCTTATTTATTCTTATCCTTGTCTTCCCTCCACTTAGCAGCCACTTCATCTGGGTATGCTTTTTGTTTTTTCATCTTGGGTGGTGCAGATTGAGTTTCCTTAGATTTGGGGGTTTTGTCTTCAGCAACCACTTCCTTAAGCTTCCTCTTTTTAGTAACTTTCTTCACTGGCTCAGCTTTTTCCACATTTTCCAGAATGGTCTCAGCATCTTCTTCTAGTAAAGGGTAGAATTCTCCAGATTCATCAGAAAAAACCATTTTTATCCTCTTAATGTATCATCACTAACTAGCATTACCTTGCAATTTATTTTCTTGGAAGTGCAAGCAACTTTGAATGAAACAAGACATCTGATGATAAGTTTAGAAATCAAGGTTGGATACATTATAATCTGAGCTTTCAGATTCCCTTCTTTAATATTTTTAACTGTAATCAAAACATACCTCATCAGATTTATCTTCCTTAGATTTACCAAGAAATATAGAATGTAAATATCACTCTTCTTGAGATTATCCTTATCACTCCTTCTTGGTACGAGAAAACCTTGTACCCAAAGCTGTAGATACCGATTATTCAGAGAGAGATGATCAATCTTAGTAGTCTTGGCATCTTTAAGTCCAAGACACTTCAATGCCTTAACTTTGTTGAAACTTCCTTGCTCATCTAGAATCTTATGTGAACAAAAATCAGCTTCACCTTCATACGATAAACCCAAAAAACTTACAGCCTTGGTGTAGGATAATTTGTAAGTCTTCCCATAAGACTTGAAAGAAAAGAAGTCTCTTCCATCTTCCTCAAGGAAGGAAAAAGACTCATAGAACTCAACAAGTAAATCTGTATAAACTAGATTCTGTTTCTCTGGCTTCAATAAGCAAACCTCCTCCCAAACATTCAATTTTATATTCTTAGATGTAAGAGAATCATACTTGAAGAAACTCGGATACACTAACCTCTCCCTGTAAACTAACCATTTTGAGATTGGTTTTGAGATAGAAATATCTTGGGAAGTGGCTTAAACAGACATTCAGAATGGAGAGTTCTGGAGGATTCAGAACGGGCTTTAAGAAGGGAGGCAGAGCTTTGAGATACGAGAGCTTTGAAAAACCGATGTGGGATGACTCTCGGGGGTCCCCTTTATATAGGCGATGGAGTTGACCTTTGAACTTCCAAAAACCATCTAATGGTTGAAAGACCCTTTGATCTGATCTGACGGTTGAAAACATATCCTCAAGGAAATCTTGAATCCTATCTTTTGAGGTTTTAAGAAAAAAAAATCAAATTTAAGAAAACTAGAATCCGAATTTTTTTAAAACACCTAAGAAAACACCATCAAGTAAAATATGATTACAAAGACTTAAGTAAGGAAGTAATACCTTTTGGATTGGCTAGAAATATTGTTCGTAATTGGTAATATTCTTCTTGAGGAAAATTTGGCTAAGAAAAACTTACTATGAAAAACTTCATTACGAAAAAGTCAGTATTAAAACTTCATTACGAAAATTCTCAGTACAAAAATTTCCATTCTGAAAATTTCAGTTCCAAAAATTTCCATTCCAAAAATTTTAGTTCCGAAAACTTTTATTATGAAAATTTCAGTTCTGGAAATTTCCATTTCTGAAAACTTCATTACAAAAATTTCTGTTCCGAAAATTTTGATTACAAAAGCCTTTTTTTTAAAAAAATTTGGTTACAAAAGCTCTTAAAAAAATGACTACAAAAATTTTTGGTTATAAAGACCTTTTTAAAAAAATGACTACGAAAATTTTTGGTTACAAAGACCTTTTTTAAAAAAAATGACTATAAAATTTTTTGGTTACACTATCAAGAAAATGTACTCCCCATATGAAAAGGAGTTTATTACTGTAAGGAGAATTGTTCAACAAGAAGTTAATGAAGAAGGATTACCTTACAGTTATCATTCCTAACTTCTATTTAATGTATTCAAATCTATCGGTGGGTAAAGATTTTGTGAAAATATCAGCAAGTTGATCTTGCGTTCCAATAAACTGAAGAATGATATCTCCTTTAAGTGTGTGATCCCTAAGAAAGTGATGCCTAATATCTATGTGTTTTACAAGAGAGTGATGTGCAGGGTTTTTACTAAGGTCAATGGCACTTGTGTTATCACACAAAATTTGAGTCTTAGTAAAACTCAAGCCATAGTCTGTGAGTGTGTGTTGCATCTACAACACTTGAGCACAACAACTTCCAGCTGCTATATATTCATCTTCATCAGTGGAGAGTGCTACTGAGTATTGCTTCTTGCATGACCAAGAAACTAATGAATCTCCTAAGAAATGACAAGTTATAGATGTACTCTTTCTATCCATTATACATCCACCAAAGTCAGCATCTGAAAAAATCTTTAAAACGAAATCATTTCCAGAAGTATAAAATAATCCTAGATCCATGGTTCCCTTTAAGTAGCGAAAAATTAGTTTCACTGCCTTTAAATGAGATTCCTTAGGATTGAATTGATATCTTGCACATAAGAATACTAAAAACATTAAGTCTGGTTGACTAGCTGTTAAGTAAAGTAGACTTTCTATCATACCTCTAAAAGATGTTTGATCTACTGGTTTCCCAGCTTCATCAAGATCAAGTGTGTTTGAGGTACCAATAAGAGTACTTATACTCTTAGTGTTGTCATAAACATACTTTTTAAGAAGATATTTAATATACTTATGTTGGGATATGTATATTTCTTCTAGTTTTTGAGAAATTTGAAAACCAAGAAAAAATGTTAACTCGCCCATCATACTCATTTCAAACTCAGATTTCATTAGACTTGCAAAGGAATCAGTTAAAGATTGATGAGTTGAACCAAATATGATTTCATCAACATATATTTGAACAATCAAAACATTTTTCTTATCTTTCTTTATGAAAAGGGTTAGATCTGCATTTCCCTTAAAATAGTTATTTTGAAGAAAAAATCCTGTAAGTTTATCATACCAAGGTCGTGGGGCTTGTTTAAGGCCATACAAAGCTTTGGTAAGTCTAAAAACATGATTAGGATATTTTTTATCTTCAAAGCCCGGAGGTTGTTCAAAAAAAACTTCCTCTTGGACATAACCATTAAGAAAATCACATTTCACATCCATTTCAAAGAGTTTAAAATTGAAAAATGCTGCAAAGGCAAGTAAAATACAAATAGATTCAAGTCTAGCTACTGAAGCATAGGTTTCTTCATAGTCTATTCCTTCTTGTTAATTATAGCCTTTAGCAACTAGTCTAGATTTATTTCTAATGATGACTCCATTTTCATCACACTTGTTTTTGAAGACCCACTTTACTCCAATAACAGAAGTTTCCTTAGGTCTTTCAACCAAGGTCCAGACATTATTCCTTTCGAATTAATTTAGTTTATCTTGCATGGATTTAATCCAATCATCATCACCTAAAGCTTCATCAGTGATTTTTGGTTCTAATTGGGAAAGGAATGATAGATGTTCTAATTCATTTTTAAGGAGCTTCTAGTCCTTACAGGTTGATTGACATCACCAATGATACTATCACTGGGATTATTCTTAAGAAACAAATGATTTGAGTTTTGTAAAACCTGTTCATAAACATAGGATAGAAATTATTTTGGGGTAAATGTTTTAGAAGTATGTTCTTGAACATTTTCTTTATCAGAAGGATCTTATATCAAAGGTTGATAATTAGTTTTTGAAAACACATCTGAGGATGTAGGTTGGGATGATTTAAAAACAAAAGGATCAGTTTCATCAAATTTTACATGTACTGTTTCCTCAACAGTACAAGTGTTTTTGTTGAAAACTCTATAAGCCTTAGAAGTTGTGGAGTAGCCTAAGAAAATTCCTTCATCAGATTTTAGTGTGAATTTGTGTAGATTATCTTTAGTATTCAGGATGAATACCTTGCAACCAAAAACCTTGAAGTAGGAAAGTCTTGGTTTTCTACCATTCCATAACTCATAAGGAGTTTTATTAAGAAAAGGTCTAATTAAAACTCGATTTATAATATAACAAGCAGTACTTACAGCTTCATCCCAAAAATGTATAGCTATAGAATATTCAATCAACATGGTTCTAGTTATCTCTTGAAGAATTCTATTTCTACTTTCAACTACACCATTTTGTTGAGGTGTTCTCGATGCTGAAAATTTGTGAGTAATATCTTTTCTACTAAAAAAAGTTTCAAAATCATAATTTTGAAATTCTCCTCCATGATCACTATGAATAGTTTTCAGTGGAAGGTTTTTCTCATTTTTAACTTGGGCTCTAAAAATTTTAAAATAAGAAAAAGCTTCAAACTTCTTTGCTAGAAAATAGACCCATGTAAATCTAGTGTAATCATCAACTAGAACAAACACATAGTACTTTCCCCCAATGCTTCCAGTTTGTGTTGGACCAAAAAATATCCATGTGCACCAACTATAATTCATCAGTTGTTGAAACTTCACCGATTGATTTAAAACTATATTTATGTTGCTTTCCATTTTGACAAGGATCACAAACTTTAGAAGAATCAAATCTAAGATCCGGTAGATCCTTAACTAAAACTTTCTTAGAGAGTTTGCATAAGTTTCTAAGGTTACAATGACCTAGCCTTCAATGCCATAACCAATAATGATCTTCCATTGCACTAAGGCAAGGTAAGTCTTAGCTCTTAAGGTCTTCTAAGTTCAAAGTGTAAACATTCTCTTGCCTATGGGCAGGAAGAATAAACTCTTCCTTGGAATTGTGTACTAAGCACTTATCATTCCTAAAATTCACAAGGTATCCTTCATCACATAATTGACTTATGCTAATGAGGTTGTTCTTAAGACCCTTAACAAACAAAATATTTGAAATCAAAGTTTTAACAAGAAGAACAATATTACCTATACCAACAATTTCTCCCTAAGAATTATCTCCGAAAGTTACTTTTCCTCATTTAATCTTTATAATTTTTTTAAATAGTTTTTGTTACCAGTCATGTGCCAGGAACATTCACTATCCATGTACCAAGTATTGTTGTTGGTACTTCCTTTATTTTCCTGAAAATAAGAAAAGAATTAGACTTTTGAAATCCAAACTTTTTTGGATCAGAGATTTTCAGATAACAAAATTTTGGGTATCCATATTTGTTTAGAGAAACATGATTTATGAAACCCAAGAGATTGAACTTTATTCAAAGAACAATTTTTCTTCCAATGCCCACCACTTTGACACTTAGTTCAAAAAGGGGATCTAGAAGGAACAAAATAGTTGTTTTTGAAAACTGGTTTTTGGTGAGTATAACCTACTCTAGTAGTGTTTCCTTTAGGATTAATTTGAGAATACATCTTTTCCAAATTTTCCTTCCCAGAGGTAAATTTTGGAAGGAGCTTCTTAAGAGAAAACATTTCAGATTTTAGTCTAATGACTAAATTCCTATCATCAGGAATCATTTCCTTAGAGTTAGATTTTTCCTCAAAAATTTTAATCTTTGAAATAACATTATTAAGATCTTTAGAAAGTTCTTCATTATCAGAATTTTCTTTCTCAAGGTCTTTAGAAAGTTTTTTTTAAAAAATCTTTTTTATCTTTAAGATCTGAAGAAAGATCTGAAATCTCTTTTGTAATAATTTATTCCCTATTATTTTCCTTGTCTAATTTCTTAGAAATTTTACAATTTTTTTCTTCAAGTAACTTGGAAAATCTAGATACTTCTTCATATGAAGTTTATTCATTTTCTGAGGATGAAGTATCTTCATTAGAAGTACTATTTTCAGAATAGTAATTCTTATCAAGAGATAAATTTGTTAAAGCCTCAGCAGAACATACCTTGGCCATAAGACATGTATGTGGAAAAGAAGTATTAGAAATGAATCCCATATTATTATGAGATGATGGATCGTATTCAAAAGATTCACTTTCCGAAGAATCTCCACAGCTAGCACTCCAATTAGTATTAGCTTTCATACTTTTCTTAGCTTTATCTTTGTAAAACTTCTTCCTATTCCTTTCAGAATGCCTCTTTTTCCTTTATTTCTTTTTAAGAATAGGGAAATCAGGTCGTATGTGTCCTCTTCTCTTGCACTCATAGCATGTGACCTCTGAATCTTTCTTATCTTTCCTTTCCTTCTTTTTATACCTGGATTGGAAATTTCTTTGACCAGCTATCTTGTTCATCCTTCGAGCAAGATTTTCTAACTCATAATCTGAGACTTCACTCTCACTAGATTCGGATTGGATAGTAACCTTCTTAGAATTGGATCTGGTTACTCTTCTAGGAGTCTTAGATTTCATGTGATTTGATGTTGTAGTAAAAGAAACAGTACCATTCCCATTCTTCTTTTTGATATTGTCAGCATCTCTCTTGATCCTTGTTTCATGTTGGAGAAGAGTTCCAAACAACTCATCTAAAGAAATTTGAGTGACCTTCATGTTCTCATCAATAGCTGTTCTCTTTTATTCCCACTCATTGGTAATAATATCAATAATCTTATCCACAAGAGCTTCATCATATAAACCTTTTTCTCCCATAGATTGTAAGCTATTCACGATAGTCATAAACCTTTGTTACAATTTACTTATAGGTTCTCCATAAGGAAAGTTAAAACCATGATACTCAGCTCTCAACATAGCTCTTCCAGTCTCAATCACTTTAGATATACCAAAATGTGTAACTTAAAGTTTCTTCCATATACAGTTAGCTGTTTCACATGAAGAAATTTGGCTATATATGTTCCTAGTCATTGAACATAGTATATTATTTTGTACCTTATAGTTTAATTGATAATCATGCTTCTCTTGGTTTGTGAAAGCACTAACTTCCTTATCAGGAATTTTATAACTTCCAGTAATCATAACAAAGTTATCTACCCCAATATTGATAACGAAATTATTCATTCGATCTCTCCAGTATTCATAGTCATTGCCATAAAAAATTGGTGGTATTGTAGGATTTAAGTTGTCAATGGAGCCAACATTTAAACCTTCCATCTTTAAGAAAATCTTTCTATATATAAACTTGTTAATAACAAAAGTTCGGATTCAAGGAAAATATTCCTAAGAAAGGAAAATATAGATCAAGGAAAAGCTGAGCAAGAAAAAAACTTATATGTGAGTATAAGTATTTAAAAGACCCTCTTTGATACCGAATGTAAGATTGGTATAGAGTATGAGGCTTCCAACCTCTGATACCAATTGTAGGATCGAACTTATGATGTAGATGCTCAATATACAAGAGGGGGGTGAATTGTACACTTTAAAAAATTTCCTTAAACAAGGAAAGATCTAATTTTAACAAAGTTAAACTAAGAAAATTCACAACACCTCTAACACCAATGAAAAATTGGGACAAAGTATGAAGTTACAAACTTCTAGTTCTATGCACTTGCTTAAATCTGGAAAGTGATTCCGAAAAAACTGGTTCCGAAAATATGGATTCGGAAATTGAAACTTAACCAAAGTTTATAATATGATATTATACCTTAAAGTGTATAGAATCTAAATTAATCAGAGTACAAGTGTAAGGAAATATAAGAAGTTTATACTTTCCTTACAATACGAAATGCAGTGGAAAAACAAGTAGTAAAACTACAAGTAACAAGATATAAGTTTTTTAACCCAAAGAGAAGGGTATCCAAAAACCTTGTATAAAGGTCCCTTGATTTATACTTTCAAGCAATTCTATCTTACCTACACCAGGGTAATCCCTCGATAAGATGATCAGAGTCTCTGTCTTGCTATCCCCGCAAGCCCTCAACTTCAAGGTAGTTGGAACCTCTATCTTCCTCAGCAAGGAAGACCTCGAACTTCAAGGTAGTTGGCACCTCTGTCTTCCTATCCCTGTAATCCCTCGATTGTAATCACGAAAAATCAGAGTCACACTAAGTAAGTGTACACAAGTAAAATTTTGAACAAGTTGTTCAAACTTTCTGCACGAATCTTGGGAGTTGATAAGACCCTCTCTCTCTCAAGAAATCACTTCAACAACAAGTAAGAACTGATGTCAAAGTTCAGTAAAATTGTATCCCGAGCTCATTCAAATGATCTCCTATTTATAGGCATGGTTTGAATGGTCGACTCCCTCCTCAAACAGTCATATTTTCCTTAAAATTAGGAGGGACCGGTATACGTGTCACTAAACCAACGGTTAGTTAGAAACAGAATGGATGACATCGTTTTATAACAAAACATGTGTAACTGAAAGCACGACATCGTTTTATAATGAAACAAGTATAAGTATAACCAAAACTGAAGTTCAGAGTGTAAGTAAATAATAATTCAGAGTCTAATCAAAATGTAATTTGGATTCTATAATAGAAGGATATTCAGATTCTATTTTATAGGAATTCGGAACCTGAATTCTGTTGAAATCCGGAGTCTAAATTTCTAAGGAAATTTGGAGTCTGGTTTCACCAGAGTTCAGAATCTGAACTTACAGAGTTCAGAGTTGAACTTGGAGAAGTTTAGAGTCAAACTAGTAAAAGTTTGGAGTCGAACTCATAAAAGTTTGGAGTCGAACTAGTAAAAGTTCGGAGTCGAACTCATAAAAGTTCGGAGTCGAAATCATAAAATTTGGGAGTCGAACTCATAGAAGTTCGGAGTCGAACTCATAAAAGTTCAGAGTCGAACTAGTAAAAGTTTGGAGTCGAACTCATAGAAGTTCAGAGTCCAAAATTTGGAGTTGAACTTTGTTAGAGTTCGTATCCATAATTCGGAATGGAACTTTATTAGAGTTTGTATCCAGAATTCAGAGTGGAACTTTATTAGAGTTTGTATCCATAATTAGGAATGGAACTTCATTACTGTTCATATTCAGAATTCAGAGTGGAATTCATTATAGTTCGTATCCAGAATTAGGAGTGGAACTTCATTACAGTTCATATCCAGAATTCGGATCCTAAAACAGAATGCTTCATATCTTAGCATTATATGATTCCGAGGTTTTGGGTATGAATCTGATTTTTATACTTAAGAAAAATATTGATATGTATAAGGAAATATACGTTAGGGTAAATTTACTTAATAAAGGAAATTTTCCTTAGAGAAGTAAAATATATATTTTCTTAAGTATAAGGTGTTTTTGATTTTCAAAACAAGAAGGAATGGAAAAGTCATAAGGAAAACCTTATTGATTCAACACATAGAAAATAGAGTTCATGAGCTCCATGAACAAATCTAGTGGGTTGATGACACTAAATGGAATGAACATGAACTTGAATTTCCCATACCTATATTAGATTATAGTCTTTGGGATGTCTTCCTCATTCACACACAACTACAGATATTCAGATAATAGGCTGATCTATGAAATACATCTAACTACTATTAATTGTTCAAAAATATAATAAATCATTGGAAGAGGGTAATGATTCTTTATAGTCACCTAATTCAGCCTTCAATAGTCTATACACAACCTCATACTATCATAATTCTTCTTAGAGAATAACACTGGAGCATCCCATAGTGACACACTGAGGCGAATGAAACATTTATATGTATGCTATTCTATTTGAATCCTCAACTCCTACAATATAGAGGGTTTCATCCAATAAGGATCCATTGATATTGAGGAATCACCCAACTATAAATCTATCTTGAACATTACATCATAATGAGGGGGAAGTTTTATAACCCCCTTAGGGAATAAATCCAAAAATTCCTTTATAACTATTATATTTTCCACCATCCAAACATCCACTAAATTTACTAACAACTATTTCATTAGATAAATAAGGGGATTTATATACCTATTTCCCATTTCAAAACCCCATTCATTGATGAAAAATTCATGTTCACCTTCTACATATGAGAATACGACCTTATTCTATAAGAAATCAATAAACTCACTCACAAAATACAACCAATAGATACTAATTATGACATTTTATGGTTGTATCTATAGAATAAAGAGATCCCCACAAGAATGATGTTTCCCCATCATTAGTCTAAATGCCCAAAACACCTCAAATAATAATCTATGGCCTTTGAATGGTGTAGTTAATTCTACTGGATCATTAAGCCTCTCCACACCCCATCTTAGTACATGAACCAAGGTGAGTGTAGTGAAGGAGTAAAGGGATCATGTATCAAAAAAGATAGAAACATGGGTGGACTATAAGCTAATAATATATCTAATGATCATTGTCCCCATTTAGTACTAACACCACCATGGATTAAAAATATCCACACCCATATCCTCCTCCTTAATGAAGATTTCCACCTCTATATCTATGCTTGAGACTAGGTCCCTATAGATGAGGGATATAATGAGGCTAACTTATAATAGATCCATCTCCCCTTGGCCACTGAACAAACAATAGAGGTGCCTATTGCTAATATAGATGGGATTGACCAACCAATACAAACCATCCTACTTAGAATTCAAGAAATGAGACTGATGGTGTCCATAACCATCATAGTAATATCACATAAATATAAACCCTCTAGAAGATACTTGAGAACCACTTTCCCTAGAAAAGCATGTTGTAGAAAACTGTGGTCAACTCCTTGCTGGATAAAATCATTAAGTCCTTAGTATTTAAGACCAAATAAAAAATATGCACCTCAAGGAACCCTTTTGGCCCCCATTTTGTGATAACCCTACTCATGAGTGCATATGATCAATAACCTCTACCTTCTTTTTCACCTCCAGATACATTGAAAATGTAAATGGATTAAACTTATACTGGATGGTTTCATGGAGTGCATCCTCAAGAAATCGTTCATGGGACTCCTCATTGGAAAAAATATTAGGGTGAAGTACAAAATATCCTTAAACTTTATCTCAAACTCTCACATAAATATACTCTCCAACTTAAGAGAATAAAACTTCTACCTCTTTACTGCCTTCATGGTTGATGATAAGAACTCCACTTAGAACTCATTCTAGAAATATTCCTAAGAAACATCCACCTCCTATAGATCACTATGATACAACCTACACCACTGAAATGTAGTCCCACTCATCTAAATAATTACCAATAGTAACCAAAACTTAGCCCAATAATAGATCAAATCTAAGGAAATATCAAGCTCCTCCGACCTGTGCTCTGTATCTAGATTATAGACACATCCTTTAAACTTTTCAAATCCCTATCACTAAAATGAATGAAGCACTTGCTGTCATGACTCATCCTTCTATATTGTTTTAATACTCCAATGTTTAATAGAATCAACCTACTGAGCCTCTACTATATGATTTATATATGAACAACACCCAAGATCTATCCTAGAAAAAAAAATGAGAAACCCTGATTTCCCATGATCACATAATTCAAACATGAAAACAATAAATCATGATACTTGTAACTCTACTAGGTATCTAACTTGAAATTGAAACCAAACCACTTGGTCATTGATTAGAATTATGCTCCTTGAGTCAGATCATAGGGGGCTCAATCTTCATGTCCTAGTTGGCCTCTTTGGCTTATTCCATTCACCAAGATCAATAAACACTATTTCTCTACCAACCCATGAAATCCCTACAATTCATAACTCCAAAATCTATCTTATCTTTCAAACTAATCCTATTTTTGATACCAATTTATCATGACCCCTACCTCAATGCAACCCTACTGGGTTGGAAATGAAGTAAGAGAGATAATGACCCCCCAAATCCCTTCTTCAATAGGCCCTAGGTTGATGAATAACACTAAGGGTATTAAAATCTCACATATGGAAAGAATTACCCTAAATTAATTAATAAGAATATGGATATAGATTTAAAAACACCATGAAAATCTATATGAAAAAGGAAAGGGAAAAAATCATCCCAAGATTCATGTAGAAATTAAGCAAATAAAAATAAAGTCTCCAAATGAATACCAAAGAAAAACCTAAGGAAGCGACTCCGTAAAAAATCCACTATATTGGTTAGTAATGTCCATATTGGTCCCCAATTTCTTCTTAGAAACCTGAAAATAGTCTATATATACATAGGTTGATCATAACATGTATACTTAGTAGGATCAAACTCGAGGTATAGTGTGCACATGTGAAAAGAGTATAATAATAAACCAGTGAAAAAATAACATAACTAATATGCACCTAAATTGTCAACGAAGCAAATCCATCCCCACCAAGGCATAATCACAAAATATCACATCCAATATCATAACATAATAATAATCATATTTATAAATTGTATCCCACAATTCTTTCCCACTAATTTTTCATTCTCACACCCCACCATCATACATCCTGGAGCTCCCATCCATTCCATAATAGTCATACCCAAAGAAACTTGGGAAACCACATCACATCCTACTCAAATAGACCTAAGAAACTATGATAGTTCCACATCCACCCAAAACCATTAAAAAATACCTAGATTATTAAGGTATCATGAACATGAAGGGAGTCAACCACCTCCCCACATATTACACATGACCCCCAACATGAACCACATCAACATCTCATCAAACATCACCACTAGTAAACTTGTGACATGTGGCCATAATAGTCCATGTGTATCAATATTTCATAGAAGAGAGAGTGTGGAAGAGAATGTAGTCATCCATCTATCCTCACCATCATAGATGTTTGATAAAAACACCTGGAACCCAAAAATTTGGGTGTCAGCATAAACATAAGACTCAGGTTGGGTGCATATAGAAATAATATAAAATTACATGATAGATAAATCACACACAATCCTAATGTAGGGGTTCATAATAAGATCACTAATGTATCTAAAAAAATCACCACAATGTCTCACAACCTCTTCCACTATTGTTTCCACCTCTAAATGCATCACACTACATAGGCATATCACACACAAGCCACATCCCAACCTTCCATTAAAAATAACCCATTTCTATATTTTATAAGTACTAAACATATTAATTTATTAATCCCATTAATTTCATATTTATACCCTTCCCATTCATTATCCATTCCATTAATTACATCATTTACTACAAACATTAATTTCCACCCATGTTCATTACCATGTCACTATTTTAATTTCATTCTATAGATACCAAAAACTACACTACACAACACATAACAACCCATCCATCTCACTCTAATGATCCTTTACTCTCATCAAACACACACCACATTTTAGTCTTCAATAAGGGATTCCATCATAACCGCTTCATTATTTTCTAAGTTATTTTAACAAAAATATGATATTCCATGTGGAATAAATTTATTATCTAAATATACATTCTTAGACTTTTATATGCATGATGAGTTTAATATAATAGTCACAAAAATAATCCATCCTAAAAAAATGTCAATATAAAAAAGGATCAAGTGTGAAAAACTATATAGATAAAAAAATAAAAATTAAAACCCATATGATTTCTCCCCACCCCTTCAATTTCAATTAAGCTGATTAATTATCTTTATTAAGATGATACATACCATTTACATAAATGAATAAATTATAATGATATTACTACATGTACATCTAAATAATTGGAATAAAAAGGCTCCCTTAACTCTCATAAGGAACTTCAATAATGAAACACCAAGAATGAGAGTGGGGAATGACTATACATGTAGGTCTAGAAAGGAGAAGGATCCTATGATGATTTGATGAAGAATTTATAAACTCAATCATCAAGGATTTGGATTAGTGAGACTTAAGAGAAGGAAAAGTAATTGGATCAGAGTGATAAATTTTATTATTATAAATAATATGGTTCTATTAGATGAATTCCAGAAGACTCGATGAAAGCCTTCATTTAATTCATTATTAAATTTCAAATTCCCTTCTAATTTTATTTTTAACCCATGAAAAAGAACCAAAAAATTAATGATAGTCAAAATAATGCGTTAAAGAACCTTAAAAAATGGAAAACCATTAATTTACCACATTAAATCACAATAATTTTGTTAAAAACACCTTAAAGGTTGAAAGGAATGTTCTGTACACAAAAGGGATACCCTTATGTAAGAATCATGAATTGGAAAATGGTAATGTTATTTTACAATTATGTGATTAGTTACCCTTATGTGGGGTTTGAAATTTTTTTTGCACTTACACAGCTTTAGGGGGACCCTTATACGAGCTGAACATATTTGTAAGTACCCTTACACAACTCAAAAAAAACCCGGATTGAACTTTATATAAATTGGGGAAACATCAAGATACCCTTATTCAACTCATTATAGCTCAGACTTACCCTTATAGAGGCTTTATAAAAAACATGAAAAAACTTTACATGATGAATGAGGTGACCCTTATGTGACCTAATACCTTTACTCAATCTATGATCTACCATTATGTAATGAACAAACTACCTTTACATGAACCTTGGAAACTTTCCTTTACCCTTACAAAATGGTGAACTACCATTGTGAAAACCATATAAACTAACCCATACGCTTACAAAATATAATTAACAGACGACCTACCCTTACACATGCCATGAAAACCCTATGTGACCCTTATGTAACTATTGAAAAATGGGTTTACCATTATGCAAGGGGTGGGTTTCATGTAAGGGTAAGGAAAATTTTAGAGAAACATATTATATTTAATTATATTAAATTATAATTTTTAAGGTAAAAGGGTTTCAAGAAACTTTTTTATACTCCTAAGACTCTAAAACACAAAGAAATGGATTTAGAAACCCTGGTACCTTACACTCATGACCACTTAGACCATCTCTAAACATGTACACTATTTACACAAACACAACATGTGTGGGCCTAATTCCCATATAAGGGTGAGTAGAAACATACTAATCATGATACCCTGAAATATATAAAGAAATCACAAATATGTTGGTAAAATAAACACCATGATAGTTTTTTTCATAGAGTAAGACAAAGAAGAAAAATAGAACATCAATCCATCTTAAAGCTCCTGATACTAGAGTAAATAGAAGAATGTCAGGAAAGAATAATCAAGGTATTATCAATCACTATAAGTGTTAAGGATGTCGGGTATCATATATGTAATCTTATAAATCCACACCACATGAGAAAATAGTGGTTATTGGAACATGAAAGAGTCTAAAAAATCTGAAGTCATTTTCTAGTTGTGTAACATGTCTTGAATCCAACCCCCATGGTGTCACAAAATCATAATATTATGGAACTCTATAGTTTTTAGACTTTCAACAGCCCTATCTCTATTAGAATCTTATAAGTGGGGCTTGATCATCCATATATAATACTCAGTGGATGAGGGAGGATCACACACTCAAGTCTGTCATTATTGATCAAGTAATTGTGAGTACCCATGACAAAAAAACTTGATATCCTTACATGATCTATTGTGGCTTACCCATTCCTCGAAGATGGAAACATAATTTGAGTGAGTAACAATTCTAGTGGAGGACATGCACCTAGAATATCTATTAGACAAGGGAGTACCAACTCCTTAAATAGATGATCCACTCCCCATATGGGTGCATGAGAGTTCTGAATCTACCAAAATATAGGATTTAGGGGAGACACACCCTAAACAGTCCTGTAGTGTAGGGGAGTATAGTTCCCAACACCACTCTAATGATCACTCTAGAACCCATGTCATTGGATAGCTAGCACTGAAGGGAGAAACCCCCTCTCAACATCTCACATTTCATCATGGATATCAAAACAAGGTTAACCATCACATCCCACATGGAATTATACTCAAAAAAGATTACTTTCATTCCCAAATACGAATATTGTAAATGATAAAAAAACATATATGAATCCTATTATCATTCCTATGAGATATAAAGTAAATATACCCATTATTCATCATAAATGACCATAGATGGTTAAAAATATTGTGATATAGTGATCTATGCAAAAAAATACTCAGGATAAATAATTTTCTTGGACAAAACAGAAACCCAGTGGAAAATATTCATTTTCTCTTACCACAGACTAAAGATGAAACCCATTGGGACTCATGGAATTTCCAATGAGTTAGAATTAGATATTACATATTGGTTTTGAATTTTATATCTTAATTTTCGAGTCATGATGCTGGAGATAGATCATCAATAAAAAGTCAAATGAAGAAGAAACAACTAAAACATGGACTAATAATAATAATAATAATAATAATAATAATAATAATAATATTATTATTAATATTATTATTAATATAACATATATTAATATATGTGTGTATGGGTTTAATGTATGGATCATCCCTCACATTAATCACCTATAAAGGGGTTTACATGAACACCCTTTGATTCTTCATTATATTTTTAATTTATTTTTAATTTATTATTTTATTTTCCCTTTTTATCTTATTGGTTCTAGGTATTTTTACAAAGAAACATTTCCATCAATTCTCTATGATTCATATCATGTTGCATGTTCTATACCTAGCTGTTATTTTCATGCATCTACGATCCACTATCGTACCTACCTTACACCATCATTGTGTTGACTGTTTCCCACACTGATATCTCCTCCACACCATCCAATGCCTCCCGTGAACCCCAAACACATCAACCAATTGATGACTAATACCACCATCCTCCTCTTCCATTCACCCTCAATTCCTCACTTTCATCATCCATTTCAAAGACCATTGGCTCAACACCCTCACATGAGAATAATTGAATGATGTAAAATAATAAATAATAGAGAGACAAGAATATAATATTGGGGATTCTCAATATTGATATCATCTTTTTATTGTTCTTTCAATAGATTCACAAAACAAAACAATAGGGAAAATAATTTTATGATCAAAAAGTTATACTCCAGTTTGTTGCTGATTAATAGTGTTTTCATTTCACAAATCCAATATAGAATAATAAGAAAAAATAATTTATTTAAAATAAAATCCTTACCTCTACAAAAGATCAATAATTGGTGAATAATGATCATGATTATTTTCAAAGCCAAGATCTCACTCATCATCATCATATGATCCAATATTATTCTTTGATTTGATTCCATAACCAACATCATCAAATCCCCTTCCCTTCTTCTCAATTGATTTTTCCAAGTGATATGACTAACCCAAGAGAGTGTCTAAAATGGGCTTTTAAATAGATGAATTTCTATTTTAATTAATTAATTAAAAAAACATTATTATTTTTTAATTTATCTTTCTAACTCCACCTGTGACTACAAACTATTATGGGCCTGGATGAAAATTGTGCTTATATTGTTCCAAGGATTAATCCCATGTTATATTCTTAAAATTTGTATAAGTTTTCCCATAAGATTCCTCATTTAAGATATATAATCATTCCATCACAAATATGTGTGCACGAATTTGAAATTATATACTATTTTTATTATATTGTTATCGACCCTCCGCAGCGACTGCATTTGTGTTAGACCAACATTTCATCTGAGAATAAAACTAATAAATTCTCCAAATAATACAACACTAAAAATCACGATCATAAAATCACCATTTAACTCCTGGGATAATGATTTATTTTATTAATAAATATAAAAATACCCCATAAAACTCAATTTACTAATAATTTCATAAAAACCCCGATTATAGATAAAAAATCCTCGAGATCAACATAATCATCAATTTTTTTGAGACCATCCACTAGTGTAAATATACCAATTTACCCTTGAGAATATCCTGAGATTTAGAAAACTCAAAAATTAGCTAAGTATCAACCCATAATTTTTCAGATTGCTACATTGTAATTCAAGAAATCTATCTTGAGGTCCCACCTAACCTTTCAAATATGTTTCAAGTTTAGAATAATTTTAGTAAATTAAAGAATATATTCGAAGAACATTACCTTCCATCCACATTTATCTAAATTAATTAACATATTTTAAGTAAAAAATTCATAATTAATTTTACTCTACCACATTTTATACACACAAACAAACTAATAATGGTCAATTCCAAATGGTTACATTTTAATTCCTAGGTTTGGTTATAAAAGAATCAAAATACTCTTATAAAATGTAGATTGAAATTAAAATTTAATTACACACATAAATAAATAATAATGACTTAAGGGAAAGTCACTTCTCATAAATTTTCTAGCTACTTATAAAGAGTGAATAAAGCATGTCCACCTAAAAGAAAAATATAAAACTTGATTTTGTAAGATAAAAAAGATTAGGCACTTACTGTAAATTCAACAACCAAAAATAGCTTTATGTCTTAAAAATAATTCAAAAACCTATTTTATAATCTTGATAAATCATATAAAGTTTGAATAAAAAATAAATAATAGGTAATATAAAAGGAATTAAGTGGGAATCATGATCCTTACCTCCTGTTTTCTTTAAAAAACTACCCATGGAAAGAGCGTGTTTTTTTGTTCTTGAAAAGTGAAAGAATGAGGAGAAGATGTGACACTCTATTGGGTCTAAATAAGGGATAAAATGAGTGGGGGAATGTGAATTTTCCTTATAATTTAAAAATAAATATTATTAATAGTTTTATTAAATTTATTTTGTAATGTTTAATTAATTTTTTATTAAACATACTTAAATAAATATTAGTATAAACATTTAGATTTTATTTATTCTAATTAATGAACCAGCTATCAATTAATTCATCTCTATTCCCTGCGATATTATTACCATATCAATTCAAGTACCCTTTTATAGAAACATTGAAAAACCCCATGAATATATCATAAAATTAAATTAAATATTATAACCTAAATAGAAGTTCAGATAAAAAGAAAATTATTTTATGGATAATAACAAAAATCAACAAGTAATAATTAATTAATATCAATCAGAAGGTTTTAAATAATGTTTAGCTCTAATAATTTCACATTTCCATTAATTATGTTCCCCATGGTATTAATATGTTTCATCTTGAATTATCTACAAGGTTATTAGATAATTTAACAATACATTTATCATCACACTCAATAAACAACAACTGATTGACTTCCACTTTAAATTTTTTATCTTAGTGTTCATCTACTCCATTTAAGTTGCTACATATTTTTTTTCAATATATTTATAATTGGTAGTTATTATATCCATCAATTTAATTTTTTATTTATAGTGTCAAGATACAATATTTCATCCTAAGAAAACCGATCTTCTTAACATTGAATTATATTATCAACATTTATAACCCAATACTTATACATATAATAAATCATATGAAAATTCATATTTTTCCACAAATAAATCCATAATTCATAATACCATTAACATAATTGATTATTCTCTTTTCATTAATAATTTATGACTCTTTATGATCTATTTGAAACCTGATCATGATATAATAAATAACCAGATTTTGATTCACGGAACAACAAAATAATTATTATTCTTAGTCAATCATGTATATTATATTTGATTTACAACTCCCCCTAACAGTTTTTTATTAAATAACAAGGGAGATTAAACTTCATACAAGCTATCCATGGTAAATAATTTGATTCAATCATCATAATAAATTTCCTGATCTGGGAAAATTTAATCAACTCAATGAATTACTTAATTTTTTATAGGAAAAAATTAATCCAATAATTTATGTTTCAAATTTATTTTTAAATTTTGAAAAAAATATTTGAAATATTTCTCTCCATTTCATAAAAAATATTTCATCCATATAAACTATAATAATAATTTAATTTTTCCACATGTCCTTATCACAAAGTTTTATTTCTTCAATTTCCCTTTTTAATATCTACTACATCAATAAAGTGCATATATTAAAAATAGAAGATATAAAATCCGTTCCAAATTGATATGATTTCTTCATAATTTATGGTTATATCAGTTTTGTTGGTTACATACTTCAATGTTTCTAGACCATGCTGCCTGTTTCACTATTTTGGGTGTAGTAATTATAGATCTAGGTTATTCAAGTTTGCTCAGAATAATTGAATCCGAGTCAAGTGTTTGTTTTAATGTAATGTAATTTTATTGGTATTAATTATGGAACTGATATTGGTTAAATCTATTCTTATACATATTTTTATTTATTTTTAATGTTTTATCATTAATGATGATGATGTTTTTTTCCTTTTCATAAATTTTCATTTTATAATCTTTGATGCATGTTTATTTATATCTTGAAACAAATTATTTCTTTTTATATGGTTTATAATTTTTTATTTTTTTACCTTGTAAATACCTTCTTATCAAAACTATAATCACCCTAAAATTTATCTTTCTATATATATTTTTTAAATATGGTATTAAGGGTTGTGGATTTTTGTGTCCTTCATCACCATTTTGGAGTGATGTGCTACAAAGTGGGAGATTTATGATGTTATAACAACTAGGTGTAACGTAATTTACCCGTTCAACCCATACAAAACTAAATTAGAGAGCCAAGAAACCTCAACCACACCTCCCCATATATTATAGGCTCTTAACTTGTAGTCACGGTCTATTGGTAATATGGAAAGGCTATACTCTCTATATCAGATAACTAAAAATAACATAAAAAATAATAATAAATCAACATTAACACTAAAAAACATAATATGGACATTAAAAATAAGATCCATCCATATAAAATAACACACCACATGTTATATATAAAAATTGACTATAATGTCATAAAGTTATATATACATAACATGATCTCCTTGGGGAAAATCATAAAAAATACTTTACAATGGAAAAAAATAATCAAGACTAATATAAAATACTACATCTAAGTCTCATTCTAGTCCTATATCCCATTCAAACCATCAATCCAACTCATCCATCAACCATAAGGCCTCTTACCTTGCAAACACCTCTAGACATAAAGTATATATGCACAAAAATATTCTCATTAAAGGTGTGAGTATAGCTTATTAGGTCACCACCAATGGTGTCCCTAAACCAATCTGGATTATAGAAATGATATATTCTAAAAAAAACATCAATTATAAATACCAGTTGAATACTATAAATATAAATGATCCACATGGGATTGAAAATACCTAATTCAACCAGTGTCAATGTCGAGTATGAAAATATCATAAAATGATACCAAGGGGTTTTCATAATATCCTTCCATAATACATAATTGAAAAACTCAAGGAGATAAATTAGAAAAACACCCAACATAGATACCACAAGTAGATATATTTGGAAATATAACCATCATAAATTAAAACAAAATCATAGTTGTGATTACAATCAACACAATCCTCCAATTAATAATAGTTGGAATTATTCCCAACCTAGATGCCCAATAATATCATATGTGACATTACAAAAAACTTACATAACCATAACCATGTAGTTTAAATTACATAAAAACTTATAAATTTATAAGAATGTTTGGAATTAAACCCAAACCACATGATTAAAACAATCATTTATAGGGTTACCCTTAGACGTATACTTTAAAAAGAATAATGGTCATTACACCCAAGTCACACAACAATAATAACCATGTTTGTAATTACACTAAATTGCATGGAATTATAAGAATTATTGTTATTAAACCCAACTCACATAGAAACAATAACCATGGTTGGAATTATACCCAACCAAATTCCATTATAGGGATATATGAGATTACATCTAACTCATATAATAATTTTAACCAATGTTGGTATTACAACCAACCACATACCATTATAAAAATATCATATAATAATCAAATATAAATATTTTTCACATATCAAACCATTTTTCATAAAACATCAATAAAAACTAAACATATTACATTAAAGAATATCACGTAAAACTAATATAATGGATTGAAATTCTATCCAATTATACATTATACTTTAAATTTGGTTGGTTCAGCTATACATAAACCCTTTTTTCAATTAGCTATACCATACAAGCTTGAAATCATGTTAACCCTTCAAATAAAAAAATTTCCAACATCAAAGAATACTCAAGGTAACCTTTTAAGGTTTATTATGCCATACCATATTATTAGGAAACCAACATAGATTTACAAAAACCAAGTTAAACACACTTTAATTTAGGATGAAGGCCATTAATGACCATAGACTTGAATAATAATTATCAGAGGATCCTTTAATGCCCTAATAATCCAAAATTTATCCTTTATACATAAATACCACCAATTTGGTATCATATTTGGTCATCAACACAATCTCACCAAATCACACACACCAAAACACAAATGAACACATATAAATAGATGAGAAAGTAAAAGTACCTACTGTCTTGTCTTTGTAAGACCCCAATCATATAGTACTATCAAAATAATCTCACTTAATAAAAGTACATATGAAAACTTTGAATTATTATTGAAAAAATGAATCATAGGAGAATAATAGAGAGAAGGTGAGAGAGAAAATATAAAAAACATAACACTAGTATATATGAGATGGGGGTTATCTTTATATATTTTCACAAGATACAATATATCACATTCTATATGATTGAAAATATTAGTAGTTTTGTGAAATTAGATACACATTTGATTCTAAAATAAAACATGAAAATATAAATTAAAACATAAAATTCTAGTGAGAACTATATTATTTCTTCTAGTATCTCCCTAAAACCAATCATATATTCCTTTATTATATCTTGGGGAAAGGAAAATATAAAAAAGGGTGAGCATGTATGATTAGTAAGGGAAAGTGTACAATATAAGTTATCATAGAATAAATAGAGCAAGAATAATATGGTGGAGATAAACAATAATAAAATATACCACATTCCCAATATGTGACATCTCAACTCGGGTGCCACACATCGGTTCCCTAAGCCAGTTGGTCACATGACCTCAAGCGTGACTCCCCATATTCCATAGGTTGTTGACTAGTAGTGAGGGTCTAATATCGATCTTGGAGAGACTATACCCTCTTTATTGAAGTAGAAGAATAGCATAAGTAAATAAAAATATCTAAATCCAAAAACATGACAAAATCAGTATCACATGATGACCAAAATTGGAATATAATATACAAACCAAAACAGTAGATATGTCATGCCAAATACGTGTTAAGTGTCAAATGAAAAAAAATCAAGACACAATGACACTCCCATGTGGTTCATAACACCAAATCTGGTTCCCTCATCCATGCTCAATCCCGAATCAACCTTCTAACATTGGTCTCTTTCCCTTATTTAGTCCCGCAACCATGAATTCTATTTAGGTACCAATCAAGAATCCTGATTAGGGTGTGATTAAAACTTATTAGACCACCACAAATGGTTTCTAAAGCAATATCTAGTCAATAATTGTGCATAAAACTGTTTAAATAATAAATTACCATGCATAAAGTAAATAGGTATCACATTACATTATTATTTAATTTACCACATTTTTCTAGAGGTTCATGAAGACACCCAACCCATCAATACCTACTTAGTCCCATCCTTGAGTATGAACCATAACACATATTCAATTAAAAAATCATTATAACACATGGATTTTATTATCCATTTAATTTCAATTTATATCATGGATAATTGGACCATAGTCCACTGACAACATTTGGTGCCTAGAATGCCATGGATAGAACCATATGGGTATTTGAAGCATCGGTATGTGTCCCACAACCCATTTATTAAATATTCACACAAGTGGTCTTCTGGAGTAGAATTCCATGTCCCACACTCATTATAACATACATCACAAAAGTGGTATTTTGAAGCAGTAGCATGTATCCCACACTCATTATCACATGAATCACAAAAGTGGGATTTTGAAGCATTATTTCGTGTCCCACACTCGTTATCACATGCATGAATTTGGGTATAGAATTAAATTTCTAGCACCCCATGGGTATTTGAAGCATCAATCCATATCTCCAAACCCATTTATGAATCAATCAAAATTTATATCATACATATCACATTTAGAAAGGTTAATCAATATTAACTATATTTTCAACATTTCTCATTAGGGTATACCTTGATGAGATTTATGAGTCCATAAGGGGCACTGTGTGCTAGGTTTTACTCCTCGTCATCACCTCCTCCTTCCATCTTGGCCTGGAGCTGCACTCCTCCTCGTGCTCAGTGAGATCATGGAGACAGATCCCCTTTCGTGGTGGCGTCATATTTGTGGGCTTGGTCGTCTCAGAGTTTTTACACCATTGCAAGACTTTTCTCACGCAAATCCCTTTCACTGGATAGGGCTACCTTGGTGGCACAGTGATGGTCCATGACTGGGTTCTAGCTTTAGTGGCCTGAGGGATGCTGACTTGTCCCCAGTGTGTGCACAAGGTGGTTCATCAGGGTCTCTACGAGCAACCTGGTTGGTGGCGATGAGATATGGTTGCATCAGGACTTAATTATAGAATCCTGGTGATATTTTGTTTTTGATTTTTTCATTCATTTTTTGTTTTAGATGCATTTCAGTGGTTTGTGTTGTTCACGAAAACATACAACAAGGCCCTTCTAGTGAGATATGGAGATGGTGAGGATCTTTGAATCTTATTTGTTTCTTAATTTCATGTTTTGGATTTGGTTGTGCTCTGGATTCGATGTCGGTTGGCCTGTTTGGGTGTTGTGATTCCTATTATTTGTTGAGTTCATTTGGGAGGATGATTCTATTCATTGTTTCTTTGAATTCATTTATTGGTTTTGGAATTTCAACTATTTGTGTTTCTGGGTTCAGGATTTGGTCTGCTCTGGTATGTCTGACAAGATGTAATAGGAACCCCATGACATCAGAGATCTGCATACTTTGGATTTGGATATGCTGTCCATGATGAATTCTAGCAGTGATATTGAAGTTGGAAGTATGAATATTTGGATGTGATTTTTGTATTCGTGTGTTGATCCTGGATGAATATTCTTGCTTCTGATCATGACTTCATTTTGGTTGAAGATTCTATTGGTTTTGGGTGAATAAGATGGGTTTTGAGGCTGCAGTTTGGTTCTTGATTGTTTATTGATTTTTTGGTATGTTTTCAATCAGCACACTATTTGGAGCTGTTTCAGATGAGGTTCAGAGTAGGAATATTTCTCCTAAGCATACCATTAATATTTTGAAGTTTGAGAGGGTATGGATTTGTCATCGGTACCATACCCAAGCAACCATGCACAAGAAAACTAGTCGAGTATTCATGTGACGGTGAAAGCTTGTTATCATGATGTAGTCACTGGGGATGGGCAGATCATGTAGTCTTGATCTGGGTTATTCTATTTCATGGTTTTATTTGGTTGTAATGTTTAGATCTTGAATTTTCTCACTTTTTCCTAAAAAGTGTTTTGATAATAAAAAAAGTTAATTTTTAGTCAGTCATTAGCGTATACCATTTCCACTATAAAAGAAAAATGATTTAATACTTTAATCACATGGGATAATATGAAAATTCATTATTAAACCATTTATCAATATTTCATCACACATCCCATTAACCCATTAAGGTTAAGCTAACCATCTCATAATTCCCATTGTCAATTAATTCATAAACACATTAATTGACCAATTACAAAAACCCATTAATTAACCAAATCAACATTCAATTAATAAAAAAATACCACAATCAAAACAATACATTAATTAAATTTTCAATTAATTAATCCAATTCCACCAAATGCATAATTACAATTGCCAAAATTCAATTTTTCCCTATTAAACTTGTTCCATAATCACATGGAATGTCAATTAATCAATTCAATGATTCTATAAATTAATTAATAAATTTATTTATTCAATTCAAGATTCAATTTTCAAACATGTCAATTGAAATTTTACAATACATACATATAATTTGGATTCGAGTCTATAGAAATTGAATTTAGGCCACCCACCTCAAGATTGATGATGAACACTCACCAATGGAAATATCCAATTGAAACGGAACAACCAAGATCATGATTTATAATGAGATCTAGATCCAAAACCTAGATCTAAGACCAAACATACTAGATCTATCAAAACCTAGATCTAGATCCATTACCAATGGAAAAAACATCCCTTTAAAGGATGAGAAAAATACAGGAGAGAGGGAGGAAACTAATCGGGATGATAATCTCTTAATAGGAGAGGTGAATCATTAAAGAAGGTTAGAAGGACTTATAATCCATCTAGGAACCTCCAAAAACGAAATAAATAATTTAGGGTAAATTTGGGTCAACTTTGGGTGATGTACAAGGGGTTCAGAAATTTTTAATCTAAATTTTTGGGGTTTAAAATTCTGTATGCATGGTTTCCTGTGTGGGGTGTATGTTTTACCCTAGCTGTGCACCCTAACCATAGACCTCACCCATGGGTGTCACACGGTTACTACTAAGAGGGATCATGGTTTAACAAACTATGTGCCTACTGTGCGAATCTCTTATGTTTGGGTTTTCAAGGTTTGATGGGATGGGTGCATGGTCTGGGAAAACCATGTGCCAACCATGCACTACCCCTCTTCCTTCCAAAATTCTCCAATTTCACCAAAACAATTCACCAAGATAAAACCCAAGCAAGATATATTCAAAACAAGACAAAAGAATATATAAAAATGATATTGATACATCCCCACAAAAGGTTGGGATCTTATAATCTCCCCACATTATAACAACTCATCCTCGAGATACACTTCTAAGAATCTCTAAGATTCTGAGGTAAAAATATCGTGCCACTGAGAATTTCTATGTGATAATCTCTCCCAATATTCCTACTGAACAAGCCCATGTTTCGACAATATACGAACTATCAGCATGATCTTTCCCCTCAACACTTTCTCATTGCAATCCACAATATGCATCAGATGCTCCACAAAGGATGCATCGGTCTCAATCTCAACATCATCCACATATATCACATGATAAGGGTCAAGGTGATACCACCAAAGCTGTGACATATAAAAAACATCATGCATATAAGTATACCTCTATAGAAGAGAGAATCGGTAGGCCACTAGTTTGATTCACTCCAAAACCTCAAATAGTCAAATGAACCTAGGAACAAACATTATATATCTCCAAATCAGATGGTGACTCAATCTAGAGGACAATTAAAGGAATACACTATCACCCACTATAAACTATAGGGGTCGTCAATTTTTATTATCATATGACTTATGACTACTCTGAGCTGTAGTAATCCACTTCTAAATCAATTAAACCTGCTCTGACATCTCCTGGATGAGACTTGGGTCCTAATAGATCTGATTCACCTACCTCCATACAACATAGAGGTGATCTTCATGGCTTAACATAAAGAGCCTTGTATGGCATCATATGAATAGTTTCCTGATAACTATTATTGTAAGAGAACTCCACCAATGCTAAGTTCTTTTCCTAAAGACCATCGAATTCAAGAACTCATGCTCATAGCATATCCTCAAGCACCTGTATAGTATGCTCTGCTTCCCATATGTCTGTGGGTGGAATGTCAAACTCAGTAAAACCTATGTATCAAGAACCTTATATAATCCCTGCTATAAGTGAGAAGTGAAACATGATTCACAACCTGAAACAATACTCCTTGGAACCCCATATAGATGAATTATCCCCTAAATGCACATATCTCCAAACTGATCCACTTAGAAAGTATCTTGTATAGGAAATAAATGTTCTAATTTTATCATTCAGTCCACAACCACACAAATAACATCATTATTCTAAGGCATCCTCAGAATACCAACCATAAAGTCCATGGTAACATCATACCACTTACATTATAGAATGGTCAATGACTGTAGTAAACCACCAGGTCATTGATGCATGGGATTCACCCATTGAAAGGTGTATCATCGTGTCCTGAACCCTACAATTCCCTTTTTGATTCCCAACCTCCAATAATTTCATCATAGTTCATGGTGAATTTTGGTCACACTGGGATGTACCGCACACTTCGAGGCATGAAATTAACGCATAAGATCCTCTTGAATACTCATAAGAACAACAACCTGATTCATGACATATATGATCTCATCCTCTTCTATGGTCCAATCTGGAGGTGACTCCCCACCATCAAGGCTTTCCCTCAAGTCCAAACATTTTGGATCCTCATACTATCTATCTCTAATCTAGCTCAAAATTGCAGACTACTAGAAATGATATGAGATTCACCCACTCTTGACCCTCCAGAACCATGACATGCATCTCAACTTGTAAGGTTATCATTTTCCACTCAACACTAGACTCCTGAATTTCCTGAGTCCGAGTTTTCCTTCTTAAATCATCAACAACAATATATCCCTTATCTGGTGTATATTATAGTTCAAAGTCAAATGAATGAATATACTTAACCCATCATTGCTATTGGATATTCAAATCTCATTGCCAAAAGATATACTTTAAGCTCTTGTGATCAGTGTAGATAATAAACATTTCACCCAACAAGTAATGTTTCCAAGAATTCAAGTCATAAACAAATGCAACTAACTTGAGGTCGGGTGTAGGGTAGTTCCATCAGTGTGGCCTCAATATCCATGACCCATACACCACAAATCTATCTATCTGCATTAAAAATCCCACAAGCCCAATCCTAGAAGCATTAGAAAACACCACATACTCTTAGGATCAAGATTGGTACCATATTAAAATGATTCTTCAACTCCTAGAAGGTATTCTCACATGATTCCATCCATTAAAACCTTATCCCCTTCTTGTTCAAGACTGAAAGTGGTGCATCCAAAAGGGAAAATTCCTAGATGAACCTCTGATAATAACCCGATAATCCCAAAAAACTATGGATATAAAAAATGTTCTTGGGATACTCCTAAGAAACCACTGCCTGAACATTCTCTAGGACCACTAACACACATTCCTATGTGATTATATGACCCATGAAGTGTACCTAATAAATCCATAATTGACACTTAGATATCTTGGAATATAGTCGATGCTCTCTCAGTGTAATCAGAATGATGTCAAGATATTGAGCATGATCATTATGAGTCTTAGAGTACACCAAGATTTCATCCACAAACACAAACACAAACTGATCGAGGTATGAGTGAAATATTTACTTAATCAAGTCCATAAACACTACATGATCATTTTAAATCCCAAATGGCATCACAATGAACTCATAAAGGCCATATATTCTTCTAAAAGTAGTACTTGGCATATCAGAAGGTCATAATCTCAATTGATGATACCTGAATCTCAAGTAAATCTTAGAGAAAATACATGCTCCTCTTAACTATTCAAACAGATCATCGATTCATGGAATAGAATACCAGTTCTTCATATATATCTAGTTCAAATTTTGTTAGTCAATACAAAAACATAGATTCCCATCATCCTTCTTTGAAAAAAAAGGAGAACCCCAAGAAGACATACTTGGATGGATAAACCCCTTATCCATAAACTATTCTAGTTGATTTTTAAGCTCTTGAATATATATTAGTACCATTATATATGGTGGAATAGAAACTAACTCTGCTCCATGAACGAGCACAATTGTAAACTCTGCATCTCTCTCAAGTGGTATCCCTAATAAGTCTTTAGGAAACACATACAGAAACAGGTCTACTATGTGTGGAAATACATATTTTTTCACACCCCCATCATCTAGAAACATACTTGAAATCGGGGTGGTAAGCTCTCCCAGTTTCTAGTAAACCGGTCTTTCATGACCCACCTTGATATCCCATTCTCCATGATGTAAATAATTGTCACCCTTAAGAGACGTAAAAGTCACTCTCCTGCGGTAACAATCTATGTGGGATCAGTGTGATACTAACTAGTCCATACCAAAAATTAGGTAAAATATTGAGATATCTAGAATGTAAAGATCCCAAAGGAAACCATACTCCCCAAACTTGAGAGAACGCCCCTTGAATAAACAAATGTCCCTTGATAGTACTCATAATGGTTTATCTATCATCATAACCCTGCTCACAAACTCCACCTCCAGGATCAAATAATTAAAAATTTGGGCATATATAAATAAATGAGAGGCACCAATATCCAATAATATATTAGATAGTATAGAATCTATAAGAATAGTACCTCTAACTATTGATGGTCCAACCTCTCTATCCACAAGTATAGGTTTAATTTCATGAAACTATCCCGGACCTCTTCCCTATGATGCAGTTTGATTCCCTTATATTGAACCAATATTCTAATACAAGCCCTCTTTACTAGAAGCACCTCATCCACTACCTCTATCACCATGGCTAGTATAAATCTAACTTCTAGATAGATACAGTGTAGAAGAACCCCTTTTTATACTTTGGTTCTTTCTAGTTGCCCCATAATTACCCATATTCCATGGGTTCTTATAGAACCTATATAGATTTACCATCTTACCACATGATCGACACTCAACCGGTGGTTGTGGACAATGTATATGAAAGTGACACAACCAACCACACTAGTGATAAATCACTTGGGTAAGGTCCTAGGTGACTTACCCTCCCCCTTGACTACTCTTCTTCCTATCACCATGGATAGAATTCTCATAATGGTGATTCCTAATAAAAGAGTACATACCTTTTGACAATCCATAAAAAACCACCCATCCTCCACCAGATTCCTCCTTTAGGTTCCCATAAAAAATGGGATCCCAATTCCCAACTTTATAAAAAAATTTCAACTGAAAGTTATTCACCTGAGACTAAATATCACATTTAAGCCAATTCTAAAATAATTTCTCCACTATACCATCATCTCCTACTAATGGTGGAGAAAATCACTGTAGATATGGCAAGCTACCAAAATAGTCCATAACTAACATACTCCCCTAGGTCAACCTCATAAACTCAGCTTCTATCTCATTTCTAAGCATCTTTGGGTAAAAGTGCTCCAAGAACTTATCGTAAATGTCTTTATAATCCATATTCTCTAGATATCCATCCAGAGTCTAGATTTCCCACCAAAACTTCGCCTGACCACATAATATAAAGGTATCCAATTTGACTATCTTCTTAGAAGGATCCTCGAAGTGGTCAAGTATCATCTGGATAGGCTCAATACAGAACTCATCAAACTCAAGCCCACCCTCTATAGTAAATGTTGGAGGGTTTTTTTACTGAGAATCTTGTTTTAGGTTAGACATACCCTTCGCAACCCACCCTGGGTCTCTTTTCATAAATTTCACAAACTGATTAAATTTCTCATGGAACTTCTCTCACGCTTCTCCCCTTTGCACTATCGGTGCCTTTGGTTCCACTACTGGATTCACATTCCCAAACATGTTCTCCTATCATACTATTAACAATAATCATCATGGATTCATAAATCTAAATTCCAAAAAACACGACTTAGGAAACATTACACCACAATATTATCACAATTTATTAATATGGATTCACAATAATCCATAAGAATTCTTTCACCCAAACCCCACCACATGGTCAAAACCGAGGCACTAACAATACCCTTAACCATACCTCATCCAGGTATAAGTTAGAAAAAGGTGACTACATTATCATTATTCAATTTTATCATTATAATTCTATTTATTAAAATCTTACATAATTTTACAACTTTAAATTCCAAATTAGGAACCATTTTTAGTTCAATTACGAAAAAGGGGAAGAAATTTCAATTTCAACAACTTACCCAAAACCTATTTCACAAAATAATCCTAAGTTTCTAGAATGATGCATGCATACTCAACTATCATACCATACCATGAAACATGTAAAATCTTATAAAATCTAAAAATTAAATAACATCACACAACAAGTACATCAACCATGGTGAAATAACATCCAACTGTAATAACATACATCAATAACAACAATCCCACCATGGGTACTTGGCTTTTAACCTCATACATGGCTTAGATAATCCCATGTTTGAGATCTTAACCAAGTACCAACTCATCCTATTCTCTTTTCTACCTTTCCCAAATAGAAATACAAAATAAAAGAAAATAAAACCCTTTGATACCACTTTGCGACATCCCGACCCAGGTTCCACAAACCGGTTCCCCGAGCCAGCTGGTCACATGAACTTAGGCACAACTCCCTGTACACCAAAGGCTTCCAACTAGCAGCGAGGGTATAATATAAATCTTGGGGATACTATACCCTATTTATTAAAGTAGTACAATAATAGAAATAAATAACAATAGACAAATGATATAACCAATAACCTAACAAAACCAGTATCACATGATGACTAAAACTGGAATACAGTATACAAACCAAAATAGTAGATATGTCATGACAAATACGTGTCAAGCATCAAATGAAAAACCAAAAGGAAGGAAAAATAACACTCCTATGTGGGTACTAACACCGTGTATAGTTCCCTCATCCATGCTCCATACCAACTCACCCATATAACATTAGGCTCTTTTCTTTATCCGATCCTACAACCATGTAGTCTATTTGGGTACTGATCACGAACCCTAAGTTGGGTGTGAGTACAAATTAGTATGCCACCACCAAAAATGTATAAAATAATATCTATTCAATAATAGTGTATGTAGTTTTTAAAATAATAAATCACAATGCATAAGGTAAAAATGTATCATATTACATTATTCTTTAATTTACCATAGTATTTCCCCAGGTTTACAAAGACACCCAACCCATAAATACCTACTTTATCCCATCTCGGAGTCTAAAACATAACACATATTCAATTGAAAAACCTTTATAACACATGGGATTTCATTATCCATTTAACTTCAATTCAAATAATGTCTAACTGGACCATAGTGAACTACCAACATTTTGGTCTAAGAGTGCCATGGATAGGACCCCGTGGGCATTTGAAGCATCTGTCTGTGTTCTAAAACCTGTTTATCAAACAATCACACAAGTGGGATTTTGAAGTAGTAGTATGTGTCCCACAATCCTCATCACATGCATCACACAAGTGGTCCTTTGAAGTATCAGTATGTGTTCCACACTTATTATCACATGCATCACACAAGTGGGATTTTGAAGCAGTAGTCCACGTCCCACACTCACTTTCACATGCATGAATTTGGGTCTAAAACACCATGTATTGCACTCCATGTGTACTTGAATCATCAGTCCATCTCCTACAACCTGTTTATCATTCAATCACAATATATATCACACATATCACATCTAATAAGGTTAATCAACATTAAATCTACTTTCAACATTTCTTATTATGGTATACCATTTCCATTATAAAAAACATGATTCAAAACTTTAATAACATTGAATAATATGATAATTTACCATTGAAACATTTATCAACATTTCATCATATATACTATTAAACCATTAAGGTTAAGACAACCATCTCATAATTACTATTTTCAATTAACTCATAAACATATTAATTTACTAATTATAAAAACCCATTAATTAACTAAATTAATATTCAATTAATTAAACAATCCCACAATCACAACATTTCATTAATTAATTTACCAATTCATTAATCCAATTCCACTAATTTCATAATTAAAATTACCAAAATTCAATTTTACCTTATTCAACTCGTTTTTTAATCACATGGGAAATCAATTAATCAATTTGATGATTCTATAAATAAATTAATCAATTAATTTATCCAATTCAAGATTCAATTGTCAATAATTCCAATTGAAATTTCACAACACATACATGAAATTTGAATTCAAGACTATAGGAATTGATTTTAGATAACCTAACTAAATATTGAGGATGAATGATTGCCAATGGAAATCCCTAATAAAAATAGAACAACCAAGATCATGATGAAGAAGGAGATATAGATCCAAAATATTGACCCAAAATCCAATATATTAGATCTATCAAAACCTAGATCTAGATTGATTACCAATAGAGGAATATATCCATTCAAAGAATTTGAAAAATATGAGAGAGAGGGATGAAACTAATTGGGATGATAATATATTATTGGGATAGGTGAAAATATTAAATATGGGTGTCGAATTGTCAAGAATGGAGGTTGTAAGGCCTTGAAATCCTTTTGGAAACCTCTAAAAATGAGGAAAATGTTTATGGTTGAGTTGGGTCAATAATAGGTGAAGTCTGGTGGGTTCAAGAAATTTTAATCTAATTTTTAGGGGTTAAAATTTTGTGCGCATGGTTTCCTATATAGGGTAAATGGTTTAACATAATCATACTCCTAACCAAGGGGTGTCACATGGTTACTACTAAGAGGGTGCACCATTTAAAAAACCATGCACCGACCATGCAAATCCCCTTTGTTTGGGTTTACATGATTTACTAGGCTGGGCATATTGTTTGGGAAAACCATGCACTAACCACACACTGGACCTCTTCCTTCCAAAATTCTCCAATTTCACCCAAAAAATTCCCAAGTAAAAACGAAAATAATATATACTCAAACAAGGAAAAAGAGTACTTGAAAATGAGATCGAAACATATCCAAAAAAGGTTAGGATCTTAAAAAATGTCATAGAAAGAGGAATATATTCATGTATGATATAATAACATAAATAAAGACATGGGACAATAAATTATTTCATAATAATGTAATTTATAGTGTTATAAATAATAATCATACCATTAAGGCCTTGTTTAAAGACATCCTAAACATGTTTCCAAGGACTTGTTATAAGACATCATAAATAATTAGGTAAGCATAAACCAAATACCCAAGCTAGTTTGTCACATGAGACTTACTAATGTATTTAGGGGGTATAGCGGGACCTTCCCATCACTTAATAATTTTAATAAATTCACCATATATCAGAAATTAATAATAATTTAATACATAATCAACATAAAAATTCATATTGAAAAATATTAAACAGAATGTTAATAATTTTCCCTAGTAAATAAATTGAAAAAAACGAACATAAAACATCTATATAAATAAGATGTATATTTTAATTAGATTATATCCCCAATGAATCATAATAATCCTTAAAGTAAGTTGAAATAGATGAAAAATCTCTTTTACAAATACATTAGAAAGTCACTTTGAAAAAAGAATAAATATCCTTTTATTTTTAAAACATTTTAAAAATAAAAATTTTAATAATATTGAGAAAATTAATTTCTTTGAAAATAATGATGAAATATTTTAATATAATCTTCAATGAAAATAATATTTATGATGGTGGGAAAATCCATTCATTTGGTATAAATTACAACAAATATTTCATTCAAAATTGTTGTAAAAAGTAACTCATTCATAAAACGCCAAGAATATTCCCTTTAATTTTTTATAGAATGTAAAAAATGTTAAAAATAACTTTAATAAATAATTTTTGAATAGTAACAACATTCTTGAAAACATTTTAAATAATATATGGACATGAAAAAATATATTCTTAACTAAATAGAAAAATAAAGATTGTTTTCCTTAAAAACATTCTTTTAGGATTTTGAGTACTTAAAGAGAGAAGAATAAAATAAAAATATGTAGTCTCTAAAAATAACCATCGGAGATTAAAATATATATGGTTTAAATTATTATATATATATATTTATATATAATTTTAATTAATTTAAATTTATCATAGATAATCTTGAAATAAAATGAGATTGTTACATAAACCCCACTGCTCTAGCAACTTTTAAATTATAACCCTCATGAAATAAATAACATCAAATGAATATTTAAATAAATTTAATATAATGATATTAATTATATATTATATAAAATTAGTATTATATACACCCCATGAAATACAAAAGTGCTGAATATTACATATATCTCACTAAAATAAAAGTGTGATGAGAAACCCTTACATAATCTTAGAATTTCCATGTAAGCAACCTCCTATATAATAAATTTAAATTTATTACACATCCAAAATAGAACCATATTCATACTTATAATACCATATATAATCCATTTATAATATTTTATCACTTATTCATTAATAATTATTTATTAAAATCATTATTTCGTATAATAATTGTTTCATTTTTCATGAATGTTTTGGTTTGAAAGTTTTGATCCTTACCCATTAGTCATGGTTTCATTATATAAAGATTATTAAACATTTCATAATTTTTATTTTTATACATTAAATATAATTTTATAACCATCCATTAAAAATATAATTAAAAATGTAATACATTGTGCCATAGATATGGTAGTCCATACATATGCATGCACGACGTTTTCAATTTTAGATGGATAGAATAAAAGAAAGGTAAATAATACTTCACATTTATATTATTTTTATTATATAATATATATAATATATATTCATTTTATCTATCCGTATTACCATCCATATAATATCTAAATTAAAAACAAACCATATAACTTCATGGAGTTGGTAGCCCTCCTGTACACATGAGTGACATTATAGTTTTCCACTGGATAGGAAGATAAGAAAGTATATAATATATTATATTTATATTATAATAATTATATAATCAATATCATATATAAACATTAATTATATAATAATAAAAATCCATTTAAGGTGGTGATGATAAAAAGAATGCATCAGTTCATGAGGTGGTAGCCCACATGTACGCATGGACGATGGTTTGGTTTCCCCTTTTATGGAAAAGAAGATGAGTAAATTTAGTAAATTAACATAATAAAATATAAATACATGGGAGATACTTATTTTATTATATTTAAATATTTTAAATAGAATTTAATTATGTATAAGAAGTATTAAAATGAAAGTTCTTGGTTAAGATGATTACCTCCTCTTCAGAATACCATATTTGGATTACACATTAGGAATTATAGGATGGACTTTTAGAGATACCATGACCTTTAGGATGTGGCTAGGAAATTTGGGAAGGGTTTTAGGTAGTACTTGGTCAAGCTAAATATAACTATATGGGTGAAAGTATTAAAAGGTCAAACTGATTCACATTGTCTTTTTTTGGGAGTATTCACTTGATGTTCCAATAGTGTTGGAAGTCAGGGAATAATAAGACATCATATCCGAAATTTACCATGACCTATAATTATTGTGGACATCTAGGTTATCTCCAAAGGTTCTGTAGATTTTTTTTGCTAATTAAAGGTATATCTAGAATCGTCTCTTCAAAATATTCTCAAGTTTAACTTATTAAACTTATCATCAATATGGTGATTGTTTGAGGTATTTCCAATGGTATTTATCTATTCTCATTTGATCTATTTTAGCTAAGTTTTATTTAGGGTGATAGAGAATCTATAATTGTTGAAGTATACTAATGATTTTATTTCATATGGATAACCTGGAGTCTTGATGATGATATATGTGGACTAGTAATGGAGTCATTATATAAATTTTCTTCTCAAATTGTGTATTTTATGTTTTTTTGGTTCCATGGATGAATTTTGAACATTGATGATTGAGGTTCTATGAAAGTCATTTATATGGTGATAAGACTTCCATATATTAACCTCTTATGAATAAAGAATGTATCTTCATAGAAGATTGATTAAATATTACTAGTGATCCTTGTGTGGAATTCTAGTTTTAATCACCACTTCAAGTGTTCCTATATTTTTTATGTCTAATTTGGGTGTTATTTTACTTATTGAATATACTAATTCCCTTGATAATTTGTAGGGATAGAAAGTGGTATGGTGGGAATAATTGTCATATCTCAAAATACACTTATTTTTTTTTTCTTTTTCTTATTTTTTCATCATTTCATGTACTTCTAAGAGTTTCTAGTGTATTTAGGGAAACCTATAGTTTTTAATTGTTGTAGATTATGGTGTAACCAAGGGAGGTCATGTCGCTACGAACCCCTTTGGACCTTATGGTATTTTAGGATATATATGTATTTCACTGTGACCATGGGCATCTCTATAACCAGGCTATCCCCTAGGTATGTAGTTCTAGACTTCACACTAGTTGTGTCATGAAGTCTAGGGACACACAATGATGTGACCCTGGGGAATGACACCCAAGCCCCAAGGAGGGCCTTCACTCCATGATAGGTGAACATCATTCCATGACATGGTCTATCCAGATTTATTAAAGTTAGGATTTACCCTTTTACCTTTTCAATTTTAAACCCTATTTGGGTTCTATTCTCTCCATATTCGACCCACTTAACTCTCAAGAATTCACCCTCTCATCTTTCCTCTATAGATGGATTCTTTTATGGGATTATATTTTCTTTTTTATATATTCCTTAAGGTAATATTATCTAAACCTCATATCTTATTATTTTTCTTTCTTTTCTCATCATTTCATACCCTAATGTGGTTATCACAACCTATGGTTTCTATCCAATAAAATTTATTTTGAGATTTATTTATTTTAGGTCTCATATTGTTCTTTTACAGATTTATTTTTCTTTGTTTTGATTAATTGAAATTATGGGTAGTTTAAGCATTAGTATTAAGGAAGGTTTTCTCTATTCCCAAATATTTACTTTAAAAACCATGATTACTTTGGATTTATAACATATGTTATGAGTTTTTTATGAATCCCACCGAGCATGCATAATATTCTTTTCAAAAAGAAGTTATTTCTCTTTGAATATTACTAAATTTAAAAGGGTTTTCTATTTAACTTCAAGAATTAAATCTATATTCTAATATCCATGGACCCCTAGTGTTTTACCAAACCCCGTTTGGATCTTTAAAGTTGGGTCCCAAATCTGTGATGGGTGTTTTAGTTTTGACATCAATATGAAAGTTCTATTTATAAAATAATGGATGTGTTTGGTTCACTTAAAGGATTTTATTACGATTCTTATCTTTCTCAAGATATTTCATATGTATTTTTTAAGGTTGTTTTTCAACTTGATTTTAAAGGATGACTCATGAGGCCTTATTGGCACCTCCCAAAGTGATTTTCTTAACAATGATAGAGTTTATGAATTCCCCTCTTATGTTATAAGAAATTAAAATGGTAACATCAAGGTGGATTATTGATTGGGAGGGGGATTGTGTTTATATATATATTCTTATGAAAATGGGTTGTTTCTAGGAAGTGTGTTCAGAGGTGAGGGTGTGTTATGTTTATTTATAATTATAATTCTATAATGTAATTTTGATAAATTGACTCCATTTTATATATCATGGGGAATAAAGAGTAAATATACAAGATAACTGGGTTCACATGCTGTAATAGTGGATAAATTTTCTATGTTAGTGTCCCCAAGTGAGGGTATTACCTACTAGGTGGATCTACCCCTAGATTAGACCAGTTAGAGAAGGAACCAAGAATTGTGGTGATTTAATCACATCGCACATTGATATGATGGATTCTATATTAAAATTTTCCTAGATTTTTCACATAAGCTCTTAGAAATTACCATGATTATAAATTCATGATTATATTGTTATTGTTGTGATAATATTATTATAGTGTGAGTTTATTTTGTGATATTATTTCCTTGATATACTTTTTACCCTTTTACCGTAACAAGAAAGGTGGGTTTCCTTTATCTCATTTTTCTCAGGGGTATTTCTAATGATATTTTCAACTTGATATTCATTATAAGAAATTAATCCTCTTCTTAAAATGGTACAATGAATTGTTTTTCATAAAAAATATGAACTAATTGATTTTAAAGAAATATTCAAAGGAAAGCAACCCCACAATTGTTTCAAAGGAAAATTAAAAACTTACTTTTCAACTTGTTTTTCAAACTATCATGGAATGGATTTATTTTCAAAGTGTATGCATAGTGTGTGGGGAGGATACTTACTTAGAATATTTTTCTTAGGCTAATATTATTATAGGATTATCATAGGTTCTTTTTAGAAATTATGGATTTATTTTGTATTCTGGTTCATGGATGTTGGAGCTGGAAAGTGGATATTTTTCTCATATGCATGGATATGGGTAGGTGTTGTTTTAATTTTATTTTAGTGTGTGGTTCATCTAATATATCAGCCTTATTAGACTCTATTTCTCTAGATATTATTTTCCTTGTATTGACATTTGAAACTATAGTTTTATTCCTATTATTTATGTTTTTTGGATATGTTTATTGGATTTGGTTTACTTTTGATCAGTATTAATTATCTTATTTCTTATTTGGTTTCTATCTAATTTTGTAACTGATTATATTATATGGATGAACCTCCAAAATATAAAATGGTTATGTTGTGATTTCAGGTGGAATCCTTCATCTTATCATTGATTTATTGAATGATTAGTTCCCTATACAATGTAGTTTGATGCCTAGAAACTAATTTATATCCTATGGGGATGAGGAAAACCTTTAAGGAATTTCCAAAGGCCAGATCTAGTGCCTAGTTAAAGGGTTTCCTAGTTGGTTTTTGATAGTATATTTAATTATTTTCTAATCAATATGTCATAGTATTGATGCTCTTGATAATTTTGAATGGACTCACAAACTTGTGTGATGACTTTTCCTAGATTTGAATCAACCTCTATCCCAATCGAGAGAATAATCTTAAGAATAACTATCCCACATATCATAATCTTGATGAAAATATCTTCAGTCTATATATAATTACCTCTTACTATGAGAATCCATCAACCAATTTCTCATAAACTAGATATTATTTTATATCTATGTATAACACACATCCTAACAGTAGATGACTTACCTATATATAGACATCACATAGGTGATCTATGTGATATTCCATATAATAACATAATAGGTGAAACTCGAATAGATTCTTATTAACTATTATTATATTTGAACTTTTCTAAGGAGATATAACTCTCCTACGAACTTCAAAAATTTAAAACACATGCCCACAACATGTTCTCGAGAATATGAATAGTATACTCATACTACCCATCATTTGAAGGATGATATGTTATGATAAAATGGAAATGAGTATCCAATACCTTATATAATTCTTTCAAAAAGTGAGATAAAAATTTGGTATCCTGATATGATACAATAGTCCTCAACACACCATATAGCCATACAATCTAATAAAAAAAATCTCACCCAAATCATCAACAAAATGGATTCCCCTAATTAATATATATTAAACCAATTTGGTAAATCAATTGATGTAAACCAAAAAAAATCTATATATAGTGGTGACCCCAACATCCTTACCTTGAAATCCATCCTCACATTATCCTATTTCCACTCAGAAATAGATAGCATATGAAGAGGACATTTGGGTCATCAATGTTCAACCTCTACACAATTATAGGTGATGCACTGTGAAATGAATCCCACCAAATCCTTATTTATCCAAGGGAAATAATAATTATAGTAGATGTTGTGATAAATATCTGTCATTCCTGGGAGAATTACCCATCACAAGGCATGAAAATCATACAACATCACCTCACACATGATCATATCAACCATAAATTGACATCAACCATATATGATGACATCATAATTTTTCATATAATCTAGTGGATCCTCACCCCACATATATTTACCTTATGACCTAGAAATTAGAGTTATATAGGTTACTCTCATTTACTCTCTCAAGGAGTGAGGAAGTAATTCTCAAGGTTGTGAGGGTAAATCTACCTAGATACTCTTAGAATTTGTGTTTCATATCATTGAAGTGGCTCATTAACTACCAATCACAACTATACTATTATGTCACATATTTATAAGTCTTCTTACTCATTACATCAGCCGCTATATTCCATTTTTAAGGGTCTACAAATCTCAAAGTCAAAGGAATGTGGGTATTCGACCCACCATCTCTGTTGAAAGTTTAGGCCACATTGTGAGAATATATATTTCATGCACTTTTTGTCAATATAGACCAAAAACCTATCACCTGTGAAATAATAGAGCCATCACCTCAAAGTATAAATCATTACCTCCAAATAAAAATCATGAGTTGGGCAGTTCTACTCATGTAGCCTCAACCTCCTGGACCCATAAGTGAATACTCACCTATTTTTCATTAACAGTACTCCAAGATTAAAACCTGATGAATCACAATTTAATGTAAATGAATTTCCTAGATATGGTAAGGTTTGGATTGGAATGGTCCCCTTCAGCTCCTGAAATAATCTCTCAAAATAATGAGACCATATAGAATAAACTCCCTTTTTGGTCAAATTTTTCATTGACACCACCAATTGGGATATTTCCTGAAAAAATATTTTGTAATATCCTTCAAATAAAAGGAATATAAAGGTATTGAAATAGTTATTAGGTATCTTCTAATAAAATATAACATTGAACATCTTAGAGTATATTAATATACCTACCTAAAATATCACGTTCCCTAATAGCAATACCTATTTAATCTAGAAATAAAACTTTTGGAGCTTGATATATATCTGATTCTCTATTAATGTTCCCAATACAATCTCTAGATGTCTATCATGACCCCAAAACATCTTGGAGTATACAAGAATATCATTAATAAATATAACCATAAAGGATTTCAAATATGGATGGAAGTCCCAATTAATGAATACTATGAAAACCATCTATGCATTCATCAAACCAAAAAACATCACAAGAAACTCATACATACTATATCTTCTCTTAAAATTAGTATAAGGAATACTAAATAGCCTAACTGAAAACTAATGATATTCATCCCTCAGATAAATCTTAGAGAACTAATTGTATTCAATTATCTAATCTAAAAATTAATCTATATAAGGAAGAGGATACCGGTTATCTATTTTGACTTGGTTAAACCATTGATAGTCTATGAGAAAATACAAACTTATATCATCCTACTTCGAGATAAACAAAGGATCACCCCAAGGAGATGTTATTTGGAGAATAAATCCCTTTCCCTCAAAGCCATCTAGCTGAAAATTTATCTCTCTAAGCTTTATAGGAGACTTACTATATGAATGAATGGATTTAGTATCTACACATAGTATTATATAAATTGTGAAATTGATGTCTATATCAAGTTCCAAACCCAAGAATTTTTCAAGAAACACATTTTGAGATTTATTTAAAAAATGAGGATTGTCCAGATATCCTATATCCTCTCTGTATCTCTTCACACTAGTTCATAATAATACCTTGTTTCCTATGTTCATATCCATAACATCCTACCTACAAATCCCACTCTCTAATAATGGTATGTAAATCACCCTCAATAGACATGAATGATACTCATTGATGATAGTAGCCAATTTTTTTTCTCAGTAGTGGGTTAACCAATCCATTTTGAGATCAATAATGGAACTATGAATCTCTAACAAAAAGAAATTTTATAAATTCTCAAAACTACCAATCATAATATAACACCATGGATATCTAATAATATCTGTGGATCGTACCCCTAAGGGTGTATCAATATTGATCACCTCATACAGATTCTCCACTAGTAAACCAAAAACATCAATTAACTAAGTATATATAAATGTGTATGACACCCAAGTATTGAATAAAATATATACTAAAATATATGTCCCCAAAACTATACCCAAAATAATCAATGTTATCACTTTACAATCAAGAGGATCCTACTCAATATCATTAAGATGACTTGATCTTAAGACTCTACCCTAACTTCTAGAACCTTGAATACTCCAAGGAGCACCACTCAACTACATATACATCATCCATGATCCATGACCTTATCCATATTTATAACATCATGAGGGATCCTAAATACCACTCTATTACGGCAGACTTGACCCTACTCCCAAGACTTGTTTCTGATCAGAACCTATACCTTTAGATAAATTTGGATCAGTCCCACAAAATCTATATAGGTTCCCAATATTCCCACATAATCAATATTTAAAAGTTTTTCATTGAAATTGATATTGAATATGAGTAGGCCTTCTACAATGGTAACACTCAAGGGGAGCTCTTCCCTGAGGAGTAAGAGATAAATCATGACCCAGGTAACCTTGTCAGTTAAACCTGCACTTATTTCATACAAAATACCCATTAATAGTCCCTATGAAAGAAGTAATTTTACTTGAAATATCTTAACCCTAACATAATAACCTTAACAAAAATCATATAAAAATAGAGAATAACCATGAAATGTGCCACATAATTTATAAATGACATCTCCCTTAAGATGAGATAATTAAAATATCAAGTCCTATTTTCCCTCAGTATCTTAGGAAGGAAATTCTCATAGAAATGGATATGGAAAATTTTCTAAGATAACCCAAAATATTGGTTTAACTACAAAAATACATCTCACTAGTGTTTTATATATCCTTTTATATATATATGTTGCAAGATTCACCCTACTCTCAAAGGGTTCCTGAATCCAACCAAAAATTGTTATCAAGGACTCTACCCAAACCTTGAAAAGTTATGGGATACCATCACCTACAAAGTATAGTGACCTAGTCTTAATATACATGGATATTACATAATTTTAGATGAATATTCATAGGTCCATAAAAGTTTAGTGTCTTTGGAAACTTGGAACAAAATCTTCTAACTTAGTGAAAAATCTTCAATGTTTTCTACAATATTATTCCCCTTTAGTAATTCTACTTAAAACCTTTCTTCATAACCTGAGGAAAGTAAACATAAGAAAGGGGTGATATCAAATGCTAATTAAGGGTAAAAAAGGTAGATACATAAGCATAACATGAGTATAAGGGTACAAGAACATGATAATAACATTTGAAGATCATACCCTACATATCAAAGATCATATAAATGAGTCATGACATAAATATTGATAGTTAATAAGACACGAATCATTAGGGAAATCAAGAGCATAATCCATGAGACCATAACATAAGAATAATACATAAAATTTGTGGCAGACACATAATCATTTAAAATGATTTCCATAGTAGTCAAGGAATCACTTACAAGGCTATATTAGTAGTATAGGTTCACTCCTTATACGATCTTGGTAGTAATAGTTCACTCCCATGACCATCTTAGTAGTCAAAGTTCCCTCCCAAGACCATATTAGAGGAAAAGGTCCTTTACTTAATGGAGTTAACTCCCCATTATAGCCATGTATATCTCATGAGAAATAAATCATTACCCAATTATTTAGAGAAAGATATTGGTCCCACCCATATCATAATGAAATCATATATACATGTACCAAAATATCATAAACAATCATATCATAACTCATGAAATGAAATGAGTATCATAAACATGTAATCATATCACAAATTTTGTAAAAGAGGTTGGTTTTATAATTATTTATTCAAATCATAACCCATGAAAAGAAGTAGGTTTCATAAGCATATAACCCATAAAAGTGAAATGGGTTTCATAAAAACATATCCCCTAAAAGAGAAATTTACTATATTAACATCATGATATCAATAAATAAACCGTTAAAAGAAAGAACATGAATGTAAACTTTGGATCATTTCCCCAGAAAAGTATGGGTAACACCAATAGATGTAATATTAGATGAAAAATAATTTTGACATATCTTTTAAAAACATTTCTTGAAGAAAATTCACTTTTTTCTTTGAAAAATACTTTTTAAAACATAAAATCTTTTGAAAAAAATTTTCTTTTAAAATAAACTTGAAGACTTATAAAGGAGTCTATAAAACATTTTGAAATAATTTTTTCTTTAAATATTATAATAGAACATTGAAATTTTTTTGAAAACATTTTCCCTTGAAAACTTATAAAATAATCTTGAAAACATTTTGAAAACCATTTTCCATGAAAACATATAAAAGAAGCTTGATTTTTTTGAATTTTTTTTCCTTGAAAACCACTTTAAAGAAATTGAATTTCTAGAATATCTACAAAAAAATTTTTCTTCAAAAAGAATCTCTTAAAATTTCAAAGGAAGCTTCAAAGGATGGACGATCATTATAGTAGATAAATCCATACATGTTGAACTTTCCTTTTGTGCCACAAAATGTCTATAAAAGTGTATCGATCGAAAAATGACAAGAATATTACTTTTTCAAAAATATTTTTTTAAAATGTAAAATGTCACGACCCATCCCCTAGGGCACGAGCTATGACTACCCCAAGCCCGCCTTCTATAGGCCAGGGGATAGCTACTAGCACCAAAGGCATATCCATAAAACTGGGAAGGTATTACCTTTATAACCTGTAAGCAAACTTAACCAAGCACACAACAAGATAGGAACACAAGTAAACTGAACTGTAAATAGAGTGAGTGAAATAAGTAAAAGGGGAAAGAATAAAAGCCCAACTGGAAAGTACAAGTAAAACTGTGATACAATACAACTGAAGAAAAGGGAAAGTCAGGTGCTGGGTCGTCCTCCGTGGTTCCTACCTGAAGGGTAGGTACAGATCCCCTCCTCAACACTCCATGTTCACCCATTTCCTATACATACCAAAACGCCGTATGGTCCACCTACAAGTACCGTCCAATCCTGGTACTCTCAGCCTCAGTCAGTGCTGTCCGTCATCTGCATCCAACATAACAAGGTGCAAGCATAACCCGTGCAAGGGTAAGTAAAACGATACTCAGGAGGGACCCCGAGACCCTATAGGTCTCACAAAATCCATCAAGGATAAATCACAAAGTATGAAATCAAAATATAACCTTACTTAGTTATATGCACAAACATATACCTAAGTTATCAAGTAATCTATCTCAATCGTGAGGAAAACACAGAGGTACTAATTCAGCTCACACAAGGATTTATTCTAGGGGTAGTATGAAGTAATATTCCCAGTCACAATGTCAAACAACTCGTCTATTGGAGAACTCCTCCTCTATTGAGTATAGTGGGCCTACCACATCACACAGAGGAGCTTCCCACTAACCTTAGACTATTGAGGTACTCCTCCTATCAAGTACTGTGGGTCTGCCGTGTCACCAAGGCTGTCCCCCTCATGGCTTGTTGAGGTACTCCTCCTATCGAGTACCGTGGGTCTGCTGTTCCACCAAGGTTCTCCCCACCGCGGGTCTTCCATGTCACCAAGGCGCTCCCCACTGGGCCCGTCAAGTCACTCCGAGTCGAAACAGTCAACAGTCTTCAAGTCTCAGCCAACCACTGGGTTTCCGCACTATGCTCACTTGTCTCCGGGAGGATCTTCTCCACAAGAAACTGGCCGATACTCCAACTTCCATGAATTCCCATGAAAAAGTATCTCAAAGGTCCGCCACATCATAGGGGTATCAACATAACAGATGGCGCGTAAATCAGATGCCCTGTCTGTGAGTTATTAGCCTTTTAGTCCCGGGGGCCCGGTTGGATTTGTGCTCATTCCAACCTGACTGTTCCCCATATTAATCCAAAACAAAGTGGGGTATCAATAAAAGGGACCGAATCACTCCAAGGTTCCCAACACCACTGACGGTTCGTCTAACGGATGTCTGGTGCCAAAGTTATGGCCAAAAGAAATTAATTGGGTCGTAGTGGGCCCGGGTCTGGTCTGACCCGATCAGACCAACTTGGCCCAACCCAGCCTGGGCCGACCCGGTTTGGGTTGACCCAGTCTGACCCGATAGGTCCGGCCCAGCCCGCTGGGTGGACCGGCCCGTTGGGTTCAGCCCGACCTATTGGGTCTGGCCTGGCAGGACACAAGGGGCCGAAGAGGGCTGCGGGTGGCCATGAGGCCGTGGAGGGTGCCGTAAGGGCACGAGGCCGTGGGGTGGCTCAGCCGGGGATGGCGGTCCGGCTACGGTGTGGTGGTCCGGCTACGGGGTGGCGGTCCAGCCCGATCGTAGGGCATCAGTATGGCCGCGGGGCAGTGGTCCGGCCATGGGGGAGGCGGTCCAGCCGCGGGGGCGGTGGTACGACCACAGGGCGGTGGTCAGGCTGCAGGGGGCGGTGGTTCGACCGCGGGTCGGCGGTTCGGCCGTAGGGGTGGCAGTCTAATCGCGGGGCTGCGGTGAGGCCGCGAGGCAGCGGTCCGGCCGTGGGGCGGTGCCTCAGCCTCGGGGCGGCACCTCGGCCATGGGGTGTTGTAGAGCCGCGGATGGCTGTACGGGCCGCGGTCGTCACGGAGGCCGCGGTGCGGCGGCCGCGGAGCAGCACCATTGCGTCGTCGCCTTTTTCGCGACCAGCGGTGGTGCCGGCTGCCGTTCTCATGCCCCAACCATGGATGGTTGCCATCCTCCTCCATCGTAAAGAACACTACAAGATTTGTGGAAGGGTCAGGCCATGTTGGTTTGGACTATACCCTCCACGTTAGGGTGGTAGCATATGGCTCATCAAGAACATGAACATGAATGTTAAATCCTATCCTCCCACAATGATTGTTCCCAACCCACAAAATAAGTAGAATGGGTTCACATGGGAAGTGATAATCAAAAAGAAATAAACCCCTACCTCGTTTGCTTGATGAAATCGAAGAGGTTGCATGGAAGAAGACGAATTGTTGGGAAAAGATGGACGTCAGTGTTGTCATCTTTTTCCTCGATTGTCGATTCGTGCATCGTTGGAGATCCTTTGACAAAGTTTGGAGAAGAAAATGTCGAAGGAGAGGAATTCTTCATTGGTGTTCTTCGTTGGAGAGCTTTTCTCCCAAATATTCTCCTCTTCCAAATCCACCAAAATGAAATGGTAGCCCCAAAATAATAGATTATGTGATCTATTATGTTTTTTGGAATATAATTCAAATTGGGTTAATTAATCTCATAGGTTGGCACAATTAAAGTGGTGGGTTGTCTTAATTATTATGGAGGAGGTTTGGCACAATTAATATTGTAGGAGTTGAAGAGGCTCTCCCACATTCAATGATGGATTTGAAAGGTTTAGGCCTCGGGTGGTCCCCACCACCATAACCTCTCATGGGAGGTTAGGCTCGGGTGGTCCCCACCACCATAACCTCTCATGGGAGGTTAAGGTCTCGTGGTCCCCTCTTATCAACTTCCATATGAAGGTTTTAACAAATAAAATAAAAATAAATGCTACACAAATTTATTTTTATTTTATTCATTCACGAAAAACCCAAAAACTAACTTCCACCCTTGACCAACTACTATTGAGGTGAATGCCTCTTTAATTGAATACTGGCATTGCGAGTTCAACGGTGCCCTCAGATTTCAATTTCGAGCACCAGTTTAAAAGTTATAAAAACCCGCTTGCACGTTTACTGAACGTACCTGAACAAATGTTTAGAAATTCATTCCGGGAACTCTGGGCCTCGAAATCACGTGCTGTCAATTTTTACAGACTCGTAAATTTTTTATTTATTTAAAAAAAAATTTACATAGAAATTCGGAGTCTTTAAATTCTCCCCACATTAGGTCTCTACGTCCCCGTAAGCCACAACTCAAACTAGGTAAACAAGTGGGGGGTAATGAGCACGCATTTGAGACTCCCACTTCTATATGCTCTCCTAGAGGTTCCCATACTGCCAGCGAACGCGCACTAGAGGTATCGACCATCCATAAAGGACCCACTCTTATCAATCCTCAATCTCTACTAGAACCTTCGTAAAAGTTTCCCCATCATCGACGTCCAGTTCTCTATGGTCAATGATGTGAGAAGGGTCGTGCACGTATCTCCTTAGCTGGGACATGTGGAAGACGTCAAGAACCCGATGAAACTGATTTGGAAGAGCTAAGCGGTATTCCACCTCTCCAACTCTGTTGAGGACCTGAAAAGTTACAATGAATCTTGGAGATAACTTTCCCCCTCGGCCAAATCTCCATAGACCTCGTCGGCGTGAGACCCGTAGAAAGATGTGGTCACCATCCTCGAACTCCAGAGGTCTCTGTCTCCTATCAGCATATGACTTCTGCCTGCTCTATGCAGTCTTCATCTGCTCCTAGATGATCTGCACCTTCTCTGTGGTAGCCCATACCATCTCTGGTCCCACTAATGCTGACTCCCCTGGGTGAGTCCAGCACAAAGGTGATCTGCAAGGTCACCCATACAACGCCTCAAAAGGTGTCATCACAATGGTGGAGTGATAGCTGTTGTTGTATGCAAACTCCACCAAATTTAAGTGATCCTACCAGATGCGACCGAAGTCAAGGATACAATCACGCAACATGTCCTCGAGGTTCTGAATGGTCCGCTCAGTCTGACCATCCGTCTGAGTATAGAAGGAAGTGCTCAAACGAAGCTGTGTCCCGAAAGCCTCTTGCAACCCCTTACATAGCCGGGAAGTAAAACTTTCATCACGATCAGAGACAATCGTCGAGGGTAATCCATGTAACTGCACAATCACTTGTATATAGAGGTTTCCCAAGATCTCTACTGAACCCTTCTCTCTGATCGGTAGGAAGTGGGCGGACTTGGTGAGTTGGTCGACGATCACCCAAATCGAGTCATGTCCCCTGGATGTACATGGAAGTACTATCACGGAGTACATGAATATCCCATCCCACTTCTACTCTGAGACCTCTAAAGGCTGAACTAAGCCTGCTGGTACCCCATGCTCCACCTTCACATGCTGAAAAGTGAGGCATCGAGAGACAAACTCTGCTACTGATTTCTTCATTCCTAGCCACCAGTGCTGTCGTCGGAGATCCTAGTACATCTTCACCACTCCTGGATGTACCGATATATGGGATATGTGGAACTCCCTCAACACTTTCTCCTGAAGTGACACTGGTACCATGGTACGTCCTCTAAAGAGGATGAAATGCTCTCCCCCTTCAGAAAATTCATCAGGTGCATGTCCTGTGGATATCTGAGCATGTTGTGCCTTGTAGTCAGCGTCCCCACGTTGCACCTCCCTGAATTGCTGAAGAAGTGGGGGACTGACAGTAAGAGAATGTAAAAAATCTTCTCCATCTCTATCCAAAAAGGATATCTATTAAGCGGCCAACTGCTACATCACCTCACCTAGAAGCTGTATACTAGACCTCCTACTGAGTGCATCTGCTACAACGTTCCCCTTCCCAGGAGTATAGAATATCTCGAAGTCATAGTCCTAGAGGAACTCAAGCCAACTTCGCTGTCTCAGGTTCATGTCCTTCTGAGAGAATATATACCTAAGACTCTTGTGATCGAGTACACTGTAAAATGCTTTCCCATCAGATAGTGTCGCCACATCTTCAAGGCAAATACCACTGCTGATAACTCCAGGTCATGGGTAGTGTAGTTCTGCTCATTCTGTCTCAGCTGTCGAGAACCATATGTGATCACTGATCACTCCTGCATCAGAACACATTCGAGTCCAGTCCCTAATATGTCGCAGTAGACTACGTACCATACGCCCTCCTCCAATAGCCTCAATATGGGGGCACTAGTCAACCTCTTCCTCAGCTCCTGAAAACTCTACTGGCATCTCTCTGACCAAACGAAAGGTTTCCCCTTCTTCATCAAGGCTGAAAGTGGTGCTGCAATTTGATAGAAATCTGGCACAAACCTCTAGTAATATCTGGCCGAACCTAGGAAACTCCGTACCTCTGCCATACTCTTGGGTGGCTCCCAAGCAAGTACCGCCTCAATCTTCGCTGGATCTACTGCAACTACATCCTCCGATATGACATGTCCTAGATAGTGAACCTCTCAGATCTAGAACTAGCACTTCGAGAGCTTACCATAAAGCTAGTGCTCTTAGAGTGTGTCCAGTACTACCTACAAATGATAGGCATGCTCCTCCTTAGTAGTCAAGTAGATCAGAATGTCATCGATGAAGACCACTACAAAGCGATCAAGGTATGGCTGAAAGATCCTGTTCATGAGTCCCATGAACACTACTGAAGCATTGGTCATGTTGAATGGCATAACCGAGAACTTGTAATGGCCATACCGACACCTGAAGACCATATTTTTTACATCCTCGTCTCGTACTCTGAGTTGGTGATATCCTGATCTGAGGTCTATCTTCGAGAACCACCGTGATCCCTTCAGCTGATCAAAGAGGTCTTTAATCCTTGGGAGTGGGTACTTGTTATTCACGGTCACCTAGTTCAGGCGTCAATAGTCAACACAAATCCTTAAGCCCCGATCCGCCTTCTTGACGAACATAATTGGGTCTGCCCAAGGAGAAACACTGGGCCAGATGAATCCCTTCCCCTACAATTTCTCTAATTATACCCACATCTCACAAAGCTCTGTGGGAGCTATTCGATATACTGGTGTAGATATTGGTGCTGTCCCAGGGTACAAGTCAATGTAAAAGTCCACATCTCTGCGAGGAGTTAGACCTGGAACATCATCAGGGAAAACATCCGCGTACTGGTACACCACTACAGGATCGCTTGGACTCTCCACATCAATAGATCTGAGGGTAAGGCTAGCCAAATGATGAGTGATCAGCTGCACTCACCTCCGGGTAAGTCCATCCAGCACTACGAAGGCTCCCTTCTCACCGGTGAAGGTAAACCTGGTCCCATCCATGCGGATACACTGCACCTTGCACCTAATACAGTCAATCTGAGCATGGACTATAGATAACCAGTCCATACCCAAGATGACGTCGTAAGGCCTCAACGCCACTTCTAGGAGATCCTAGCTGAAGCTCTCACCTCCTAGAGTAAGTTCACACTGCCGGAATTGGTGTGTAATCATCGAATATTCTCCCGTAGGAGTCTCTAGCCATAAGGATCAAGACAATGGATCCGTTAGAATTTCTGAGCTCCAAACGAGGGTAGTGAAAATAAAATAATGTCTGGAACCTGTGTTTATAAGTACTTCAGATATGGTGGAGTAAACATAGATCGTACCTCATATCATCTTCGGAGTGTCGTGATCATAGGCATCAGTTGCCTAAAGCTGAGCTCTACCCTGTCCACCTGCTCCCTACGGTCGGGGTGTACCTCCTGGTGGTGGTGGTGGTAACAACTTAAATCTTCACCCACCTCCATCTTCACGACCAGCTCCCCTACCAATTCCGCCTACTCCCTATGGACCTCCTCGGTCGAACCTATGTCTCTACCTGGGTGGTCCTTTGACTGTCTAATGATCATCCATACGATTGGTCAGACAGTCACGATCCATATGACCCTGCCCGCCACATGTGTAACACTGCCTGCTCATGGTATAATTGGTTCCCCCTCGGGTGCCCCGCACAACCGATCCTGAGTCATGCGGTCATCCACCTGTAGGTTTGGTCCTATTGGACCTCTGTGACGTCTGTCTGCTGTCAGCTATAGAAGACTCCACTATGTGATGACTAGTGGTGGATCTCGCTGCTGGATACTACTCAACAAAGAAAATATCCACTAGGAGGGCTCTCTCTAACACCCCCGCCTGCATCGGGATGCTGAGTGAGATCATCAAAGCCCTGATCTCCCACCTGAGTCCCTGCTCGAAGGTCCAGGCCCTGAAGAAAGGGTCCCGCACCATCTCTATGGAGTGGAGTGAGAGGTCAGTGAACCTCACTGAGTACTGAGCTACAATCATACTGCCCTGCTACAGATGAATAATCTCCTGTATGTGCACTGCGCGAAGAGTCGTTGGGAAAAACTCTGCCCAAAACAGGCTCTCGAAGTCTGTCCAGAGAAGCATCACCTAGTTGTGAACCTGGAGCATCAAGCTCCACCATCTGCCTGCTGCTTCCTGTAGAAGGCCGGCGACAAGGATTACCATATGATCATATGGCGTACCTATGAGTCAGAAGACTCTCACTATAGCCTCCATCCAATCCTCAACTTCCTGCGGGTCCTTCTCTCCCCTGAACCTGGGTGGCCTCTAGCGCTGGAACTCGTGAAACGCACTAAAGCAGTGTGCACCCACTGCTACTGGGGATGGTGGCATCGGTGGACCAATGGGTAATGGTACCACTGGTGCCTCTACTATAAGAGGGCCCTGCACTAAGGCCTCGTCACTCAGTGGGCTATCAGTGTGTATAACTCTCGGAACCCTAGCTGACTATCTGCATATAGGCATCCTGAAAAGAAACAGGTGCGCCACAGTTAATAATTTATACCTGGTGAGCTGACTTAAGAGATAAAAAAGAAAACTCTTGAAAAAACACATGAAATCAGTGTTTTCATGCACTGTGTCAGAAATCAGAAGTCAATGTCCTGGGGTATGGATACGTCGGCTGCTGCACCAACACTGGTTTTCTAAAACTAATAAACACACTCACTACACTTGACACTATTTCCATTAAAAAGAAAGATCATAGTGCTATGTTTTGCGGTAGAATCAACTCCTATGATACCAATTTGTCACGAAACATCCCCCGGGGATTGTGCCGTGACTACCACAAGCCCATCTTCCATAGGCCAGGGGATGGTGACTAGCACTGAAGGCGTATTCCCTAAAACTGGGAAGGCATTGACTTTATAACCTGTAAGCACATGTAACCAAGCACACAACAAGATAGGCACACATATAAACTGAACTGTAAATAGAGTGAGTGCAGTAAGTAAAAGGGGCCAGAATACAAGCCCAACTGGAAATTACAAGTACAACTGTGATAGAATACAACTAAAGAAAAGGGAAAGTCAGCTACTGGGTCATCCTCCGAGGTTCCTACCTGCAGGATAGGTACATATAGCCTCCTCAACACTCCACATCCACCCGACTACTCTGCGTACTAAAACGCCATATGGTCCACCTCTAGGTACCATCTAGTCCTGGTACTCTGAGCTTCAGTCAGCGCTGTCCGTCATCTGCATCCAATACAACAAGGTGCGGGCGTAGCCCGTGCATGGGTGAGTAAAACGATACTTAGTAGGGACCCTGAGACCCTCTAGGTCTCACAAAATCCATCAAGGATAAATCACAAAGTATGAAATCAACAGATAACCTTACTTAGTTATATGCCCATACATATACCTAAGTTATCAAGTAATCCATCTCAATCACGAGGAAAACAAAGAGGTACTGACTCAGCTCACACCAGGATTTATTTTAGGGGTAGTATTAAGTAACATTCCCAGTAACAACTTCAAACACCTTGGTTTCTAGAGAACTCTACCTCTATCAAGTAGAGTGGGCCTATCGCGTCACACATAGGCACTTCCCACTAACCTTGTACTGCTGAGGTACTCCTCCTGTCGAGTACCGTGGGTCTTCCGCATCACCAAGGCACTCCCCACCATGGGTCTGTCGCGTCACCAAGGCGCTCCCACTCATGGTCTACTGAGGTACTCCTCTTGTCGAGTATCGTGGGTCTACCACATCACCAAGGTGCTCCCCACCGTGGGTCTTCCACATCACCAAGGTACTCCCCACTGGGCCTGTCAAGTCACTCCAAGTTGAAACGGTCATCAGTCGTCAAGTCTCAGCCAGCCACTGGGTTTCCGCACTATGCTCGCTCATCTCCGGGAGGATCCAATCCCCAATCTACTGGTCGATACTCCATCTTCCATGAAGTCTCATGAAGAAGTATCTCAAAGGTCCTCCACATCATAGGGGTCTCAACGTAATAGATGGCGCGTCAATTGGACGACCGGTCTGTGAGTTATTAGCCTTTTAGTCCTGGGAGCCCAGTTGGATTCATGCTTGATGCAACCTGAAAATTCCCCATATTAATACAAAAGACAGTGGGGTATCACTCAAAGGGACCGACTCACTCCAGGGTTCCCAACACCCCTGACGGTTCGTCTAACGGACGTCTGGTGCCAATGTTATGTCCAAAAGAAAGTAATTCAGGTCGACCCAGCCTGACCCGCTGGGTACGTCCCGGCCCATTGGGTGGCCTGGACTATTGGGTTCAGCCCGACCTTCCGAGCGGCCCAGCTTGCTGGGTCCGGCCCGACAGGCCGCGAGGGTCTGTAGAGGGCTACGGGTGGCCGCGAGGCCGCAGAGGGTGCCACAAGGGCGTGAGGCTGCGGGGCGGCAGTCTGGCCATGGGGTGGCCCCTCAGCTGTGGGAAGAACCTCGACCGTGGGGTGGTGTAGAGCCATGGACAAAGGTAGTGTTTTCAGCCATCACGTAGGCCGCGGGGCAGCGGTGGTGGCTGCGAGGCGGTGCCGTTACGCTGTCACCTTCATCACGGCCGACGATGGTGCCAGATGCCATTCTCGTGCCCCAACCATGGATGGTTTTCATCCGCCTCCATCGCAAATAACACCACAATATTTGCGGAAGGGTCGGGTCATGTTGGTTTGACCCATACCCTCCGCGTTAGGGTGGTAGAATATGGCCCATCAAGAACATGAACATGAACATCAAATCTTATCCTCCTGCAATGATTATTCCCAACATGCAAAAAAATAGAAGGGGTGCACATAGGAAGTGATAAAAAAAGAAATAAAGTCCTACCTCTTTCATTTGATGATGTTGATGAGGTCATAAGGAAGAAGACAAATCGTTGGGAAAAGATGGACGTTAGTTTCGTCAGCGTTTTTCTCAATTGTCGCTTCGCGCATCATTGGAGATCCTTTGACGGAATTTGGAGAAGAAAACGTCAAAGGAGAGGCATTATTTGTTGGTGTTATTAATTGGAGAGCTTTTCTCCCAAATCTCCTCCTCTCCCAAATCCACCAAAATCAAATGGTAGCCCCAAAATAATAGATTATGTGATTTATTATGTTTGTTGGCATATAATTCAAAGTGGGATAACTAATCTCATAGGTTGGCACAATTAAAGTGGTGCGTTAGCTTAATTATTGTGGAGGAGGGTTGGAACAATTAATATTGGAGGAGTCGAAGAGGCGCTCACACATTTAATGAGGGAGTTAAGAGTTTTAGGCCTCATGTGGTCCCTAGCACCATAACCTCTCATGAGAGGTCAGGCTCGGGTGGTCCCTACCACCATAACCTCTCATGGGAGGTTAAGTTCTGGTGGTCCCCACTTCTCAACTTCCAAATGGAGGTTTTAACAATAAAATAAAAATAAAATCCACACAAATTTATTTTTATTTTATTCATTCACAAAAAACCCAAAAACTAACTTCCACCCTCGACCAACTGCCGTCAAGGTGAATGTCTCTTTGAGCGAATACCGACACTACGAGTTCAACGGTGCCCTCAAATTTAAATTTGGAGAACCAATTAAAAAGTTATAAAAACACACTCTCACCTTTACTGAACGTACCCGAAAAAAAGTTCAGAAATTCATTCTGGGCACTCTGGGCCTCAGAATCTTGTGCCGTCAATTTTTGCAGACTCATAAAATTCCCATTTATTTAAACATTATTCAAATCATTCCTTTCACACATCCAAACAAAACCATTTTACACACACATACCAATCAGACCACAATTCAACACTTCATGTCAAACAGATTAAAAAGCCCCAACTATTCCTTTTAATTTAAAACCATTTAAAAAATATTTCACAATATCCACATTTACCAACACACAAATAATTTTTTTAAAAGGGGTGAAAACACACCAAAAAACCTTGAAATGAAACATTCTTTATAAAAAATGTCAACCGGACCATTTATCAGCGGCGCATGCAATGTCCATCAAAATAGTTTCTAATTAACACTCAACATGATTCCAAAAACAAGTTCCATCCTACAAAATTATTTAAATCGTTAAATCAGAGTCACAAAACAGGTGCAAAACTAATGAGACATTTAATTAAACAAACAGTGTGCATAATTGTAATAAAACGACCTTATTTTTTTTCACAAAACCAGAATTTAACTACCAATTTGCATCATAAATAAATTAACCAGATGTTGAACAATAATAAATAGCACATATATATAGGGCACAAAAAGCAAAAAATAGTTGCAACTTAAATTCTAAAAGGCAGTGCAATGGGAACCACCTCCGATACATGACGCGATGAAACACCCAATGAAAATCACCTCGCGTGGGTCCTAAAAACTCAAACCTACCAAGAACAACCACTAAATTAACCAAAAATCCTAATCAAACAAGGATAAAACAAAACAAAAATAAAATAATTATAATGGTATACTGACGGGGGGGGGGGGGGGGTTGTGATTTGAGATAGACCATCAGAGGGCTGGTCGAAGCAACGCCGACAAGGCGGGTTGGTTGGGGCAATGCCGGCAGGGTACAAGCCGACAGGGGGCATGCACTGGCAAGGGAGAAGCTTGCGGGTCAGTCGTAGAAGTTTCTGCACACCAAATAGGAGGTCCGAGGGGGTTGTGGGTTGGCCAAAGAGACCACAACCACCGAAGGAGGGGGCTACCACCGGAGAAGGGCCGACCTAGGGGGTCTGGTGTAGGTAGCTAGACAGTGGCGGTGTGAGGCGGCCGACGGGCGGGGTGCGGGTGAGCCAGACAGGAGCCGGGGCACCAGGCAGCAGCGAGCAGGGTGCGGGTGAGCCGAACAGGAGTCGGGGTGATAGGAAACGACGGTGTGAGGTGGCTGACAGGCATGGAGTTGGTGAGCCGGGTGCTGCAGAGGGGTGCGCAGCACGGGTGAAGGAGAAGGGAGAGGAGATAGGGAGATGGGGCGTACAACAAACCCTGAAAAAGAGTTAAAAAAAGATAATAAAAAGAAAAAGAAAAATATATACATGTCTATCTATATATATATATATATTAAATATACTTTCTAAAAATAAATTAATAATAAATCAAATAATAATAATAATAATAATACTAATAATAATAAAAATAATAAAATCATCATCATAATAATAATAGTTATACCTTAATGATAATAACAATGGTCTTAAAAAAAATTAGTAACATTGATATTTAGCGGTCATAAATATGTACATAATTTATAAAAAACATTAATAATAATAACATAAGTAGCCGCATGGGTACCAGGCTGACCGCACAACTCCTGCTACCATACGGTGCTTGCGCACCGACCTAACTAATAATAATAACAACAAGATGATAAAAATTTAAAAAAATAATAAAAGTATTTATTTCATAATAATAAATTTATTACCAATATTTTTTTTAAATGGCACAATTAATTAACATTTATTTATTCACTTTAGTACTTCGAAGATGAAAAGGCCACACAGTTGCCTCGGCGAAGCCGTGCGGCATCGCGCTCCGCCCGTGTGTCCAATGACGTCGAACCCAAAACATGCACTTTTTAACATAAATTCAGAAATATATTCCCGGAATCACCCCGGACCCCAGAAAAAATATTTAAAGGATGAAAAAATAATTAAATAAATCTATACCCATAGGTCGGGATGTGACAAAATACCCTTTACACTTCCATGATATCATTACACTATTCCTTGGTAAATGACTCCAAAATTTAATAATAATGTATTTTGGGGAGTTATTGTGTCTATTTAGACTCAACCAAGGCTTTCCACACATGTTTTAAACATTTTCCAAGTCATTTATCATATGTTTTTACATTTTAACAATTTTATTTTTACCCTAGTAACTATTTTTTAACTAAGTAATTTATATTTTATTTAAAAATATAAGGTAACCCCTATTAAAAAATTTTGATGTTTCAAAAATAAATTTGATCTCCATTTAATCTAATTAAACATATAAATATTATACAATAAACTTTTAATTTAAAATATATAATATATAATAAATTATTTTTTTGTAGAAAAAAATACTTTTGACCATTATGTGTTCTTAATATTATTTATTATTGATTACCAATTGAATGAGTGTTAAAATAAATATATATAGGTTTTAACATAATATTATATTCATAATTTAAATTGTTTTAATTTAATTTCTTAGATAAAAATTACACAATATTAATAAAACAATTCATTGAAAAATGGTTTTACCATTATTTCAGTAATTAATTTTAATCTTAATAATGTATTTATTACTAAAAATTAAATTAAATTTTTCAATTAATATTAACATTTTGAACTCAAATAGGAAATAAATTTAGTTATATTTAATTTTTTAAAGTGATAAAGTCTATTTTTTAAATATAAGCATATAAAAACAATTTTTATTGTGAAATATTACTTGTGTTTCAAAAATGTTAAACATGTGTATTAAAAATTCATCATAGTATATTTAAATTATTTATATTTCTTATTAAATATATATTTTGTACATAAAAGGTTTTTTTAATTTTTTAATTCATTCTGGTATTATAAAAGTGACAGTTTTTAGCAAAATCAATATTTTTACTATTCACCTAAAAATCAATTATTTTAGAAAAAACCCAAAAATTCATCTTAAACTAATTTTTATGAGTTTAATTAAAAAATGATGTTAGTTTCATCAAATTAAAATTAAAATTATCATATAGATTAATTTCTATATAGGAACACAAAATGCAATAAATGCTATTTATTTCCACTAATTTAACAGCTATAACTATCATCTTTAATAATTTAATTTTATTAAAGTTTCACAGTTTTGGTTTTGTTCGATATTTAATGTAACATAAGATACTCAAATCAATATTTATTAAGGGGATATAATCACTAATATCTCAGGTCATTACGTCAATGATTCTAGAATTACCAAACTATTAGTATAATATGAAATACCATAACAACATATATTTCAAATATGAAATAATTTTTCATTTATGAAAAATATCTTCAAAGAGTAACTGTAGAGAATCTTATTTTTCTATGTAAGACTTTGGAATATTTCTAGGAATACTTTCGGAGCCATACACTGAGATGGTGTGCGATTTTGAGCGATGGAGATCCCAGAATTAATTTTATAAAAATATTAAATATATTTGTATTGCTCACACAGAGTTTTCCTAAAAAATGAAATATCTCATAAATGGAGTCTCAGATCAGAAATATGATACCACAAATGAATATGAAATATAGAGTTTACCCTAAGCGTGACCTAAAGTTTGTTGGAACAGGACGTTCGGATGGGGCTGCCATTGGTGGGTGTATTTGATAAATTAATTAATTCAATTAATTTATTTAATGAACCTAAACCCAAATAACTCACAGGCGAAGACTCAGATGAGAAATTTGATACCACAGATGAGTCCGGAACATGGTGTTTACCCCAGGCGTGATATAAAATGGGCCAGAGTGGGACGTTCATACCTCTTTCTCATTGGAAGTACATTAAGTGGATTAATTAATTAATTAATTAATTAATTCACTTAAACTAAACTAAAAAGTTTATAAATATATTGTCTCGGAATATTGGCAAGTGTTAGCCTCATAATCCTGGAAATCTCCAACAAATATCTCCTCCCTCCTGCATTAGCGAATCAAATTCGACGACGACAAAAATCTGGATCAGAGCAGATTAGGAAGCAGTAAATGTAGTGATATCTCTCAAATCATCTTCAGACGCGTTCTTCATAAAAAATAAATCCATAATTGATTTATGACTTGTTATGTGTGGTTTCCTGCCTTTATAATTAAAATATTTATCATGATCAATTCCCTCTCTTTGATCTGTGTTAATTTGAGCCTTTTCATGAGTATATGTAATCAAAATAAATTATTCTTTCAATTTATTTCTTATCCATGCCATATTTCTCACCCCGGTTTCCCCGCTATGAAATCGTTGGCCAAGAATGTTGGACCAATGTTTTTTACCAACTTTGTTATTGGTATTTTCCCTACACCATTCTTCATGTTCTTCATTGTTGGACCATGAGGTCATAATTCAACCTTTTCAGGGCAGGTTCGAGTGCAGTCAAACCCCCAGATTCATTGTGGTAGCATGAATGACATGCAAATCGATGGTTTGGTAACAAATTGACAAATGAGCGGAATTGTGTTTAGTGAACAGATCGATTTGGTACCATAAGTGTGAACTTTATGATCAGAGGTGGTTTAAGATTGGATCAGTTATCCCCGTTTCCTCGATTAGCGTGCGGTGATGACATATGGTGTGACACGATTTATTCCAAGTGGAGGCCATACGTGGAGTCTCATGACAGTAGCTGCTCGACATTGGCATGATGGTGGTCAGTCTCAGATATTTTACATGGTGGTCAGATGTTTTCAACGTGATGAACGTTAATAATAATTAATAATAATAATAATAATAATAGTGATGAGTTGATAAAAGTTAATGGATGATTTGTTATTAGTATTATCATTAATAATAGTAATGGTGACACAAAAATGGATATGAGTGGTTAATAAAATTAAATGAGTTTAATTTAATGAGAGTTGTATTATTATTAATATTATTCACAATATTAATAATATGAGTATTTAATGAAATGTGGAATTAAATGATTCAATTAATGAATTAAAGATACGCCTATGTGGTGGTTTGAGTGTGAGTTGGGCATGATGGCCAGTAAGGGTCATGCTCCTTCATTATTATAGTTAATAATAAATGAAGTGAATTAATGAAAAAAAGAAAGAATAAGAAACAAATAAAGGGGTGTTCCTTCTTTATGCGCATGGAGAAGGGGGTTGGAGTTTCTGGGGTTGGTTTTCCATGGATATGAGGTTTAATTAAATAATAAAATAATAATAAAATATTATTATTATTATTTTGGGCGTCAAACCAAAATTCATTCGTAAGTTCTTCATGTGACATCGGATTGATGAACCATCACTGACATAATGACCTTAGAATTGAGACGTTCATTTTAAGAATGATGTTGGATACCTTTTTCAGACTTGTCCCTTAGGTCAATTAAACACCCAATAATAATAAAAATTACTAATATTACAAAAATTTTGTATCTGACATATCTTCCTCATAAGATGTCGGAATAACGAACTGTCTATGACCCGATGACCCTAAAATTAAGATATTTGTTTCAAGACCAATTTTAGGTATTTATTTTTGACTCATGTCTTGGGCCCACGAAGCACCGTTAGTGTGTGATGCGGTGAAATGTGACTTTTTCACCAGATATCCTATTGAGCTAAGTGAATAGTCTATCCCAAGCATTTTTCTGTGGGGATTTCAATGGTGTGATCTATTTGGCCATTTAATTCCATTTGAAGAGGCATATTAGTGAAATTGATTTTTTCCCTCAGACTGATGATGAGCCTCATGCATTTGTCAGGACTTTGTCCAAGACACATCATGTAGTATGATTACATGCCATGTAGTGCTACATGGCCAACAAGCCATGTTCTGGAGAAGACATGTCCAGAAAACAGAGTGGGGCCACATGCCGTGTGGGTCCCCAACATTCCATGTACCTCTTTTTGAGGAAAATTCAAAGTTTCATATCTCCTTCATTTGAACTCAGATTTTGGCTTGTGAGTAGCCTATCCTGAGTTCTTTTCCATGTAGAATGTGATGGAGCTATTAGTTGTGGTCTAAAGATACAATGTGGAATATTCTAGGAATGGAACATTGAGGTGACACCCGATGATGGAAAGGATCATGCAGGATCACGAGAGCTTTCCGGGTGTTACCCTCCAACAAGGATGGTAGTGGAGTTCCCCGAGGACCCTTTTTGGGTGTTACCCTATAGTAAAGTTGGGTATTAGAGTTCACTTACAACTTCTTCCGGGCATTACCCTCCAGTAGGGTTGGGTAGTGGAGTTCCTTGATGACTTCTTCTAGGCATTATCCTCTAGTGAGGATGGGTAGTGGAGTTCCTTGAAGACCTTTTAGGGTGTTACCCTCCAGTGGGGCTGGGCAGTGGAGTTCCCCGATGACATTCTCGAGCGTTACCCTCCAACAGGGCTAGGAAGTGGAGTTCCTTGGTGACTATTAGAGTAGGACCCTTCTATTTTACTAGGGCATGTGATCCTTACTTATAGTTTGTGACCCCTATATTATGAGGTATGGTGATGAGATGTGGTTTGACATAGCTTTGGACTCACAAGGAAGAGAGAAACTTTCCCCATTGAGATGCGTTTTTTTGACGTGACCTAAAACCTTGGAGGGAATTCAGTTCCACCCAAAGCAGATAGTATCAAGGTGTGGTGAATAAGTTCCTTAAAATTGTGTGTTCAAGGAATACGTGTGGGATGCTGGGCATCATTTATGGATTCTCTTGGAACTATTGGTTACTCATCTTCTTTGGATTTGCTGTGAGATGGAGATACTCTCTATGTCTTATTTGGGATTCTATTATTGAGCATATATATATATATATATATATATATATATATATATATATCCTTCTTCTATATCCACTCCTTGGGTTCGGTTACTCTCCTCCTAGGAGAGGCAAAGATGCGCGGGGTATACCATGTGATTTTCATGTCTAGCTTCTCATGGTTGGATGAGTCTAATCTCCTACTATAGGTGGAAAAATATCAACGGGTAGTTCATATACTCACCATGTTTATACCCTTGTGCTTGGACGATCTTACTTTCACTCTTTGTTGGGTTGAGCTGTACTCTTTGACTGTACCTTGTCTGTCTACTATTTTTCTCTTACATTATATTTCTTACTATTCCCCCTTCACCCCTTTTAGGTTTCTCTATTGGGTATGTATATACTCACCCCTATATAAGAATTTCCCAAACATGTCATGTCTTTTACAGATGATGGGTAGGTTAACCATGACTTTAGAGGAGCTTAGGGATACTGGGTTCTTGGACTGCCTATGAGGGTTGTACCTTGGGATTCAGGAGCTGGGCTCTCTTAGCATTTACTTTCCCAGTTTTGTTACATTGGGATATATTTCTAGTTGGGTGTGTAGTTTTTCCATTTACCTTTCAGTTTTCACTACCATACTTTTGCACTATCTATAGGTTCATGTATTTTTGGTTTGCTTTATATAAGTGTTTCATCTTTTCTACTTTCCCTCCACACTTTTTCATAGATTTGGATATGTGAGTGCGTAAAAGTTATTAGTAAAAGGCCTCCATGAGTTAGTCATGACTTTGGTGTTTGTCACCACCCTTAGCCTATGGAGTCGGGTTTGGGGTAGTTGCAGCTCAAGCCCTGAATTGGGTTGGATCGTGATAGATTGGTATCAGAGTAAGTTCATTATTTATTATGTTGTTTGGACATATCCCCTTAAGAGGATTTTTTTTGGGTTTAGGACAATGATGTCTAAGTGTCTCGAGTGAAACTCTTAGGCCAGGGAGTTTAGTAATGGCGTGGAGGCCGACGTATCCATTCACCAGGAACTTGACTACCTGCTTGTCGACTTAGCATGCTGGGACTTTTATTACAGGGATCAATGGTACATGAATCATATATGATTGAGTCTTAGCTGTCCTTCTTGAGTCATATCCACATTGTTGTTGATATATATATATATATATTCTCATCTAACCGTAATACTCCTTGATAACTTTCAAAATGCCTCTGTGATGCCATCCAGCTAGGATACCAACTCCAGTTTGTAATGACGACCCTATGAGTGATGAGGCCTCAGTTCAGGGTCCATACTGTTATCCCTTTCCTCCAGGTGGGAAGGTAGAATCACCTCCACCTATTGAGTAGTATATCATCCTAGTTGAGATGGATGAGGATGTGTGTAGGCTTAGCACACTTCACGAGTTCTAGCATCAGAGACTGCTGAGGTTCTACAGGGATCCATATTATCTGGTAGTAGAGGATTGGATAAAGTCAGCAGTTTGTATCTTCAGGATTGTTTAGACCCTGATAGATCAGGTGGTGACATTAGTAGATGACCTTTTCCATAGAACAGCTGGGTGTTGGTGGATCCTTGTTACACAGATGCATCAGGTGGTGACATTGGTAGCTGACCTTTTCCATGGAACAACTGGGCATTGGTGGATCATTATTACATAGATGCATGATGACTCGACACTCTTATTGTATGACTACCATTAGATTTTACACGAGGAGTACTAACCATCCTTTTTGCACTGGGTCTGGATCTAGGAGATTTTGGAGTTGCAGTAGGGAGGGATGACTATCGATGAGTATGCAGTGAGGTTTACAGACCTTACATGCTACTCCCTTGACATGATCCATGATGGATGCTTCCAAGCATAGAAGTTTGAGAAGGGAATCCACTGAGAGATTCGAGCCAACGTCGTGCCCTTATGCATCCCACCTATGCCAGGGTGTTGGAGTGGGCACTAGTGATAGAGAGATTTCTGTCAGAGGGATGTTAGGTAGTTGGAGCTATTAGTGGGAATCCTAGAGCTAAGTCATCTGCAGCAGCTAGCAGATTCCAGGAACCAGGATCTCAGAGTAGGAGACCCTTAAGTAAGTAGGCTCAGGCATGCAGTCACATGAGGTCGAGACATCACAGATCTGTAGGGAAACCTATAGAGGGGTGTTTATTTACATGTGAAGGGAGAGGTCACATGGAACATGATTTAACAACCATATATACTGAGTAGCCCATATAGATAGATGATATAACATCATGGTAGAGGTAACGTCGTGATCAAGGATCTCTAAGGAATGGACATGGTGATCCCCAAGAAGGAAGAGCTGGAAGAGGAGAAGGAGGAGTTATGGGTGGTGGACATCACAATGATATCCTTCCACCACCACCATGTGGCCCACATTAGGCTCAGAGAGCTGGTGGCCGGGGCCGTAGATAGCTGTAGGCTTTGGATGTCTATGATTCCATAGTGCATGATATGATAAGAGGTATGCTAATAGTAATTGTTAGACATTGGGTGAGGGAATATTTTTTTAACACTTCTTTATCAAGGTTTAAACTTGAGTTAAATGAGGTGTTGGTGTAACCTTATGTTAGTGTTGTTCGATGTAGCTTCTAATTCATGAGGAATAGGGGTTCTTCCACCATTGAGATGCATTTTTCAGATTCAATCAAAAATGTGGGGGTGAGTCAGTGCTGCCCAAAGAAAATAGTATTGAATTGTGATGTATGAGTCCCTCTAACTTTTGAATTTAGGGAGAGGTTATGTGATGGGGTGTCAGAGTAGGTTCTCTCATTGCCGGTGGAGTTTTTCTACTTGACCCTTTTTTCTTGGGATGCCACTAGTGGGTGTGGTGGAGTTTCTAGATTGGATTTACTCTCCTTATAAGGGAGGTAAAGATTTGCAGGGATTTCCATGTGCTTTTTGTTTCTAGATTCTTGTGGTTGTATGATTCTACTCACCTACCTTGTTTGTTAGTACCCTTTCATGCTCAGCGTCAACCTTGATGCAGTAACAAGAAGTTATCGCATATAGGTTGAGGCAGTTGAGACCCTATTAATAGAACTACATGGTTCACTACCTAGAGATGAAAGTGGTAGTCTTATCCTTGAGGACGTGGAAACACTACCTCTTAGGGCTCATCGACTGTGACATATTTCAGGACCAGATATTCTTAGGAGTTTCACCTGATGGATTTTTTTACAAAAGGAATCACGTCATCCTTTTTAGGGATGAATGATGATTCCTGTTATGTTACGAGAGGATGTAATGATGGAGTTTCACACTTCTCCTTTGGATGTACATCCTGGTGTAGGTAAGATGTATAGAAAAGCCAGATGTAGGTTTATTATCCCCAACTTTCTGCTTAGTTATGATTTTAGAGGACAAAAAAATTTGAAGAAAGTAATAATGTAGAGACTCTAATTTTTCCATGTAAGATTTGGAATATTTCTAGGAATATTTTTAGATCCAAGCACTAAGACAGTGCATGATTTTGAGACTCAATGAGCCCAAAATTTATTTTATAAAAATATTAAATATATTTTTATTGCACATGAACATTTTTCCTAAAAAAGTGGAATATATCTTAAACGGAGTCCTGGATCATAAATCTAATACTACGATTGAATCCAGGATATGGATTTTACCCTAAGCATAGCCTAAATTTGGTCAGTGCGGGATGTTCAGATGGGGAAACCATTGGTGGGTGCATTTAATAAATTAATTAAATTAATTAATTTATTGAATAACCATAAACACAAATAAATCTTATAAGGAGACCCAAATAGGAAATCTGAGACCACGGTTGATTCTGGAACACGATGTTTACCCTAGGTGTGATATGAAATGGGTTGGTATGTTCGTACCCCTCACTCGTTGGCAGTAAATTAAGTGGATTAATTAATTAATTAATTTAACCTAAACTAAAAAGTTTATAAATATACTATCATGACATATTCGATAGGGTTAGCCTAATAATCTTGGAAATCACCGATAAATCCCTCCTTCCTCCTATATTGGTGAATAAAATCTAATTATGAAAAGACTTTAGATCGGAGAAGATCAGGAAGTAGTGAATGAAATAACATCTCTCAAATCATTGGTGGATGCGTTCTTCATTAATGATCAATCCATAATCTAGTTGAGACTCATTATATATAGTTTTATACCCTTATAATTAAAATATTGATCATGATCAATTCCCTCTCTTTGATCTTCATTAATTAGAGTCTTTGCATGAGTTTTTGTAATAGAAACAAATTATTCTTTCAATTTATTTATTATACATTCCATATTTCTCACCCCAATTTCCTAGAAATGAAATTTTTGGCCAAGAATGCCGGGACAAAGATTTTTATCACCTTTTTTATTAGTGATTTTCCCTCACAATTCTTCGAAATATTCATTGTTGGACCATGGGGTCACAATTCTACTTTTCTGGGGTGAGTTAGAGCATGGTCAAACTTTCGGATTCTTTGTGGTAGCATGATCAACATGTAGATCGACGGTTTGGGGATTGATTGATAAATGGTCTGGATGGTGTTTGGTGAATGGATCAGTTTGGTATGATGAGTGTGAGATTTGTGATCGGAGGTGATTTGGGATTGGATCAGTGAACCCTATTTCCCTAGTTGGTGTGTGGCGATTATGTGTGGCATGATGATATTGATTTTGAGTAGAGGTTATGCGCGAAGTCTCATGACATGGGGTTCTCGGTGTTGGCATGGTGGTGGTCGGGCTCAGATCTCCGACGAGGTGGTTGATGTGGTGAACACGATGAGCATTAATAATTAATAATAATAATAATAATGGTGATGAGTTGATAAAAATTAAAGGCATATTTGTTATTATTATTATCATTAATAATAATAATGGTGATAAAAAAATGTGTGAGAGTGGTTAATAAAATTAAATAGGTTTAATTTAATGGGAGTTATATTATTATTAATATTATTCATAATATTAATAATATGAGGATTTAATGAAATGTTGAATTAAATGAATCGATTATTGAATTAAAGAGGTTCCTATGTGGTGGTTTGGGTGTGAGCTGAGGGTGATGGCCAGATAGGCTCATGTTCCTTCATTATTATAAATAATAATAAATGAAGTGAATTAATGAAAAAAAGAAGAAGAAAAAATAAAGGGGTGTGCCTCCTGTATGTGCGTGGAGAAATGGGGGGGGGATGGAGTTTCCTAGTGTAGGTTTTCCATGGATATGAGGTTTAATAAAATAATAAAATAATAATAAAAAATTATTATTATTATTTTTTTGGGTGTCAAACCAAAATTCATCCGTAACTTCTCCGTGCACCATCATATTGACAAACCGTCAGCAGTAGCGTGGACCTGAAATTGAGATGGTCATTTTAAGATTGATATTAGATGCCTTTTTCAGACTCGTGCCTTAGGTTAATGAAACACCCAATAATAATACAAATTATTATTATTTTTGTATTTTTGTATCCGACATATCTCCCTCATACTGTGTCAGAATGATGAACCATTTGTGACAATGTGACCCTTAAATTAAGGTAGACGTTTCAAGACCAATTTTGAGTATTTATTTTGGACTCGTGGATTAGGACCATGTAGAACTGTTTGCGTGTGATGTGGTGAAATGTTATTTTTTCATCGGGTGTCCGATTGAGGCAAGTTGATAGTCTATCCTGATCATTTTTCCACGTGGATCAAAATGGTGTGATCCGTTTGGCTATCCTAGGTCATTTAAAGAGGCCTATTAGTGAAATTATGTTTTTCCCTTGGACTGGTGATGAGTCTCGTGCGTTTGTTAGGACTTTGGACATGACAGGTCATGTAGTATGCTTAAACATCATGTATTTATACATGACCAGAAAGCCATTTCTGTAGATAAAATGACCAAGTAGCAAATCAGGACCACATGCTGTGTGGGTCCCCGGCATGCCGTGGACCTTTTTTAAGGAAAATCCAAAGTTTCTTATCTACTTCATTTAAACTCATATTTTGGACCATGAATAGTATATCCTGAGTGTTTTTCGACATAAAATGTGATGGAACTCTTAGTTGTGGATTTTGAGATACGATTTGGAATGTTCCAAGCATGGCACACTGAGGAGATACTCGATGAAGACAACAATCATGTAGGATCACCAGAGATTTCTGAGCATTACCCTTCAGTAGGGATGGGCAGTGGGGTTCACTGAGGACCCTTTCTAGGTATTACCCTCTAGTAGGGCTGGGCATCAGAGTTCCCCGATGACTTCTTCCAGGAGTTAACCTCTAGTAGGGATGGGTAGTGGAGTTCCTTGATGACTTCTTCTAAGTGTTACCCTCTATCAGGGATGGGTAGTGGAGTTCCCTGATGAATTCTTCTAGGTGTTACCCTCTAGTAGATCTAGGTAGTGGAGTTACCTAATGATCTTTATGGGCATTACCCTCCAGTAGTTCTAGGTAGTGAAGTTACCTAATTACATTCTCGAGTGTTACCCTCCAGCGGTGCTAGGTAGTGGAGTTCCTCGGTGACTATTAGAGTAGGAAAATCCTATTGTACAGGGTCATGGGATCCTTACCTAGAGTTTATATCCCATCAAATACACAACACAGTGACAAGACATGGTTTGACGTAGATTTGGACTCATAAGAAAGAGGGATGCTTTCCCCATTGATACAAGATTTTGTGATGTGACCTAAAACTATGTGGGTGATTCAGTGCTACCCAAAGCAGATAGTATCAAGGTGTGGTGAATGAGTTCCTTAGACTTGTGTGTTCAGGGAAGACGGGTGGGATACTAGGCATCATTGATGGATTCTCTAGGAATTGTTGGCTACTCATATTCTTGGGATGATCTGTGAGATATAGATCCCCTTACTCTCTCATTTGGGATTCTTTGATTGAGCTCGCACATGTACGCGCGTGCACACACACCCACACACACACACACACACACACATCCTTCTTTTATACCCACTCAATGGGTTTGGTTACACTTATTTTGGGAGAGGTGAAGACACGTGGGGTATGCCACATGATTTCTGTGTCTAGCTTCTCATGATTGGATGAGTTTACTCTCCTACTATAGGTGGTGAAGGATTGATGGGTAGTTTATCTACTCACTGTGTTTATCCCCTTATGCTTGTATAAGCACACTTTCAATATTTTTTTGGGTTGAGATGTACTCTTTCACTATACCTTGTCTATATACTATCTTTCTATTCCATTGTATCTCTTACTGCTCCCCCTTGACCCCTTTCAGTGAATTCTACTAGGTATGTATATACTCACTCTTACATTGGCCTTTCCCACACGTGTTGTGTCTTTTTCAGATGACATATAGGTCGACCATGACTTCATAGGAGCTTAGGGATACTGGGTGCTTGGACCATGTACAATGGTCACAATTTGTGATTCAAAAGCTAGGCTATCTCAATGTTTACTTTTTCAGTTTCTTCAGTTTGGGAAATATTTTTGGTTAGACGTGTATTTTTCCTCTTTACCTTTCAGTTTTCACTAACGTACTTTTATACCATCTAGTGGTTCATGCATATTTGGTTTACTTTATAGCAGTTTTGCATCTTTTCTACTTTCCACATACACTTTTTCATTAATTTGACTGTGTGTGTGTATAGGTTCTTAGGAAAAGGCCTACCTAAGTTAGTTATGCCTTCAAAGCTTATCGCCACCCCCTGGACTATATAGGTAGGCTTGGGGTAGTCACGGCTCGAGCCCTATCTTGGTTCAGGTCATGATAGTAACCACACTCTTTTTCATCACTTCTTATGAAACTCTTTAACATATTTAGAGCATCTAATTTATGTTTCATAAACATAATAAATATAATGTAAGTAAAGTAATAAATAAAATAAATAAAATAATTAACTCCCAAAACTGACTACTTTCTCATGGGCTTTAAAGTTTATGAATGAATTAGTTCTAAACAATGTTATGTATGAATCTCAAACCTTATATATGAGAAATTAAGGAGCTTCCCCTCATATGTAAATAAAATTTAGTCAATATATCTTTTCATTTTAGGCAAGTCATGAACAATTTTTCTTTGAGAAATATTTATTATATTCCTTTATCCATGATAAAAAAGTATTCTATGCTAGATTTAATTTTCATCCATCATGATTAAATATCATGTATTCTAAGCATTTCAAATTTGATATAAATTTCTCCTTGTTCACTGCACTTTTGTAACAACCTTTCCACATTCAATCCCTTTTACCCAAAAATTGTCTTTACTAAAAGTTAAATCATTACCTTCATTAAAAAGCTGTGAAACACTTAACAATTTGGGTTTTATCCCATCAATATAAAGGGTGTTCTTGGATTTAAATTGTTCTTTTATAATATCAGCAGAACCAACCCCTTTAATCTTGAGATACCCTTCATTTTCAAAGGTCACTGAGCCTTATTTTAATTTAACAATATTATTCAACAACTTTGAGTTACTTGTCATATATGAAGAGCACCTAATATCTAATATCCATGTTTATTCCTCCTTTTAGGATTTAAGAGAATTTTTTTTCATTACCTTTTTCTTAAGGATTCTTTTCCTAATTGGGATGGAAGAATGGTGGGACAATATTTTGCAAGATGACTTGGATGATCATACATTTCACACACTTATTCTAACAATTGAACTATAATTTTCGTCTTTAAAATAGATTTTCAAGGTTTTTTATAAATTTATCTTCTTAGATTAGGCTAAATCACCCTTAAATTTTGTCTCCAGAGTCTTCTAGAATCATCATAATGATGCAATTACCCTTAATTTTTAATGAAGAATATCATGATATATGGTTAATGATTAATATAGTATTTATGAAGAATAATTTTGGGATATTATATTACAAATAATATCTATAATTAATGAGAAGTTAATTTAGGTTTTCATTATGACTAAATTAAAACAAATAGTAACCACTTTTGGTTTTATGAAGTTATGAAGAAGAAATCATGGATGAAAATATGGAATATCATATGAAGGAGAAACCAATACTATAGTTATTTTTATTATTATTATGATCATATGCATATATATTGTATGTTTTCAAAGAATGGTCATTGTGATAGTTGTAATAATTACCGATCCAATACATAATCCAAATAAAATATCTACAAGTATCAAATTGAGGCCCTAACTAGGCTGATGGTAAGATGAGGGTGTCTCCCCAATCCCACCTCTAATAGGCCAGGGGTAGGTGGCTACCATTGAGTATGAATATCCCAAAATATGGTATTACCTAGATTATAACAACTTGAAATAAATAAATGTATTGAATACACAAGATGATTAAAAACACTAGAAAAACATATATAAATTATCAACTAAAATATAAAAAATGAAATCCATGAGATAACAAGTACTAAAACAATCCACATGATAAAATAAGTAAAACCAAATGCATCTTACAAGCCTCTAAATGTCAGGAATATGTAAAATCCCCTACTTTCTACAAGAACATTGGGATCACTCACTAGCCACAACAACCACAATAGCTATCTTAGACCATCTGTCTCCACCACTCACTACCATGTTTCTCCAAGCGCCTCTTAGTGTCAACTCTAATAAATCTACACTATTCGACCATCTGTCTCTCATACACATGTGAAAATAGAATACTAATTCACCATTGAAGAAATAGTAGAACCAATAGCACCTAAACTAGTCAACTATCCAAAATCATACTCACTATGTCATTCTCACCAAATAACACATCCAATAAGTAACATAATAAGAATTATATTGATAACGGGTACCCCACAACACTTTCCCACTGATTTTTCCCTCTCAATTTATAACATTATTTGTCCTGATGCTTCTATCACCTCTATATTATTCACACCAGATAAAACCTATGAAACTACATTACATCCTAGATGAATAATCCATGTAAACCACATCACATCCACATCCTCCCACAAAAACTACCATATAACTAGATTATTTGGGTATAGTGAACATTAAGGACATAAACCCCCTGCCCTCCTCCAACCATGCACAACCCCCACCATGAACCACCCCATCCTATTATCAAACACCACCACTATTTCACTTTTTATTTCTGGTCACTACAACCCATGCATATCAATCTTGTATAGAATATAGGGTGGAGAATAGGGGGGTATCCAACCATCTATACTCACCATCATGGATGTTTGGGGAAATCACATGGAACCCAAAACCTTTGGGTTTCAGTTTAAACACCTGATTTGGGTGGTGTTTGTATAAAAATAACATAAAAGTATATGATTGATAAATAATGAACAATAGAAACCAATGGGTTCACAATAAGGGCACCAACATATCTCAAAAAATCACCATAAGAACTCACAACCTCCTCCACTGTTGTTTCCACCTCTAAATTCATCACTCCACATAAGAAAGTCATGCACAAGGAACATCCTATACTTCCTTTGAAAACAACCCATGTATATATTTTATTATTGTCAAACATATTTATTAATAAATCCCATTCATTTTATATTTAGACTCATACCATTCATTATCCATTCCATGCATTACTTCATTTACAACTCAAATTAATTTCCACCAATTATTATTCTCATGTCACCATTTCAATTTCATTCCATTAATATCAGGAAACTACACCACACAAGACATAATAACTCATCCATATCATTTTAACAAACCTTTCTTATCAACCAACACACATCACATTTTATTTTTCAAAAAGTGAATCTATCACATTTACTTCATCAATTTCAATGGTTTTTTTACACAAATCCTAGATTCCAGGGGAAACCAATATTATTTTCCAAATATACATTATTATACTTTTCAAAGTATGGCGACTTTAATCTAATAGACACAATTACACTCTATCCTCAAAAATAGTTAAATTGATAAAGCATCATGTATACACAACTAACTAGGAAACAACACAAGAACAATTAAAACCCATGATATTTATCCCTATCCTATAAATTTCAATTTAGCTGATAAATTATATTCATTATGATAATACATACCGTTTACTAAAAGGATAAAAAATCATGATATTCCACAAGAACATATAAATAAGAAGAAGATTAAAGATCCCATACCTATCTTAAGGAACTTCAATAACACAACACCAATAATAAGAGAGGGGAAAGGTGATGCACACAGATCTGTAAAGTAGAAGGATTCTCAGACTATTTTCAGAAGACTTTCTAAACTCGATTGGCGAGGCTTTGGGTTACCAGGACATGATATAATGAAAGGGAAATGAATCAAAGTGATAAATCTATTTTTTTTCAAAATAACACGATGTTAACTAATAAATCTTAGAAGACTCATTGAAAACATTCATTTAATCCATGATTAAATTTTAGTTTCTAATGTAATTTTCCATTTAACTAATTTATAACTCCCAAAAAAAATATTAATATGATTAAAAAAAACTACATTCAAGACCTTTAACTGATGAAAAACAACTAATTTCACACATTAAATCCCATTAATTTAATTTAAAACACATTAAAAGTTGAATAGATGAAAAGAATTAATGTTCAATACACAAAAAGGGACACACTTATGCAAGAAGCATGTGTCACATAAGGGTAAAGGGATTTTACCCTTATATAGAGAGTTACACCTATGTGAAGTTTTTAAAACTTACCTAACACTTACATAGCTTTTAGAGGACCCTTACATGAGAATAACAAATTTTAAAGTAGCCTTATGAAACTCAAAAAACCTGGACTGATCTTTATGTAAACCAGGGAATTATCAAGCTTGTCATACCCTAACCTATTTATTATTTATATTTTATTATTTTATTTGGTTTTAAATTTTTTTGCTGAGGTTTGGGTTAAATAATGAATTATTTTTTTTGAGTTTTGTCTAAAAAGTGGACATTCTTGAGTTGACATTACTAAGCGCACATGAAGAGTGCATTTTGGAAACCCCATGCGGGTTTGCTCAGGAAACGACACAGTCCGCCTACCTTCAGAAATTTAAATGGGTAAATTCTATAATTTATTGCGTGATTTAAAAATTTTATGGTTGATAATAGTTTTACAATTATTATTATTATTATTATTACTATTATTACTTCAGCCAGTGCACGAGAACCACATGGTTAGTAAAGGTTGTACGACCATCTCGAGCACCTGTGCGACTGCTTCTGGATCGAACACAAGTTACCGTGTGGTCCGCACATGAGCGCTTGAGTTGTACGCGGACCGCGAGGTTGCAGTAATCAATTAATAAGGCTATGTAAAGAAAAATGAGGTAAAATTAAAATGAGGCGAATAATAATACTAATACTAATTTTTTTTTATATTGTTATTATTATTAATATTTTAATTAAAGAATTATTATTATTATTATTATTATTAAAAAGTTCTATTAACGTTATTATAATTATTAAAGAATGTTGTGGTTAAAATTGTTATTTTTTTCATTATTATTATCATCAAAGTTGTTTTATTATTATTATTATTATTATTGATATTAATGATAATATTATTATTATAGATTGAAGGAATTATTATTATTTTTATCAGTATTACTATCACTATTATTACTATTATTATTATTAATGTTATTAGGTTTTGATTTTTAATTTTTCATTTCCTTTAATTTTTTTAATTTCCTTTTTGCTAGGGTTCCTTTTCTTTGTTCCATGCTACCCTACCCCTACCTCCTTCTTTTCCCCCGCATGCCACCAACCCTCTCCCTTCCTCTCGCATGAACATCCTGCTCCTCATTGCAAGCCCCACCGTCATTCTCCATACGGGCCGCTGCTCCTCCCTATTCACACGACCACGCCACCAGACTCCGACACCCCCTTCTAGCCTCACCCCTACCGCACTACACAAACTGCTGGCCTCACCCCTGCTGCATCGCGCCTCCTTCCACGGCCCTACCTCCCTTGAGTCTGGTGCATGCCTATTCCATCCCCTCCCTTATCACCACTCACATTTTTTCCCCATTGGTGCGCACACCCCAGCTCACGCTCCACCTTGTATCTGTACCTCCAACAGACGCGACCCACCAGCGGCCTCTAGTGATCCTTGCCTCCGGAAAGCTTCCTCCTTGGAGTGTCCCCTGCACAACACCTCCCTCTCTAACTAGCGCCGATTTCCGCCACCTTTCCCTACCTAGTCGCGCCCCTCTTCCTCACCCGCGGCTAGCTCCGACACACCCTTCTCCGACTGGCCCTTCAGCCAACCTTGCACTGCCTGCGACCCTCTTCCCCTACTGAACTTGTTCCGGCCAGTAACTCCTACTTGTGCCACCACCCTTTTCTAGTTACAACCTTTTCAGTGCACCCACATGATCCACAAACCCCCCACCTCTGGACAAGGTTTTTTCTTCCAATAAGGGTTTGTGGTTAGTAGATTATCTGAGGAGGCTTTAGTTGTTGTTACAACCCTATGTTTTGGGGTTAGTTTTCTTAAGATATCCTTCACTTTGGGTTCAATATTTGTTGCGTAGGGTTTAATTAAAATTCTCAAGTGTGTGGTTGAGGTGAGAATGGTGTTTCACACCACTTTTGGGGTGTTCTTTATCAATTGAGGTGAGTTTCCCCTTTTCACAAATCTTCTTTATTTAATATTCACCTATTTCGTGTATTTCACATTATTTTTGATAATTAATTGGTGGCTTGAGATGTTATTAAAATTATTTTATAAACTTTTAACTGGTTAATTAAATATTATATGTGGTGCACATTATGTTTTGGAAATATTTTGAGGTGCACTTGATTTCAAAAGTAGACTTTTGGATTACAGTTTTTAAAGCGGTGTGTGTATGGTTTCGAAATGGGTTTTGTCATGTGGTGTATTTTTATTTTGTTATGCAATTAGTTTATTTAACAGTTCAAGTAGTGCATATTCTTCTCTATAATATTGAGGATGTGCGTTTGATCTTAAAAGAGGTTTTCAAAGGGGTTTTTTTGGGTGTGTAAAGCTGTGAGATACCTTTTGAAAATTGCTTTATAAATTTTAAAGTGGTTTAGTAAATAGTGTCAATGGTGCGAGTTGTGATATGAAAATGTGTCAAGGTGGTTCTTTCGTGTTGTTTGCTCATTTGGATTCTTTCAAGTCTGTGTTTGTGTAATTTTAGTTGTTGTGCATTTGTTGCAGTGTGTTTGCAAGGTAACCCCACGATATTGTGGTTATCAGCTTGCGCATGCTTGTATGCCTGCGCGAGGCGTGTCGCGCCATTGTGTTTGGGTAGTGAGTCGAGGTAGGTCCCCCACTGCACTCACCTTTAAATTTAGAATTTATTAATTTCTTTATATTTTATTAATTTTAATAAATGTGAAATAATATAAGATAATTAAATTTTAAATGATTATTTGGTGTAGAAAGAGTTTTTTATTTTATACACAAAACCTGAAATATTTTCTTGATAAACGGACACCCAGAAGTGAAAGAATTCCCATTTGTAATTTAAACATAATTCACAGAATTTTAAATGTAGTTCTAGGTTATTGATAAATTGTTTCTTTTGAAGCATGAACAAGTGTTTTGGTTCTCTTGAGAAATGAGGATTTTTTTAAATTGGTGAAGGCCCATTTGTCACTTTAATAAAATAAATTATTTTGGAAAACTCTCTTTTGGGTGACTCAGGGGTGATCTTTGGTGTACGTTGACTTCATGAGTTGTGTGTGATGTTTGTGCTACTTTATTGACTTTGTTGACTCACCCATTTCATTTTTATTATACATGTTGACATGGGAACCTGACATAGTAAGTGAATATTCTAAGAATGATTGCTGAACTAGTTTAGGTTACGCACTGGCTAGTGGCCCTTATTATGGATTATACTCTTCTAGGGGATTGGACCCCTCGTTTAGGCCATGTAGGGAAACACCAGGCATTAGGGAGTTATGATGTCATTGAGAGTAGGCATGCCTTCAGGATGAGTCACATGTATAGTACGTTCTGTATTGTTCACAGGATCCTAGGTTCGACCCATGTTTTCTTTTAGTGCTTATTTGTATGTGGAAGATGATTGAGATGTCTAGTTCGGTTTCTGGCCCCTGTTTTCCACTTTTTCCATTTCCCTTAGTTTGTTTTGTGTGTTGTGTGTGGTTTTACCTTTGACTAACAACTAAAATTTGGATTTCTAAATTTTTCGCAAAAAATGTTTTAAAATGCAATACACCTGTTCCTCTTAAACATTAAACTTGTCTTTAAATTAAAAAGGGAAATGGACTGTTACATGTTTTAGAAATGAAAGTGTGTGTGGGGACCAATATTTTATATAATTTAGTTCAAACCTGGAATTAGTAAATTCTTTATTTAAAGGTAGTGCATTGGGAATAGTTTGTTGGGCACACCTACTGAGTTTTAATACTCACGCCTATAGTGTTTTACTATTTTTATTTTCTGTATAGGTTTGAATCAAGCCTGATATCCATGGGAGAGACTTGGTTGTGTTTTGGAGAGTGACTCTTGAGGCCACGAGGAGTTTTGGTCATGGCCAGGTTAGTTGATTTTTTTTATCATTCTTTCTTTTCGTGTTATTTATTTACTTTGTGTTGTTCTATTTTCTTTCTGTTGCTTTATTCATTTTTATTGGGAAAAATAATTCCCTTATTTTTCTCTGTTGATGCCCTGGTTCTTATCTCCAGCCCGAGAGGATCAGGAATGCCTCTCGGGCCATGTCGCGGACCGGCTCGGGTGACCGGTTCAGGGTCGACCTGGGTTGGTTCGTGACAAAATGGTATCAGAGGAGGTCGGATCTTGAGCAGACCTTGTTTCTCAAAGCGCCCATCATTATTTGGGGTTGTCATGGTAGGAGGAGTATAATTGTTGGGACTTGAGGCATACATATGAGAAGGATGTCATGAACCCTTGCTCGTTCCGAACCTTGGGTTACCATGGGATGTTCAGGTTGTTGATGTATTTTGGTTCTTTTAAATAGTTTTATGTTGGAAAATGAAATGGAAGGCAGACAAGTGAAATTCGTGAGATTTCATGGTCTGGAAAGCCATGTGGAGCCGGAGACATTAACCTAGAGTACTCCTTGTGATGGTGGCGTGACTGGCGTATGGCCGCCAACAATATGTCCGAGTCACCCATCGATGCTAGTTTCTCCTTGTGGATTGTTTGGGGTTTTATTTATTTATAAGAGTTGTTTTGCAAAGTTTTATTTTGAAATTTGTGAAAAGTTGAATTTGAAATGGCAATGACCATGTTTTGATCCTGCTCCTTGTTTTCTTGTTCCTTAGTGTTTTCCCCCACAAAGGATCGATGGATGCCCAAGGTGAAACTTCAGGTGGTGCATCCTTAGAAAAACCTCCAGTTGATCAACCTATAGACTATGTTTTGGGATTATATAAGTTGAACCCTCCCCTTTTTTATGTTCATGCAGATCCACTTGAGGCGGAGGAGTGGTTGCAGAAGATTGAGAGGAACTTCAGTTTCATTGGGTTTCCTGAGTCATTGAAGGTGAAGTTGGATACATTTATGCTTGAAGGTCCAACCTAGAAGTGGTGGGAGTCCATGCCTTGAATAAAGCCTCAAGAAGATCTCACATGGGAGTTCTTCAAGTCTTTTTTTATACAAAAATATTTCTCCGAGTTAACGAAGCTGAGGAAGAGGATGAAGTTGTGTTGTCTTCAGCAGGGTGTTAAATCGGTACTGGAATTCTATTGATGTTTTATAGACCTAGTTCTGTATGATCAGTGGTTTGTTGTGAATGATCCCAGGAAGGCTCAAAAATTTGAGTCTGGATTCTGACTTGAACTGCAATCGAAAGTGGAAGAGCTCAACCTAACCACCTTCTAGGATGTTGTGGGGAAATCCTTTCTTGCTGAAGCTAAGCTAGCACGAGGACTTGAGGTGGATAATCCTCCCCTGACCTTGGGAGGCAATGTAGAGGATGACAATTGGAAGAATGGGAAGCGACCTAAGGCTAGTGGCTCTAATAGAGGGATTAAGAGGCCTTCAGACCTTCAACTATCTTCTTCACAACGCAATGCCCTGATCTGTTACTAGTGTTGTAGGCAGGGTCACAAGAGCTCGATGTACCCGAGTGCTCTGAGACCCTACCACACCTATGGACGTCTGGGTCACTTTCAGCGATTCTGCCGAGGTGTTTCCAAGAAGCGCACTGAAGGCATACCTAGCTCGTTGAAGGTTACCTCAGCCAGTCATCAGGAGTAGGGTGATGTTTGGGGATTAGTTTGAGGTTTTCTCTTTATAGTGTTCCATGTATGTAGTAGTTGTCTCTTGTGGAGTTTTTTGGTGTTTCTTTTTTTTCCCTTCAGTTGTAAGAATGGTTATTATCAAACCACTTTGAAACCTTTATTTTATTTGAAGTGTGTTTGGTGAAATTTTGGCTTGTGTGTTATGTTTGGGAATTTATAAAGCCTGACTATGAGGCAATAGATGCTTCAATCATCGGTGCTCCAGCCATAGGCCCCGGAGTGAAGTTGGCGCGTAGTCAGGAGAACCCCAGCAGTGAAGAAGGGTCTTAGTTTAGTCCTGGTATTTTGTGCGGCATGGTTTGTGTTCTTCTGAGAGTTTGACAACATTGAGGTAGCGGTGATAGTAGTTTTGATGTTCGATTGGTTGGCCCTCCCCTCCCCTACCCTTGTGGTGGGGTTTCTGGTTAGTGCGGAAAGTTTTCATGTTTGGTTAACCTCATCAGTTCTTATGGCGGGGAGACCCAAAGTGGGTCTCACAGAGTTACACCTGAATCAATTTATAGTTATCCCAATCCTTATGGTGGGGAGCCCGTTCGGGACTCCCCGTGCCAGTATTAGAGTTTGTTATGGTTATTGTTTTGGTGTTGGGTGGTCTTGTGCGGAACCACCTAATCCTATGTTCTTCCTCCTGGGTAAACATCATGATTAGAGTACACCCAATGGTCCCATTGAACTAGGATGATAGGAATAAGTGTTAGATATGGTTTATATTCATTCGTCCCTTGATTGAAATGGATGGTTTGGGTTATCCTTGGTGACGATTAAGGTGATTGTGTTTTAAGGATGAGTTGTGTGTCATGGGTTTTCAGAGTCTGTTTGGATCGATCAATTGGAGGTGCTTAAACTTTTATTGGTGGGTGACACTTGATAAGTTTTATCATTGGGTTCATATCTTATTGTGGATTTTCGAGGGTGAAAAGCGTTATGGTGGGGAGAATTGTCACACCCCGACCTATCTATTATTTTTATTTTATTATTTTCTTTGGTTTTAAATTTTTTTGCTGAGGTTTGGGTTAAATCCCAAATGATTTTTTTGATTTTTATTAAAAAAGTGCACATTTTTGAGTTCACATCACTGATCGCACGGGCAGAGCGTGTTTTAGAAACCCCGCGCGGCTTCGCTCAGACAACAACACAGTCCTCCTGCCTTTGAAAATTTAAATGGGTAAATTCTATAATTTATTGTGTGATTTAAAATTTTTATGTTTGATAATAGGTTTAAAATTATTATTATTATTATTATTATTATTATTATTATTATTATTATTATTATTATTATTATTACTACTACTACTACTACTTCGGCCGGTGCGTGAGCACTACATGGTTAGCAAAGGTCGTGCGACCATCTCAGGCACCCATGCGACTGTTTCTGGATCGGACACAAGCTACCACATGGTCTGCACATGAGGGCTTGAGTTGTGCGCGGACCACGAGGTTGCGGTAATCAATTAATAAGGCTATGTAAAGAAAAATGAGGTAAAATTAAAATGAGGTGGATAATAATACTATTACTGAATTTTTTTCTATTGTTATTATTATTAATATTGTAATTAAGGAATTATTATTATTATTAAAAAGTTCCATTAACGTTATTATAATTATTAAAGAATGTTGTGGTTAAAATTTTTATTTTTGTCATTATTATTACCATCAAAGTTGTTGTTATTATTATTGTTATTATTATTATTATTGATATTAATGATAATATTATTATTATAGATTGAAGGAATTATTATTATTTTTATCAGTATTACTATTATTATTATTAATGTTATTAGGTTTTGATTTTTAATTTTTCATTTCCTCTATTTTTTTTAATTTCCTTTTTGCTAGGGTTCCTTTTCTTTGTTCCACGCTACCCTACCCCTACCTTCTTCCTTTCCCCCACGTGCCACCAACCCTCTCCCTTCTTCCCGCATGAGCAGTCTGATCCTCATTGCAAGCCCCACAGTCCTTCTCCACACGGGCCGCTGCTCCTCCCTATTTGCACGGCCGTGGCACCAGCCTTCGACACCCCCTTCTGGCCTCACCCATACCGCACTGCACCTCTTGCTGGCCTCACCCCTTCTGCATTGCACCTCCTTCCGCAGCCCGCTCCCCCTTGAGTTCTACACATGTATATTCCCTCCCCTCCCTTCTTTCTACTTGAATTTTTTCCCCATTGGTGCGCACACCCCAGCTCACGCTCCACCTTGTCTCTGTGCCTCTAGCAGATGCAACCCACCAGCGGCCTCCAGTGATCCTCGCCTCCGGACAACTTCCTCCTTGGCGAGTACCCTATGCAGCACCTCCCTATCTGACTAGCGCCGGCCACCGCCGCCTTTCCCTTCCTAGTCGCGCCTCTCTTCCTCACCAGTGACCAGCTCCGACATAGCCTTTTCCAGCCAGCCCTTCAGCTGGCCTCGACCTGCCTGCGTCCCTCTCCCCCTACTGGCCTTGTTCCGGCCAGAAACTCCTACTGGTTCCACCACCCTTTTCCAGTGACCACCTCGTCAGTGCACCCACATGAACCGCAAACCCCCCTAACTCTGTCCAAGGCTTTTCCTTCTGGTAAGGGTTTGTGGTTAGTAGATTATTTGAGGAGGATTTAGTTGTTGCTACAACCCTATGTGTTGGGGTTAGTTTTCTTGGGATATCCTTCACTTTGGGTTCAATCTTTGTTGCATAGGGTTTAATTAAAATTATGAAGTATTCGGTTGAGGTGCGAATGGTGTTTCGCACCACTTTTGGGGTGTTCTTCATCAATTGAGGTGAGTTTCCCCTTTTCACAAATCTTCTTTATTTAATATTCACCTATTTCATGTATTTCAAATTGTTTGTGATAATTAATTGGTGGCTTGCGATGTTATTAAAATTATTTTATAAACTATTAACTAGTTAATTAAATATTATATGTGGTGCAAATTATGTTTTGTAAATATTTTGAGGTGTAATTTATTTCAAAAGTAGACTTTTGGATTACAGTTTTTAAAGCGGTGTGTGCATGGTTTCAAAATGGGTTTTTTCGTGTGGCGTATTTTTATTTTGTTATGAAATTAGTTTATTTAATGGTGCAAGTGGTGCATATTCTGCTCTAGAATGTTGATTATGTGATGTTGATCTTAAAAGAGGTTTTCAAAGGGGTTTTTTTGGGTGTGTAAAGCTGTGGGATACCTTTTTAAAATTGTTTTATAAATTTTAAATTGGTTTAGTAAATAGTGTTAATGGTGTGAGTTGTGATCTGAAAATGTGTCAAGGTGGTTATTTCACGTTGTTTGCTCATTTGGATCGTTTTAATTATGCGTTTGTGTAATTTTAGTTATTGTGAATTTTGTTTCAGCGTGTTTGCAAGGTAACACTGTGATATTGCAGTTATTAGCTGTCGCTTGCTTATATGCTTGCGTGAGGTGTGTCGTGCCATTGTATTTGGGCAGCGAGCGGAGGTAGGTCCCCCACTGCACTCACATTTAAATTTAGAATTTATTAATTGCTTGATATTTTATTAATTTTAATAAATCATAAATAATATAAGATAATTAATTTTTAAATGATTATTTAGTGTAAAAAGAGCCGCTTATTTTATACACGACACTTGAAATATTTTCTTGATGAATGGACACCCAATAGTGAAAGAATTCCCATTTGGAATTTAAACATAATTCATGGAATTTCAAATGTAGTTATGGGTTATTGAAAAATGATTTCTTTTAAAGCATGAACAAGTGTTTTGGTTCTCTTGAAAAATGAGAATTTTCTTTAAAATTGGTGAAGGCCCGTTTGGCACTTTAATAAAATAAATTATTTTGGAAAACTCTCTTTTGGGTGACTCAGGGGTGATATTTGGTGTACATTGACTGCATGATTTGTTTGTGATGTTTGTGCTACTTGATTGACTTTATTGACTCACCCCTTTCCTTTTTATTATATGTGTTGACATGGTAACCTTGCATAGTAAGTTAATCTTCTGAGAACAATTGCTACACTAGTTTAGATTATGCACTAGCTAGTGGCCCTTAGTACGGATTATACTCTGCTAGGGGATTGGGCCCCTCGGTTAGGACATGTAGGGAAACATTGGGTTTTAGGGCGTTATGACGTCATCTAGAGTAGGCATGCCTTCAGGATGAGTCACATGTATAGTACGTTCTGGATTGTTCACAAGCTCCTAGGTTCAACCCATGTTTTCTTTTAGTGCTTATTTGTATGTAGCAGACGATTGAGAGGTCTAGTTTGGTTGCTGGCCCCTGTGTGCCACTTTTTCTATTGCCCTTAGTGTGTGTTGCGTGTTGTGTGTGGTTTTACTTTTGACTAACAACTAAAATTTATATTTCTAAATTGTTCACAAAAAATGTTTTAAAATGAAATGCACCTGTTCCTTTCAAATATTAAACTTGTCTTTAAATTAAAAAGGGAAATGGACTGTTACTTATTTTAGAAATGAAAGTGTGTGTGGAGACCAATATTTTATATAATTTAGTTCAAAACTAGAATAGTAAATTATTTTTTTAAAGGTAGTGTATTGGGAATAGTTTTTTGGGCATGCCTTCTGAATTTTAATACTCACTCCTATAGTGTTTTCCTGTTTTTAGTTTCTGTGCAGGTTTGAATCGAGCTTACTCTCTGTGGGCGAGACTTGGTTGTGGTTTGGAGAGTGACTCTCGAGGTCACCATGAGTTTTGGTCATGGCCAGGTTAGTTTGTTGTTGTTGATCGTTCTTTCTTTTCATGTTGTTTATTTACTTTGCATTGTTATATTTTCTTTCCACTGCTTTATTCATTTTTATTGGGTGAAATCGTTCCCCTGTTGTTCTCTGTTGATTCCTTGGCACTTGTTTCCTACCCAGGAGGATTAGGAATGCCTCTTGGGCCATGTCGTGGACCGGATCGGGTGACCGGTTCAGGGTCGACCCAGGTTGGTTCGTGACAAAACTACCCTTAAAAAACTCATGAAATCCCAGACTTAACCTTACACAAGATTTAGTAAAAATCTGAACTATTTTTATGTGATGAAGTATATGAACCTTATGCAAGTTTATATCCTTTTGAAAGCTAGGATCTACTCTTACATGAGAAATTGAATACATTTACATAAGCCTTGGAAACTCTCATTTACCCTTACATAGTGGTGAAATACCCTTACTCAAGCCTTAGAAACTCACTCTTCCCCTTATGAAATACAAGAAAAGAAGGACCTAACCTTAAACAATCCATTCCAATAAAGTCTAAACCTTATATAACTATAGAAATAAGGGTTTTACCATTATTCAAGGTGTGGTTTTCACATATGGGTAAGGAAAATTCTATAAAAACATGTTTTTCATCAAATTAATATATAAATTAAAGGGAAAAAATGGTTTTGGGCATGTTTTTAACACTCATAATCCTTAGAAAACCAATCAAAGGGATTTAGAAATACAAAAACATTGTATTACATACCTCTCAAACAATTATTATCATTGAAAACCAAAAACAAACTAGGAACATAGAAAAGAAGGGGGAATTCTGAACAACAATATTGGGAGATACCTCTCAGGGATTTCATTATGAATGAAACTTGGACACCTTCTCATGCCATCATCAAAAAACCTATTTTCCACACAACCATACACACCACCATTTCAACCTTTACATATCCCAAGCTAATGAAAACAAAAAAAAATCACACAACACTACCCTAAGCACAAAAATCAATTAAACCCACCCTTCATATCAAGATATTATATTCTTTGGGTGGAACCAATTTTCCTTCACGATTATAAAACATGTTGTAATATTATAATTCTTGATTGATAAGGGGTTTTACCTTATTTATATTCTTAAATCCATAACACACACTATTCTAAAGAAAAAAAAATACACATATCATAAATAATAAAAATCCAAGATTCAAATTATTAAAGTTAAAAAAACAAGGGAAAACTCAAAAAAATTAGGGTACTAGGCACACATCGGTATCTAGTGATCCCAAGTACTCTCCTATAATAAAACATTACTCTACAAAACATGAACCAAAGGAACATTTCACCAATATAACACCTTCTCTTGGTGATCCTGGATCTCTACTAGTCATTTCACAAACATCACATATTCCTTAATATCCAACTATCCCAAGTCAATGACCCACGAGTCATCGTGAAGACATTGATAGAGATGAGATACATGGAATATGTCATGGATATTATCCAACTACTATGGGAGAACCAACAAATATATAATTAATCCAACACACTCCAACACCTAGAAAGGGTACAACAAATCGAGGAGAAAACCTACTCCCCTATAAGGCCTCTACTTCCACCGATTGGGGGAAAAATTTATGAACTCCTAGTCCCAACCTCAAATTCCAATAGTATCCTCCTATAATTATAATAATATTTATGTCGATCATGCATCAACTTCATCCTCTCATGAACTACCTAAACCTTCTCTTTCATGTTCTACACCACTTTTGGACTGAGAACCAATGACCACCCAACCTCAAATCCGCATAGAGGGGATCTACATTGTAAAGAAATGATTAGATTTCCACTCAATGGGTTCCCCGACCTAGTTCACTATAATTCCTTAGGCACAACTTCTCAAATTCCAGATGCTACTGACATGCAGTGGGGGTCTAAGGAGGTACCATGGGGAGACTATACCCCTTGTATCATAGTGAGTAGTAGAATAATTAATTACAAAATATCATGCATTATGATAAAATAGAAAGCATAATTAATGAATAAAAACAATACTATTAATAAATTAAATCCAATAAAGGCTCTAACAACCATGCTCTATATAAAATAGACGAGCACCCACTCATTTGGTCATATATACATACCAATAAAAAATCATTAAAATATGATGTCTCCATGAATACTATGAGACTCACATTATTATGATCTCCAACCTCATCCAATCCATAAAATTGATCATGCTATATCAGGCCTTAGTGAAAAATTAAGACCACAATAACCATTTTAGATATACTCGGGTACCCATGTGCAATGGTTACCCGGGTAGGGTGTGAGTACAAAACTTAGTTGGGTACCACCAACATGGTTTCATACCAACTAGAATATGTTGAAGCATGCATTTGACATAGTCAATATAAATAAATAAACTACTAAATGATAAAAAATAAACCAAATAAAATACTTTGTCCTATTGCTGAGATATCTCTGAGCACATCTCGATGACCATGCAAGATCATGTACCAAACCGTACCATTATCGATCCTTAGGGCTATGACCTTGATTGAATATATGTGCTTCAGCCAGTACTAGGGTGTCTCTAAGCATGTCATGATACTGTTCCAACCATATAAACACTAGACCCTAGAGTAAAGTAGGTATCCCTCATATTTAGGATCAATGGATAATTTCTCATCATAAATGGATCCATGGCCAGATCCCTGGTGTCCCGAGATCTATCCAAACTCTAGGTATGTATAATGAATTGAGTCTAGTTCCCAATAATACTAGTAAATAACTTAATCAATGTCATCCCCCAAGTCACCATTCCAAATGGTCAGATCCCAAGCATCCTAGTAATCCCAGTCAAGAATAAGTAATATCATCAGCCTTGAGTGAACAGATCCTAGGGACAACCTAGGAATATCATCATTGTAATAATAATAATAATAAAATATAATAATTCCACAAGACTGCATGGATGGATCCTAGTTAGAAAAGGAATATTAGGGATCCATGGTGTCTAGGGAATCCCATATATAGCCATGGTGGAATTCCATCATCCCAAAAATTCTTCAAATGGATCAACAATTAGATCCCAGGTGGCATTGGGCATCTACAATGACATAATCATCCAAGTAATCTCATAATAACATCACATAAGGCCCATTTATAGATCCAATAAATCACCTATGGGAATTTATTATTCCATTTTCACCCATAAGGCTCATAAGATAGATCCCTGGAAGTATCTTTGAGCATCCACACCATCCTAGTGCATCACATCGAGCCCATAAGTTAGGATCTAGGAAGAAATTTTGTCACAAAAAAGAATCCATAATAAATACATGAAGGCATAAATGAAATTAAAGTTTTGTTAAAACACTTAAACCCATCACTATAAACCATAACCCCCTAGGATTATACATTCAGTATAGATTCCGAGGTAACACATGCTACCATCTCTACCAAAGAAACACATACCTTCTCAGGGCTGGTTAGTCACCGGGGAACCCACTGGGAGCCACTAAGTCACAACATAACATAGGAACCCACACATGGTTCCCTAGATTCAAACCAGTTCTTATGATAGTTGTCAATTCTTGAGGGATACTACACCCCACAACATCATTATCAATATAGAGCGGCCTCACCATCAACATAGGGCGTCTCATATTGACAATACATAAGAGATGGAACACGACCCATATCGGTCCTTAAAGTATCACAAGGTTGGTATACTCACCCAACTCATTACCCATAGCCTAAGGTCTATTAAACTTATTTGATTACTTATCAAGGGGTATTAAAGTATTAGGGCATCATATTTTAATTATCCAAGCCTTTATCCATTAGTGGATGTGGAAAATAGATGGTTTCCCAAGGAATTGTAGGGGACCTAGGAACCTTATTCATTACACCCTAATTTTATGCCACCTATTTAAACTTAACCCCCATTTTAATTATAAATCAATCAATTATTTAATTAAAATATTGATAAGACAAAGGCGGCATGTCCACAAGATACACTTCATATGATCAAATGAATAAACCATAGGGTGTGCACATGAGACCACCTACCTTTTACATGATGCATTTCATTTATGTACAGGGGATGAAAATAGCTAGAAAGGCCCTTCCAAACTTTTCCAAGTATAATCCAAACTTTCATTATCACAGAAACTTCTAACTCATTACAAGAAGTTAAAAATAATTAATTACAAAAAAATAATTTTTTAAAAAATTTAATTATAAATGATCATATTCAATGAGAACTCATCATGTCACTAAGTTTCACTAGAACCAAATAAAAACAGCCATGGGAGGCCCACAACAGACCCCTAATACCAATTCAGGTCAAATCCCCACCACCTGAAGACAATTCCACAATTAATTTAATTTCAATTAATAAGAAAACCTTAAATAAATCTGTGTCATGATAATACTTTGAAAATTAAATGAATGGAAACTATATGACATTGTTACATGATTTCCCCTATCTAGGATGCATGAAAGTTTCATAGTATTTGGAAAATTTAACAATTTTATGGTGAAATATTTGAAAATCTATAAATCCATCCATCACCAAATTAGAGTGAAGAAGTGGGAAAAGTAATAATGGGAGGATTGGATCCCATATATTGAGTCTCCATAAAAAACAGCCAAGAAAACCATCCAAAACAAAGGGGGAACTAAAGGAGGAGAGGTGGAGACCCCATGGTTACATATAACAAAAATGGGGAGGAAGATAGGGGATAACCCATTAAAATTCATGGGGGGGGGATATTAATCCCCCACATTTAAATCCATCAGATATCTAGTGGATCATTTAGTGGCATTGCGACACTACTGACCCCATCGGCTAGTCCTTGGGCTAGTACCGGCTAGCCGATGGCTGTAGACTACAACCCAACTAGCCCAACATCCCTTCGGTGCTCTCTCAGACCTCCTGATCGCCTTTAAACCTCAATCTAATGTCTAAAACACATATTAGAGGTTCCCATACTCTTGAAACTCCACTATAAATCCCAAATAACATTATAGACCATCCATGAGTTTGAAAATTAAAATTTCCATTAGACTTTTCCATGTTGTACATACATGAATTCTTAAAAATAGGACCTTTTATACAATTCCTCAAATGGATCCATTCTAATGGATTATGGGTAGATGTTGTTATAAGGGAACTCAACCAAGGGAATGAGATTTTCTGAGGATTCATCGAAATACAGGATGCATGACCACAACATTTTCTCTAGTATCTGGATGCTCTACTCCCTATATCCATCTATATATGGATGGAATGTATTTATAAGGAATAACTAAGTGTCAAAATCATGTTGAAATCCTCTCCAAACTTTCAATGTAAAATGAGTATCCCAATCCGAGATAATGGGCCTTGGAACTCCATGCAGCCACATGATCTCATCCTTATGCCACATTTCCAAAAATTCCTCGATGATCTCCTTGATTTGTAGGAAGTGAGATGAATTTATCGGATGATACAAAATTACCTATATATAATCATATCCCCTTTGATCCTGGGATGATACTATGATGAAATTTATCGAGATGTCATTCTACTTTCACTTGAGGACATCCAAGGGATGGAATAAACTACCAAGAACATGATGTTCTACCTTTACTTACTTGAAAACCAGAAACCAAGCTATGAACTCTACCAATACCCATTTAAACCTGAGCCACCAAAATTACATCCTCAAACCATGATATATCACAAAAAATCCTAGGTTAACCACCAAAGTTAATCTATGAAACTCACGAAGGACTCCCACAAGAATCGCCATTGAGACGAACAACCTTACCTAAAACAACATCTGAATCTTACCATCCTCCAACCATCCATTGAGATCATCACTATAGACAACACAGTCATTCATCACCTCTTCCTATGAGCATCTTCAATGAGACTCCTCTACCATCTACATTAGAGAATACAACACAATCATCTAAAATAAGAATCCTCTCCCATCAACCACCCCTACATCAAGGTGCATGGATACCAACTCCTCTATTTCCCTTGAAGAATCCCCAAAATGTTAAAAAACTTACCTTTACGAAATCTTAATTAGTGTATCATCCATGAAATTTCACTTCCCCATAGTGTTGGAGATCTTAATTCTACATTACTAAAGAAACTCCATCTACCTATATTATTACAGATTAAGGTCATATTGCGAGAAAAATACCTAAAGTTCTTATTATGGGTAAAGAAAAAAAATCATTCTATGATGAGATAATATTTCCACAAATTCAGTACAAACACAACTTCCGCTAGCTCCAGATCATGGGTGGAATAGTTACTCTCATGGGGCAATAACTTCCAAGATCCATAATAGATTACCACCATCTTCTACAATAAGATAAATCCCAAGACTATGTGGGAGGAATCATATAAACCCAAAAACATCACCCCTTATTTTAGAAACTGAAGCACCAAAGCATTGACAAAATTCTCCTTATGGTAGTCAAACACTACCAGAAATAGATCAGTCTAGATAAAAGATTGATAATTCCTACTTAGAGATAGAAATAGGGCCACAATCTACGAGAAATCAGATATGAAACTTTGGTAATATCCTGTGATATCGAGGAAACTCTGAACCTCTACCACATTTTTAGGTTATACCCAAGAGATAACTTACTTTATCATTAATAGGTCCATGACCACACCCAGAAAAAACACCACATTCCCAAGGAAATGTTCCTCCTACATTAAAAAATTTCACTTGGACAACTTTACATAGAGCTAATGGAATTTAAGGACATATAATAAAACTATGAGATGATCAACATAATGATCACCAAAAATTATGTAGATCAATACGTTGTTGATGAACACAACTAAAAATTATTCTAGGAAGTCATAGTGTAGGATCGAAATTATGATGTAGATGCTCAATATACAAGAGGGGGGGGGGTGAATTGTACACTTTAAAAAATTTCCTTAAACAAGGAAAGATCTAAGTTTAACAAAGTTAAACTAATAAAATTCACAACACCTCTAACACCAATGAAAAATTGGGATGAAGTATGAAGTTACAAACTTCTAGTTCTATACACTTGCTTAAATCTGGAAAGTGATTCCGAAAAAACTGGTTCTGGAAATATGGATCTGGAAATTGAAACTTATCCAAAGTTTACAATATGAGATTCTACCTTAAAGTGTATAGAATCTAAATTAATTAGAGTACAAGTGTAAGGAAATATAAGAAGGTTATACTTTCCTTACAATATGAAATTCAGTGGAAAAACAAGTAGTAAAACTAAAAATAACAAGATATAAGTCTTTTAACCCAAAGAGAAGGGTATCCAACAACCTTGGATAAAGGTCCCTTGATTTATACTTTCAAGCAAGTCTGTCTTACCTACACCAGGGTAATCCCTCGATACGAAGATCGGAGTCTCTATCTTGCTATCCCCACAAGCCCTCAACTTCAAGGTAGTTGGAACCTCTTTCTTCCTCAGCAAGGAAGCCCTCGAACTTCAAGGTAGTTGGAACCTCTATCTTCCTATCCCCGGAAGCCCTTGATTATAATCACCAACAATCGGAGTCATACCAAGAAAGTCTGCACAAGGAAAAGTTTGAACAATTTGTTCAAACTTTCTGCACGAAGCTTGAGATTTGATAAGAGCCTCTCTCTCTAGAAATCACTTCAACAACAAGTAAGCACTGATGTCAAAGTTTAGTAAAATTGTATCCTGAGCTCGTTCAAATGAGATCCTATTTATAGGCACGGTTGGAATGGTCGGATCCCACCTCCAACGGTCATATTTTCCTTAAAATTAGGAGGGAACTGTACACGTGTCACTAAACCAACGGTTAGTTAGAAACAGAATGGATGACATCATTTTATAACAAAACATGTGTAACTGAAATCACGACATCGTTTTATAATGAAACAAGTATAAGTATAACCAAAACTGAAGTTTGGAGTGTAAGAAAATAATAATTCAGAGTCTAATCAAAATGTAATTCAGAGTCTATAATAAAAGGATATTCGGATTTTGTTTTTTAGGAATTTGGAACCTGAATTATATAGAAATATGAAGTCTGAATTTCTAAGGAAATCCGGAGTTTGGTTTCACCAGATTTCAGAATCTGAACTTACAGAGTTCGGAGTCGAACTTGTAGAAGTTCGGAGTTGAACTAGTAAAATTTTGGAGTTGAACTCATAAAAGTTTAGAGTCGAACTAGTAAAAGTTTGAAGTCGAACTCATAAAAGTTCAAAGTTGAACTAATAAAAGTTCGGAGTCAAACTCATAGAATTTCAGAGTCGAACTCATAAAAGTTCGGAGTCGAACTAGTAAAAGTTCAGAGTCAAACTCATAGAAGTTTGGAGTCCAAAATTCAGAGTTGAACTTTGTTATAGTTCGTATCCAGAATTTGGAATGGAACTTTATTAGAGTTCATATCTAGAATTCGGAGTGAAAATTTATTAGAGTTCGTATCCAGAATTTGGAATGGAACTTCATTACAGTTCATATTCAAAATTTGGAGTGGAACTTCATTATAGTTCATATCCAGAATTCGGAGTGGAACTTCATTACAGTTCATATCCAGAATTCGGATCCTAAAATAGAATTCTTTATATCTTAGCATTATATGATTCCGAGGTTTTGGGTATGAATCTGATTTTTATACTTAAGAAAAATATTGATATGTATAAGGAAATATAGGTTAGGGTAAATTTCCTTAAGGAAGGAAATTTTCCTTAGAGAAGTAAAATATATATTTGCTTAAGTATAAGGTGTTTGTGATTTTCCAAACAAGAAGGAATGGAAAAGTCATAAGGAAAACCTTATTGACTCAATAATCTCCCCCTTTTTGGAAAGCACAAACATCCTTACGAAAAATAATATAAGGACTTTGAAAAATTTCATTAGACTTTGAAATTAAAACTTATCTCCCTTTGTTCATGGATGATAGTGAATACAACTAACTCCCCCTTAGGCATTGAAACTCTAAGGATTGTATTATGAATTTCCAGAGTGGATTTTTCATTATCATGGGATTGAAAAACTTCATAATGAGAAACTCCCCCTTATTTTAAGGATATTTCACTTAGAAAATTTTTCTTCTCCATTTTAAAATTTTCCTTCTCCCCTTTTAAGTAGTTCTTTTTCCTTCTCCCCCTTTGTGATTTTCAAAAAGAATTTAAGGGAATGGAAAAGAAATAAGGTACCTGAAACATTAGTATATAACAACAAAAGATACAACCAACCAAAATTTCTTTAGAGCTGAAAAAAATTTTACAAGGAAAGACAAATACAACAAAAGATCGGATTTGTCTATTTTTCCTCATTTTACTTCAGGATAAGATTCTTCAACAAGATTTTTAGCTTCTTCAAGTCTTTTTGATCCTCCTCAGATTGCTTCTCCAAATCTTTTATTCTTTCATCTTGAGATTTCAAAACTTTTTCCTGAGCCTTCATGGATTCCTCTTGCATCTTCACTAACTCATCTTGCTTTACAAGTCTTTTTTCAAGCTCAATAAAAGATATCTACCCATTATAAAATTTTGATCAAGAGAGATAACCTTATCATTTAAGTCCTTAACTTGTTGACTCTGAGAAATTTTCTCAATGATCAGCTCATACTGAAGATTATTAATCTTGGAGTCCTCAGTGTTAAAGTCATATTTAACATCATTCTAAAAATGATCAAAATCAGCCATGTCTTTTTCAACTTTCTTAGACCACAAAGTGATTTTTATGCATGATTTCCTGTGTACATCATAGTAGATAAGGAAATTTCTATGGTCAGCTTCAATTTTCACACACTTATCCATCACCATGGATAAGGATTCTGACTTATGATTCAAGATATGTTGCAACATCTGGCATCTCGAGTCTATAGTGGGGAAAATCAGAATGGTGTCCACCAGCTTTTTCAAAGACTCAACAACAAAGTCATGACCCTGTGGTGATGACTCTGAATCTGATAACTTGCTTGGGGATTGTTCTTCTTAAATTTGCACCAGCTTCATTTTAGAAGAACTACCAACTTCTCTTTTCCTGATGATATATTTTGTTAGTGTATCCTTGAGTACTTGCTTACCTTTATCAGTTTTCGGAATGGGTTGATCATCTAGAGATTCTTCCTCACTCTCTGAAACTTGAACAATATGGTCTTCATCAATTTTTTTTTTCTATTCCTTCTTCAAGAAAATTCTTCTCATAGGATTATTCCTCATCATACAGAACATTTTCTTCCTCTTCCTCTTGCTTAACATCATCCTTCCTACTTTCTTTCTCAACTCCCTTTCCTAGAGTGACTAACTTTTCAGATTCAGCCTTTTCTTGATAATTTTCTACTTGTTTAATTACATCATCTAAATCAGAATTTCCTTCTTCATTATCTTATTCATATACTACTACTTCTTCTCTTTCAACAACTTCTTTTTCATTAAGCTTTTCTGGAGTGATGTAGTTCTTTTATGGAGTCTCTGGTAATGGTTCGGTAAGGAAAGTTTCCAGAACCAGAATCTTCTCAGAAGCTATTTCAGTTGCTTTCAAGAGAGATCGAACAATATCTTCTTCTGACATATTTTTCTTCAATTTCTTTTCTTTTTCTTGTTTTTATAACTCATTCGCAGCTTTTTCTCTTTAGGCCTTAGCCTCAGCAGGGTCCAATATGAACTGTGGATCCCCTTATTTATTCTTATCCTTGTCTTCCCTCCACTTAGCAGCCACTTCATCTGGGTATGCTTTTTGTTTTTTCATCTTGGGTGGTGCAGATTGAGTTTCCTTAGATTTGGGGGTTTTGTCTTCAGCAACCACTTCCTTAAGCTTCCTCTTTTTAGTAACTTTCTTCACTGGCTTAGCTTTTTCCACATTTTCCAGAATGGTCTCAGCATCTTCTTCTAGTAAAGGGTAGAATTCTCCAGATTCATCAGAAAAAACCATTTTTATCCTCTTTAATGTATCATCACTAACTAGCATTACCTTGCAATTTATTTTCTTGGAAGTGCAAGCAACTTTGAATGAAACAAGACATCTGATGATAAGTTTAGAAATCAAGGTCGGATACATTATAATCTGAGCTTTCAGATTCCCTTCTTTAATATTTTTAACTGTAATCAAAACATACCTCATCAGATTTATCTTCCTTAGATTTACCAAGAAATATAGAATGTAAATATCACTCTTCTTGAGATTATCCTTATCAATCCTTCTTGGTACGAGAAAACCTTGTACCCAAAGCTGTAGATACCGATTATTCAGAGAGAGATGATCAATCTTAGTAGTCTTGGCATCTTTAAGTCCAAGACACTTCAATGCCTTAACTTTGTTGAAACTTCCTTGCTCATCTAGAATCTTATGTGAACAAAAATCAGCTTCACCTTCATACGATAAACCCAAAAAACTTACAGCCTTGGTGTAGGATAATTTGTAAGTCTTCCCATAAGACTTGAAAGAAAAGAAGTCTCTTCCATCTTCCTCAAGGAAGGAAAAAGACTCATAGAACTCAACAAGTAAATCTGTATAAACTAGATTCTGTTTCTCTGGCTTCAATAAGCAAACCTCCTCCTAAACATTCAATTTTATATTCTTAGATGTAAGAGAATCATACTTGAAGAAACTCGGATACACTAACCTCTCCCTGTAAACTAACCATTTTGAGATTGGTTTTGAGATAGAAATATCTTGGGAAGTGGCTTAAACAGACATTCAGAATGGAGAGTTCTGGAGGATTCAGAACGGGCTTTAAGAAGGGAGGCAGAGCTTTGAGATACGAGAGCTTTGAAAAACCGATGTGGGATGACTCTCGGGGGTCCCCTTTATATAGGCGATGGAGTTGACCTTTGAACTTCCAAAAACCATCTAATGGTTGAAAGACCCTTTGATCTGATCTGACGGTTGAAAACATATCCTCAAGGAAATCTTGAATCCTATCTTTTGAGGTTTTAAGAAAAAAAAATCAAATTTAAGAAAACTAGAATCCGAATTTTTTTAAAACACCTAAGAAAACACCATCAAGTAAAATATGATTACAAAGACTTAAGTAAGGAAGTAATACCTTTTGGATTGGCTAGAAATATTGTTCGTAATTGGTAATATTCTTCTTGAGGAAAATTTGGCTAAGAAAAACTTACTATGAAAAACTTCATTACGAAAAAGTCAGTATTAAAACTTCATTACGAAAATCCTCAGTACAAAAATTTCCATTCTGAAAATTTCAGTTCCAAAAATTTCCATTAAAAAAATTTTAGTTCCGAAAACTTTTATTATGAAAATTTCAGTTCTGGAAATTTCCATTTCTGAAAGCTTCATTACAAAAATTTCTGTTCCGAAAATTTTGATTACAAAAGCCTTTTTTTTAAAAAAATTTGGTTACAAAAGCTCTTAAAAAAATGACTACAAAAATTTTTGGTTATAAAGACCTTTTTAAAAAAATGACTACGAAAATTTTTGGTTACAAAGACCTTTTTAAAAAAAAATGACTATAAATTTTTTTGGTTACACTATCAAGAAAATGTACTCCCCATATGAAAAAGAGTTTATTACTGTAAGGAGAATTGTTCAACAAGAAGTTAATGAAGAAGGATTACCTTACAGTTATCATTCCTAACTTCTATTTAATGTATTCAAATCTATCGGTGGGTAAAGATTTTGTGAAAATATCAGCAAGTTGATCTTGCGTTCCAATAAACTGAAGAATGATATCTCCTTTAAGTGTGTGATCCCTAAGAAAGTGATGCCTAATATCTATGTGTTTTACAAGAGAGTGATGTGCATGGTTTTTACTAAGGTCAATGGCACTTGTGTTATCACACAAAATTTGAGTCTTAGTAAAACTCAAGCCATAGTCTGTGAGTGTGTGTTGAATCTACAACACTTGAGCACAACAACTTCCAGCTGCTATATATTCATCTTCATCAGTGGAGAGTGCTACTGAGTATTGCTTCTTGCATGACCAAGAAACTAATGAATCTCCTAAGAAATGACAAGTTATAGATGTACTCTTTCTATCCATTATACATCCACCAAAGTCAGCATCTGAAAAAATCTTTAAAACGAAATCATTTCCAGAAGTATAAAATAATCCTTGATCCATGGTTCCCTTTAAGTAGCGAAAAATTAGTTTCACTGCCTTTAAATGAGATTCCTTAGGATTGAATTGATATCTTGCACATAAGAATACTAAAAACATTAAGTCTGGTTGACTAGCTGTTAAGTAAAGTAGACTTTCTATCATACCTCTAAAAGATGTTTGATCTAATGGTTTCCCAGCTTCATCAAGATCAAGTGTGTTTGAGGTACCAATAGGAGTACTTATACTCTTAGTGTTGTCATAAACATACTTTTTAAGAAGATATTTAATATACTTATGTTGGGATATGTATATTTCTTCTAGTTTTTGAGAAATTTGAAAACCAAGAAAAAATGTTAACTCGCCCATCATACTCATTTCAAACTCAGATTTCATTAGACTTGCAAAGGAATCAGTTAAAGATTGATGAGTTGAACCAAATATGATTTCATCAACATATATTTGAACAATCAAAACATTTTTCTTATCTTTCTTTATGAAAAGGGTTAGATCTGCATTTCCCTTAAAATAGTTATTTTGAAGAAAAAATCCTGTAAGTTTATCATACCAAGGTCGTGGGGCTTGTTTAAGGCCATACAAAGCTTTGGTAAGTCTAAAAACATGATTAGGATATTTTTTATCTTCAAAGCCCGGAGGTTGTTCAAAAAAAACTTCCTCTTGGACATAACCATTAAGAAAATCACATTTCACATCCATTTCAAAGAGTTTAAAATTGAAAAATGCTGCAAAGGCAAGTAAAATACAAATAGATTCAAGTCTAGCTACTGAAGCATAGGTTTCTTCATAGTCTATTCCTTCTTGTTAATTATATCCTTTAGCAACTAGTCTAGATTTATTTCTAATGATGACTCCATTTTCATCACACTTGTTTTTGAAGACCCACTTTACTCCAATAACAGAAGTTTCCTTAGGTCTTTCAACCAAGGTCCAGACATTATTCCTTTCGAATTAATTTAGTTTATCTTGCATGGATTTAATCCAATCATCATCACCTAAAGCTTCATCAGTGATTTTTGTTTCTAATTGGGAAAGGAATGATAGATGTTCTAATTCATTTTTAAGGAGCTTCTAGTCCTTACAGGTTGATTGACATCACCAATGATACTATCACTGGGATTATTCTTAAGAAACAAATGATTTGAGTTTTGTAAAACCTGTTCATAAACATAGGATAGAAATTATTTTGGGGTAAATGTTTTAGAAGTATATTCTTGAACATTTTCCTTATCAGAAGGATCTTATATCAAAGGTTGATAATTAGTTTTTGAAAACACATCTGAGGATGTAGGTTGGGATGATTTAAAAACAAAAGGATCAGTTTCATCAAATTTTACATGTACTGTTTCCTCAACAGTACAAGTGTTTTTGTTGAAAACTCTATAAGCCTTAGAAGTTGTGGAGTAGCCTAAGAAAATTCCTTCATCAGATTTTAGTGTGAATTTTTGTAGATTATCTTTAGTATTCAGGATGAATACCTTGCAACCAAAAACCTTGAAGTAGTAAAGTCTTGGTTTTCTACCATTCCATAACTCATAAGGAGTTTTATTAAGAAAAGGTCTAATTAAAACTCGATTTTTAATATAACAAGCAGTACTTACAGCTTCATCCCAAAAATGTATAGCTATAGAATATTCAATCAACATGGTTCTAGTTATCTCTTGAAGAATTCTATTTCTACTTTCAACTACACCATTTTGTTGAGGTGTTCTCGATGCTGAAAATTTGTGAGTAATATCTTTTCTACTAAAAAAAGTTTCAAAATCATAATTTTGAAATTCTCCTCCATGATCACTATGAATAGTTTTCAGTGGAAGGTTTTTCTCATTTTTAACTTGGGCTCTAAAAATTTTAAAATAAGAAAAAGCTTCAGACTTCTTTGCTAGAAAATAGACCCATGTAAATCTAGTGTAATCATCAACTAGAACAAACACATAGTACTTTCCCCCAATGCTTCCAGTTTGTGTTGGACCAAAAATATCCATGCGCACCAACTATAATTCATCAGTTGTTGAAACTTCACCGATTGATTTAAAACTAGATTTATGTTGCTTTCCATTTTGACAAGGATCACAAACTTTAGAAGAATCAAATCTAAGATCCGGTAGATCCTTAACTAAAACTTTCTTAGAGAGTTTGCATAAGTTTCTAAGGTTACAATGACCTAACCTTCAATTCCATAACCAAGAATGATCTTCCATTGCACTAAGGCAAGGTAAGTCTTAGCTCTTAAGGTCTTCTAAGTTCAAAGTGTAAACATTCTCTTGCCTATGGGCAGAAAGAATAAACTCTTCCTTGGAATTGTGTACTAAGCACTTATCATTCCTAAAATTCACAAGGTATCCTTCATCACATAATTGACTTATGCTAATGAGGTTGTTCTTAAGACCCTTAACAAACAAAATATTTTAAATCAAAGTTTTAACAAGAAGAACAATATTACCTATACCAACAATTTCTCCCTAAGAATTATCTCCGAAAGTTACTTTTCCTCATTTAATCTTTATAATTTTTTTAAATAGTTTTTGTTACCAGTCATGTGCCAGGAACATTCACTATCCATGTACCAAGTATTGTTGTTGGTACTTCCTTTATTTTCCTGAAAATAAGAAAAGAATTAGACTTTTGAAATCCAAACTTTTTTGGATCAGAGATTTTCAGATAACAAAATTTTGGGTATCCATATTTGTTTAGAGAAACATGATTTATGAAACCCAAGAGATTGAACTTTATTCAAAGAACAATTTTTCTTCCAATGCCCACCACTTTGACACTTAGTTCAAAAAGGGGATCTAGAAGGAACAAAATAGTTGTTTTTGAAAACTGGTTTTTGGTGAGTATAACCTACTCTAGTAGTGTTTCCTTTAGGATTAATTTGAGAATACATCTTTTCCAAATTTTCCTTCCCAGAGGTAAATTTTGGAAGGAGCTTCTTAAGAGAAAACATTTCAGATTTTAGTCTAATGACTAAATTCCTATCATCAGGAATCATTTCCTTAGAGTTAGATTTTTCCTCAAAAATTTTAATCTTTGAAATAACATTATTAAGATCTTTAGAAAGTTCTTCATTATCAGAATTTTCTTTCTCAAGGTCTTTAGAAAGTTTTTTTTAAAAAAATCTTTTTTATCTTTAAGATCTGAAGAAAGATCTGAAATCTCTTTTGTAATAATTTCTTCCCTATTATTTTCCTTGTCTAATTTCTTAGAAATTTTACAATTTTTTTCTTCAAGTAACTTGGAAAATCTAGATACTTCTTCATATGAAGTTTATTCATTTTCTGAGGATGAAGTATCTTCATTAGAAGTACTATTTTCAGAATAGTAATTCTTATCAAGAGATAAATTTGTTAAAGCCTCAGCAGAACATACCTTGGCCATAAGACATGTATGTGGAAAAGAAGTATTAGAAATGAATCCCATATTATTATGAGATGATGGATCGTATTCAAAAGATTCACTTTCCGAAGAATCTCCACAGCTAGCACTCCAATTAGTATTAGATTTCATACTTTTCTTAGCTTTATCTTTGTAAAACTTCTTCCTATTCCTTTCAGAATGCCTCTTTTTCCTTTATTTCTTTTTAAGCATAGGGAAATCAGGTCGTATGTGTCCTCTTCTCTTGCACTCATAGCATGTGACCTCTGAATCTTTCTTATCTTTCCTTTCCTTCTTTTTATACCTGGATTGGAAATTTCTTTGACCAGCTATCTTGTTCATCCTTCGAGCAAGATTTTCTAACTCATAATCTGAGACTTCACTCTCACTAGATTCGGATTGGATAGTAACCTTCTTAGAATTGGATCTGGTTACTCTTCTAGGAGTCTTAGATTTCATGTGATTTGATGTTGTAGTAAAAGAAACAGTACCATTCCCATTCTTCTTTTTGATATTGTCAGCATCTCTCTTGATCCTTGTTTCATGTTGGAGAAGAGTTCCAAACAACTCATCTAAAGAAATTTGAGTGACCTTCATGTTCTCATCAATAGCTGTTCTCTTTTATTCCCACTCATTGGGAATAATATCAATAATCTTATCCACAAGAGCTTCATCATATAAACCTTTTTCTCCCATAGATTGTAAGCTATTCACGATAGTCATAAACCTTTGTTACAATTTACTTATAGGTTCTCCATAAGGAAAGTTAAAACCATGATACTCAGCTCTCAACATAGCTCTTCCAGTCTCAATCACTTTAGATATACCAAAATGTGTAACTTCAAGTTTCTTCCATATACAGTTAGCTGTTTCACATGAAGAAATTTGGCTATATATGTTCCTAGTCATTGAACATAGTATATTATTTTGTACCTTATAGTTTAATTGATAATCATGCTTCTCTTGGTTTGTGAAAGCACTAACTTCCTTATCAGGAATTTTATAACTTCCAGTAATCATAACAAAGTTATCTACCCCGATATTGATAACGAAATTATTCATTCGATCTCTCCAGTATTCATAGTCATTGCCATAAAAAATTGGTGGTATTGTAGGATTTAAGTTGTCAATGGAGCCAACATTTAAACCTTCCATCTTTAAGAAAATCTTTCTATATATAAACTTGTTAATAACAAAAGTTCGGATTCAAGGAAAATATTCCTAAGAAAGGAAAATATAGATCAAGGAAAAGCTGAGCAAGGAAAAAACTTATATGTGAGTATAAGTATTTAAAATACCCTCTTTGATACCGAATGTAAGATTGGTATAGAGTATGAGGCTTCCAACCTCTGATACCAATTGTAGGATCGAAATTATGATGTAGATGCTCAATATACAAGAGGGGGGTGAATTGTACACTTTAAAAAATTTCCTTAAACAAGGAAAGATCTAAGTTTAACAAAGTTAAACTAAGAAAATTCACAACACCTCTAACACCAATGAAAAATTGGGACAAAGTATGAAGTTACAAACTTCTAGTTCTATGCACTTGCTTAAATCTGGAAAGTGATTCCGAAAAAACTGGTTCCGAAAATATGGATTCGGAAATTGAAACTTAACCAAAGTTTATAATATGAGATTATACCTTAAAGTGTATAGAATATAAATTAATCAGAGTACAAGTGTAAGGAAATATAAGAAGTTTATACTTTCCTTACAATACGAAATGCAGTGGAAAAACAAGTAGTAAAACTACAAGTAACAAGATATAAGTTTTTTAACCCAAAGAGAAGGGTATCCAAAAACCTTGTATAAAGGTCCCTTGATTTATACTTTCAAGCAATTCTATCTTACCTACACCAGGGTAATCCCTCGATAAGATGATCAGAGTCTCTGTCTTGCTATCCCCGCAATCCCTCAACTTCAAGGTAGTTGGAACCTCTATCTTCCTCAGCAAGGAAGACCTCGAACTTCAAGGTAGTTGGCACCTCTGTCTTCCTATCCCTGTAATCCCTCGATTGTAATCACGAAAAATCAGAGTCGCACTAAGTAAGTGTACACAAGGAAAAGTTTGAACAAGTTGTTCAAACTTTCTGCACGAATCTTGGGAGTTGATAAGACCCTCTCTCTCTCAAGAAATCACTTCAACAACAAGTAAGAACTGATGTCAAAGTTCAGTAAAATTGTATCCCGAGCTCATTCAAATGATCTCCTATTTATAGGCATGGTTTGAATGGTCGACTCCCTCCTCAAACAGTCATATTTTCCTTAAAATTCGGAGGGACCTGTATATGTGTCACTAAACCAACGGTTAGTTAGAAACAGAATGGATGACATCGTTTTATAACAAAACATGTGTAACTGAAAGCACGGCATCGTTTTATAATGAAACAAGTATAAGTATAACCAAAACTGAAGTTCAGAGTGTAAGTAAATAATAATTCAGAGTCTAATCAAAATGTAATTTGGATTCTATAATAGAAGGATATTCAGATTCTATTTTATAGGAATTCGGAACCTGAATTCTGTTGAAATCCGGAGTCTAAATTTCTAAGGAAATTTGGAGTCTGGTTTCACCAGAGTTCAGAATCTGAACTTACAGAGTTCAGAGTTGAACTTGGAGAAGTTCAGAGTCGAACTAGTAAAAGTTTGGAGTCGAACTCATAAAAGTTTGGAGTCGAACTAGTAAAAGTTCGGAGTCGAACTCATAAAAGTTCGGAGTCGAAATCATAAAATTTGGGAGTCGAACTCATAGAAGTTCAGAGTCGAACTCATAAAAGTTCAGAGTCGAACTAGTAAAAGTTTGGAGTCGAACTCATAGAAGTTCAGAGTCCAAAATTTGGAGTTGAACTTTGTTAGAGTTCGTATCCATAATTCGGAATGGAACTTTATTAGAGTTTGTATCCAGAATTCAGAGTGGAACTTTATTAGAGTTTGTATCCATAATTCGGAATGGAACTTCATTACTGTTCATATTCAGAATTCAGAGTGGAACTTCATTATAGTTCGTATCCAGAATTAGGAGTGGAACTTCATTACAGTTCATATCCAGAATTCGGATCCTAAAACAGAATGCTTCATATCTTAGCATTATATGATTCCGAGGTTTTGGGTATGAATCTGATTTTTATACTTAAGAAAAATATTGATATGTATAAGGAAATATACGTTAGGGTAAATTTACTTAATAAAGGAAATTTTCCTTAGAGAAGTAAAATATATATTTTCTTAAGTATAAGGTGTTTTTGATTTTCAAAACAAGAAGGAATGGAAAAGTCATAAGGAAAACCTTATTGATTCAACACATAGAAAATAGAGTTCATGAGCTCCATGAACAAATCTAGTGGGTTGATGACACTAAATGGAATGAACATGAACTTGAATTTCCCATACCTATATTAGATTATAGTCTTTGGGATGTCTTCCTCATTCACACACAACTACAGATATTCAGATAATAGGCTGATCTATGAAATACATCTAACTACTATTAATTGTTCAAAAATATAATAAATCATTGGAAGAGGGTAATGATTCTTTATAGTCACCTAATTCAGCCTTCAATAGTCTATACACAACCTCATACTATCATAATTCTTCTTAGAGAATAACACTGGAGCATCCCATAGTGACACACTGAGGCGAATGAAACATTTATATGTATGCTATTCTATTTGAATCCTCAACTCCTACAATATAGAGGGTTTCATCCAATAAGGATCCATTGATATTGAGGAATCACCCAACTATAAATCTATCTTGAACATTACGTCATAATGAGGGGGAAGTTTTATAACCCCCTTAGGGAATAAATCCAAAAATTCCTTTATAACTATTATATTTTCCACCATCCAAACATCCACTAAATTTACTAACAACTATTTCATTAGATAAATAAGGGGATTTATATACCTATTTCCCATTTCAAAACCCCATTCATTGATGAAAAATTCATGTTCACCTTCTACATATGAGAATACGACCTTATTCTATAAGAAATCAATAAACTCACTCACAAAATACAACCAATAGATACTAATTATGACATTTTATGGTTGTATCTATAGAATAAAGAGATCCCCACAAGAATGATGTTTCCCCATCATTAGTCTAAATGCCCAAAACACCTCAAATAATAATCTATGGCCTTTGAATGGTGTAGTTAATTCTACTGGATCATTAAGCCTCTCCACACCCCATCTTAGTACATGAACCAAGGTGAGTGTAGTGAAGGAGTAAAGGGATCATGTATCAAAAAAGATAGAAACATGGGTGGACTATAAGCTAATAATATATCTAATGATCATTGTCCCCATTTAGTACTAACACCACCATGGATTAAAAATATCCACACCCATATCCTCCTCCTTAATGAAGATTTCCACCTCTATATCTATGCTTGAGACTAGGTCCCTATAGATGAGGGATATAATGAGGCTAACTTATAATAGATCCATCTCCCCTTGGCCACTGAACAAACAATAGAGGTGCCTATTGCTAATATAGATGGGATTGACCAACCAATACAAACCATCCTACTTAGAATTCAAGAAATGAGACTGATGGTGTCCATAACCATCATAGTAATATCACATAAATATAAACCCTCTAGAAGATACTTGAGAACCACTTTCCCTAGAAAAGCATGTTGTAGAAAACTGTGGTCAACTCCTTGCTGGATAAAATCCTTAAGTCCTTAGTATTTAAGACCAAATAAAAAATATGCACCTCAAGGAACCCTTTTGGCCCCCATTTTGTGATAACCCTACTCATGAGTGCATATGATCAATAACCTCTACCTTCTTTTTCACCTCCAGATACATTGAAAATGTAAATGGATTAAACTTATACTGGATGGTTTCATGGAGTGCATCCTCAAGAAATCGTTCATGGGACTCCTCATTGGAAAAAATATTAGGGTGAAGTACAAAATATCCTTAAACTTTATCTCAAACTCTCACATAAATATACTCTCCAACTTAAGAGAATAAAACTTCTACCTCTTTACTGCCTTCATGGTTGATGATAAGAACTCCACTTAGAACTCATTCTAGAAATATTCCTAAGAAACATCCACCTCCTATAGATCACTATGATACAACCTACACCACTGAAATGTAGTCCCACTCATCTAAATAATTACCAATAGTAACCAAAACTTAGCCCAATAATAGATCAAATCTAAGGAAATATCAAGCTCCTCTGACCTGTGCTCTGTATCTAGATTATAGACACATCCTTTAAACTTTTCAAATCCCTATCACTAAAATGAATGAAGCACTTGCTGTCATGACTCATCCTTCTATATTGTTTCAATACTCCAATGTTTAATAGAATCAACCTACTGAGCCTCTACTATATGATTTATATATGAACAACACCCAAGATCTATCCTAGAAAAAAAAATGAGAAAACCTGATTTCCCATGATCACATAATTCAAACATGAAAACAATAAATCATGATACTTGTAACTCTACTAGGTATCTAACTTGAAATTGAAACCAAACCACTTGGTCATTGATTAGAATTATGCTCCTTGAGTCAGATCATAGGGGGCTCAATCTTCATGTCCTAGTTGGCCTCTTTGGCTTATTCCATTCACCAAGATCAATAAACACTATTTCTCTACCAACCCATGAAATCCCTACAATTCATAACTCCAAAATCTATCTTATCTTTCAAACTAATCCTATTTTTGATACCAATTTATCATGACCCCTACCTCAATGCAACCCTACTGGGTTGGAAATGAAGTAAGAGAGATAATGACCCCCCAAATCCCTTCTTCAATAGGCCCTCGGTTTATGAATAACACTAAGGGTATTAAAATCTCACATATGGAAAGAATTACCCTAAATTAATTAATAAGAATATGGATATAGATTTAAAAACACCATGAAAATCTATATGAAAAAGGAAAGGGAAAAAATCATCCCAAGATTCATGTAGAAATTAAGCAAATAAAAATAAAGTCTCCAAATGAATACCAAAGAAAAACCTAAGGAAGCGACTCCGTAAAAAATCCACTATATTGGTTAGTAATGTCCATATTGGTCCCCAATTTCCTCTTAGAAACCTGAAAATAGTCTATATATACATAGGTTGATCATAACATGTATACTTAGTAGGATCAAACTCGAGGTATAGTGTGCACATGTGAAAAGAGTATAATAATAAACCAGTGAAAAAATAACATAACTAATATGCACCTAAATTGTCAACGAAGCAAATCCATCCCCACCAAGGCATAATCACAAAATATCACATCCAATATCATAACATAATAATAATCATATTTATAAATTGTATCCCACAATTCTTTCCCACTAATTTTTCACTCTCACACCCCACCATCATACATCCTGGAGCTCCCATCCATTCCATAATAGTCATACCCAAAGAAACTTGGGAAACCACATCACATCCTACTCAAATAGACCTAAGAAACTATGATAGTTCCACATCCACCCAAAACCATTAAAAAATACCTAGATTATTAAGGTATCATGAACATGAAGGGAGTCAACCACCTCCCCACATATTACACATGACCCCCAACATGAACCACATCAACATCTCATCAAACATCACCACTAGTAAACTTGTGACATGTGGCCATAATATTCCATGTGTATCAATATTTCATAGAAGAGAGAGTGTGGAAGAGAATGTAGTCATCCATCTATCCTCACCATCATAGATGTTTGATAAAAACACCTGGAACCCAAAAATTTGGGTGTCAGCATAAACATAAGACTCAGGTTGGGTGCATATAGAAATAATATAAAATTACATGATAGATAAATCACACACAATCCTAATGTAGGGGTTCATAATAAGATCACTAATGTATCTAAAAAAATCACCACAATGTCTCACAACCTCTTCCACTATTGTTTCCACCTCTAAATGCATCATACTACATAGGCATATCACACACAAGCCACATCCCAACCTTCCATTAAAAATAACCCATTTCTATATTTTATAAGTACTAAACATATTAATTTATTAATCCCATTAATTTCATATTTATACCCTTCCCATTCATTATCCATTCCATTAATTACATCATTTACTACAAACATTAATTTCCACCCATGTTCATTACCATGTCACTATTTTAATTTCATTCTATAGATACCAAAAACTACACTACACAACACATAACAACCCATCCATCTCACTCTAATGATCCTTTACTCTCATCAAACACACACCACATTTTAGTCTTCAATAAGGGATTCCATCATAACCGCTTCATTATTTTCTAAGTTATTTTAACAAAAATATGATATTCCATGTGGAATAAATTTATTATCTAAATATACATTCTTAGACTTTTATATGCATGGTGAGTTTAATATAATAGTCACAAAAATAATCCATCCTAAAAAAATGTCAATATAAAAAAGGATCAAGTGTGAAAAACTATATAGATAAAAAAATAAAAATTAAAACCCATATGATTTCTCCCCACCCCTTCAATTTCAATTAAGCTGATTAATTATCTTTATTAAGATGATACATACCATTTACATAAATGAATAAATTATAATGATATTACTACATGTACATCTAAATAATTGGAATAAAAAGGCTCCCTTAACTCTCATAAGGAACTTCAATAATGAAACACCAAGAATGAGAGTGGGGAATGACTATACATGTAGGTCTAGAAAGGAGAAGGATCCTATGATGATTTGATGAAGAATTTATAAACTCAATCATCAAGGATTTGGATTAGTGAGACTTAAGAGAAGGCAAAGTAATTGGATCAGAGTGATAAATTTTATTATTATAAATAATATGGTTCTATTAGATGAATTCCAGAAGACTCGATGAAAGCCTTCATTTAATTCATTATTAAATTTCAAATTCCCTTCTAATTTTATTTTTAACCCATGAAAAAGAACCAAAAAATTAATGATAGTCAAAATAATGCGTTAAAGAACCTTAAAAAATGGAAAACCATTAATTTACCACATTAAATCACAATAATTTTGTTAAAAACACCTTAAAGGTTGAAAGGAATGTTCTGTACACAAAAGGGATACCCTTATGTAAGAATCATGAATTGGAAAATGGTAATGTTATTTTACAATTATGTGATTAGTTACCCTTATGTGGGGTTTGAATTTTTTTTTGCACTTACACAGCTTTAGGGGGACCCTTATACGAGCTGAACATATTTGTAAGTACCCTTACACAACTCAAAAAAAACCCGGATTGAACTTTATATAAATTGGGGAAACATCAAGATACCCTTATTCAACTCATTATAGCTCAGACTTACCCTTATAGAGGCTTTATAAAAAACATGAAAAAACTTTACATGATGAATGAGGTGACCCTTATGTGACCTAATACCTTTACTCAATCTATGATCTACCATTATGTAATGAACAAACTACCTTTACATGAACCTTGGAAACTTTCCTTTACCCTTACAAAATGGTGAACTACCATTGTGAAAACCATATAAACTAACCCATACGCTTACAAAATATAATTAACAGATGACCTACCCTTACACATGCCATGAAAACCCTATGTGACCCTTATGTAACTATTGAAAAATGGGTTTACCATTATGCAAGGGGTGGGTTTCATGTAAGGGTAAGGAAAATTTTAGAGAAACATATTATATTTAATTATATTAAATTATAATTTTTAAGGTAAAAGGGTTTCAAGAAACTTTTTTATACTCCTAAGACTCTAAAACACAAAGAAATGGATTTAGAAACCCTGGTACCTTACACTCATGACCACTTAGACCATCTCTAAACATGTACACTATTTACACAAACACAACATGTGTGGGCCTAATTCCCATATAAGGGTGAGTAGAAACATACTAATCATGATACCCTGAAATATATAAAGAAATCACAAATATGTTGGTAAAATAAACACCATGATAGTTTTTTTCATAGAGTTAGACAAAGAAGAAAAATAGAACATCAATCCATCTTAAAGCTCCTGATACTAGAGTAAATAGAAGAATGTCAGGAAAGAATAATCAAGGTATTATCAATCACTATAAGTGTTAAGGATGTCGGGTATCATATATGTAATCTTATAAATCCACACCACATGAGAAAATAGTGGTTATTGGAACATGAAAGAGTCTAAAAAATCTGAAGTCATTTTCTAGTTGTGTAACATGTCTTGAATCCAACCCCCATGGTGTCACAAAATCATAATATTATGGAACTCTATAGTTTTTAGACTTTCAACAGCCCTATCTCTATTAGAATCTTATAAGTGGGGCTTGATCATCCATATATAATACTCAGTGGATGAGGGAGGATCACACACTCAAGTCTGTCATTATTGATCAAGTAATTGTGAGTACCCATGACAAAAAAACTTGATATCCTTACATGATCTATTGTGGCTTACCCATTCCTCGAAGATGGAAACATAATTTGAGTGAGTAACAATTCTAGTGGAGGACATGCACCTAGAATATCTATTAGACAAGGGAGTACCAACTCCTTAAATAGATGATCCACTCCCCATATGGGTGCATGAGAGTTCTGAATCTACCAAAATATAGGATTTAGGGGAGACACACCCTAAAAAGTCCTGTAGTGTAGGGGAGTATAGTTCCCAACACCACTCTAATGATCACTCTAGAACCCATGTCATTGGATAGCTAGCACTGAAGGGAGAAACCCCCTCTCAACATCTCACATCTCATCATGGATATCAAAACAAGGTTAACCATCACATCCCACATGGAATTATACTAAAAAAAGATTACTTTCATTCCCAAATACGAATATTGTAAATGATAAAAAAACATATATGAATCCTATTATCATTCCTATGAGATATAAAGTAAATATACCCATTATTCATCATAAATGACCGTAGATGGTTAAAAATATTGTGATATAGTGATCTATGCAAAAAAATACTCAGGATAAATAATTTTCTTGGACAAAACAGAAACCCAGTGGAAAATATTCATTTTCTCTTACCACAGACTAAAGATGAAACCCATTGGGACTCATGGAATTTCCAATGAGTTAGAATTAGATATTACATATTGGTTTTGAATTTTATATCTTAATTTTCGAGTCATGATGCTGGAGATAGATCATCAATAAAAAGTCAAATGAAGAAGAAACAACTAAAACATGGACTAATAATAATAATAATAATAATAATATTATTATTATTATTATTAATATTATTATTAATATAACATATATTAATATATGTGTGTATGGGTTTAATGTATGGATCATCCCTCACATTAATCACCTATAAAGGGGTTTACATGAACACCCTTTGATTCTTCATTATATTTTTAATTTATTTTTAATTTATTATTTTATTTTCCCTTTTTATCTTATTGGTTCTAGGTATTTTTACAAAGAAACATTTCCATCAATTCTCTATGATTCATATCATGTTGCATGTTCTATACCTAGCTGTTATTTTCATGCATCTACGATCCACTATCGTACCTACCTTACACCATCATTGTGTTGACTGTTTCCCACACTGATATCTCCTCCACACCATCCAATGCCTCCCGTGAACCCCAAACACATCAACCAATTGATGACTAATACCACCATCCTCCTCTTCCATTCACCCTCAATTCCTCACTTTCATCATCCATTTCAAAGACCATTGGCTCAACACCCTCACATGAGAATAATTGAATGATGTAAAATAATAAATAATAGAGAGACAAGAATATAATATTGGGGATTCTCAATATTGATATCATCTTTTTATTGTTCTTTCAATAGATTCACAAAACAAAACAATAGGGAAAATAATTTTATGATCAAAAAGTTATACTCCAGTTTGTTGCTGATTAATAGTGTTTTCATTTCACAAATCCAATATAGAATAATAAGAAAAAATAATTTATTTAAAATAAAATCCTTACCTCTACAAAAGATCAATAATTGGTGAATAATGATCATGATTATTTTCAAAGCCAAGATCTCACTCATCATCATCATATGATCCAATATTATTCTTTGATTTGATGCCATAACAAACATCATCAAATCCCCTTCCCTTCTTCTCAATTGATTTTTCCAAGTGATATGACTAACCCAAGAGAGTGTCTAAAATGGGCTTTTAAATAGATGAATTTCTATTTTAATTAATTAATTAAAAAAACATTATTATTTTTTAATTTATCTTTCTAACTCCACCTGTGACTACAAACTATTATGGGCCTGGATGAAAATTGTGCTTATATTGTTCCAAGGATTAATCCCATGTTATATTCTTAAAATTTGTATAAGTTTTCCCATAAGATTCCTCATTTAAGATATATAATCATTCCATCACAAATATGTGTGCACGAATTTGAAATTATATACTATTTTTATTATATTGTTATCGACCCTCCGCAGCGACTGCATTTGTGTTAGACCAACATTTCATCTGAGAATAAAACTAATAAATTCTCCAAATAATACAACACTAAAAATCACGATCATAAAATCACCATTTAACTCCTGGGATAATGATTTATTTTATTAATAAATATAAAAATACCCCATAAAACTCAATTTACTAATAATTTCATAAAAACCCCGATTATAGATAAAAAATCCTCAAGATCAACATAATCATCAATTTTTTTGAGACCATCCACTAGTGTAAATATACCAATTTACCCTTGAGAATATCCTGAGATTTAGAAAACTCAAAAATTAGCTAAGTATCAACCCATAATTTTTCATATTGCTACATTGTAATTCAAGAAATCTATCTTGAGGTCCCACCTAACCTTTCAAATATGTTTCAAGTTTAGAATAATTTTAGTAAATTAAAGAATATATTCGAAGAACATTACCTTCCATCCACATTTATCTAAATTAATTAACATATTTTAAGTAAAAAATTCATAATTAATTTTACTCTACCACATTTTATACACACAAACAAACTAATAATGGTCAATTCCAAATGGTTACATTTTAATTCCTAGGTTTGGTTATAAAAGAATCAAAATACTCTTATAAAATGTAGATTGAAATTAAAATTTAATTACACACATAAATAAATAATAATGACTTAAGGGAAAGTCACTTCTCATAAATTTTCTAGCTACTTATAAAGAGTGAATAAAGCATGCCCACCTAAAAGAAAAATATAAAACTTGATTTTGTAAGATAAAAAAGATTAGGCACTTACTGTAAATTCAATAACCAAAAATAGCTTTATGTCTTAAAAATAATTCAAAAACCTATTTTATAATCTTGATAAATCATATAAAGTTTGAATAAAAAATAAATAATAGGTAATATAAAAGGAATTAAGTGGGAATCATGATCCTTACCTCCTGTTTTCTTTAAAAAACTACCCATGGAAAGAGCGTGTTTTTTTGTTCTTGAAAAGTGAAAGAATGAGGAGAAGATGTGACACTCTATTGGGTCTAAATAAGGGATAAAATGAGTGGGGGAATGTGAATTTTCCTTATAATTTAAAAATAAATATTATTAATAGTTTTATTAAATTTATTTTGTAATGTTTAATTAATTTTTTATTAAACATACTTAAATAAATATTAGTATAAACATTTAGATTTTATTTATTATAATTAATGAACCAGCTATCAATTAATTCATCTCTATTCCCTGCGATATTATTACCATATCAATTCAAGTACCCTTTTATAGAAACATTGAAAAACCCCATGAATATATCATAAAATTAAATTAAATATTATAACCTAAATAGAAGTTCAGATAAAAAGAAAATTATTTTATGGATAATAACAAAAATCAACAAGTAATAATTAATTAATATCAATCAGAAGGTTTTAAATAATGTTTAGCTCTAATAATTTCACATTTCCATTTATTATGTTCCCCATGGTATTAATATGTTTCATCTTGAATTATCTACAAGGTTATTAGATAATTTAACAATACATTTATCATCACACTCAATAAACAACAACTGATTGACTTCCACTTTAAATTTTTTATCTTAGTGTTCATCTACTCCATTTAAGTTGCTACATATTTTTTTTTCAATATATTTATAATTGGTAGTTATTATATCCATAAATTTAATTTTTTATTTATAGTGTCAAGATACAATATTTCATCCTAAGAAAACCGATCTTCTTAACATTGAATTATATTATCAACATTTACAACCCAATACTTATACATATAATAAATCATATGAAAATTCATATTTTTCCACAAATAAATCCATAATTCATAATACCATTAACATAATTGATTATTCTCTTTTCATTAATAATTTATGACTCTTTATGATCTATTTGAAACCTGATCATGATATAATAAATAACCAGATTTTGATTCACGGAACAACAAAATAATTATTATTCTTAGTCAATCATGTATATTATATTTGATTTACAACTCCCCCTAACAGTTTTTTATTAAATAACAAGGGAGATTAAACTTCATACAAGCTATCCATGGTAAATAATTTGATTCAATCATCATAATAAATTTCCTGATCTGGGAAAATTTAATCAACTCAATGAATTACTTATTTTTTTATAGGAAAAAATTAATCCAATAATTTATGTTTCAAATTTATTTTTAAATTTTGAAAAAAATATTTGAAATATTTCTCTCCATTTCATAAAAAATATTTCATCCATATAAACTATAATAATAATTTAATTTTTCCACATGTCCTTATCACAAAGTTTTATTTCTTCAATTTCCATTTTTAATATCTACTACATCAATAAAGTGCATATATTAAAAATAGAAGATATAAAATCCGTTCCAAATTGATATGATTTCTTCATAATTTATGGTTATATCAGTTTTGTTGGTTACATACTTCAATGTTTCTAGACCATGCTGCCTGTTTCACTATTTTGGGTGTAGTAATTATAGATCTAGGTTATTCAAGTTTGCTCAGAATAATTGAATCCGAGTCAAGTGTTTGTTTTAATGTAATGTAATTTTATTGGTATTAATTATGGAACTGATATTGGTTAAATCTATTCTTATACATATTTTTATTTATTTTTAATGTTTTATCATTAATGATGATGATGTTTTTTTCCTTTTCATAAATTTTCATTTTATAATCTTTGATGCATGTTTCTTTATATCTTGAAACAAATTATTTCTTTTTATATGGTTTATAATTTTTTATTTTTTTACCTTGTAAATACCTTCTTATCAAAACTATAATCACCCTAAAATTTATCTTTCTATATATATTTTTTAAATATGGTATTAAGGGTTGTGGATTTTTGTGTCCTTCATCACCATTTTGGAGTGATGTGCTACAAAGTAGGAGATTTATGATGTTATAACAACTAGGTGTAACGTAATTTACCCGTTCAACCCATACAAAACTAAATTAGAGAGCCAAGAAACCTCAACCACATCTCCCCATATATTATAGGCTCTTAACTTGTAGTCACGGTCTATTGGTAATATGGAAAGGCTATACTCTCTATATCAGATAACTAAAAATAACATAAAAAATAATAATAAATCAACATTAACACTAAAAAACATAATATGGACATTAAAAATAAGATCCATCCATATAAAATAACACACCACATGTTATATATAAAAATTGACTATAATGTCATAAAGTTATATATACATAACATGATCTCCTTGGGGAAAATCATAAAAAATACTTTACAATGGAAAAAAATAATCAAGACTAATATAAAATACTACATCTAAGTCTCATTCTAGTCCTATATCCCATTCAAACCATCAATCCAACTCATCCATCAACCATAAGGCCTCTTACCTTGCAAACACATCTAGACATAAAGTATATATGCACAAAAATATTCTCATTAAAGGTGTGAGTATAGCTTATTAGGTCACCACCAATGGTGTCCCTAAACCAATCTGGATTATAGAAATGATATATTCTAAAAAAACATCAATTATAAATACCAGTTGAATACTATAAATATAAATGATCCACATGGGATTGAAAATACCTAATTCAACCAGTGTCAATGTCGAGTATGAAAATATCATAAAATGATACCAAGGGGTTTTCATAATATCCTTCCATAATACATAATTGAAAAACTCAAGGAGATAAATTAGAAAAACACCCAACATAGATACCACAAGTAGATATATTTGGAAATATAACCATCATAAATTAAAACAAAATCATAGTTGTGATTACAATCAACACAATCCTCCAATTAATAATAGTTGGAATTATTCCCAACCTAGATGCCCAATAATATCATATGTGACATTACAAAAAACTTACATAACCATAACCATGTAGTTTAAATTACATAAAAACTTATAAATTTATAAGAATGTTTGGAATTAAACCCAAACCACATGATTAAAAAAATCATTTATAGGGTTACCCTTAGACGTATACTTTAAAAAGAATAATGGTCATTACACCCAAGTCACACAACAATAATAACCATGTTTGTAATTACACTAAATTGCATGGAATTATAAGAATTATTGTTATTAAACCCAACTCACATAGAAACAATAACCATGGTTGGAATTATACCCAACCAAATTCCATTATAGGGATATATGAGATTACATCTAACTCATATAATAATTTTAACCAATGTTGGTATTACAACCAACCACATACCATTATAAAAATATCATATAATAATCAAATATAAATATTTTTCACATATCAAACCATTTTTCATAAAACATCAATAAAAACTAAACATATTACATTAAAGAATATCACGTAAAACTAATATAATGGATTGAAATTCTATCCAATTATACATTATACTTTAAATTTGGTTGGTTCAGCTATACATAAACCCTTTTTTCAATTAGCTATACCATACAAGCTTGAAATCATGTTAACCCTTCAAATAAAAAAATTTCCAACATCAAAGAATACTCAAGGTAACCTTTTAAGGTTTATTATGCCATACCATATTATTAGGAAACCAACATAGATTTACAAAAACCAAGTTAAACACACTTTAATTTAGGATGAAGGCCATTAATGACCATAGACTTGAATAATAATTATCAGAGGATCCTTTAATGCCCTAATAATCCAAAATTTATCCTTTATACATAAATACCACCAATTTGGTATCATATTTGGTCATCAACACAATCTCACCAAATCACACACACCAAAACACAAATGAACACATATAAATAGATGAGAAAGTAAAAGTACCTACTGTCTTGTCTTTGTAAGACCCCAATCATATAGTACTATCAAAAGAATCTCACTTAATAAAAGTACATATGAAAACTTTGAATTATTATTGAAAAAATGAATCATAGGAGAATAATAGAGAGAAGGTGAGAGAGAAAATATAAAAAACATAACACTAGTATATATGAGATGGGGGTTATCTTTATATATTTTCACAAGATACAATATATCACATTCTATATGATTGAAAATATTAGTAGTTTTGTGAAATTAGATACACATTTGATTCTAAAATAAAACATGAAAATATAAATTAAAACATAAAATTCTAGTGAGAACTATATTATTTCTTCTAGTATCTCCCTAAAACCAATCATATATTCCTTTATTATATCTTGGGGAAAGGAAAATATAAAAAAGGGTGAGCATGTATGATTAGTAAGGGAAAGTGTACAATATAAGTTATCATAGAATAAATAGATCAAGAATAATATGGTGGAGATAAAAAATAATAAAATATACCACATTCCCAATATGTGACATCTCAACTCGGGTGCCACACATCGGTTCCCTAAGCCAGTTGGTCACATGACCTCAAGCGTGACTCCCCATATTCCATAGGTTGTTGACTAGTAGTGAGGGTCTAATATCGATCTTGGAGAGACTATACCCTCTTTATTGAAGTAGAAGAATAGCATAAGTAAATAAAAATATCTAAATCCAAAAACATGACAAAATCAGTATCACATGATGACCAAAATTGGAATATAATATACAAACCAAAACAGTAGATATGTCATGCCAAATACGTGTTAAGTGTCAAATGAAAAAAAATCAAGACACAATGACACTCCCATGTGGTTCATAACACCAAATCTGGTTCCCTCATCCATGCTCAATCCCAAATCAACCTTCTAACATTGGTCTCTTTCCCTTATTTAGTCCCGCAACCATGAATTCTATTTAGGTACCAATCAAGAATCCTGATTAGGGTGTGATTAAAACTTATTAGACCACCGCAAATGGTTTCTAAAGCAATATCTAGTCAATAATTGTGCATAAAACTGTTTAAATAATAAATTACCATGCATAAAGTAAATAGGTATCACATTACATTATTATTTAATTTACCACATTTTTCTAGAGGTTCATGAAGACACCCAACCCATCAATACCTACTTAGTCCCATCCTTGAGTATGAACCATAACACATATTCAATTAAAAAATCATTATAACACATGGATTTCATTATCCATTTAATTTCAATTTATATCATGGATAATTGGACCATAGTCCACTGACAACATTTGGTGCCTAGAATGCCATGGATAGAACCATATGGGTATTTGAAGCATCGGTATGTGTCCCACAACCCATTTATTAAATATTCACACAAGTGGTCTTCTGGAGTAGAATTCCATGTCCCACACTCATTATAACATACATCACAAAAGTGGTATTTTGAAGCAGTAGCATGTATCCCACACTCATTATCACATGAATCACAAAAGTGGGATTTTGAAGCATTATTTCGTGTCCCACACTCGTTATCACATGCATGAATTTGGGTATAGAATTAAATTTCTAGCACCCCATGGGTATTTGAAGCATCAATCCATATCTCCAAACCCATTTATGAATCAATAAAAATTTATATCATACATATCACATTTAGAAAGGTTAATCAATATTAACTATATTTTCAACATTTCTCATTAGGGTATACCTTGATGAGATTTATGAGTCCATAAGGGGAACTATGTGCTAGGTTTTACTCCTCGTCATCACCTCCTCCTTCCATCTTGGCCTGGAGCTGCACTCCTCCTCGTGCTCAGTGAGATCATGGAGACAGATCCCCTTTCGTGGTGGCGTCATATTTGTGGGCTTGGTCGTCTCAGAGTTTTTACACCATTGCAAGACTTTTCTCACGCAAATCCCTTTCACTGGATAGGGCTACCTTGGTGGCACAGTGATGGTCCATGACTGGGTTCTAGCTTTAGTGGCCTGAGGGATGCTGACTTGTCCCCAGTGTGTGCACAAGGTGGTTCATCAGGGTCTCTACGAGCAACCTGGTTGGTGGCGATGAGATATGGTTGCATCAGGACTTAATTATAGAATCCTGGTGATATTTTGTTTTTGATTTTTTCATTCATTTTTTGTTTTAGATGCATTTCAGTGGTTTGTGTTGTTCACGAAAACATACAACAAGGCCCTTCTAGTGAGATATGGAGATGGTGAGGATCTTTGAATCTTATTTGTTTCTTAATTTCATGTTTTGGATTTGGTTGTGCTCTGGATTCGATGTCGGTTGGCCTGTTTGGGTGTTGTGATTCCTATTATTTGTTGAGTTCATTTGGGAGGATGATTCTATTCATTGTTTCTTTGAATTTATTTATTGGTTTTGGAATTTCAACTATTTGTGTTTCTGGGTTCAGGATTTGGTCTGCTCTGGTATGTCTGACAAGATGTAATAGGAACCCCATGACATCAGAGATCTGCATACTTTGGATTTGGATATGCTGTCCATGATGAATTCTAGCAGTGATATTGAAGTTGGAAGTATGAATATTTGGATGTGATTTTTGTATTCGTGTGTTGATCCTGGATGAATATTCTTGCTTCTGATCATGACTTCATTTTGGTTGAAGATTCTATTGGTTTTGGGTGAATAAGATGGGTTTTGAGGCTGCAGTTTGGTTCTTGATTGTTTATTGATTTTTTGGTATGTTTTCAATCAGCACACTATTTGGAGCTATTTCAGATGAGGTTCAGAGTAGGAATATTTCTCCTGAGCATACCATTAAGATTTTGAAGTTTGAGAGGGTATGGATTTGTCATCGGTACCATACCCAAGCAACCATGCACAAGAAAACTAGTCGAGTATTCATGTGATGGTGAAAGCTTGTTATCATGATGTAGTCACTGGGGATGGGCAGATCATGTAGTCTTGATCTGGGTTATTCTATTTCATGGTTTTATTTGGTTGTAATGTTTAGATCTTGAATTTTCTCACTTTTTCCTAAAAAGTGTTTTGATAATAAAAAAAGTTAATTTTTAGTCAGTCATTAGCGTATACCATTTCCACTATAAAAGAAAAATGATTTAATACTTTAATCACATGGGATAATATGAAAATTCATTATTAAACCATTTATCAATATTTCATCACACATCCCATTAACCCATTAAGGTTAAGCTAACCATCTCATAATTCCCATTGTCAATTAATTCATAAACACATTAATTGACCAATTACAAAAACCCATTAATTAACCAAATAAACATTCAATTAATAAAAAAATACCACAATCAAAACAATACATTAATTAAATTTTCAATTAATTAATCCAATTCCACCAAATGCATAATTACAATTGCCAAAATTCAATTTTCCCCTATTAAACTTGTTCCATAATCACATGGAATGTCAATCAATCAATTCAATGATTCTATAAATTAATTAATAAATTTATTTATTCAATTCAAGATTCAATTTTCAAACATGTCAATTGAAATTTTACAATACATACATATAATTTGGATTCGAGTCTATAGAAATTGAATTTAGGCCACCCACCTCAAGATTGATGATGAGCACTCACCAATGGAAATATCCAATTGAAACGGAACAACCAAGATCATGATTTATAATGAGATCTAGATCCAAAACCTAGATCTAAGACCAAACATACTAGATCTATCAAAACCTAGATCTAGATCCATTACCAATGGAAAAAACATCCCTTTAAAGGATGAGAAAAATACAGGAGAGAGGGAGGAAACTAATTGGGATGATAATCTCTTAATAGGAGAGGTGAATCATTAAAGAAGGTTAGAAGGACTTAGAATCCATCTAGGAACCTCCAAAAACGAAATAAATAATTTAGGGTAAATTTGGGTCAACTTTGGGTGATGTACAAGGGGTTCAGAAATTTTTAATCTAAATTTTTGGGGTTTAAAATTCTGTATGCATGGTTTCCTGTGTGGGGTGTATGTTTTACCCTAGCTGTGCACCCTAACCATAGACCTCACCCATGGGTGTCACACGGTTACTACTAAGAGGGATCATGGTTTAACAAACTATGTGCCTACTGTGCGAATCTCTTATGTTTGGGTTTTCAAGGTTTGATGGGATGGGTGCATGGTCTGGGAAAACCATGTGCCAACCATGCACTACCCCTCTTCCTTCCAAAATTCTCCAATTTCACCAAAACAATTCACCAAGATAAAACCCAAGCAAGATATATTCAAAACAAGACAAAAGAATATATAAAAATGATATTGATACATCCCCACAAAAGGTTGGGATCTTATAATCTCCCCACATTATAACAACTCATCCTCGAGATACACTTCTAAGAATCTCTAAGATTCTGAGGTAAAAATATCGTGCCACTGAGAATTTCTATGTGATAATCTCTCCCAATATTCCTACTGAACAAGCCCATGTTTCGACAATATACGAACTATCAGCATGATCTTTCCCCTCAACACTTTCTCATTGCAATCCAAAATATGCATCAGATGCTCCACAAAGGATGCATCGGTCTCAATCTCAACATCATCCACATATATCACATGATAAGGGTCAAGGTGATACCACCAAAGCTGTGACATATAAAAAACATCATGCATATAAGTATACCTCTATAGAAGAGAGAATCGGTAGGCCACTAGTTTGATTCACTCCAAAACCTCAAATAGTCAAATGAACCTAGGAACAAACATTATATATCTCCAAATCAGATGGTGACTCAATCTAGAGGACAATTAAAGGAATACACTATCACCCACTATAAACTATAGGGGTCGTCAATTTTTATTATCATATGACTTATGACTACTCTGAGCTGTAGTCATCCACTTCTAAATCAATTAAATCTGCTCTGACATCTCCTGGATGAGACTTGGGTCCCAATAGATCTGATTCACCTACCTCCATACAACATAGAGGTGATCTTCATGGCTTAACATAAAGAGCCTTGTATGGCATCATATGAATAGTTTCCTGATAACTATTATTGTAAGAGAACTCCACCAATGCTAAGTTCTTTTCCTAAAGACCATCGAATTCAAGAACTCATGCTCATAGCATATCCTCAAGCACCTGTATAGTATGCTCTGCTTCCCATATGTCTGTGGGTGGAATGTCAAACTCAGTAAAACCTATGTATCAAGAACCTTATATAATCCCTGCTATAAGTGAGAAGTGAAACATGATTCACAACCTGAAACAATACTCCTTGGAACCCCATATAGATGAATTATCCCCTAAATGCACATATCTCCAAACTGATCCACTTAGAAAGTATCTTGTATAGGAAATAAATGTTCTAATTTTATCATTCAGTCCACAACCACACAAATAACATCATTATTCTAAGGCATCCTCAGAATACCAACCATAAAGTCCATGGTAACATCATACCACTTACATTATAGAATGGTCAATGGCTGTAGTAAACCACCAGGCCATTGATGCATGGGATTCACCCATTGAAAGGTGTATCATCGTGTCCTGAACCCTACAATTCCCTTTTTGATTCCCAACCTCCAATAATTTCATCATAGTTCATGGTGAATTTTGGTCACACTGGGATGTACCGCACACTTCGAGGCATGAAATTCACGCATAAGATCCTCTTGAATACTCATAAGAACAACAACCTGATTCATGACATATATGATCTCATCCTCTTCTATGGTCCAATCTGGAGGTGACTCCCCACCATCAAGGCTTTCCCTCAAGTCCAAACATTTTGGATCCTCATACTATATATCTCTAATCTAGCTCAAAATTGCAGACTACTAGAAATGATATGAGATTCACCCACTCTTGACCCTCCAGAACCATGACATGCATCTCAACTTGTAAGGTTATCATTTTCCACTCAACACTAGACTCCTGAATTTCCTGAGTCCGAGTTTTCCTTCTTAAATCATCAACAACAATATATCCCTTATCTGGTGTATATTATAGTTCAAAGTCAAATGAATGAATATACTTAACCCATCATTGCTATTGGATATTCAAATCTCATTGCCAAAAGATATACTTTAAGCTCTTGTGATCAGTGTAGATAATAAACATTTCACCCAACAAGTAATGTTTCCAAGAATTCAAGTCATAAACAAATGCAACTAACTTGAGGTCGGGTGTAGGGTAGTTCCATCAGTGTGGCCTCAATATCCATGACTCATACACCACAAATCTATCTATCTGCATTAAAAATCCCACAAGCCCAATCCTAGAAGCATTAGAAAACACCACATACTCTTAGGATCAAGATTGGTACCATATTAAAATGATTCTTCAACTCCTAGAAGGTATTCTCACATGATTCCATCCATTAAAACCTTATCCCCTTCTTGTTCAAGACTGAAAGTGGTGCATCCAAAAGGGAAAATTCCTAGATGAACCTCTGATAATAACCCGATAATCCCAAAAAACTATGGATATAAAAAATGTTCTTGGGATACTCCTAAGAAACCACTGCCTAAACATTCTCTAGGACCACTAACACACATTCCTATGTGATTATATGACCCATGAAGTGTACCTAATAAATCCATAATTGACACTTAGATATCTTGGAATATAGTCGATGCTCTCTCAGTGTAATCAGAATGATGTCAAGATATTGAGCATGATCATTATGAGTCTTAGAGTACACCAAGATTTCATCCACAAACACAAACACAAACTGATCGAGGTATGAGTGAAATATTTACTTAATCAAGTCCATAAACACTACATGATCATTTGAAATCCCAAATGGCATCACAATGAACTCATAAAGGCCATATATTCTTCTAAAAGTAGTACTTGGCATATCAGAAGGTCATAATCTCAATTGATGATACCTGAATCTCAAGTAAATCTTAGAGAAAATACATGCTCTTCTTAACTATTCAAATAGATCATCGATTCATGGAATAGAATACCAGTTCTTCATATATATCTAGTTCAAATTTTGTTAGTCAATACAAAAACATAGATTCCCATCATCCTTCTTTGAAAAAAAAGGAGAACCCCAAGAAGACATACTTGGATGGATAAACCCCTTATCCATAAACTATTCTAGTTGATTTTTAAGCTCTTGAATATATATTAGTACCATTATATATGGTGGAATAGAAACTAACTCTGCTCCATGAACGAGCACAATTGTAAACTCTGCATCTCTCTCAAGTGGTATCCCTAATAAGTCTTTAGGAAACACATACAGAAACAGGTCTACTATGTGTGGAAATACATATTTTTTCACACCCCCATCATCTAGAAACATACTTGAAATCGGGGTGGTAAGCTCTCCCAGTTTCTAGTAAACCGGTCTTTCATGACCCACCTTGATATCCCATTCTCCATGATGTAAATAATTGTCACCCTTAAGAGACGTAAAAGTCACTCTCCTGCGGTAACAATCTATGTGGGATCAGTGTGATACTAACTAGTCCATACCAAAAATTAGGTAAAATATTGAGATATCTAGAATGTAAAGATCCCAAAGGAAACCATACTCCCCAAACTTGAGAGAACGCCCCTTGAATAAACAAATGTCCCTTGATAGTACTCATAATGGTTTATCTATCATCATAACCCTGCTCACAAACTCCACCTCCAGGATCAAATAATTAAAAATTTGGGCATATATAAATAAATGAGAGGCACCAATATCCAATAATATATTAGATAGTATAGAATCTATAAGAATAGTACCTCTAACTATTGATGGTCCAACCTCTCTATCCACAAGTATAGGTTTAATTTCATGAAACTATCCCGGACCTCTTCCCTATGATGCAGTTTGATTCCCTTATATTGAACCAATATTCTAATACAAGCCCTCTTTACTAGAAGCACCTCATCCACTACCTCTATCACCATGGCTAGTATAACTCTAACTTCTAGATAGATACAGTGTAGAAGAACCCCTTTTTATACTTTGGTTCTTTCTAGTTTCCCCATAATTACCCATATTCCATGGGTTCTTATAGAACCTATATAGATTTACCATCTTACCACATGATCGACACTCAACCGGTGGTTGTGGACAATGTATATGAAAGTGACACAACCAACCACACTAGTGATAAATCACTTGGGTAAGGTCCTATGTGACTTACCCTCCCCCTTGAATACTCTTCTTCCTATCACCATGGATAGAATTCTCATAATGGTGATTCCTAATAAAAGAGTACATACCTTTTGACAATCCATAAAAAACCACCCATCCTCCACCAGATTCCTCCTTTAGGTTCCCATAAAAAATGGGATCCCAATTCACAACTTTATAAAAAAATTTCAACTGAAAGTTATTCACCTGAGACTAAATATCACATTTAAGCCAATTCTAAAATAATTTCTCCACTATACCATCATCTCCTACTAATGGTGGAGAAAATCACTGTAGATATGGCAAGCTACCAAAATAGTCCATAACTAACATACTCCCCTAGGTCAACCTCATAAACTCAGCTTCTATCTCATTTCTAAGCATCTTTGGGTAAAATTGCTCCAAGAACTTATCGTAAATGTATTTATAATCCATATTCTCTAGATATCCATCCAGAGTCTAGATTTCCCACCAAAACTTCGCCTGACCACATAATATAAAGGTATCCAATTTGACTATCTTCTTAGAAGGATCCTCGAAGTGGTCAAGTATCATCTGGATAGGCTCAATACAGAACTCATCAAACTCAAGCCCACCCTCTATAGTAAATTTTGGAGGGTTTTTTTACTGAGAATCTTGTTTTAGGTTAGACATACCCTTCGCAACCCACCCTGGGTCTTTTTTCATAAATTTCACAAACTGATTAAATTTCTCATGGAACTTCTCTCACGCTTCTTCCCTTTGCACTATCGGTGCCTTTGGTTCCACTACTGGATTCACATTCCCAACCATGTTCTCCTATCATACTATTAACAATAATCATCATGGATTCATAAATCTAAATTCCAAAAAACACGACTTAGGAAACATTACACCACAATATTATCACAATTTATTAATATGGATTCACAATAATCCATAAGAATTCTTTCACCCAAACCCCACCACATGGTCAAAACCGAGGCACTAACAATACCCTTAACCATACCTCATCCAGGTATAAGTTATAAAAAGGTGACTACATTATCATTATTCAATTTTATCATTATAATTCTATTTATTAAAATCTTACATAATTTTACAACTTTAAATTCCAAATTAGGAACCATTTTTAGTTCAATTACGAAAAAGGGGAAGAAATTTCAATTTCAACAACTTACCCAAAACCTATTTCACAAAATAATCCTAAGTTTCTAGAATGATGCATGCATACTCAACTATCATACCATACCATGAAACATGTAAAATCTTATAAAATCTAAAAATTAAATAACATCACACAAAAAGTACATCAACCATGGTGAAATAACATCCAACTGTAATAACATACATCAATAACAACAATCCCACCATGGGTACTTGGCTTTTAACCTCATACATGGCTTAGATAATCCCATGTTTGAGATCTTAACCAAGTACCAACTCATCCTATTCTCTTTTCTACCTTTCCCAAATAGAAATACAAAATAAAAGAAAATAAAACCCTTTGATACCACTTTGCGACATCCCGACCCAGGTTCCACAAACCGGTTCCCCGAGCCAGCTGGTCACATGAACTTAGGCACAACTCCCTGTACACCAAAGGCTTCCAACTAGCAGCGAGGGTATAATATAAATCTTGGGGATACTATACCCTATTTATTAAAGTAGTACAATAATAGAAATAAATAACAATAGACAAATGATATAACCAATAACCTAACAAAACCAGTATCACATGATGACTAAAACTGGAATACAGTATACAAACCAAAATAGTAGATATGTCATGACAAATACGTGTCAAGCATCAAATGAAAAACCAAAAGGAAGGAAAAATAACACTCCTATGTGGGTACTAACACCGTGTATAGTTCCCTCATCCATGCTCCATACCAACTCACCCATATAACATTAGGCTCTTTTCTTTATCCGATCCTACAACCATGTAGTCTATTTGGGTACTGATCACGAACCCTAAGTTGGGTGTGAGTACAAATTAGTATGCCACCACCAAAAATGTATAAAATAATATCTATTCAATAATAGTGTATGTAGTTTTTAAAATAATAAATTACAATGCATAAGGTAAAAATGTATCATATTACATTATTCTTTAATTTACCATAGTATTTCCCCAGGTTTACAAAGACACCCAACCCATAAATACCTACTTTATCCCATCTCGGAGTCTAAAACATAACACATATTCAATTGAAAAACCTTTATAACACATGGGATTTCATTATCCATTTAACTTCAATTCACATAATGTCTAACTGGACCATAGTGAACTACCAACATTTTGGTCTAAGAGTGCCATGGATAGGACCCCGTGGGCATTTGAAGCATCTGTCTGTGTTCTAAAACCTGTTTATCAAACAATCACACAAGTGGGATTTTGAAGTAGTAGTATGTGTCCCACACTCCTCATCACATGCATCACACAAGTGGTCCTTTGAAGTATCAGTATGTGTTCCACACTTATTATCACATGCATCACACAAGTGGGATTTTGAAGCAGTAGTCCACGTCCCACACTCACTTTCACATGCATGAATTTGGGTCTAAAACACCATGTATTGCACTCCATGTGTACTTGAATCATCAGTCCATCTCCTACAACCTGTTTATCATTCAATCACAATATATATCACACATATCACATCTAATAAGGTTAATCAACATTAAATCTACTTTCAACATTTCTTATTATGGTATACCATTTCCATTATAAAAAACATGATTCAAAACTTTAATAACATTGAATAATATGATAATTTACCATTAAAACATTTATCAACATTTCATCATATATACTATTAAACCATTAAGGTTAAGACAACCATCTCATAATTACTATTTTCAATTAACTCATAAACATATTAATTTACTAATTATAAAAACCCATTAATTAACTAAATTAATATTCAATTAATTAAACAATCCCACAATCACAACATTCCATTAATTAATTTACCAATTCATTAATCCAATTCCACTAATTTCATAATTAAAATTACCAAAATTCAATTTTACCTTATTCAACTCGTTTTTTAATCACATGGGAAATCAATTAATCAATTTGATGATTCTATAAATAAATTAATCAATTAATTTATCCAATTCAAGATTCAATTGTCAATAATTCCAATTGAAATTTCACAACACATACATGAAATTTGAATTCAAGACTATAGGAATTGATTTTAGATAACCTAACTAAATATTGAGGATGAATGATTGCCAATTGAAATCCCTAATAAAAATAGAACAACCAAGATCATGATGAAGAAGGAGATATAGATCAAAAATATTGACCCAAAATCCAATATATTAGATCTATCAAAACCTAGATCTAGATTGATTACCAATAGAGGAATATATCCATTCAAAGAATTTGAAAAATATGAGAGAGAGGGATGAAACTAATTGGGATGATAATATATTATTGGGATAGGTGAAAATATTAAATATGGGTGTCGAATTGTCAAGAATGGAGGTTGTAAGGCCTTGAAATCCTTTTGGAAACCTCTAAAAATGAGGAAAATGTTTATGGTTGAGTTGGGTCAATAATAGGTGAAGTCTGGTGGGTTCAAGAAATTTTAATCTAATTTTTAGGGGTTAAAATTTTGTGCGCATGGTTTCCTATATAGGGTAAATGGTTTAACATAATCATACTCCTAACCAAGGGGTGTCACATGGTTACTACTAAGAGGGTGCACCATTTAAAAAACCATGCACCGACCATGCAAATCCCCTTTGTTTGGGTTTACATGATTTACTAGGCTGGGCATATTGTTTGGGAAAACCATGCACTAACCACACACTGGACCTCTTCCTTCCAAAATTCTCTAATTTCACCCAAAAAATTCCCAAGTAAAAACGAAAATAATATATACTCAAACAAGGAAAAAGAGTACTTGAAAATGAGATCGAAACATATCCAAAAAAGGTTAGGATCTTAAAAAATGTCATAGAAAGAGGAATATATTCATGTATGATATAATAACATAAATAAAGACATGGGACAATAAATTATTTCATAATAATGTAATTTATAGTGTTATAAATAATAATCATACCATTAAGGCCTTGTTTAAAGACATCCTAAACATGTTTCCAAGGACTTGTTATAAGACATCATAAATAATTAGGTAAGCATAAACCAAATACCCAAGCTAGTTTGTCACATGAGACTTACTAATGTATTTAGGGGGTATAGCGGGACCTTCCCATAACTTAATAATTTTAATAAATTCACCATATATCAGAAATTAATAATAATTTAATACATAATCAACATAAAAATTCATATTGAAAAATATTAAACAGAATGTTAATAATTTTCCCTAGTAAATAAATTGAAAAAAACGAACATAAAACATCTATATAAATAAGATGTATATTTTAATTAGATTATATCCCCAATGAATCATAATAATCCTTAAAGTAATTTGAAATAGATGAAAAATCTCTTTTACAAATACATTAGAAAGTCACTTTGAAAAAAGAATAAATATCCTTTTATTTTTAAAACATTTTAAAAATAAAATTTTTAATAATATTGAGAAAATTAATTTCTTTGAAAATAATGATGAAATATTTTAATATAATCTTCAATGAAAATAATATTTATGATGGTGGGAAAATCCATTCATTTGGTATAAATTACAACAAATATTTCATTCAAAATTGTTGTAAAAAGTAACTCATTCATAAAACGCCAAGAATATTCCCTTTAATTTTTTATAGAATGTAAAAAATGTTAAAAATAACTTTAATAAATAATTTTTGAATAGTAACAACATTCTTGAAAACATTTTAAATAATATATGGACATGAAAAAATATATTCTTAACTAAATAGAAAAATAAAGATTGTTTTCCTTAAAAACATTCTTTTAGGATTTTGAGTACTTAAAGAGAGAAGAATAAAATAAAAATATGTAGTCTCTAAAAATAACCATCGGAGATTAAAATATATATGGTTTAAATTATTATATATATATATTTATATATAATTTTAATTAATTTAAATTTATCATAGATAATCTTGAAATAAAATGAGATTGTTACATAAACCCCACTGCTCTAGCAACTTTTAAATTATAACCCTCATGAAATAAATAACATCAAATGAATATTTAAATAAATTTAATATAATGATATTAATTATATATTATATAAAATTAGTATTATATACACCCCATGAAATACAAAAGTGCTGAATATTACATATATCTCACTAAAATAAAAGTGTGATGAGAAACCCTTACATAATCTTAGAATTTCCATGTAAGCAACCTCCTATATAATAAATTTAAATTTATTACACATCCAAAATAGAACCATATTCATACTTATAATACCATATATAATCCATTTATAATATTTTATCACTTATTCATTAATAATTATTTATTAAAATCATTATTTCGTATAATAATTGTTTCATTTTTCATGAATGTTTTGGTTTGAAAGTTTTGATCCTTACCCATTAGTCATGGTTTCATTATATAAATATTATTAAACATTTCATAATTTTTATTTTTATACATTAAATATAATTTTATAACCATCCATTAAAAATATAATTAAAAATGTAATACATTGTGCCATAGATATGGTAGTCCATACATATGCATGCACGACGTTTTCAATTTTAGATGGATAGAATGAAAGAAAGGTAAATAATACTTCACATTTATATAATTATTATTATATAATATATATAATATATATTCATTTTATCTATCCGTATTACCATCCATATAATATCTAAATTAAAAACAAACCATATAACTTCATGGAGTTGGTATCCCTCCTGTACACATGAGTGACATTATAGTTTTCCACTGGATAGGAAGATAAGAAAGTATATAATATATTATATTTATATTATAATAATTATATAATCAATATCATATATAAACATTAATTATATAATAATAAAAATCCATTTAAGGTGGTGATGATAAAAAGAATGCATCAGTTCATGAGGTGGTAGCCCACATGTACGCATGGACGATGGTTTGGTTTCCCCTTTTATGGAAAAGAAGATGAGTAAATTTAGTAAATTAACATAATAAAATATAAATACATGGGAGATACTTATTTTATTATATTTAAATATTTTAAATAGAATTTAATTATGTATAAGAAGTATTAAAATGAAAGTTCTTGGTTAAGATGATTACCTCCTCTTCAGAATACCATATTTGGATTACACATTAGGAATTATAGGATGGACTTTTAGAGATACCATGACCTTTAGGATGTGGCTAGGAAATTTGGGAAGGGTTTTAGGTAGTACTTGGTCAAGCTAAATATAACTATATGGGTGAAAGTATTAAAAGGTCAAACTGATTCACATTGTCTTTTTTTGGGAGTATTCACTTGATGTTCCAATAGTGTTGGAAGTCAGGGAATAATAAGACATCATATCCGAAATTTACCATGACCTATAATTATTGTGGACATCTAGGTTATCTCCAAAGGTTCTGTAGATTTTTTTTTGCTAATTAAAGGTATATCTAGAATCTTCTCTTCAAAATATTCTCAAGTTTAACTTATTAAACTTATCATCAATATGGTGATTGTTTGAGGTATTTCCAATGGTATTTATCTATTCTCATTTGATCTATTTTAGCTAAGTTTTATTTAGGGTGATAGAGAATCTATAATTGTTGAAGTATACTAATGATTTTATTTCATATGGATAACCTGGAGTCTTGATGATGATATATGTGGACTAGTAATGGAGTCATTATATAAATTTTCTTCTCAAATTGTGTATTTTATGTTTTTTTGGTTCCATGGATGAATTTTGAACATTGATGATTGAGGTTCTATGAAAGTCATTTATATGGTGATAAGACTTCCATATATTAACCTCTTATGAATAAAGAATGTATCTTCATAGAAGATTGATTAAATATTACTAGTGATCCTTGTGTGTAATTCTAGTTTTAATCACCACTTCAAGTGTTCCTATATTTTTTATGTCTAATTTGGGTGTTATTTTACTTATTGAATATACTAATTCCCTTGATAATTTGTAGGGATAGAAAGTGGTATGGTGGGAATAATTGTCATATCTCAAAATACACTTATTATTTTTTTTTCTTTTTCTTATTTTTTCATCATTTCATGTACTTCTAAGAGTTTCTAGTGTATTTAGGGAAACCTATAGTTTTTAATTGTAGTAGATTATGGTGTAACCAAGGGAGGTCATGTCGCTACGAACCCCTTTGGACCTTATGGTATTTTAGGATATATATGTATTTCACTGTGACCATGGGCATCTCTATAACCAGGCTATCCCCTAGGTATGTAGTTCTAGACTTCACACTAGTTGTGTCATGAAGTCTAGGGACACACAATGATGTGACCCTGGGGAATGACACCCAAGCCCCAAGGAGGGCCTTCACTCCATGATAGGTGAACATCATTCCATGACATGGTCTATCCAGATTTATTAAAGTTAGGATTTACCCTTTTACCTTTTCAATTTTAAACCCTATTTGGGTTCTATTCTCTCCATATTCGACCCACTTAACTCTCAAGAATTCACCCTCTCATCTTTCCTCTATAGATGGATTCTTTTATGGGATTATATTTTCTTTTTTATATATTCCTTAAGGTAATATTATCTAAACCTCATATCTTATTATTTTTCTTTCTTTTCTCATCATTTCATACCCTAATGTGGTTATCACAACCTATGGTTTCTATCCAATAAAATTTATTTTGAGATTTATTTATTTTAGGTCTCATATTGTTCTTTTACAGATTTATTTTTCTTTGTTTTGATTAATTGAAATTATGGGTAGTTTAAGCATTAGTATTAAGGAAGGTTTTCTCTATTCCCAAATATTTACTTTAAAAACCATGATTACTTTGGATTTATAACATATGTTATGAGTTTTTTATGAATCCCACCGAGCATGCATAATATTCTTTTCAAAAAGAAGTTATTTCTCTTTGAATATTACTAAATTTAAAAGGGTTTTCTATTTAACTTCAAGAATTAAATCTATATTCTAATATCCATGGACCCCTAGTGTTTTACCAAACCCCGTTTGGATCTTTAAAGTTGGGTCCCAAATCTGTGATGGGTGTTTTAGTTTTGACATCAATATGAAAGTTCTACTTATAAAATAATGGATGTGTTTGGTTCACTTAAAGGATTTTATTACGATTCTTATCTTTCTCAAGATATTTCATATGTATTTTTTAAGGTTGTTTTTCAACTTGATTTTAAAGGATGACTCATGAGGCCTTATTGGCACCTCCCAAAGTGATTTTCTTAAAAATGGTAGAGTTTATGAATTCCCCTCTTATGATATAAGAAATTAAAATGGTAACATCAAGGTGGATTATTGATTGGGAGGGGGATTGTGTTTATATATATATTCTTATGAAAATGGGTTGTTTCTAGGAAGTGTGTTCAGAGGTGAGGGTGTGTTATGTTTATTTATAATTATAATTCTATAATGTAATTTTGATAAATTGACTCCATTTTATATATCATGGGGAATAAAGAGTAAATATACAAGATAACTGGGTTCACATGATGTAATAGTGGATAAATTTTCTATGTTAGTGTCCCCAAGTGAGGGTATTACCTACTAGGTGGATCTACCCCTAGATTAGACCAGTTAGAGAAGGAACCAATAATTATGGTGATTTAATCACATCGCACATTGATATGATGGATTCTATATTAAAATTTTCCTAGATTTTTCACATAAGCTCTTAGAAATTACCATGATTATAAATTCATGATTATATTGTTATTGTTGTGATAATATTATTATAGTGTGAGTTTATTTTGTGATATTATTTCCTTGATATACTTTTTACCCTTTTACCGTAACAAGAAAGGTGGGTTTCCTTTATCTCATTTTTCTCAGGGGTATTTCTAATGATATTTTCAACTTGATATTCATTATAAGAAATTAATCCTCTTCTTAAAATGGTACAATGAATTGTTTTTCATAAAAAATATGAACTAATTGATTTTAAAGAAATATTCAAAGGAAAGCAACCCCACAATTGTTTCAAAGGAAAATTAAAAACTTACTTTTCAACTTGTTTTTCAAACTATCATGGAATGGATTTATTTTCAAAGTGTATGCATAGTGTGTGGGGAGGATACTTACTTAGAATATTTTTCTCAAGCTAATATTATTATAGGATTATCATAGGTTCTTTTTAGAAATTATGGATTTATTTTGTATTCTGGTTCATGGATGTTGGAGCTGGAAAGTGGATATTTTTCTCATATGCATGGATATGGGTAGGTGTTGTTTTAATTTTATTTTAGTGTGTGGTTCATCTAATATATCAGCCTTATTAGACTCTATTTCTCTAGATATTATTTTCCTTGTATTGACATTTGAAACTATAGTTTTATTCCTATTATTTATGTTTTTTGGATATGTTTATTGGATTTGGTTTAATTTTGATCAGTATTAATTATCTTATTTCTTATTTGGTTTCTATCTAATTTTGTAACTGATTATATTATATGGATGACCCTCCAAAATATAAAATGGTTATGTTGTGATTTCAGGTGGAATCCTTCATCTTATCATTGATTTATTGAATGATTAGTTCCCTATACAATGTAGTTTGATGCCTAGAAACTAATTTATATCCTATGGGGATGAGGAAAACCTTTAAGGAATTTCCAAAGGCCAGATCTAGTGCCTAGTTAAAGGGTTTCCTAGTTGGTTTTTGATAGTATATTTAATTATTTTCTAATCAATATGTCATAGTATTGATGCTCTTGATAATTTTGAATGGACTCACAAACTTGTGTGATGACTTTTCCTAGATTTGAATCAACCTCTATCCCAATCGAGAGAATAATCTTAAGAATAACTATCCCACATATCATAATCTTGATGAAAATATCTTCAGTCTATATATAATTACCTCTTACTATGAGAATCCATCAACCAATTTCTCATAAACTAGATATTATTTTATATCTATGTATAACACACATCCTAACAGTAGATGACTTACCTATATATAGACATCACATAGGTGATCTATGTGATATTCCATATAATAACATAATAGGTGAAACTCGAATAGATTCTTATTAACTATTATTATATTTGAACTTTTCTAAGGAGATATAACTCTCCTACGAACTTCAAAAATTTAAAACACATGCCCACAACATGTTCTCGAGAATATGAATAGTATACTCATACTACCCATCATTTGAAGGATGATATGTTATGATAAAATGGAAATGAGTATCCAATACCTTATATAATTCTTTCAAAAAGTGAGATAAAAATTTGGTATCCTGATATGATACAATAGTCCTCAACACACCATATAGCCATACTATCTAATAAAAAAAATCTCACCCAAATCATCAACAAAATGGATTCCCCTAATTAATATATATTAAACCAATTTGGTAAATCAATTGATGTAAACCAAAAAAAATCTATATATAGTGGTGACCCCAACATCCTTACCTTGAAATCCATCCTCACATTATCCTATTTCCACTCAGAAATAGATAGCATATGAAGAGGACATTTGGGTCATCAATGTTCAACCTCTACACAATTACAGGTGATGCACTGTGAAATGAATCCCACTAAATCCTTATTTATCCAAGGGAAATAATAATTATAGTAGATGTTGTGATAAATATCTGTCATTCCTGGGAGAATTACCCATCACAAGGCATGAAAATCATACAACATCACCTCACACATGATCATATCAACCATAAATTGACATCAACCATATATGATGACATCATAATTTTTCATATAATCTAGTGGATCCTCACCCCACATATATTTACCTTATGACCTAGAAATTAGAGTTATATAGGTTACTCTCATTTACTCTCTCAAGGAGTGAGGAAGTAATTCTCAAGGTTGTGAGGGTAAATCTACCTAGATACTCTTAGAATTTGTGTTTCATATCATTGAAGTGGCTCATTAACTACCAATCACAACTATACTATTATGTCACATATTTATAAGTCTTCTTACTCATTACATCAGCCGCTATATTCCATTTTTAAGGGTCTACAAATCTCAAAGTCAAAGGAATGTGGGTATTCGACCCACCATCTCTGTTGAAAGTTTAGGCCACATTGTGAGAATATATATTTCATGCACTTTTTGTCAATATAGACCAAAAACCTATCACCTGTGAAATAATAGAGCCATCACCTCAAAGCATAAATCATTACCTCCAAATAAAAATCATGAGTTGGGCAGTTCTACTCATGTAGCCTCAACCTCCTGGACCCATAAGTGAATACTCACCTATTTTTCATTAACAGTACTCCAAGATTAAAACCTGATGAATCACAATTTAATGTAAATGAATTTCCTAGATATGGTAAGGTTTGGATTGGAATGGTCCCCTTCAGCTCCTGAAATAATCTCTCAAAATAATGAGACCATATAGAATAAACTCCCTTTTTGGTCAAATTTTTCATTGACACCACCAATTGGGATATTTCCTGAAAAAATATTTTGTAATATCCTTCAAATAAAAGGAATATAAAGGTATTGAAATAGTTATTAGGTATCTTCTAATAAAATATAACATTGAACATCTTAGAGTATATTAATATACCTACCTAAAATATCACGTTCCCTAATAGCAATACCTATTTAATCTAGAAATAAAACTTTTGGAGCTTGATATATATCTGATTCTCTATTAATGTTCCCAATACAATCTCTAGATGTCTATCATGACCCCAAAACATCTTGGAGTATACAAGAATATCATTAATAAATATAACCATAAAGGATTTCAAATATGGATGGAAGTCCCAATTAATGAATACTATGAAAACCATCTATGCATTCATCAAACCAAAAAACATCACAAGAAACTCATACATACTATATCTTCTCTTAAAATTAGTATAAGGAATACTAAATAGCCTAACTGAAAACTAATGATATTCATCCCTCAGATAAATCTTAGAGAACTAATTGTATTCAATTATCTAATCTAAAAATTAATCTATATAAGGAAGAGGATACCGGTTATCTATTTTGACTTGGTTAAACCATTGATAGTCTATGAGAAAATACAAACTTATATCATCCTACTTCGAGATAAACAAAGGATCACCCCAAGGAGATGTTATTTGGAGAATAAATCCCTTTCCCTCAAAGCCATCTAGCTGAAAATTTATCTCTCTAAGCTTTATAGGAGACTTACTATATGAATGAATGGATTTAGTATCTACACATAGTATTATATAAATTGTGAAATTGATGTCTATATCAAGTTCCAAACCCAAGAATTTTTAAAGAAACACATTTTGAGATTTATTTAAAAAATGAGGATTGTCCAGATATCCTATATCCTCTCTGTATCTCTTCACACTAGTTCATAATAATACCTTGTTTCCTATGTTCATATCCATAACATCCTACCTACAAATCCCACTCTCTAATAATGGTATGTAAATCACCCTCAATAGACATGAATGATACTCATTGATGATAGTAGTCAATTTTTTTTCTCAGTAGTGGGTTAACCAATCCATTTTGAGATCAATAATGGAACTATGAATCTCTAACAAAAAGAAATTTTATAAATTATCAAAACTACCAATCATAATATAACACCATGGATATCTAATAATATCTGTGGATCGTACCCCTAAGGGTGTATCAATATTGATCACCTCATACAGATTCTCCACTAGTAAACCAAAAACATCAATTAACTAAGTATATATAAATGTGTATGACACCCAAGTATTGAATAAAATATATACTAAAATATATGTCCCCAAAACTATACCCAAAATAATCAATGTTATCACTTTACAATCAAGAGGATCCTACTCAATATCATTAAGATGACTTGATCTTAAGACTCTACCCTAACTTCTAGAACCTTGAATACTCCAAGGAGCACCACTCAACTACATATACATCATCCATGATCCATGACCTTATCCATATTTATAACATCATGAGGGATCCTAAATACCACTCTATTACGGCAGACTTGACCCTACTCCCAAGACTTGTTTCTGATCAGAACCTATACCTTTAGATAAATTTGGATCAGTCCCACAAAATCTATATAGGTTCCCAATATTCCCACATAATCAATATTTAAAAGTTTTTCATTGAAATTGATATTGAATATGAGTAGGCCTTCTACAATGGTAACACTCAAGGGGAGCTCTTCCCTGAGGAGTAAGAGATAAATCATGACCCAGGTAACCTTGTCAGTTAAACCTGCACTTATTTCATACAAAATACCCATTAATAGTCCCTATGAAAGAAGTAATTTTACTTGAAATATCTTAAACCTAACATAATAACCCTAACAAAAATCATATAAAAATAGAGAATAACCATGAAATGTGCCACATAATTTATAAATGACATCTCCCTTAAGATGAGATAATTAAAATATCAAGTCCTATTTTCCCTCAGTATCTTAGGAAGGAAATTCTCATAGAAATGGATATGGAAATTTTTCTAAGATAACCCAAAATATTGGTTTAACTACAAAAATACATCTCACTAGTGTTTTATATATCCTTTTATATATATATGTTGCAAGATTCACCCTACTCTCAAAGGGTTCCTGAATCCAACCAAAAATTGTTATCAAGGACTCTACCCAAACCTTGAAAAGTTATGGGATACCATCACCTACAAAGTATAGTGACCTAGTCTTAATATACATGGATATTACATAATTTTAGATGAATATTCATAGGTCCATAAAAGTTTAGTGTCTTTGGAAACTTGGAACAAAATCTTCTAACTTAGTGAAAAATCTTCAATGTTTTCTACAATATTATTCCCCTTTAGTAATTCTACTTAAAACCTTTCTTCATAACCTGAGGAAAGTAAACATAAGAAAGGGGTGATATCAAATGCTAATTAAGGGTAAAAAAGGTAGATACATAAGCATAACATGAGTATAAGGGTACAAGAACATGATAATAACATTTGAAGATCATACCCTACATATCAAAGATCATATAAATGAGTCATGACATAAATATTGATAGTTAATAAGACACGAATCATTAGGGAAATCAAGAGCATAATCCATGAGACCATAACATAAGAATAATACATAAAATTTGTGGCAGACACATAATCATTTAAAATGATTTCCATAGTAGTCAAGGAATCACTTACAAGGCTATATTAGTAGTATAGGTTCACTCCTTATACGATCTTGGTAGTAATAGTTCACTCCCATGACCATCTTAGTAGTCAAAGTTCCCTCCCAAGACCATATTAGAGGAAAAGGTCCTTTACTTAATGGAGTTAACTCCCCATTATAGCCATGTATATCTCATGAGAAATAAATCATTACCCAATTATTTAGAGAAAGATATTGGTCCCACCCATATCATAATGAAATCATATATACATGTACCAAAATATCATAAACAATCATATCATAACTCATGAAATGAAATGAGTATCATAAACATGTAATCATATCACAAATTTTGTAAAAGAGGTTGGTTTTATAATTATTTATTCAAATCATAACCCATGAAAAGAAGTAGGTTTCATAAGCATATAACCCATAAAAGTGAAATGGGTTTCATAAAAACATATCCCCTAAAAGAGAAATTTACTATATTAACATCATGATATCAATAAATAAACCGTTAAAAGAAAGAACATGAATGTAAACTATGGATCATTTCCCCAGAAAAGTATGGGTAACACCAATAGATGTAATATTAGATGAAAAATAATTTTGACATATCTTTTAAAAACATTTCTTGAAGAAAATTCACTTTTTTCTTTGAAAAATACTTTTTAAAACATAAAATCTTTTGAAAACAATTTTCTTTTAAAATAAACTTGAAGACTTATAAAGGAGTCTATAAAACATTTTGAAATAATTTTTTCTTTAAATATTATAATAGAACATTGAAATTTTTTTGAAAACATTTTCCCTTGAAAACTTATAAAATAATCTTGAAAACATTTTGAAAACCATTTTCCATGAAAACATATAAAAGAAGCTTGATTTTTTTGAATTTTTTTTCCTTGAAAACCACTTTAAAGAAATTGAATTTCTAGAATATCTACAAAAAAATTTTTCTTCAAAAAGAATCTCTTAAAATTTCAAAGGAAGCTTCAAAGGATGGACGATCATTATAGTAGATAAATCCATACATGTTGAACTTTCCTTTTGTGCCACAAAATGTCTATAAAAGTGTATCGATCGAAAAATGACAAGAATATTACTTTTTCAAAAACATTTTTTTAAAATGTAAAATGTCACGACCCATCCCCTAGGGCACGAGCTATGACTACCCCAAGCCCGCCTTCTATAGGCCAGGGGATAGCTACTAGCACCAAAGGCATATCCATAAAACTGGGAAGGTATTACCTTTATAACCTGTAAGCAAACTTAACCAAGCACACAACAAGATAGGAACACAAGTAAACTGAACTGTAAATAGAGTGAGTGAAATAAGTAAAAGGGGAAAGAATAAAAGCCCAACTGGAAAGTACAAGTAAAACTGTGATACAATACAACTGAAGAAAAGGGAAAGTCAGGTGCTGGGTCGTCCTCCGAGGTTCCTACCTGAAGGGTAGGTACAGATCGCCTCCTCAACACTCCATGTTCACCCATTTCCTATACATACCAAAACGCCGTATGGTCCACCTACAAGTACCGTCCAATCCTGGTACTCTCAGCCTCAGTCAGTGCTGTCCGTCATCTGCATCCAACATAACAAGGTGCAAGCATAACCCGTGCAAGGGTAAGTAAAACGATACTCAGGAGGGATCCCGAGACCCTATAGGTCTCACAAAATCCATCAAGGATAAATCACAAAGTATGAAATCAAAATATAACCTTACTTAGTTATATGCACAAACATATACCTAAGTTATCAAGTAATCTATCTCAATCGTGAGGAAAACACAGAGGTACTAATTCAGCTCACACAAGGATTTATTCTAGGGGTAGTATGAAGTAATATTCCCAGTCACAATGTCAAACAACTCGTCTATTGGAGAACTCCTCCTCTATTGAGTATAGTGGGCCTACCACATCACACAGAGGAGCTTCCCACTAACCTTAGACTATTGAGGTACTCCTCCTATCAAGTACTGTGGGTCTGCCGTGTCACCAAGGCTGTCCCCCTCATGGCTTGTTGAGGTACTCCTCCTATCGAGTACCGTGGGTCTGCTGTTCCACCAAGGTTCTCCCCACCGCGGGTCTTCCATGTCACCAAGGCGCTCCCCACTGGGCCCGTCAAGTCACTCCGAGTCGAAACAGTCAACAGTCTTCAAGTCTCAGCCAACCACTGGGTTTCCGCACTATGCTCACTTGTCTCCGGGAGGATCTTCTCCACAAGAAACTGGCCGATACTACAACTGCCATGAATTCCCATGAAAAAGTATCTCAAAGGTCCGCCACATCATAGGGGTCTCAACATAACAGATGGCGCGTAAATCAGATGCCCGGTCTGTGAGTTATTAGCCTTTTAGTCCCGGGGGCCCGGTTGGATTTGTGCTCATTCCAACCTGACTGTTCCCCATATTAATCCAAAACAAAGTGGGGTATCAATAAAAGGGACCGAATCACTCCAAGGTTCCCAACACCACTGACGGTTCGTCTAACGGATGTCTGGTGCCAAAGTTATGGCCAAAAGAAATTAATTGGGCCGTAGTGGGCCCGGGTCTGGTCTGACCCGATCAGACCAACTTGGCCCAACCCAGCCTGGGCCGACCTGGTTTGGGTTGACCCAGTCTGACCCGATAGGTCCGGCCCAGCCCGCTGGGTGGACCGGCCCGTTGGGTTCAGCCCGACCTATTGGGTCTGGCCTGGCAGGACACAAGGGGCCGAAGAGGGCTGCGGGTGGCCATGAGGCCGTGGAGGGTGCCGTAAGGGCATGAGGCCGTGGGGTGGCTCAGCCGGGGATGGCGGTCCGGCTACGGTGTGGTGGTCCGGCTACGGGGTGGCGGTCCAGCCCGATCGTAGGGCATCAGTATGGCCGCGGGGCAGTGGTCCGGCCATGGGGGAGGCGGTCCAGCCGCGGGGGCGGTGGTACGACCACAGGGCGGTGGTCAGGCTGCAGGGGGCGGTGGTTCGACCGCGGGTCGGCGGTTCGGCCGTAGGGGTGGTAGTCTAATCGCGGGGCTACGGTGAGGCCGCGAGGCAGCGGTCCGGCCGTGGGGCGGTGCCTCAGCCTCGGGGCGGCACCTCGGCCATGGGGTGTTGTAGAGCCGCGGATGGCTGTACGGGCCGCGGTCGTCACGGAGGCCGCGGTGCGGCGGCCGCGGAGCAGCACCATTGCGTCGTCGCCTTTTTCGCGACCAGCGGTGGTGCCGGCTGCCGTTCTCATGCCCCAACCATGGATGGTTGCCATCCTCCTCCATCGTAAAGAACACTACAAGATTTGTGGAAGGGTCAGGCCATGTTGGTTTGGACTATACCCTCCACGTTAGGGTGGTAGCATATGGCTCATCAAGAACATGAACATGAATGTTAAATCCTATACTCCCACAATGATTGTTCCCAACCCACAAAATAAGTAGAATGGGTTCACATGGGAAGTGATAATCAAAAATAAATAAACCCCTACCTCGTTCGCTTGATGAAATCGAAGAGGTTGCATGGAAGAAGACGAATTGTTGGGAAAAGATGGACGTCAGTGTTGTCATCTTTTTCCTCGATTGTCGATTCGTGCATCGTTGGAGATCCTTTGACAAAGTTTGGAGAAGAAAATGTCGAAGGAGAGGAATTCTTCATTGGTGTTCTTCGTTGGAGAGTTTTTCTCCCAAATATTCTCCTCTTCCAAATCCACCAAAATGAAATGGTAGCCCCAAAATAATAGATTATGTGATCTATTATGTTTTTTGGAATATAATTCAAATTGGGTTAATTAATCTCATAGGTTGGCACAATTAAAGTGGTGGGTTGTCTTAATTATTATGGAGGAGGTTTGGCACAATTAATATTGTAGGAGTTGAAGAGGCTCTCCCACATTCAATGATGGATTTGAAAGGTTTAGGCCTCGGGTGGTCCCCACCACCATAACCTCTCATGGGAGGTTAGGCTCGGGTGGTCCCCACCACCATAACCTCTCATGGGAGGTTAGGCTCGGGTGGTCCCCACCACCATAACCTCTCATGGGAGGTTAAGGTCTCGTGGTCCCCTCTTATCAACTTCCATATGAAGGTTTTAACAAATAAAATAAAAATAAAAGCTACACAAATTTATTTTTATTTTATTCATTCACGAAAAACCCAAAAACTAACTTCCACCCTTGACCAACTACTATTGAGGTGAATGCCTCTTTAATTGAATACTGGCATTGCGAGTTCAACGGTGCCCTCAGATTTCAATTCCGAGCACCAGTTTAAAAGTTATAAAAACCCGCTTGCACGTTTACTGAACGTACCTGAACAAATGTTTAGAAATTCATTCCGGGAACTCTGGGCCTCGAAATCACGTGCTGTCAATTCTTACAGACTCGTAAATTTTTTATTTATTTAAAAAAAAATTTACATAGAAATTCGGAGTCTTTAAATTCTCCCCACATTAGGTCTCTACGTCCCCGTAAGCCACAACTCAAACTAGGTAAACAAGTGGGGGGTAATGAGCACGCATTTGAGACTTCCACTTCTATATGCTCTCCTAGAGGTTCCCATACTGCCAGCGAACGCGCACTAGAGGTATCGACCATCCATAAAGGACCCACTCTTATCAATCCTCAATCTCTACTAGAACCTCCGTAAAAGTTTCCCCATCATCGACGTCCAGTTCTCTATGGTCAATGATGTGAGAAGGGTCGTGCACGTATCTCCTTAGCTGGGACATGTGGAAGACGTCAAGAACCCGATGAAACTGATTTGGAAGAGCTAAGCGGTATTCCACCTCTCCAACTCTGTTGAGGACCTGAAAAGTTACAATGAATCTCGGAGATAACTTTCCCCCTCGTCCAAATCTCCATAGACCTCGTCGGCGTGAGACCCGTAGAAAGATGTGGTCACCATCCTCGAACTCCAGAGGTCTCTGTCTTTTATCAGCATATGACTTCTGCCTGCTCTATGCAGTCTTCATCTGCTCCTAGATGATCTGCACCTTCTCTGTGGTAGCCCATACCATCTCTGGTCCCACTAATGCTGACTCCCCTGGGTGAGTCCAGCACAAAGGTGATCTGCAAGGTCACCCATACAACGCCTCAAAAGGTGTCATCACAATGGTGGAGTGATAGCTGTTGTTGTATGCAAACTCCACCAAATTTAAGTGATCCTACCAGATGCGACCGAAGTCAAGGATACAATCACGCAACATGTCCTCGAGGTTCTGAATGGTCCGCTCAGTCTGACCATCCGTCTGAGTATAGAAGGAAGTGCTCAAACGAAGCTGTGTCCCGAAAGCCTCTTGCAACCCCTTACATAGCCGGGAAGTAAAACTTTCATCACGATCAGAGACAATCGTCGAGGGTAATCCATGTAACTGCACAATCACTTGTATATAGAGGTTTCCCAAGATCTCTACTGAACCCTTCTCTCTGATCGGTAGGAAGTGGGCGGACTTGGTGAGTTGGTCGACGATCACCCAAATCGAGTCATGTACCCTGGATGTACATGGAAGTACTATCACGGAGTACATGAATATCCCATCCCACTTCCACTCTGAGACCTCTAAAGGCTGAACTAAGCCTGCTGGTACCCCATGCTCCACCTTCACATGCTGAAAAGTGAGGCATCGAGAGACAAACTCTGCTACTGATTTCTTCATTCCTAGCCACCAGTGCTGTCGTCGGAGATCCTAGTACATCTTCACCACTCCTGGATGTACCGATATATGGGATATGTGGAACTCCCTCAACACTTCCTCCTGAAGTGACACTGGTACCATGGTACGTCCTCTAAAGAGGATGAAATGCTCTCCACCTTCAGAAAATTCATCAGGTGCATGTCCTGTGGATATCTGAGCATGTTGTGCCTTGTAGTCAGCGTCCCCACGTTGCACCTCCCTGAATTGCTGAAGAAGTGGGGGACTGACAGTAAGAGAATGTAAAAAATCTTCTCCATCTCTATCCAAAAAGGATATCTATTAAGCGGCCAACTGCTACATCACCTCACCTAGAAGCTGTATACTAGACCTCCTACTGAGTGCATCTGCTACAACGTTCCCCTTCCCAGGAGTATAGAATATCTCGAAGTCATAGTCCTAGAGGAACTCAAGCCAACTTCGCTGTCTCAGGTTCATGTCCTTCTGAGAGAATATATACCTAAGACTCTTGTGATCGAGTACACTGTAAAATGCTTTCCCATCAGATAGTGTCGCCACATCTTCAAGGCAAATACCACTGCTGATAACTCCAGGTCATGGGTAGTGTAGTTCTGCTCATTCTGTCTCAGCTGTCGAGAACCATATGTGATCACTGATCACTCCTGCATCAGAACACATTCGAGTCCAGTCCCTAATATGTCGCAGTAGACTACGTACCATACGCCCTCCTCCAATAGCCTCAATATGGGGGCACTAGTCAACCTCTTCCTCAGCTCCTGAAAACTCTACTGGCATCTCTCTGACCAAACGAAAGGTTTCCCCTTCTTCATCAAGGCTGAAAGTGGTGCTGCAATTTGATAGAAATCTGGCACAAACCTCTAGTAATATCTGGCCGAACCTAGGAAACTCCGTACCTCTGCCATACTCTTGGGTGGCTCCCAAGCAAGTACCGCCTCAATCTTCGCTGGATCTACTGCAACTACATCCTCCGATATGACATGTCCTAGATAGTGAACCTCTCAGATCTAGAACTAGCACTTCGAGAGCTTACCATAAAGCTAGTGCTCTTAGAGTGTGTCCAGTACTACCTACAAATGATAGGCATGCTCCTCCTTAGTAGTCAAGTAGATCAGAATGTCATCGATGAAGACCACTACAAAGCGATCAAGGTATGGCTGAAAGATCCTGTTCATGAGTCCCATGAACACTACTGAAGCATTGGTCATGTTGAATGGCATAACCGAGAACTTGTAATGGCCATACCGACACCTGAAGACCATATTTTTTACATCCTCGTCTCGTACTCTGAGTTGGTGATATCCTGATCTGAGGTCTATCTTCGAGAACCACCGTGATCCCTTCAGCTGATCAAAGAGGTATTTAATCCTTGGGAGTGGGTACTTGTTATTCACGGTCACCTAGTTCAGGCGTCAATAGTCAACACAAATCCTTAAGCCCCGATCCACCTTCTTGACGAACATAATTGGGTCTGCCCAAGGAGAAACACTGGGCCAGATGAATCCCTTCCCCTACAATTTCTCTAATTATACCCACAGCTCACAAAGCTCTGTGGGAGCTATTCGATATGCTGGTGTAGATATTGGTGCTGTCCCAGGGTACAAGTCAATGTAAAAGTCCACATCTCTGCGAGGAGTTAGACCTGGAACATCATCAGGGAAAACATCCGCGTACTGGTACACCACTACAGGATCGCTTGGACTCTCCACATCAATAGATCTGAGGGTAAGGCTAGCCAAATGATGAGTGATCAGCTGCACTCACCTCCGGGTAAGTCCATCCAGCACTACTAAGGCTCCCTTCTCACCGGTGAAGGTAAACCTGGTCCCATCCATGCGGATACACTGCACCTTGCACCTAATACAGTCAATCTGAGCATGGACTATAGATAACCAGTCCATACCCAAGATGACGTCGTAAGGCCTCAACGCCACTTCTAGGAGATCCTAGCTGAAGCTCTCACCTCCTAGAGTAAGTTCACACTGCCGGAATTGGTGTGTAATCATCGAATATTCTCCCGTAGGAGTCTCTAGCCATAAGGATCAAGACAATGGATCCGTTAGAATTTCTGAGCTCCAAACGAGGGCAGTGAAAATAAAAGAATGTCTGGAACCTGTGTTTATAAGTTCTTCAGATATGGTGGAGTAAACATAGATCGTACCTCATATCATCTTCGGAGTGTCGTGATCATAGGCATCAGTTGCCTAAAGCTGAGCTCTACCCTGTCCACCTGCTCCCTACGGTCGGGGTGTACCTCCTGGTGGTGGTGGTGGTAACATCTTAAATCTTCACCCACCTCCATCTTCACGACCAGCTCCCCTACCAATTCCGCCTACTCCCTATGGACCTCCTCGGTCGAACCTATGTCTCTACCTGGGTGGTCCTTTGACTGTCTAATGATCATCCATATGATTGGTCAGACAGTCACGATCCATATGACCCTGCCCGCCACATGTGTAACACTGCCTGCTCATGGTATAATTGGTTCCCCCTCGGGTGCCCCGCACAACCGATCCTGAGTCATGCGGTCATCCACCTGTAGGTTTGGTCCTATTGGACCTCTGTGACGTCTGTCTGCTGTCAGCTATAGAAGACTCCACTATGTGATGACTAGTGGTGGATCTCGCTGCTGGATACTACTCAACAAAGAAAATATCTACTAGGAGGGCTCTCTCTAACACCCCCGCCTGCATCGGGATGCTGAGTGAGATCATCAAAGCCCTGATCTCCCACCTGAGTCCCTGCTCGAAGGTCCAGGCCCTGAAGAAAGGGTCCCGCACCATCTCTATGGAGTGGAGTGAGAGGTCAGTGAACCTCACTGAGTACTGAGCTACAATCATACTGCCCTGCTACAGATGAAGAATCTCCTGTATGTGCACTGCGTGAAGAGTCGTTGGGAAAAACTCTGCCCAAAACAGGCTCTCGAAGTCTGTCCAGAGAAGCATCACCTAGTTGTGAACCTGGAGCATCAAGCTCCACCATCTGCCTGCTGCTTCCTGTAGAAGGCCGGCGACAAGGATTACCATATGATCATATGGCGTACCTATGAGCCAGAAGACTCTCACTACAGCCTCCATCCAATCCTCAACTTCCTGCGGGTCCTTCTCTCCCCTGAACCTGGGTGGCCTCTAGCGCTGGAACTCGTGAAACACACTAAAGCAGTGTGCACCCACTGCTAATGGGGATGGTGGCATCGGTGGACCAATGGGTAATGGTACCACTGGTGCCTCTACTATAAGAGGGCCCTGCACTAAGGCCTCGTCACTCAGTGGGCTATCAGTGCGTATAACTCTCGGAACCCTAGCTGACTATCTGCATATAGGAATCCTGAAAAGAAACAGGTGCGCCACAGTTAATAATTTATACCTGGTGAGCTGACTTAAGAGATAAAAAAGAAAACTATTGAAAACACACATGAAATCAGTGTTTTCATGCACTGTGTCAGAAATCAGAAGTCAATGTCCTGGGGTATGGATACGTCGGCTGCTGCACCAACACTGGTTTTCTAAAACTAATAAACACACTCACTACACTTGACACTATTTCCATTAAAAAGAAAGATCATAGTGCTATGTTTTGAGGTAGAATCAACTCCTATGATACCAATTTGTCACGAAACATCCCCCGGGGATTGTGCCGTGACTACCACAAGCCCATCTTCCATAGGCCAGGGGATGGTGACTAGCACTGAAGGCATATTCCCTAAAACTGGGAAGGCATTGACTTTATAACCTGTAAGCACATGTAACCAAGCACACAACAAGATAGGCACACATATAAACTGAACTGTAAATAGAGTGAGTGCAGTAAGTAAAAGGGGCCAGAATACAAGCCCAACTGGAAATTACAAGTACAACTGTGATAGAATACAACTAAAGAAAAGGGAAAGTCAGCTACTGGGTCATCCTCCGAGGTTCCTACCTGAAGGGTAGGTACATATAGCCTCCTCAACACTCCACATCCACCCGACTACTCTGCGTACTAAAACGCCATATGGTCCACCTCTAGGTACCATCTAGTCCTGGTACTCTGAGCTTCAGTCAGCGCTTTCCGTCATCTGCATCCAATACAACAAGGTGCGGGCGTAGCCCGTGCATGGGTGAGTAAAACGATACTTAGTAGGGACCCTGAGACCCTCTAGGTCTCACAAAATCCATCAAGGATAAATCACAAAGTATGAAATCAACAGATAACCTTACTTAGTTATATGCCCATACATATACCTAAGTTATCAAGTAATCCATCTCAATCACGAGGAAAACAAAGAGGTACTGACTCAACTCACACCAGGATTTATTTTAGGGGTAGTATTAAGTAACATTCCCAGTAACAACTTCAAACACCTTGGTTTCTAGAGAACTCTACCTCTATCAAGTAGAGTGGGCCTATCGCGTCACACATAGGCACTTCCCACTAACCTTGTACTGCTGAGGTACTCCTCCTGTCGAGTACCGTGGGTCTTCCGCATCACCAAGGCACTCCCCACCATGGGTCTGTCGCGTCACCAAGGCGCTCCCACTCATGGTCTACTGAGGTACTCCTCTTGTCGAGTATCGTGGGTCTACCACATCACCAAGGTGCTCCCCACCGTGGGTCTTCCACATCACCAAGGTACTCCCCACTGGGCCTGTCAAGTCACTCCAAGTTGAAACGGTCATCAGTCGTCAAGTCTCAGCCAGCCACTGGGTTTCCGCACTATGCTCGCTCATCTCCGGGAGGATCCAATCCCCAATCTACTGGTCGATACTCCATCTTCCATGAAGTCTCATGAAGAAGTATCTCAAAGGTCCTCCACATCATAGGGGTCTCAACGTAATAGATGGCGCGTCAATTGGACGACCGGTCTGTGAGTTATTAGCCTTTTAGTCCTGGGAGCCCAGTTGGATTCATGCTTGATGCAACCTGAACATTCCCCATATTAATACAAAAGACAGTGGGGTATCACTCAAAGGGACAGACTCACTCCAGGGTTCCCAACGCCCATGACGGTTCGTCTAACGGACGTCTGGTGCCAATGTTATGTCCAAAAGAAAGTAATTCAGGTCGACCCAGCCTGACCCGCTGGGTACGTCCCGGCCCATTGGGTGGCCTGGACTATTGGGTTCAGCCCGACCTTCCGAGCGGCCCAGCTTGCTGGGTCCGGCCCGACAGGCCGCGAGGGTCTGTAGAGGGCTACGGGTGGCCGCGAGGCCGCAGAGGGTGCCACAAGGGCGTGAGGCTGCGGGGCGGCAGTCTGGCCATGGGGTGGCCCCTCAGCTGTGGGAAGAACCTCGACCGTGGGGTGGTGTAGAGCCATGGACAAAGGTAGTGTTTTCAGCCATCACGTAGGCCGCGGGGCAGCGGTGGTGGCTGCGAGGCGGTGCCGTTACGCTGTCACCTTCATCACGGCCGACGATGGTGCCAGATGCCATTCTCGTGCCCCAACCATGGATGATTTTCATCCGCCTCCATCGCAAATAACACCACAATATTTGCGGAAGGGTCGGGTCATGTTGGTTTGACCCATACCCTCCGCGTTAGGGTGGTAGAATATGGCCCATCAAGAACATGAACATGAACATCAAATCTTATCCTCCTGCAATGATTATTCCCAACATGAAAAAAAATAGAAGGGGTGCACATAGGAAGTGATAAAAAAAGAAATAAAGTCCTACCTCTTTCATTTGATGATGTTGATGAGGTCATAAGGAAGAAGACAAATCGTTGGGAAAAGATGGACGTTAGTGTCGTCAGCGTTTTTCTCAATTGTCGCTTCGCGCATCATTGGAGATCCTTTGACGGAATTTGGAGAAGAAAACGTCAAAGGAGAGGCATTATTTGTTGGTGTTATTCATTGGAGAGCTTTTCTCCCAAATCTCCTCCTCTCCCAAATCCACCAAAATCAAATGGTAGCCCCAAAATAATAGATTATGTGATTTATTATGTTTGTTGGCATATAATTCAAAGTGGGATAACTAATCTCATAGGTTGGCACAATTAAAGTGGTGCGTTAGCTTAATTATTGTGGAGGAGGGTTGGAACAATTAATATTGGAGGAGTCTAAGAGGCGCTCACACATTTAATGAGGGAGTTAAGAGGTTTAGGCCTCATGTGGTCCCCATCACCATAACCTCTCATGAGAGGTCAGGCTCGGGTGGTCCCCACCACCATAACCTCTCATGGGAGGTTAAGTTCTGGTGGTCCCCACTTCTCAACTTCCACATGGAGGTTTTAACAATAAAATAAAAATAAAAGCCACAAAAATTTATTATTATTTTATTCATTCACAAAAAACCCAAAAACTAACTTCCACCCTCGACCAACTGCCGTCAAGGTGAATGTCTCTTTGAGCGAATACCGACACTACGAGTTCAACGATGCCCTCAAATTTAAATTTGGAGAACCAATTAAAAAGTTATAAAAACACACTCTCACCTTTACTGAACGTACCCGAAAAAAAGTTCAGAAATTCATTCTGGGCACTCTGGGCCACAGAATCTTGTGCCGTCAATTTTTGCAGACTCATAAAATTCCCATTTATTTAAAAAAATTTTTTACATGAAAATTCAGGGTCTTTACCTAAAACATGATAAATATTTATTTTAAAGATCATATAATAATCGTATAATATTTTTGAAAACATTTTATTGAAAACATGGTTTTGAAGGAACACATATTTCTGACCGAAAAGGGAGATAAAGTCAGATTTACTTAAAAAACATCATAACTATCTTAAGTACCAAAGAGTTTAAAAATGGTACCAATTCATGAATATATAATTAAATTAAAAATTAGAATAAAATTCGCGATTATTCTTGAGATATGGATGATATTATTTCATCAATAGAAGTATAATCATAAATAATCTCGATAAATGATGAGATTGTAGAAATAAACTATTTCCACTTTGGTAAATTTGACTCATAATAAACATGATATAATAACATTAAATGAAGTTTAAAATACCATTAAATAATTATATTCTTTATATAACATATCAAAGAGTAGTATATATGCCCATATAAAAATATAGGTGCATAACATGGCATGTGTCTTAAAGAAGGCAAATTGAGACAAAATTACTTTACCAATTTGGTAAATGTTGAGCCATAAAACCCATAAAATAAATATCATAAAAATTATATGTAAATAACCATAAATTTAATAAAAATAATCATATAATATATTCATGGGTAGTATATACACCACACAAATGAAATGAGTGGTGAATAAGGCATAAATCTCTCTGAAAAAAAGTGAGAAAAGAATACCTTTACTACATGGGTAACTTTTGAATCATGATCCAATAAAATAATAACATCAATTAAAGATTTTAATATCATTAAATAAATTAAATTAATGATATAAAACTTTGTAAATAATTATATACACCACACAAATGAAGTGAGTGATTAATTTGACATGTATCTCATAGAAATAAAAAATGAGATGGAATTCCCATACCTTAATTCTTGACTTTATTTGAACTTGTAAAACATTTTATATAATAAATATAAGTTTATTATACATAAAAAATAGAACCATATTATTATATATAATACCATATTATATTTTGTTTATGAATTTATATGACCCATTTATTAAAAACTCCATGTTAATGTTATGTTTTGGGTAATATCTGCTTTGTTTTTCATATATGTTTTGGATTGTTATTATTGATCTTCTTACTTAGATAATGATTTAATTTGTTAAAGAATTTAAAAATTATATAAATATAATATATATTCAGTATACATATATTTTTAATTATCTGTAAAATATATAAATAAAAATAAAATACATCGTTCATAGAGATGGTAGGTCATACGTACGCATGAATGTTGTTTCCATTTTATTATTATTTTGAAAGGAAATAGGTAAAAGAAATATATATATATATATATATACTATAATTAAAGTATAATTATTATGTCATATTTATCACATATTTTTACTAAACTTATCCTCAATACATTCCACGTAAATTGTGAATGAATCACATTTCTTTGAGGAGGAGGTAGTCCACATGTTCACAAATAAAGTTATCATATTTACAAAAAATGGAAAGCATAAAGGTATATTTTATATAATAATTACATAAGTATAAAGAAATCATAAATATAATATATCACATATAAAAACATAGTGTTCATTTTAATTCTCAACCATAAGAGGTTCTAAATAAAAAATGAGAAAGATAATTTTGTGAGGCGGTAGTTTTCCATACACAAGAACGGTAAGTTCATTACCCATTAGATATAATTGTGTGTAAGTGTAGTTATAACCATTTGAATAAAGAAATATCAGTATAATAATTATACTAAGTTTATTATTTAATCATGTAATAATAAGTTTTGGGGGTGTATAATGGAAATAAAACAAAGGAGCTTGAGGAAGGATGTTACCTCTTCTTTGGGTAACTCCTCCTGGTTTGAACCAAAGGGCTTAGTTGGATAGATTTATTACAAAAGGGAGGCATATATGAAGAATGGGGGGATGTTTTTAGGAGATTTTGGTAGGGTTTTTATGATCTAAATTTTCTTGGGAGGTGTAAGGTAGTGAGGGGGTGAGTGCCCTTTTATAGAGGAGGAGTGACATTATTATAAATATAAAAAGGTAAACACTATTGAGAGGTATCCCTTACATCATGTGCCTAAAATAATTGTTAAAATTAGATACATGATGGTAATTGGTATAAATATGTTATATAAAATTAATTTTATATATATTTCTAGGTCATTTGGCCTCTTAAGATTAAAGTTTAACCATTAAGTTATTTTTTTACCTTAATCGCTGTAATTAATTTTAATTAGTTTCACTAATATTCTTAGTGAAAAACTAAGTTTACATTATTATACATTATAAATTATTATTAATAAAAATATATAATACATTTTTACAAATTATAATCATATAAGTGGTAGAAATTAATTTGAAGTTAATCCCAAAGACATAACAATAAAGCGTGTTTTTAAAGTAAAAATGATCAAAAGATGGATAAGTTTTTCTATATAAATTTAATGTGACATTGTTTAAAATGAAATAAATTAGTTTAAATTATATAAAATTGAATTAATTATAATTAAAAAACAATTAAAAACAAAATTTTACTATATAGATAAATTAGATGAAAAACAGTTTTGAATTAAAATTTAGTGTTTGTCACTATTCGACAAAAAATGAAACTTCTTAGAAAAATTCCAAAAATTAACCCAAAGTAAATTTTAATATTAAGATTTAAAAATGAAGTATATTTTTTTAAAATAAAAATAAATAATTTACCAATTTTTTTTATTTAAAATGTGTTCTCTAGTAAAAGGTGGTAAAATTACATTTTAGAAAAAATACATATTTTTATTCATAAAATTGGATTTATACTTATCATATACCTATAAAATAAATTAGACGAGTATAAAAAATGTTTATTGAATATATAATATATAAATTTTATTTAAAATATTAATCAAAAGTGTTTTTTTAAGTTATTGATATAAAAATGGGTCTATACATTGAAAAATAGTTTTCTTATATAAGTAATTTATTTATTTTCAAATAGTTCTTACATTCACCTATACTAATTGATAACAAAAGGATTCATGTGTAAATAATATTTCCACAAATTATTTAATCTTATTCTTAAAATCTATTCCAATGGCTAGTTAACATCTATAATAGAATTTTAATAATAATATTAATAGTATATTATAGTTCAGTAAAAACTCAACATTGCATATAACACAAGCTATATAAGGGACTCAGTATTGTGTGTAATAAAAGAAAAAATAGCGTTGTGAGTACCACAAGCTAATATAAGTGTTGTTTTTAGTGAAATATTAACTTGGTGTTGCATATAACGCAATCCAAACATAGTGATTTTATGTATAAAAACTACATTCAGTGTTTCTTGAAATGAAAAATATCAAAAAGATTAAATTAATTCAAAAAAAAAATCACAAAATCCTAGGGTATTACATTATACCCCCTTGAAATTAATTTTCCCTAAAAATTCATTTGGGTTGTTAAAGTTTTAATACTTGACAGTTCCTTTTATAGAAACCCACATTGTAAAAATTAATACTAAATATTCCCTTAAAAAATAAAAGTTTGAACCATAAAGATTACCCAAAGTAACTCATAACTAGGTTTCCACATAGAAGAACAAATTTGGAAAGTGAAAACATGGACATGGAAGAGAAACCTAGATATTAATTTCTAATGGAGAGCTATATTTAACATGGCTAGTATACATTTAATAATCAAAAATCCATAGACCAAAGTGACTTGAAAAAGGTCATTGATATCATAAAAAACGATGATAACTTGATAAAATTTTATTTTAAGACCATTTATCCTAAATTTGATTAATTTTCATGATAAGATATACTTATTTGATTTTAGGACAACCTTACCCTTTGTTCTACCTTGATCAATTTCCACTTCATATCTTATTCCAAGAAATTAAGGTGGAATTTTCATTCCTAAATCATTAATAGATCATGAGATCCATAAATAGAATTATTGTTCATCACATATATCTTTATCATAAAAAAATGGTTATCATAAGTTATCAAATATTCATAAATCCATATATGGTGATATAATACTTTAATCTCTAAAACCACATCTAAAGTTTAACATAAACCATTCCATAAATGGTTAACATAATAACCCATCTGAAAGATAGAAGTACAAAAATTTATAAATAAGGTCACTAAATTTCTCAAAAATATATTAATATTGATCCCTCATGTACCATAAAGTATCTCTTAGTTTTCGCATACCAAACATGTGCATACATTCATCATGTATTCTATTAAACATTCTAATAACCTGAATTTCCTCAAATACTTATTGAAAACATGAATGTTTCCTTATTATGAAGTTTATTGGATATATTACTTAAGTCCAAACATGTCGTAAACTTCATCAATGATAGCATAAACCACTTTTTAACAAATCCTTAATTTGTTCCAACTAAATTAGTACCATCCAATTTACTTATTCATAACCAACATATCTTTATACAAAAATAATCATATTAACATAAGAAATATATAAAGGGATATCCTTACCTTAATCAATTGTTTCCCATGAATATCAAATTTCCATTAAAGCACTTTTCTAGTCCATTAGAAACATTCAACATATTCTTATAAATCCTTAGGAAAAAACATAAACCGTATAATCCCATCATAATCCACCATTCATAATTCTTGAATCAAAATAAAAAAATACTTTAATTATTACTTATTATCCTTAAGTCATAATAAGGCTACCTAATACTATTACTTAATACCTATTTTCTTTAATATTTCATCTATAGTCTCATAATCAGTAATGATATAACTATTACTCATAGCACCTTTCTAATTCTCTTGAGGAGATTTCCACTTAGGACATCAATTTTCATAACGACCATTCATTCCACACTTAAAGCATTTTACATTTGATGATGTATTAGGGAGTAAAATATTCTCATCCATTTCATTAATCGAAATATTTATTATTCCTTTGCAGTTAATTGCATTTTTTACTTCTTTTTCGTGATAAAAGAATCTTCATTTTCCTCTAAGACATTCACTTAGGTGAGTCTTTCCACATTCTTGACACAAAAGAAACTAAATCATCTTTCCTCAATGGTCTCCATTACACAAAATCTTAGCGAACTCATTCCTTATCTTCTTTGGTGAGTCTAATATTTGTTTAAGGTACATTTTTTTAATCATGTTCCATGAAAACTGACTAGGCATGATCAAAACATCCTTTACTCTAGTTACCATCCTATTTGATTACTCATTAGAAAATTGTCCATCACATTCAACATTAACTCAATTTTTTATGGTTCCTTCCATTTACTAAAATGGGAAATAATCATGTGAGAATAATTTATCATACCAAAAATCCACATAATTATAAAAAATCACTTATATGATTTCTAAATTATAACACCTTATTTTAAATCTATGACACCCTAGTCTTATCCTTAGAGACATCCCTAGACATATCCTTAGAAATATCTATAGGGATATCACTAATTTTTTCATATTCAAGTTTACAAAGGTCGATTAAACCTTTCCTTTGATACCAGCTATATCAATCTATGCTTAACATACATGGATATTACATCATTTTAGATGAATATTCAGCTCATTAAAAAAAAATACATTCTTGAGGACCGTAATAGTTTAGTGTCTTTGAAAACTTGGAATAAAATATTTTAGCTCAGTGAAATATATTCAATGTTTCCCAAAAATATGTTATCCATTAGTAATTATACTTAAAAATATTCTTGATAACCTAGGTAAAGGAAACATAAGAAATAGGTTATCTCAAATACTCATTAAGTATAAGCAAAGAATATACATAAGCATAACATGGGCATAAGGGTATGAGAACATGATAATAACAATTGAGGATCCTAATATGCATATCAAATATCATATACATGAGTCATGGAATTAATATTGTTAGTTCACAATACATTAATCATAATGGAATCAAGATAATAATCCATGATACTATAATATAGGAATAAGACATATAATTTTTTGAAGATACATAAGAAGATAAAAATTATCCCTTAGTAGTCAAGGCATTGCTTCCAATGACATCTTAGTAGTATGGGTTCACTCTCCATACCATCATTCTTGTTATGGTTTACTCCCATAACCATATTATTAGTCAAGGTTCACTCCTAAAAACATCTTAGTAGTCAATGTTCACTCTTAAGACCATCTTAGTGAAAAAATTCCTTTACTAAACCAAGTTCACTCCCTGTTCCATCCATGTTAATCTCATGAGATATAAATATTTACCCAATGCATTGGAAGAATATATAATTCCCACCCATATCTTAATTAAATCATAAATACGTGTGCCAAAAGATCCTAAATAATCATATAATAACCCATGAAATGAAATGGGTATCATAAACATGTCATCATATCATAATCTTTGGAAAAGATACATGTTTCATAATCATTTTACCAAAGCACAACCCTTGAAAAAAAGTGAGTTTTATAAAATTATATCCCATGAAAGGGAAACAGATTTCATAAACATATAACCCATGAAAGATAAATGGGTTTCATAAACATTTTACCCATGAAATAGAAATGAGTTTCATAAATATATAACCCATGAAAGAGAAACATGTTTCATAAACATATAACCCATGAAAGAGAAACAAGTTTCATACTTATCATGCCTTCAAAATTTAAAATATTCAGAGAAATAATATTAATAGAACCTTTATATAATTTTCCCATAAAGGCATGAGTTACAGAAATGAATTTCATATTATATGGAAATAATTTTGAAATATATTTTTAAAAAATTTATTGAGGAAAATATCCTTTCTTCATTGAAAAATAAATTTTAAAACATAAAACCTGTTGAATTTTTTTTCTTTTAAAATAAACTTGAAGACCTATAAAGGAGTCTAGAAAAATTTTTGAAAATAATTTTCCTTGAAAACTTCTAAAAGAATCTTGAAATTTTTTTGAAAACCTTTTTCCATTAAAACTTATAAAACATTTTTGAAAACATGTTTTCTTGAAAACTTATAAAAGAATCTTAAAAACATTTTTGAAAACCATTTCCCTTGAAAATATATAAAAGAAGCATGATTTTTTTGAAAAACATTTCCCTTGAAAAATTATAAAAGAATATTGAAAACATTTTGAAAACCCTTTTATTTTAAAATAAATTTGAAAACTTATAAAGAAATCTTGAAAATGTTTTCAAAATCATTTCATTGATATTAACATTAAAAACTTATAAATAAACCTTGAAAATATTTTGAAAACTATTTCTTTGAAATTAACTTTGAAAATGTATAAAGAAATATTTAAAATGTTTTGAAAACCATTTATTTGAAAATAATTTTGAAAACTTTTAAAATATTCATTGAAAACATTTTTAGAAAACACAAATTTCGGGACAAAATTATTAATAAAGTTAGATTTATTAAAAATAGTTTCTTAAATATTCTAAGTTCCAAAGAGTATAAAAATGGTACCAATATATAAATATATTAAAAATAACTATAGGAAAATAAAATTCATGAGTGTTTTTGAAATATGGATCATAATATTTCATCACAGAAATGATAATTATAAACAATCCCGATAAGTGGTGATATTGTTTCAATAAACTCTTACCACTTGGTAACATTGAATCATACCTCATATGTAAGAAAATGGAATTAAATTAAGTTTAAAATATCATGAAAAGAAGTATATTTATGATATAATATGTTAAAGGTAATTATATACACCTCATATAAAAATATAGGTGTATAACATGGCATGTAACTCAAAGAAGTAAAATTGAGACAAAATTACTTTACCGATTTGGTAACTTTTGAACCATAAACCCCATGAAAGAAAGACCATCAAATGGAATTGTAAATACCCATAAATTCATGTATTATATTCATATAATACATTCATGGGTAGTATATACACCACATAAAAGAAATTATTGGTGAATAAGGCATAAGTATCATAGTAATAAAAGTGAGCTGAGAATACCCTTACCTTATGTCTTGAATTTATTCATAAATGTTCAAACCTTCTACATAATAAATATAATATTATTATAAATCTTCCACATGACCATATTATTATATCTAATACCATATATGATTTAATTATGACTTTATATTACCCATTTATTAATAATTCTATGTTAATGTTACACTTCAAGTAAAATCCATTTTGTTTTTTGCATATGTCGCTACTAAAAATCAGGCCTTTAACAGCACTAGTAAAAGAGATTTATCAGTGCTATAGAATCATTGATAATGTAAGTTAAGTTAAAGGGATATCTTTAAAAATGCTTGTAAAAAGTGTAATAAAGGCCCCCTTTAACATCGCTAAAAAAAGAACTGATAAAGGGGGCCTTTATCAGTGATTTTTTAGCACTATTAAAGGCGGAATTTATCAGTGATTTTTAGTGTTGTTAAAGGCTACCTTTATCAGTGCTTTTTTAGTGTTGATAAAGGCATCGCTGATAAAGAGTATAATTTTTTCCCATGCCCCACCATTCCCCCTTTGTCAGCGCTTCCAACCCCCCTTTATCATCACTTCCCTCACCCCTTTACTAGTGCTTTAGATAATCCCAACCTACCACACATGCCCTGCCTTCAGCGAGTTTCAAGCCCGAGACCTCCATATTATACACCAGTGCCTTTTCCACTTCCCTATACTATTTTTTTACATTTCATGATATATATATATTTATATATATTTCATTACATTTTATTATCCATATATTTATATATATGTTTATGTATATGTTTATATATTAAGAAATACATTTTATATATAAATATGTTTAATCATTTTTTATAAAATTAAATTTTTATGTGTGAATATATAAAAAATATGTATATATTTTTATATATGTGATTATAAATAATAGTACATTATTAAAAATGATAAAATTTCAAAGCCATAATATCAATATGAATGTAAGACCTAGGAATAAATTAATTCCCCACTAAAAAAGGAAAAAATATCCCTTTAAACGAGGCTTAAAATCCATCAAGTGTTAAAAAAGTAGGGTACCCAAACTAAAAACTCAGTTTTAGAGGCCTTTTAGTAATTTTTTGCCTCAAAAAATGTGAAAAAGGATTCCTTTAAGTCACTAGGGTGTAGATCTCATCACATACATTGATTTGAAATGTGGTAGAGCCCAAGGAGACACCAGAATCAAAAGTTATCGCCATTTGAAGTTCGAGTTACTTTTTCAACTTAATTTTAGATCTTTTATTATTTATTATTATTTTTTAATATTCAAATTGTTATGAAATGACTATTACTCAATAATAATTAGAAAATTATTATTTAAAAATATTTTTTAATTACTTTATAATACATTTTCACTAAATATCATATATATATTGTGTAAATGCCTATTTAGGCTTATCTAAAACATATTTAAAAAATATATATTGTATTTATATCAATAGAAATATATTAATATATTAATATATTATTTTTAATGTAATTTAATTATTTTTTAAATTTAAATTTTATCTGTGCTGGTAAAAAAACAATTATGGGGGTGGGGGTCTTTATCAGCACTTCTAAAAACACACTGATAAATACCCCACCTTTATCAGCACTTTTTTCAAGCATTGATAAAGGCCCCAATTTTTGAGCACTTTTTTAGAAGTGTTGATAAAGGATCTGTTTTATCAGTGCTGTAAGAACCCGGATCTTCATTTCAGTTATGTTTTTCCTTTTCTGGTCATTTTTGAGAAAAAGAGAAAAATTTGAAAATTTTCTAAGTAACGCAGTGTACTTTGATGCAGCGCTAGGCCATGTGCTAGCCGTGTCTAGGCCACACACACAGTGTGTAGGGGTGATGTGGAGACCAATTAAAGCTGAGTAAGGAAAGGCCAAGTACACACTGTGTACCCCAGAAGTACACGCTATGTACTTTTTTTTTTCATTAAACGGACTGGGGTCGCACCTGATGGACATAACTCGCTTCTTCTTCAGGTTCTTCGTCCGAGAGAACCCGTACAACTGTAGAACTTATTTGAGCCCCCGAGCCTCTGTTCGTTCTCCGAATTGACTGCCGTCAATTGCATTGAAACCACAACGATAAGACCTTCCTTCTCTTAGAGCTTTGTTTTCCAATTCCTCCTCTCTGTCAAGATATCGTGGGTTGATCATTTTATGCGTTTTCATAGATCTACGCCATTCTAAGGAGAATAAATCCTCGTGGTTCAAGTATATCAATCTCCTAGAATCAAGGTAGGTGGTTTGTTCCTTTTTGTAGAAAGTCTTTGAATATTTTGTGAAATTCCACCAATTCCCTTGAACGGGGTATTGTGTGTTTCCTATTTTTTCCCTTGTTGTTTGCCTGCTTTACTTGAATGCTTGAGTAGAGGTCGATGCTTGTGAATAGGGTAATATTTACTGTGCTCTGGATGCTTTTCCATGCATGTTTTTCCTGTTAGGAATTTTTCTAGTTTCTATGCCTAGTTGTAGGATAGTGGAACTGTTGTACTGTTATGCTGTTGTGCCTTAGAATGATAACCAATTACTTCTTGAGGTTTACTTGGGGTGATACGCGCGCTATGCATGTTTGTTTTATACAGGGATGTGAGAACCTAGTGTAGTAGACCATCAGGAGAATGGATGTAAGAGATTCTCCAGAGTGTCTTTAATTTATGATGTGAGACCACAGGAAGAATTGACATTGAGTTCTTCCTCAGAGAGTCTGTAGTTCCTCAACACGGGCCACAAGGGGAATGAGACGTTAAGTTCTTTCCCAGAGATCCTTTAGTATGATACGAGACTATAGGGGGAATTGACAGTGAGTGCTTCGTCAGAGAGTCTATTTTTTTACTGTAGCTGAACCAGAGGGGTGAGACTGTGTGTACCTCCTAGAGGGTTGCTAGTGCTTGTAGGTTGAACCTTAGGGGTTAGGCTGTAAGAAATACCTAGAGGTTACCTTCTTGTTATAATTTCTTGAGTGGCTATTTATTGTTTGTAAACTATATGCTAGAAATTGTGGATTGTTATTGTTGTGTATTATCCTATTTACTACTTACCGTTTACTGCTTACTGTTTACTACTTACTGTACTTCACCTGCCATATGTTCACTGACTGTTAGACACATATCTTTGGGTGGTTTCCTACTGAGACTTTGTCTCAAACCCTTTTTGGGCCACGATTTTGGGCCCAAATATATTATATTGTTGCAGGAATAGATAAGGTCAAGCACCCTTCTACTTCAGGTTCTTGATTGCTGTGGAGCTGGAGAGCATGGGACCAAGCCGAGGCTTGTGATGCTGAGGAGTCGCTCATCTGATTTTTTTGTACTTCGGTTTAGTACTGTTTTCAGCATTATGAATTTTTTGGCTGTTTTCCTAGACATATATATATATATATATATATATATATATATATCATGCATCATTATTATATATGTGTGCTCTAGTTTTCTTCTTTCAGTCTTCTGCTGTTTATTTCTGTATGGATTATTGTTACTTCTGCTATTGTATGATCTTTACTTCCAATGTGTACTCTTCCAATGAGGGCATAGTTTCCCCACTATCACACTCAAGGCCCTCGCTGCTAGTCGGCAGCCTCTGGCGTTCGGGGAAATGCGCTTGAGGCCATGTGACCAACCGGGTACGGGGCGCCTCTGGGTGGCTTCCGGAACAGGGACATTACAAAGTGGTATCAGAGGTTTCTTTTCTCTTGATTTACTATTTTTAGCCTTAGGCAAAGATAGGATGGATTCAGTACTTGGTATTAAGCTGTACTCGGGAGTAGCTAACCCATGTACAGGGAAAATCCAATCTACCTCACTTATTACAGTTTTCTGGTTTTTCTATGTTACAGTTGATCTGATTTCTTCTAGAGTGATTCAAATACTTTGTGTTGTTATTGTTGTTGATATTGTGGTTCTATTTCTGTCGCAACCCGATGAGATGAGGGTATTCCATCTCATGCATCATATAGGTACTTTTTAGAAATCACATGCCATGCATTCTTTCCATGCCATCTAGGGTGAATTAGAAATTGCATGTTGTTGTGATAGACATTGTGTAGATTATGCATGCTGTTGTGATAGATGCCTTGATAGAATCTCTGTAGTTTGATAGATAGGTTGTTTGTATTGTACCTTGTTTAAATGAACGCCAAATTTTGGTTCTTGAGCTGTTATGTGCCCTCATGAATCAGAACTTGGTGGATTATTGGCTTGTTTTCCTTATATATGATATGTAGGAGATGCCAAGATTTGATTCACAGGGAGTATGGGACCTCATGAATCGGAATTTGGAACCTTCATGCTTGTTTTTCAGTTTTTTTTGGGCTTCGATGCAGTTTTAGAGCTACTGCCTGAAAAAACCCAGAATACATGGTGTGTATTTTATATATACATGCTGTGTAGTTTTTAAACCATGTCACTGACTGTGTGAGCAGAAACACGGGTTGTGACAAATCTCAAGGAACACACCGTGTACGGTAGATACACACCGTGTAGTAGTGATCCATGTACCCGGCCATGTCATTAACAACACGGTTCAAGGAATCTCGTGTAATACACGCTGTGTTTTGTATGAACACGCCATGTAGCCTTGTTCTAGATACCCGGCCATGTCACAAACAACACAGGACGATGTTATCTCCTCCTATACATGACGTGTTTGTTCGGAACACGCCATGTAAGGGTTAGCCGTGTACCCATCCATGTCACCAACAACACGGGTCGAGAAAAATCTTTAAGTACACACTGTGTTGTTCAGAACACGCTTTGTAGCCTCAGCCATGTAACCGACCGTGTAACTAACAACACGGGTCGTTGAAACCTTGTCTACTACATGCCGTGTCCACAGGGAATACACCATGTAGTATTAGTTTAAGAATACCGCGTGGGTTAGCCGTGCAAGGAGACTCAGGTAGGGGAATAGAGTTAAGTACACGCCGTGTAGAGTTTATACATGCTGTGTAGTCATGTTTTGTAAAACTTGAGTATTTCATTCTCCTGTTTCCATTTTATACTCCTTTGTTCTCTGTCCTTGATTTTCCTGATCTAAGGTATGCTTTTGATCTTTCAGAGATATGCCTCCGAGACGTCATCCAGTTGTACGTCAGTTGCAGGATAGTGATCAGATGCCAGATATGGCTGAACAAGGACTTCCTGCCGATCCTCCAGTTGTGCCAGCCTTGGTACTGATTGTCGTACCAGTTGTAGGCATTGATGCGCAGTTTAGGGAAGGCTTTATGAGGATGATGCATACCTTTCTAGGAGCACCACCTCATTCCACGACTATGGAAGACCTGACGCGGGTTTTCTAGCAGCAGCATCCTCCTACTTTCTCAGGGGAAGGAAGACCACAAGCTGCAGAGTCATGGATAGGAGCCATGCTAACTATCTTTGAGCATTTGGAAACACCTCTAGAGAGGCGGGTCAAGATCACTACCTATATGCTATGAGACTCCGCCAAGAGGTGGTGGGACGTGATCTCACAGGCGGGTCCTCAGCAGGTTATGGCTTGGGAAGAGTTCCAGTGTGTGTTTTACGATTAATTCTACCCAGAGACCCTCAGGACCAATCGAGCCCAGGAGTTAATTAGTCTAGAGCAGGGTACTCTTTCTGTTATAGAGTATTCCTCTCGTTTCACTGATCTGCAATGATTCACACCCCTCCGAGGTGGAGATGAGATGTTCTTAGCAAGGAAGTTTGAGGATAGTCTCAGGCGGGAGATCCGTTTGCAGGTGAATATCTTTCAGTTGATTTTCATCACTTCCATTGTCAACCAAGCACTGATTGTGGAGCGCAATCTGAGAGACTTATGAGCTGCGAGCCAGGGCGGTTCTGCTTCCAGAGCTAGTATTCCTCTAGTTGACAGCAGGAAGCACTGTAGGGAGTCTACGTGCAGTGATCCGAGGAGGCGAGGTACATCTTCAGGTATCCAGGTAGTATGCTACCAGTGTGGAAGGGTATGGAAAACGAGGCCGCAGTGCTAGAGAGACCCAATGGAGTGTTGATCTTGCGGAAAGATGGGTCACCTTCAGTGTTTCTTCTAGGTTTTCTCACCATTAGCTGGTGATAGGGGTTCTTCCATGACTCCTCATTCAGGAGAAGCACCACCAGTTTCTCACCAGTCAGGGAACTGGAGTTCTTTTGGCCATTTGGGCTGAGGTGGAGGTCGAGGATATGGCGGTCAGTCACCAGTATTTCAGCGTCAGCAGGGAGGATCAACTCAGAGTTGTTAGGCAGGGTCACAGGGCCGCGGGGCAGGCCAGACTTTTGTGGTGGAGAAGACCTATCAGGAGCAGGATCTTGGACCTTCCACAGTTTGAGGTACGATCTCAGTAGCCTCAGTTTTATCTGCAACTCTTTTCGATACTGGTGCTACGCATAACTTTATCTCTATTGCTGTTGTGGAGAGCCATGGGCTCTGTATCTTTTCTCCTACCAACTTGTTGACACTAGACACACCTTTGGGGACGAGGAAATCTAGTGTACGTCAATGCATAGAGTGCCCTATTGGGGTTGCAAGGTATCGTTTCTTATAGGATCTCTATGTCCTAGAGATGACAGGCTATGATGTCATTATCATGATGGACTGGTTGGTTCCCTTCCAGGAATTCGTCGAATGTTATCGCCGCAGGGTGAGTTTCATTTCACTAGAGGGTGGATCTTTTCTTCATAGAGGTGAATGGGATGTTCGGGCTAGTTGAGCAGGACTCGAGCATCATAGGCTAGGAAGGGTTACGACCTAGATTTCTAGTCTTTATCTGGATGATCAGGGGACTTCACAGTTGGACTTTCCTCTAGTGGTGGATCGTTTTAGAGATGTCTTTCCAGAGGATTTCTCAGGTTTGAATCCAGAGCATGAGGTATAATTCTCTATTGATCTCATGCTAGGAGTGACACCAGTGTCTATTACTACCTATAGTATTTCTACACCTGAGTTGCAGGAGCTCAAGAAGCAGTTAGAGGAGTTACAGGAAAATGGTTTCATCCGACCCAGTACTTCTCCTTGGGGTTCGCCTGTCCTGTTTGCGAAGAAGGAAGACGATACCCTTAGGCTCTGTGTGGATTATCGGAAGCTGAACCAGTTGACGGTCAAGAACCAATATCCCTTGCTGAGGATTGATGATCTTTTCAATCAGCTTCGAGGAGCCCTGGTGTTATCAAAGATCCATTTGAGGTTCAGTTATCATCAGTTGTGCGTTAGACCATTAGATATACCTCTGATAGCCTTCAGGAGCAAATATGGTCTCTATGAGTATACGGTTATGCCGTTCGATCTCACGAATGCACCAACAGTTTTCATGGCACTGATGAACCGAGTGTTCCATCCTTACTTGGATTCCTTCATCGTGGTCTTTGTGGATGATATCTTGGTGTACTCTCACACTCGACATGGCCATGCTACCCATCTTGAGATCATTCTGAGTACACTGAGAGAGCATCGAATTTACACTAAACTCTCAAAGTTCCACTTTTGGATAGATCAGATTCACTTCTTGGGTCACATCATCTCAGAGGCAGGAGTATCTGTGGACCCATATAAAGTGAGAGCTGTTGTTTCCTGGGAGCAGACGGAGAACTTTTTTGAGGTACGGAGTTTCCTAGGGCTGGCTGGATACTACAGACGCTTCATTCAGGACTTTTCATGCCTAGCAACACCATTTATGGGTCTGAATAAGAAGGAGGTGAAGTTCTTATGGCCATATTCTTGTGAGTCATTCTTTTAGGAGCTTAAGGGAAGGTTGACGTCAGCACCGATACTAGTCTTTCCAGAGCTAGGCAAGATCTATTCTGTTTATTGTGATTCTTTAGGTATCGGGCTGGGCGCTGTGCTTATGCAGGGAGATGGAGTCGTTGCGTACGGGTCTCGGAAGTTGAGGCCACATGAGAGGAACTACCCGACGCATGATATAGAGTTTGGGACTGTTGTTCATGCCTTGCGCTATTGGAGACATTACCTTATGGGAGAGCACTTTGTGGTTTTCACTAACCACAGAGTCTCAAGTACATCTTCACTCAGCGTGATCTGAATCTAGTGCAGGTGGGTCGAGTATCTTCAGTCTTTTGATTTTGAGCTTGCCTATACGCCGGGAAAGGGCAACGCAGTGGCAGATGCGTTGAGCAGAAGAACTCAGATTCAGGCAGTTCAGGAGGCCAGTAGTGAGTTGTAGCTTATGGATCTGTTCTCTGAGATGCATCTGGAGGTGCATGACAGACAGGGACAGACTTACCTATATTTTGTAGCTGTTACCTCTATACTTCTTGATCGGGTACAGATGAGGCAACTATCAGACTCGGAAGGTTTAGTCCTGCGGGAGAGTGTGTCAGGAGAGGACCCTCTTCCTGGATGGACAATAGGCAAGGATGAGATATTGTGTTTCCAAGGACATATATGGGTGCCAGAAGACATACGCAAGGAGCTGATGTGGGATTTTCATTCCTCAGTTTGGGCAGTTCATCCTAGCGTCACCAAGATGTATCGAGATCTTCATCGCCAGTACTGGTGTCCAGGTATGAAGAGTGATGGTGTTGGTTTCTTATTGAGGTGTTCTACTTGTCAGCAGGTGAAGGTGGAGCATCAGCGACCAACAGGACTTTTACCGCAGGTACCCATTCTAGAGTGGAAGTGAAATGATGTCGTGATGGACTTAGTGACCGGATTACCGAGGTCACCTCGAGGGAACGATGCTATTTGGGTTGTCGTCGACAGGTTTACGAAGGTTTCTCACTTCTTACCGATCAAAGATACCTTCAGTGTTGATGATTTGGGACGACTATACATCCGAGAGATTGTACGTCTGCTTGGAGTTCCACACTCCATTGTTTCAGACAGGGATGTGCACTTTACTTCTCGGTTCTGGCAGGGGCTTCAGAGGGCTTTGGGTACACATGTAATTTTGAGTACAAAAAACCATCCCCTGATAGATGGCCCATCCAAGCGTATGATCCAGGTGCTTGAGGATATGCTCTGAGCTTGCATTCTAGACTTTGGCGGTTCTTAGGAGAAGCATATCCCTCTTGTGGAGTTCGCCTACAACAACAGTTTTCAGGAGAATATTCATATGTAACCTTACAAGGCTTTGTACGGTAGGCCATGCTGATCACCTTTATGATGGCTGGAGGTAGGAGAGGCGGATTTACTGGGACCACATCTTGTTCAGGAGACTTCAAAGCAGATAGAGTTAATTCAGAAGAGGATGGTTACAACACAGTATTGATAGAAGTCTTATGCTGATTAGCAGAGACAACCTCTAGAGTTAGAGGTTGGGGATCAGGTTTTCCTGCGTGTCGCACCAAGGTTGGGACACAAGAGGATTCAGAGACAAGATAAGATTTCACCACGGTACGTCGGGCCGTTTGAGGTATTGGAGAGAGTGGGGCCGGTTTCCTATCGGTTTCAGTTACCTCAGAGGTACCAGGCTATGCACGACGTCTTCCACGTCTCTCAGCTCTGGAATTACTTTTCAGACCCGTCTCATGTATTTCAACCCGAGGAGGATGAGATTGAAGCGGATGCGTCGGTTGAGGAGCATCCTATCCGGATTTTCGATCATAGTACGAAGGTTCTACATGACCGGTCTGTTCCTCTGGTACGGGTGCTATGGTAGCACGGGCGAGTACAGAATGAGACCTGGGAGAGGGAGGCTGATGTACGATCGTAGTGGCCGGAGCTGTTTGGGGTTTCTTCTTTTACGCCTCGCTAGGGAAATTCAGGGACAAATTTCTTTAAGGGGGGAAGTTTTTAAGAACCCGTATCTTATTTTCTAGTATGTTTTTCCTTTTCTGGTCATTTTTGAGAAAAAGAGGAAAATCTGGAAATTTTCTAAGTACACACTATGTACTTTATAATTACATGCCGTGTACTTTGATGCAGCGCTAGGCTGTGTGCTGGCCATGTCCGGGACACACACACGGTGTGTAGGGGCGATGTGGAGGCCGCTTAAAGAAGAGTACGAAAAGGCCAAGTACACACCGTGTACCCTATAAGTACACACCGGGTAATTTCTTTTTTTTTTTTCATTAAACGGACCGGGGTCGTGCCTGACGGACAGAACTCACTTCTTCTTCAGGTTCTTCATCCGAGAGAACCCGTACAACCGCGGAACTTCTCCGAGACCCCGATCCTTCATCCGTTCTCTGAATTGACCACCATTGATTGTGTTGGAACCACAGCGGTAAGCCCTTCATTCTCCTAGAGATTTGTTTTCCAATTCCTCCTCTCTCTTAAGATATCGTGGGTTGAGCATTTTGTGTGTTTTCATAGATCTACACCATTCTAAGGAGAATCCATCCTCGTGGTTCAAGTATATCGATCAAATATCATCGAGGTTTTTAGTTTGTGCCTTTCTGTAGGAAGTCTTTGAATATTTTGTGCAATTCCACCAATTCCCTTGAACAAGGTATTGTGTGTTTCCTATTTTTTCTTTTGTTGTTTACGTGCTTTGCTTGATTGCTTGAGTAGAGGTCGATGCTTGTGAATAGGGTAATCTTTACTGTGCTATGGATGCTTTTCCATGCATGTTTTTCCTATTATGCACTTTTTCAGTTGCCATGCCTAGTTATAGGATAGTGTAACTGTTGTACTGTTATGATGTTGTGCCTTAGAATGATATCCAAGTAGTTCTTGAGGTTTACTTGGGGTGATACGTGCGCTATACATGTTTGTTTTATACAGGGCTGTGAGAACCTAGTGTAGTAGACCATAGGGAGAATGGATGTAAGGGCTTCTCCAGAGTGTCTTTAATTTACAATGCAATACCACAAGGGGAATTGACATTGAGTGCTTCCTCAGAGAGTTTGTAGTTCCTCGACGCAGGCCACATGGGTAATGAGACATTGAGTGCTTCCCCTGAGAGCCTTTAGTACGATACGAGACTATAGGGGGAATTGATGGTGAGTGTTTCCTCAGAGATCCTATTTTTTACTGTAGCTGAACCAGAGGGGTGAGACTGCGTATACCTCCCAGAGGGTTGCTAGTACTTGTAGGTTGAACTGTAGGGGTTAGGCTGTGAGAACTACCCAGAGGTTACCTTCTTTTTCTACTTGCTTGAGTGGATGTTTCTTGTTTGTAAAATATATGCTAGAAATTGTGGATTTTTACTACTGTGTATTATCCTATTTACTACTTACTGTTTACTTCTTACAGTTTACTTCTTACTGTACTTCACCTGCCATATGTTCACTTCCTGTTAGGCGCAGATCTTTGGGTGGTTACCTACTGGGACTTTGTCTCACACCCTATTTGGGCCCAAACAGATTATATTGTTGCAGAAATAGATAAGGGAAAGTGCCCTTCTACTTCAGGTTCTTGATTGCTATAGAGCTGGAGAGCATGAGACCAAGCTGAGGCTTGCGATGCTGAGGAGTCACTCATCTTCTTTTCTTTTGAACTTCGGTTTAGTATGATTTTCTGCATTGTGACTTGTTTGGTTGTTTTTGTAGATATATATATATATATATATCATACATCATTATTATATATGTGTGCTCCAGTTTTCTTCTTTCAGTCTTCTGCTGTTTATTTCTATATGTTTTATTATTAATTTCGCTGTTGTATGTTGTTTACTTCCACTGTGTACTCTTCCAATGAGGGGAAAATTTCTCCACTATCACACCCAAGGCCCTCATTGCTATCCAGAAGTCTCTGGCAATCGTGGAAATGCTCTTGAGGCCATGTGACCAACCGGGTACGGGGTGCCTCTGGGTGGCTTCCGGAACCGGGACGTTACAAGTTCTTTCTTATTAGTTATGTTAAAATTGGGCCTTTATCAGTGCTTTTTTATAAGCACCAGTGAAGGGTCCCCTTTAGTAGCGTTTTTTTAGCACTGTTAAATACCCCCTTTAATAGCGCTAAAAAAAGCACTATTAAAGACCCCTTTTAACAACACTTTTGCTAGAATTGACAAAGGGAGATTTTTAAAAGTGCTTTTAGCTATTGATGTTAAATCCCTAGAATTGGATAAACCAAATTTTTTAGTAGTGTGTTTTGCTATTATTAATATTCTTATTTAGATAATTGTTTAATTAAATATAGAATGTAAAAAATTATTTAAATATCATATATATTCATTATATAAATATTTATAATAATCTATAAAATATATAAATATTAAATGGAATATACTATTTATAGAGATGGTAGGCTGTACATTCGTATAAGATCTATTTTCAATTTATTTTCATATTTAACAAAAGAAAGTACATGACATATATGTATATATATAATATAATTCTAGTAGAATTATTATTTCATACATGTCATATAATTTCACTAATCCCATCCTTAATATATTCCATGTAAAGTGTGAACAAATCACATCGCTCTGACACGTTGTACTTCTATCACGGTGAAAATTTTTGGTAGAGGGGGTGATGAAACCTTTGGATTGATCTCACTATTTAACTATCTAAAGAGGGGGCAATGAGGATTTTACTTGTTCTTTCTTGGATGTTTGCTTCCTTTGAACTTACAGCCCCAATTTTGAACTTTTTTTGTTTCCTTAGAAATATTCCCTTCTTTGTAATAGGTTCCCTGTTACCTAGTAATAAAAGAGGTTCTTTTTTTTTTCAATAAATAGGGCTTGAACCTCAAACTTCAAAAAAATCACATTACTTTGAGGAGGAGGTAGTCCACACATCCACAAATGAAGTTATCATATTTACAAAAAATAGAAAGCATTAAGTTATGTAGTATATAATAATTATGTAAGAATAAATACATCATAAATACAATTTATATCATATAAAAATTGAGTTTCCATCATAATTACCACCCTTTATAGGTGGTAAAGGAAAAACGATCAACATCGTTTCACGAGGCGGTAGTCCGCCTTATACAAAAACGGTAAGTTTGTTTCCCATTATATGGAAGTGTGTGAGTGTAGGTTCAAATATTATAATAAAAAATATTAGTATATTTATTATACTGATGTTATTATATAATTATTAAATAAGAATAATTAATGGGGTGGATAATAAAAAAAAGAGCTTGTGGAAGGATGTTATCTCTTCTTTGGGTAACTCCTCTTGGTTTGCACCAAATGGATTCCTTGGTTGGATTTATGCATAAAGGTAGAATTTTAGAATGACAGGAGAGATTTTTGGATATTATTTGAGAATATTTTGGGTGATATAAATATCTTGATAGGTGTGAATAATTGGAATGGGCGAGTGCCTTTTTATAGTGGAGGAGGAGTGACACTCTTACAAATTTTTTTAAAAGGGAATTCCACCCATGTTTTTTCCATGGAATTTGGATCCAATAATAGAAACAATTATATAAAAGGGTGTATAGGGTAGAAATATAAACATCCAATGGATTTTGGAGAAGTTTCTAGGTCATTTTGGTCCTTAATTTTAGGGCTTAATCCTTTGTTATGCTAATTTTCTCTTAATCGCTATAATTAATTTTAATCACATTAACTATTATTTTTTGTAAAAAAATAAATTTACCTTATTAGAAATTATAAATTTTTATGATTCCATATATTTATTCCATTTTGAAAAATTAAAATCACATAAGTGGCGTAAATTAATTTAAAATTAATCATGAGACGGAACGCCAATGTGAGTTTTTAAAGCGAAAAGGTCCAAAAGATTGAAGTGTTTTTATATCCAATTTTATTGTAAAAATGTTTCTAATGACCTAAATTGGATTAAGTGATTTATAATTTATCTAATTATAATTTAAAACAAAATTAAAACATAATTTAACTATATAAATAAATTAGATGAAAATGCAGTTTTGAATTAATATTTAGTGTTTTTCACTATTCATCATAAAACCAAACTTCTCATAAAAATACCAAAAATTCTCCCAAAGTAAATTTTAAAATTCCAATTAAAAAAATAAAGTTTATTTTTAAAAATAAACTTTATAAAATTGTCAATAATTATATTTAAAATGGGTTCTCCATTATAATGCGATAAAATTACCTTTTAGAAAAATATGTAAAATTGGATTTATTCTTATCTTATACCTATAAAATCTATTGTATGAGTATAAAAAATATTTATTAAATATATAATAAAAAATATTTATTGAAGCCAGTTATTAAAAGTGGTTTTTTTAATTTATTGGTAAAAAATTGTGTTTTTATATAGAAAAATAGTTTTCCTAGAAAAGTAATTACTTTATTTTCAAATAGTTCTCCCATTAACTTCTACTAATTGATAACCAAAGGATTAATTATATAAATATGTGTAAATAATATTTTCACAATTTAATTAATATTGTTTTTAGTATCCATTTCAGTGGCTAGGTGGTCGCTAAAATAATATTCTAATAATCATATTAATAGTATATTTTAGTTTGGTAAAAACTTGATCTTGCGTATTACACAAGCTATTAAAGGAACTCGACATTATGTGTAATAGAATCCAAAAATAGTGTTTTATGTACCACAATCTAATATAAGTGTTGCGTGTAATACAATATTAATAGGGTGTTGTATATATCACAATCCAAACTTAGTGATTTTATATATAAAAAACTACATTCAATATTGCATAAAATAGAAAATATAAAAAAGATTAAATTAATTTAGAAAAATGTTTCACAAAATATTGAGATCTTAGATTGGTCATTGATTCATAATAATAAGAAGAAGGATATAGAGGAATGTAATGAAAAATATATAATGTGATTTTATTTCAGAAATATTTTCCTATATATGAACGAGAAAATATAAAAAGAAAATTCCTTAAGTTAAGATAGAAGGAAGGAAAAAGTGTTACTGAGTTTGAGGCCCTATTTTTGAGATTATCGAGGCATGCTCTGTGCTATATAAATAATCCAAAATGTTATATTGAAAATTTATTTGATATAAATAATTCGATCCTCCAAATGGAACTAGTCTCTCTTGTATTTTCATCATATGATGATATGGTATCAAGTGTCATCATTATAAAGAAAGATTTACCTAAGTCATATATCTTAAAAGAAAATAAAGAGAAGAAAAGTGAAACTTATCAATAAGAAAAAATAGATAAGGAAAATGAGAAGAATGGAAAGATTAAACATTAAAAATTTGATAATTGTGAAAATAAAAATTATAGTAAATTCTTAAATTTAATGGGAGTATTTTACAATTATGGAGATAAGGAAAATCTATCTCAATAAAACAAGAGAAAGAAGGAAATATTTGATACTCAACATTTCAATTGTAAGGTGATGGGGTACTATTCGAACCAATGACCCAATCATAAAGTATTACTTTGATAAATTCATCGCGTTATGCTTATCTTGGTATATTATAAAAGAGATGACAAACATGAAAATAAATTTTTCATCATTCATGGGGATCTTAAAGGAAATATCATATTTGATAAATTTAGCATGTGGGAATCTTGAATTTAGAATGTATATTTCTATGGAAATGTTTTCTCTAAGGATAGAATATTTTTTTATGTTTCTAAGATAAGGAAGTCCATCACCATTATATATAACCTTTAGAGTTATCATGTTTTTTGAAGAAAGGGTAACTATAGTAAATTTGTGTGAATATATAATTATGATGTATTAAAATTTGGTATAGTATATTTTTAAGAATTTTAGGGTTTAATGATTAATGTTTAACCTTGGATGTTATTGTTAATATTTTAGAGATTAAATTTTCATTTATATTTTACTTTTTTGAATTTTATTTTTACTTATATTAACCATTTTGGGTTTTAGTAAATGGATATAAATGAGAGGAATCATCTGTCAAAAATTCCTTCATAGAAAAAAGAACAATATCCCTTAATAGATATCGAAATCCATTATATGATGAGTTTATTTATTCAGGCATGAAAAATTTATCTTATTCATTCATAATATTTAATATTTGGTGAATCAGAGGTATGAAATGGATCAAAACATAACTGGGGAAATAAATAAAGTAATTATATTTTTTTATAATTCCTCAAGTAATATAAGATAAATATATCATGTTGTATAAAAATTATCACTAAACTATCAAGATTTTCTTATAAAAAACAATCAAAATTAGAAGTCTTATAAATAAAAATGTATTTTTTGAGAAATTTTTATTTATGAAATGATAAGTTTCCGAGTCCTAACCTGGAAACTAAAATTTATGAAAAAATATATTATAATGTGATGACATACTAAAATTTAATTAAAATTATGATGAAAAATTTCTATAATAAGGGGAGAATGTAACACCCCAATATTTTATTTTACTAATAATATATAAAATAGCTTATGATACACACAAAACCAAATTTAAATGAACTATGATATTCTATATAAATATTATTATTGAAATATGAAGGTTATAACCTAGATATTGGCTTGAAATTTATGAATAAGAGTAAAAAAATTATGAAATATATATAATTTTTTTAATAATATTATAATTAGTCCATATGAAATAATTATTTAATTTTTAATGATAAGAGTAAAATCATAATATGTTATAAACTATTAATGTTTAAATGGGTCATTTTTATATAAAAGGGGTTTGTTTATATTATACATGTTTCATTGAAAAGAAAAATTTCTCTTATTATTAGTACTAAAAATTTATTATATATATATGTAAACTAATGAATAATAATTCATAAATTTATTATCAATTTTTTGAGAATAAAGATAAAATCAATTGATGATAATAGGATATATTTTTTAGATTACTGTTTTTAAGTGAAAAATGTATATTTGTCTTAATAAATTAAGTGAATCAATATTGATTAATTATTTTCATGATTTGTTTTGATAATATATTCAATAAAATAAATTAAAAACCATATAATGGTTGTTACTAGGCTAGGAATGTGAATAAATTCTTTTTATTCTTTAAAAATACATTTTTCTAAAAATGTTTTTTGTATGTTTGTGCACTAATATTAAAATAATATTATGAAAAATTTAGAAAATTTATTTTATAAAATTAACATATTATCTTATTTTTGGAATATCAAAATTATCTTCTAATTAAATTTTGGGATTTTTCATAAATATTTGATTTTGGGTGAATGGTGCAAAAATATCAGTCTTACAAATAATGTCACATTTATGAAATTACCATGATATAATAACAATTTGACTTTTATGAAACATTTTTATGGAAAAAAATATATTTAATATGTAATATAATTCATTTAGAAACATAATGTTAAACATAGAAATATATGTTTAACATTTTATAAATCTAACTAATGATTTTGTTCAAATAAAAACCATTTTTGGTTCTTCTATTGAAATTAAGTATTCACAAGGTTTCTTTAGTTATGGTTTTGTTTTAAATTAAAACAAGTATAATTTTATTTAAATTAATCAAACTCAACCCATGATAATCAACATTATACATGATTTTCATATAAAATCATTTTTATGCTTAAAACAAATAATTTTCTAAAAATAAATATTCATTGCATTTTATAAAATTATATTAAAATTAATTTATGAAAATTATATTAATTATATATTTTTGAAATTTATTCCATATTTGGAATAATAATAATAATTATTAATTATTTATATCAGCTACATTTCTGTTTATATTGAATAGTTATCATGGTAAAAACTTATCACTACATTAAGGGTTAAAAAGAATTCAAAAGAGGGTTACACTAAAGAGATAAGGGATAAAATAACATAATAACTAGTATAAATCCAATTGGTTGAAATTATTTAGACACTATATCATGAATTATTTTAAATTAATCCCATTTAGATCCACTTTCCCATGGGAGAGACTTTTTTATTTTTTAGTGTTCTTAAAATTTACATGTTTTCCACCCACCTGCTCTTATCTATTCTCCACATTTCTTAAGATACTTATCTTGATCAGGACCTACCCAAATACCTTAAAAACATCCCTAAAAGTTTCCTAGATGTACTAGTATCACCTCAAGACCAATTCAGAATGTCTTAAGGTGCGAGCTAAAGGATGTTACCAAAAGAATAAGTTTATGCTCTTATCGATATTTTGTTGTTAATTTATTATTAAAACTATTCCAAATCACCATTAACCATATTAAAACAATTTAATCATTATATTTACCATAAATAGATGTTTTTATGTTAATATTAAATCCATTTTATATCTTATTTTCGTTATATTAAAAATGAGAACATTTCTCATATGTGTATACAAACTACTATCTCCATGAAACAATGTGTATAATTTTTCATCACCAGATCAATTGTATGGTTAAAAAGATATAACTAATCAATATATATATATATATATATTATATTTAAGACATAATAATTATTATGTAAATATAATATATCATCTACATTCTTACCCTTCCTTTCATTTTAAAATGATAACATCGCTCGTGCATACATGTGGACTACCACCTCCCCTAAGCGATGTGACCCATTTTTCATTTATGATTTACTTGGATAATCAAAAGGATATATTTAATGAATATATATGATATTTATGATATAAATATTATTTTTTAAGGATTAATCATTATATAATTTTGATTCTTTTCAACCATTAGGAAAATGAATATGCAGTTATGCGTATGTGCAGATTATCACCTCCATGAACAACATATTTTTTTCTATTAATTCATTATATGGATGGTTATAAAATTATATATATTGAAAATTATTATTTTAATTTTGTTTTTAAAATTATTTAGAGTATGTAACCAATTTCATAACACCTTTAACCATAGTCAATATACTGAATTAATTTTGGATAAATTGATCAAATATCCTATAATAGTAAATAGAAGAAATAACTATACAATAAATGGATGTTAAATTAATATAAAAGGATATTAAAATTTAAATATATATAAATATTTTTCTTAATAAGTTAATCAATAAATTTAAATCTACCATTCAAGTGGATATGATGCATCAAACCAAGCAAGAATCCAAGGTAATGGTTTTATCATATCAAATTCACTCCATTAAGACATATTTTATATTAGACACTTAATTTGTTTTATATTATATATATATATCAATAATTAATCTATATTCATGGTATTTGATGTTACAATTCATGTTTTCCCTTTTAAGGTATTTTTATTCAAAAGTTAGTAAAGCTGTAAAGGTTTATTTTACAATATCATTCTTATTTGGGATTATTCATTTACATTGGAAGAATTATATGATATTTATATTCTTAAACCCAATAAATTTTTATATTATATATTAATTTATGAGGTTACCATGTTTAATTATAAATTTTACACTCTTTGGTACTCAAATACTAAAATATTTTTTTTTTAAAAAACTGACCATATTTATTTTTTTCTACCACGAATCTTTGTATTTTGTATCCATGTTCTTAAAATTGTTTTATAGAAGTTTTTAACTACACTTAAAATATTTTAAAAATATAATTTTTACTACCAATGAAAGTATTTACAATGGTTTAAAAGGAATATTTTTAAATTTATATGAATAAGTAATCTTTTACTTTTAAAAAAGTGTGAAAAAAATGTTTCTCTTTTATATATACGACATAGATGTTTTTTACCACCTCCATGACTATTATTCGATACTTAGAATCCTCTACAAGTTTCCATGTGTTTCCAAAGAAAATAATTTTTTCCATTATTCTGTTATTTTTTTATTTTTTATCTTAAAATAATAATTGATTATTTTCTAAAATGTTAAAATGAAATTTAAAAATGATTTATAACAACATTTTTAAAATAATTTTACTAAACCTTTATGGAAAGTTATTTTAAAATATTTGATTCAATTTCACCTTTTTCTTATCAAAAAAATTCCATTATTTTAAACCTTAATTTTTGATTAATTTATGGTCTTATATCATCCTTGATTGATTTATAGATTTCATATATTTTTTTATGATATTTCATTATGTTGTGATCATGATTTATTTAGTTTATGTTATTCATTAGAGAATATTTTTCTCATTCATGAAAATATTCTCAATATCATAGATGTTTCAATATCATTTATACTACATTGATATTTTATTAACCTTATACCATTTCAATATATAGTGTTAGTTGACATATTCTCATTAAGAAAGTCATTTCATTTACAGGGAAAATATTGATGTTATGTATTCTTGATTTAATATGGATATTTATTGATTGATAATGTATATTTATTATATATTATATTATTGATTAAAAATATAAGGAATTAATTAGATCCATGCAAGTGATAGGTGGGACCAGTTATTAATAGCCCATCGATTCATTGACAGGTTTCAAGAGACAAAAAATGTGTCTACATTAGGTGGGTAATTAGTGTATACCTATCTATAAAATTAAAGTGTCTTGGAAAAGGCCTTGAATATAAGATTTATGATGTATTTACCAAGTTCTTGATGATAAGATCATGAATTTCTAACATTATGTATCTCATTTATTGAAATATAAGTTATTATTATCCATGTGATTCTTTTATTTTCTGTGGATATATTTTGAATTTTGAGTTACTATTTAAATGATATAAGTATAGATCATTTACACATCTATATATTTTTTTCCTTATGTATTCATGATTTATTTTGTTGTAATCTTTCCCTTATAGTTAGTCTGAGCTCACCCTTTATTATTTTTTCCTTTCCCTAGGATAAGAAGATATATTATTTGAATGATATTTAAGTACAAAATAGTTTATTTCATGCTATATTTTATTTTTCCAATGTAATATAGAAATAAAGTATGTATATAGTCTCCCAATACTACTAAACTAATAAATCTATCATGGTGTGATACCTTGTATCTTTTACCATTATAATAAAGTAAACACTAGCTCTAGGATACTAGTGTTAGTGTTGATATAGGTCACCCGACTTAGGAATAAACGCATGCAAAACCAAAACATGGTCATTTGTGTCATTTTCTAATGCAAGGTTTCCCAATGAAAAGTTTCAGAAAAAATTGTGAATCCTATTTTAATATATTCTCCTATAATAGTGAAAAAATAGTGACATTGGAGGTCACCACTATCAGGTGTCATTAGTGTTGGACTTCACCATCATAAATTTTTAACCCAATGTGAATTACTTTGTCTTTAGCAGTGATATAATGATTAACATCAGGAATGTCGGGCCTAACCATAATTAAACATAAATTTATTGTTGAAACCAAACTCTTATAGAATTATAGTGATTATACATTCCAGGTGAAGTACCCCAACTACCAAAAATAGGCATGTGGGAAAGATGATTTCTCACAATTCTTTTGAAACCAATGAATTCCCACCTACAACCATTATGAATAAATATGACCTATAAGTGGTTTCCATATCTCCTATGGATACTGGGAACCATTAAACCCTACCCATGATAGAGATCCTCCAGTACAGGTTTATGAATGACCTTTTCTAACTCTATGGGTTGGAATATATCATACTCACCTGTTTGATGGCCCCTGAGCATATAAAATCCATGGAACTTCCCCAGTACCACCAAAATTAAAGATCATATAAGGGAAAGTGCCACTTGTTACCAATAACTATGGATTTGGGTATCAATCTATGATGTTAATTGATGAAACTTTAATCTATATAGAGGAGTTTGGGGATGCCAAATATTGGAAAGATTTAGATTACAGTCAAGATTCACTAACGTGGTATACCACGATCAGTCATCACTGATAGTGTAGGGCTACCGATCCAATGGGTGAACTAGTTGAGACTACTCTTGTTTACCCACCCTGGTCTAGAATACATGACACCCATTTAGGGGATATGATTCCAATCCTGATCCAAAACCGTCCTTTTCAAAATATCCTATTACTACTATAACTACTATTTCATCCCCTACCTTCTTGATCACTTTAAACATCTTCTAAAAACTTGGATCAAGACTCCATCCACAAGCCGGAATGCTAGGTTGACTCTTCTATCCTCTAGAACCACAAAACACAGTCAAATATTTCCTCCATTTTATGAAAATGTGTATCATGGAGGTCCTCTTCCCCTATCGATATCAATAATCACAATGGAATATTTCATTGTGATGTATACAAGCTCACACCCACATTTCTCCGACACTAGAAATAAAGGGAACACATGGGGAAACAACACAATTTCACTTCTTGTTTTTTAAAATCTGGGACTATAGAGGATTCACAAGAAATATTTGTTCCTCCACCACCACATTCTTGAGGAGAAAGAACATATAAACCAAGGATGAACATTCTATATAACTAAGTGCAGAATAAACCAATCTCCCTTCAAATGTACTAGTTCATGAAGATATGTAATATTTTTTAGGGACTATCCATGAAACCACCCCCAAAATCACTAGCATCCTTACCTTCTTCCTCTACAATTGAGGTAGGGGAATATAAGGATCCAACTAGAATCTCCTTGATAAGGAGACACACCCATATTATCATTAAGCATATAAAAATCCCTCAATATGAGGATAGAGACTCCCCATCCTACATAGACATGTTTTTGTAGCTTATGCTAATTCTATAAGAAACCACACCAAACAAAAATAGGATGTTTATTGTGATGATACTATCATCTATATTTTTGTATCTAAAGAGATACTTATTACTCTATAATCTAGTTTATTTACAACTTGGAATAGAATTATAGAGTGAGTAAGATCATGATTGTACCTTTGAATAATCCTCAAAGGATAAAGAGATCATATGGAATATTTTGTATGCTAAGAAACTTTTGAAAATATTCTACCTTCCCAAGAACCCATACTTATCCATATTGAAATTTCTCATTGAAAACTATAAAGCATATCCCCAAAATAAATTTTGGTCCATGTTATAATGCCTATAGTACCATCACTTGACCCATCTTGGGATCTCTGAGAACCTTTAGTTACTTAATAAATACTATAGAAAGGTTATAATAATATCACATCTAGTGGATCAACACCTTGACTTTGGTTTATAGCCCAAAAAAATCCAGAAAGTGTGTACCGAATGTTTCATAATACTATATCATATTATTGAGGATGCATCTCACCATGTATAAGTTATATGTTAGGATTATTATTCAACCCTATAATTTAATTCCACTCTAGCATCAACACCTGATTACTCTGTCTTGTTTGTCTGATGATTCTATCAACCCTCCATCATTGACTACTACCACAACGAATTTCATCACCATCAGTTCCTTTGAAAATCAAAAGTATGATACTGGTGATGAATTGGTTGAGGAATAATTTCCCCTCAAGGATTTATAAATATAGGTGAACCCTATGGATGCTCCCACACCCAGCAATAAAGTCTGGTTGTGAATCTTGAAAGTCCTCTTGACCTACCACTTATGAACACACACTAGAACTTCAATAAGGGTAAGACTATGGTTGAGCCTATCCATATGAAAAAATTAAAAAAACAAACCTCTATGAATGCCCATATTCCCTATCTAATTTATAAAATCTCAATCAATTAACAAATCAATGCCAATATCCTCCAAGGATACCAACCCAATCAGGAATATTTTTAATATTACCTCAATACCTTTTTCATAGACCCTTAACAATCGATAGCCCTTAACCAATCAACCAGGACTAAATCTAGTGATTATTTACGCCCAAGAAACATTCCAACATTCTATATAGACCCTATATAGTGAATCAATGCGACCTCCCACCAATGGAATATGGTTATTTTTCTTCTTGTGTTAGCTAAAAATTCATTGGGTGGATGTATGATGAATCCTCCCAGAATGAGTTGATCAGTGTCCCCACTGTTACATAGAATACATAAAGAAAAAACATGACTTGATAAAACACTAAAATAATCCATACATAGAGTGGGAGGACCATGTACCGTTATTACCAAATTTTAAAAACCTAATATTCACTTCCATCATTGGATCTGGTGAACTAGAGCATCACCTCACACATTTTTCCTCCTGGCGTGGGGTGATTCTAGGAACTCTATTGCACTAGGAGGTAGAAAATCTTGGAGGATTCATTTAGAATATAGATATACCTGATTTTTCTATAATATAAATCTAGCACCATGATCCATCACTAATTGGGATGATTTTTTCTGACAGTTCCTCTACCATTTTAGCTCTACCTTGTACAAGATGAGTTTAACCAATCTACCCAAATGAAAATATCAGTTGAATTAATGCATTATCAATTTAATTTATTTATGGAAGGTACTAAAAATTTATCTAATTCCTTGTGGGAATATCATACTATGACTTGGAATTCCACCCTTGAAACTCTTTTCTCACAAGTGTATTTAATAAAAAGATTTATAATTAATTTTCAACTACCATCACTTTGAAAAATAATCTACAACCAACTAAAATAAAATAAACTATCTAAAATCAATTTATTTGAGTTAGACTCCCATGATGAAAGAATTATTTAGACACTTTATAATCTTAAGTTCCATCAAAATCGAGTAGCCCTAGAATTTAACAAGAATATCACCTACCCTTATTTATCTATGATTACTTGGATGTAGAATTGTGCGTACCCATGATACCCATAAAAATCCCAGATTCTAGAACCCAAATGGGATGGCCCCTTTTCCATATGTATTCACTTTATATCTCATTCTTAGTTATATAAATTGAAAGTACATGGAACACTGTCTTGTCGACATGATAAATAAAACGAATAACATCAGTCCCAAGTACATGTCTAGAAATTTCTAGTTCATTATGTCTTCCATGAAACTAATTATAATAATTACTCTTCATATGAACTTAAATTTTATGGCACATCAGTACTAGATAATTGATTTTAAACTATATAGAAAATCATCTTAATGTACGATTTAAAATTGCATGATTGAAATCCTTTCCACCTGAAAATAAACAACACTTTCCTCAATTATAGAAAAATGACTTCAAAATTCATATCTAATGCATTTATATAAAATTATTAAACTAAAGAACTGCATTAGATTCCTCAACCAAGAGGTTTTCCCTTTTTTCAGTTGTTGGTTATGTATCATACAAATTTTATAGAACTACATGTGGCTTAATTCCCATTTTATAGGATATGTAGTGATTCCTAAATATTTAATACCATACATAGTCACAAGACCTATATTTAATCCAAATTGTCTTGATTTTTATTACTCCTTAAATGGGTTTCCATTAGCCATATGAAATTTGAAATACGCCTCTCTCAGAATAGGTGGTCAAAGGTTTTATGACTTTAAATTCCAACCAAAAGAGTCTGTAAAACCCCAAAAATTATTAAGGTATGAATCCATTTTAATTTTACCCAAAAAATATATTTATTTTATCTATGATTTTTCTAGTGTTTATAGTGGAAAGGGAGTGGGTTTGGAAAGCTTCAGGGAGTATTTTTCTAAAACTTTAACTGCAGGCATGTGATCATTGTGTGGTGGAAGACAACTATAATGCAATTCCTTATACCGGATAGATCATAGAATGAAGATAAAGGGAGGTGGGGGGAATGTAATAGTATCTAGGTAGAGGTTAAAATACCTCTTCATAGGTTAGGTCATGTTGTGACCCCAGTGTTCACACCATGACATCATTAAGGTTGATGTGTGACCTACTTCTTCGGATAGGTCACACTACAACGTCATCAAGGTAGTGGTATGATCCTCAACTTGGGATAGGCCATACTATGACTTATATTATCATTTTTTGACACCCCTTATTGGGTGTTTTTAATTGTTTAATTAATAAATTTGATGGTAAATTGGGTTGGTAAATTGAGTTAAAAAATTTAGAGTGGATCTCTTCTTTTCCCACAGAGATCACACCCTATATACCTCCTCTTGAACTACCTCTCTTACAAAGAAGTCATCCATAATTACTTAATGTATTAACATGTTATTTGATCTAAGAGATAGATAATTATATAGATAACACTAATCTTAAAACATTATTTAGTTTCTATTACTGTTTCTCAGTCTCATACCATTTATAATTGTTTATACCCTATTTTAGGTCTTTTATATAAATCATTGATTTTATACATTTGTGTTCAAGTAATCTAGTTTTATTAAATTAGTTTCCTTATATGAGTGTTAGGTATGTGTTATTTATGTTTTACATCAAATTTTTACCCTTTTTTCATGTTAATGTGATGTTCGGTCACATTGAGTTAACACATACTTGACTTAAAACATAAATAAATGCCTTGTATTTTTTTATTTTGATTAATCCTTCCCATAAGCCATGAGTATCCCATTAGTGAATGTGGACCTATAATTTTTTACTTCTATTGAGGTGATCCCAACATTAGATTTTTTTAAATTCAAATAAGTGACCCATGCAGTGCCTTATACTAATCAGAGCCTTGTAAAATGAATGTAGATGTCTTGGAAACTTCTAAAGATCTAGAGATGCCTGATGATAAATGGGATTCCTAGGATACTTACTATAATCTAGATATATCTAAGGAAAAATGATATTTATAGGATACTTACTAGTGTCTTGAACTTCCTGATGATAGTTGAGATTCCCCAGATGCTTCCTAGGATATAGATATTATATCTGTCGATAATTGAGATACAAGAGATTATTACTTGGATTTTTTAATGCATGTTTATAATTGCTATTTTTGAGATTCTTATTAGCATTAAGTGATTAAATATGATAATCAATGAACCTAATACACGTGTTTTTTATGTGGGATGAAATTTTCCTAAGTATGTTTATAGATATGCCTTGCTGTAATAAGAGACATCGAGCACTGGTTGAAGAAAGTATAGTTGATATTGGGTGTCACATTAGAACCTAAGGATCAATAATTTTTTTGTTACACTTTATTTTACTTCCTATGAAAAATATCACTCTTTTACTCATACTTGATAAATTTTAGGGATCCATTGGTGGTGACCTGCTAATTTACACTCACACCCACTCGGTCTAGCATGGGTACCTGAGAAGACGTCATGGTCACATGATAGGACAAGGGAAAAGGCCCTATGATTGATGTATCATCTATCTTATTATGATGGATTATGGGATATGATACTTGGATTGGAATCCAGACCTGTTTTTTGATATTTCCCATCTTGGGATACTTTGATTCCATTTTGGGTTTTTGATCTATATGATCCATTCAAGAGGGATATATTTTTATGAATGAATTACAAGATTTGTATATAATTAAGTTTTATATAACATTTGTTTTGTGAGATTTATTATAATATAATATAATGTCTATTATCCTTATTAATATATATATATATATATATGTTTTTTTCATTATTTCCCCTATTATTTCTCACTCTTAAAGAAGGGTATAGTCTCTCCATGGTCACACTAGAGACCCTCACTTATAGTTAGAAACCTCTAAAATATATGGAGGTGTTCCTGTGGTCATTTAAGACCTCTGGTTTGTACATTAGAGAGTGGTCTGTATCTAGGGAAAATTAAAAATTGTTATCATAGAATATTTTATTTTATTATACCATTTGGGAAATGTATATAGGAGATAAGGAATTTTCAAAACATGGTACAAAACCTATTTCTGGGAGTATCTAACCAACATATGAGAGGAATCTTTGTTTCAATGGAAGAGATTAATATTATTTATTTTCACTTTTATGATTGTGTTACTTCACTTAGTGTGATATATTGAGTTTGAATTTATGATTTATGGGATATTAAATTTCAGGTCATAATTGAAATAGGGTGTGTGTGAATGCATTATATCATGAACATTTGAATCACATGTCATTTTCATGAATCCCTGTGATTGGTTACTTGACTATGAGTTTTTGGTTGGTTGTTTGATGTTTATGAATAAACTTATATGTTGTTTTACCATATAACTTTATGGTAAAATATTAGATAATTGATCCTTAAATTACTATAATCATTCATACGTGGTTTATTATCATGAATATTACATGGAATTAATTGAATAAAATGGAAAATTCAAACTAAAAAGTGTTTTCCTATATAACTTATAATTGAAATTTATTTAACGAATCCCCTATTATGAAATTCATGTTAAAAGTGGAACAAAAAAAATGAGATGATATGGATTTTATATGTATATGATGTTGATCCTGAGTGTGGGGACACATGTCTCATAAGAGTTCTTAATTTATGGATTTTCTATGTTATAAGGTGTATAGAATAGTGAGACACTATAATTATTATTTATTTCCCCTGATATGTGATACTAAATTTTTTATGAAACTACATCTTGATGTGTGTGTTTAGAATTTTAAAGATATTCCAACTCAGAGAACACCTATAGAGAGGGTGGGGGCGGGCACACACCACTGATAGTTGGACCATAGCCTCATATAACACTAGTATAAGAAATTGATGATCAACTATGTGAGATATTATTACAAGTTATTAAATTGATGGAGAAAGAGGGTCCATGAGATTTACATATGATGTCCGATCTAACCAGAGAGTTATATATGCACTAACCACCACTTTTTACTAATGAGGGTGGCCTAAAGGCCATAGATTTTTTGGTTGAGTTTATTAAAATGATCATTGATCATCTTAATACACCCCTAGAGAGGATGGTGAAGCTATCTTCTTATATTATTTTATGTCATATAAAGTGATGTTGGGATGTTATAGTATAAAAAGATCATCATGTGGGGTTGTGTTGGAATGACTTCTAGACCTGTTTATTTGGTCATTTCTTCCTGGAGACCCTGAGATCGGACAAGGTTGGGGAGTTTATTCACCTCATACAGGGAAGTATATTGGTGAAGGATTATGACTATATCTACATAGACCTATAGTAATTTTCCTTGATACTGGTAAGGGACTAGATAACTAGAGTATGATGTATTGAGGATGACCTGAGGTATGAGATCCATGCTCAGGTGAATTTATTTCTCCTGACATTCTTTATAGGGGCTGTGAAATAGGAACTTATTATTAGGGGAACCTGATAAAAGGCTGTGGCTTATTCTAGGTGGATTATACTGGATGGACCAATAGTATTTATTTAGGCTATAAGAAACATCATTCTGATGGGTCACATAAGGTTGGTAGTGTATATGGTATCAAGGGTATCAATTCATCTATTCCTCCTTAGAAAGGAAGTTCCATTTAGTTATAATAGTGTGGAAGGACTAAAAAATTCATCCTCATTGAGGTTAACCCCCAGTTGATTTTATATTACACAGAAGTATGGGACACCTATAGTTGTTTTTAATGAGTTTTTAGTGGTTTCCTAGTGTTAGAGGATCTAGAAAAGCATAGGGTTCTATAGTTGGATTAGTTATGTTACAATTAGAAGGTAACTAGAGTTATACTGACCGTTGAAGTTGAGGTGGAGGACATGGTTCCACGGGGTAAGGGAACCAGATCCATCAAAGTGTTACTTCACCAGGGTCATAGGTAGGGGATTAGGGATAAGGCACATACCATTTACATGTCATTCGGCCAACCCCTACTAATCTGGATGTTGGAACTTCCACTGTCTAATATACATTTTTTGTGGATTATACCTCAATAGATACTTTATTTAATATAAGATAATCCCATTCATTTATATTTACTTAGTTTTTCAATAGTTTGGTACTGTACATTGAGTATTTGTATAGAGTTAGGTCAAGTGACACACTGTTAGTGGTGTGATCTACGAGAATTTTCCAGTGTAGGGAATGCACCCTTATGATTGATTTCTATAGATTCCTATGGGATCTATCTACACTAAAGAATAAGATATTTCATTTGATACTTTGAATGGATGGTTATTATAGTATTGGGACCATATCCACTTTTATTGTGGCATCCTTTCCCCAATTCACTCTATAGTAACTAGACTAGGTCATTACATGACCTCAGACATACCTAACCATATACTAAAGCCTATCGACCATTAGTGAGAAACTAGAGCAATATAATGGGGAGAATACACCCCCCACATCAGAGTTAGAAATAATATATAAATAACTAAACATTAAAATATCCATGATCATCATCATAGTATAATAGTAAAATAATCAAAACATGTTATAACAATTGCACATGTAGATGAAAGCTATCGTACAGACTCATGATCATGCTAGTACATAAAGACTAATCACCCACTAGGACGATAAAAAAACATAAAATAAAATAAAATTGAAAGGATATACTTTTATTCCCAATGCATACATTATACTATTCATAGAACCATCCAATCCATCCATATAAACAATAAATACTTCGGCCTCTACCCTATATGAACATGAAAACATTGAATACTGCTCGGGCACCCAAGTTTCATGTCTTCCCAAGCTTGGAGTGAGTATGAATTAATAAGTCACCACAAACACAATCCCTATCATTACTAGAAAATAAAGTGTATGATAATATGATATGTTTAGATGAATAAATAATTATACTGAATAATAATTAATAAATAAACATTGTTGATCCTCATATTTAAACATGACACTTAGGATTGACCGAAACCTACTTTGACCAGTGCTATAGTGTGTCTGAGCATGTCATATAAGTTTTACAACCAATATCAATCCCAAAGTCAACTACTAAGATCATTTATTAGAAATAAAATGGTATCTATCTCAATGGTCAATTCCTAAGAGTATTCCCAAGAAAATCTTGTAGAATCAGGTGTCATCATAGATTCCTTATAGGTTACCCTAGGCAATCAAAGTATTAGACATCATAAATGGTTATAAAGAGTGAGTATAAGGTAATCATCTAGAATAAAAGGATGAATCCAAGTGTCTTAAGTAATCAATATAGACCCAATGTAAAAATCCAAGGGGGTTTCACCAAATCATTCATATAGACCCGTAGGCCAATTTCAAGGATCCAATATAAGGTAATCTAGTATTATCTAGTAAAAAAGAACGATTCCTTAGAGTAATCCCAAGTTAATAAAATATTAGCACTAGGAATACATCAAATAATTTTTGACATGATCTAGGAATCCCACATTACTTATTTAGAGAAGTGCTTCCCTTCCGAATGTCTCATAATAATAATAACGAAGCTTGATTTAGTCATTCTCCCAAACCTATCTCACATAACAGGGTCTAACCTCTCATGTTCATGACCTAACATCATTAATATATCTATATCAGAATCACATGATCAATTTGGGTTTAAATTTGATTCCTATAATCATCTATACTCATTAAGGTGTGCACCCTCTCTATGTCCAACACATTATTGGGGAACCATATAAGTTCCACTAGGTAACATCATTACATAGACATCATATATAGGACCTATAATCCCATTCTAAACTCTTAGGTAAATACCCATCACTTGAAGGGAATATTAGCCCTTAAAATTATCAAATAATAACATGGAACCATAGGCATCGTCTTACAATCCCTATTGGAACCAATCCATGAATATGAAATAATACATATCTCATATCCCAAGTCATCTTAGGTTGATCAAGCAACCCAACCTATCATAAATCTACCCAGGGAATACCCACATGGGTTCTCACACGCTTGTAGAGGAAGAAAACTTACCCCAAAACCACTTCAACTTGTCCAAAGGTGATAAGTCATCTCATAGTCAAATAAATTATCCAAATTCATCACATACTGTTACTCAAAGGTCACTATAGATCCTATACTAAGGGTAACTATGCTTAATTAACTCATTTTCATTTCACCTCTATGGGTCTGTATATAAAAGGAATGAAATTATAATCAACACCTTACCCATCAATGGTTGAGGGATAAATATAGTGCACAAGGGTCTATCATGGACCATGACACTGTGTTGAGTTCATTAATAATAATTTATTTTTAAATGATATTTTTTAAATAAAAAGTATTGATTTCTTATAGTATAGATACCCCAAATCACATCAAGAAATAAATTTAATTCATTTACAATAAGGGTGTTCTCAAGAGAGCACCTACCTCATTTATTTTACAATTACTTTTTAATTTCAGAACTTTAAAACTATTTCAAGGCTTGTCCATACCTTGTCCAAGTCAATTAAATGCTCTAATAAACTTCCTAAGAACCTATATCAAACCAAAACACCAATTTCAATTACTTAAAATATCTCATAATTAATTATTGTATTTAAATTAATTTGGCATAATTCCTAAAAACTCACTAAGAGAGATCCTCTCATCGAAACCATAAGCAACGGGGTGCAGTCTACCCCCAAAATAAACTAAAACCTAAGATACAAGAAATAACCAATTTATATACCCAAAATAACATCAAATTTCATCCAATTTAGGCCAAATACCATGAAAAAATAATATAATAATATACCTTGACTGAAATAGCATGTGATGTCTTGTGTTCATCATCTTGGGACCTCCTCTAGAGAAAAATCCCCATCATATCGGATGATTCCACCATAATAATGTGGAGTTTTCAAATAAGCCCTACATTAAATCAACTAAATTCAAAAGGATAATCAAGAGAATAAACAAGGGGGAATTAAATAGAAGATCTCACCTTGATTCACTAAATAGATCACAATAAATCAACATACAAAACCATGAGGGATCAAGAGAGGAAGGGGGGGGGGGGTCATCCTAAAAAGACATCTCGCATCACTCAAATCTCCCTAAACCCCCTAAATCCCAACAATAAAATGACAAACCTTACCCATCTAAAAAATACATTGAGCACTAGTCATTGCCTAAACCATGTGGTTCATGGCGTAAAACACTCCAGGTAGAGGATTCACTCCCCTACATTGATACTTTCATAGTGTGAAAAACTAGTTCATGACATAAATATCTCAAGGAAGGGGATCCTACCTTTGGTTCCCCATTCATAGACATAAAGGCTACATCTTGAATATATACTGAGAAGGACATTAAAGGTGTGAATTCCACCGATCATGTTGTGAATCACTTACAACTGAAATTTCTAGTTTCCCATCCACCCAACCACTACTTTTAAATTCATCCAAACACTCAGGAAATTAATCAAGCCTAAAAAATAATCCTAGAAAACTTATCTGAGATGTCCAAACACCTAAAATTATAATCTGAGTCCCAATTCTCAAAATTAACCTTACTCAAGAGCCAAATATTTAAATTTATCCTAAATTAATTTACTAAGAAAAGGGTGGATCTTTATAGTTATCATTGAAAATTTTCTTTTACATATCTCAAGGGTGCTAGTAATGTCCATGCTAGTGAGTATGATTTATATGCAGGTTATACAATACCTGACAATCAGTAGTTGGAAGGGATTACAACCTAGGTTTCTAGTCTTATATTAGATGATTGTGGAATGAAATATGATATTTTTATTATCATTTTTCATTGGTTTAAAAACATCATCCTTGATGATTTATTGGGATTGACACCCAATATATAGGTTGAGTTTTATATCAATATCAAGCTTATCATAAAGCCTATTTATATTCCTCTTGATACGATGGTTCTGATGAAGATTCGATAGATAAATTCATAGTTAGAATAATTAGTGGAAAATGGGTTCCTAAGACTGAGTATGTCCCCTTGGGTAACCACAATCATATTTTATAAGGAGCTAGATAGATCTTTGAAGAAATTTATAGACTATTAGAAGCTCAAAAAGTGTATAATAAGAACCGATATCCACTTCCACATATCAATTATTTATTTTACCATCTTAGAGGAGAAAATATGTTCTCTAATATTGAATTGATATCTTGTAATCACAAGTTAAGGTTTAGTCCTTCAGAAATAACTTTCAAAGATTTTAAGAGTAGGTATAGTTTGTATGAGTATATAGTGATGTCATTTGATTTAATGAACATGCTCACAAAATTGATGCCCCAAATGAACTGGGCCTTCTATCCATACCTAGAAACTTTTGTGTTCTTTTTAATCAATGAAATATTTGTGTACTTTTGGTCAAGGGAGGAGCACACACAACTCCTTTATATTGTTTTGGGAACACTTTGGGAGCATCATATATATTTAAAACTCTCAAAGTTTCCCTTTTGGAGTAACCAGGTGCACTTCTTACGGTATATCATATCTAAGGATTGAGTATATATATACCAAGAGAAATTTAGAGTAGTGGTTTCTTGTGGATGACCTAATTTTTTTATGAGATCTATATCTTTTTGGGGTTTTCTGGTTATTATTAAAGGCTCATTTAAGACTTCTCCCACTTGGTAGCACTAGTGACTAGATATACTAAGAAAAGTGTCAAGTTTTTTTGATCAGAAACATATGATATCTCCTTTCAGTAGTTAAAAGTGAGGTTTACTAAAACACTGATTTAGAAATTAGATGGATCATGTTGGGAGTACACCTTGTACTTTGATGCATCCATAGTTGGTCTAGGAGTATTCTTGACACATGATGGCCAATTTCTCACTTATGGTTCCAGAAAGTTATGGCCCTATGGGAGGAACTACCTAACACATGACCTAGATCTAGAGTCAATGGAAAATTCCTTGAAATTTTGGTGGTATTAACTTATACATGATAGATTTTTGGTGTATACTAACCATAAGAACTTGAAGTCCAATTTCTTATAGTGTTACCTTAACCTTTATAAGTGAAGGTTGGTTGAGCATTTAAAATATTTTATTTTGAGTTGGTATGAACCCATGGGGAGGGGAATATTGTTATATATATTTTAAGAAGGAATACTTAGACTCAGGTGGTGTATGAGTCAAGTAATGAGTTGCAGATGATGTCCCTCATTGTTGAGATGCATCTTAAAATCCAAGATTACCAGAGATGAGTGACCCTTATACCTTTATCTATTACTTATTCACTAATCAATAGGGTGAATAGGGGTTAACTATTGGATTCAAATTTTATAGTCATGATAGAAAAGATATATTATGGGGAGCCACCACAAAACTAGTTCAACGATACTAACGAGGTTATATATATATGAGGTCATGCAGTGGTCCCTATGAGAATGCATGAAAAACTGATTACAAACTCACATGCCATGATGTGGGATGTGTATCTGGGTTTGACTAAGATGTATCATGATATACATAGGAAGTATTGGTGCCATTATATAGAGAGGAAAATTAAGAGGTTCATGACATGGTGCTCTACTTGTCAATAGGTGATGTTCAATCACCAATGACCTACTGGTATAATTCAATCACTACCAATTCCTGAGTGAAGTGGGATAATGTGACCATTTAATATATTATATGATAACCAAGGACACCCTAAGGTAGTGATGTAGTGTGGGTGATTATAGATTGGTTGAACAAGGTGGGTCATTATTGTAATTCTGTGAAACCTTTTTTGTTGAAGAGTTGGGTAAGCTCTATGTTTGAGTTATAGTAAATTTACATGGAGTACTGCAGAGAATAATATTAGAAAGGGATTCATTATTTACTTTATACTTCTGGAGAGGGTTGTAGATGGTTCTTGATATACGGTTGAATCTGAGCACTACTTATGACCCTCAGATAGATGTGAAGTCTGAGTTCACTATCCATATTTTAGAGGACATGCTTAGGGATTGGGTCTTGGATTTTATAGGTTATTGGGAGAACCATATCATGTAGGATACATCAGGGTATATCCAGTTGACCATGAAGTGGTTATATACTGCTCAAATAAGGTAGAATTTATATGTTTACTGATGACTTCAGACTCTAAAGATTGAGGTAGGAAATCTAGTATTCCTATGGGTGTCACCTTGGTTGGGAAATAATCACATTTAAAGTTAAGTAGAGATATCACCAAATTATGTGGAGCCATCTGAGATCATGGAGAGGATTAATATAATGGAATACTAGTTATCTATTTATCATCATTTTATTTCTATGAATGATGTATTACATGTATCATAGATTTTACTGTATTATCCCGATCCTTCTCATGTGATAGACACTAATGATATCTAGCTCAAGGATGATGTATTTTTTGAGGATCATCTAATTTATATATTGTATTAGAGAAATATTAAATTTCATAGAAAGATGGTTACTATTACATGATTGTAATGTTAAACAACCCTGAATAAATTGTTACTTAAAAATAATAATTTGGTAGTATCCATGCTAGTAAGGTGAACCATTATTTTATGGAGACTAAATTACTATAAATCCACCATTAATAATGGTTGTCCTAAAGTAATATCAGGATGGGTAACCTCTTGGGAAGTTTCTCAAGGTTTGTGTGATTAAGGAAAGAGTACACTAAAAGAACATGTGTTAGACTATGGGGAGAATCATTAGTCTGATAAGTGAAAATAATGGGTAATAACTTATGGCGTGATAAGAAGGAAACTAGGTTCATGGTCCATAGAGGTTCGACCATGGAAAATTGTATCAAATATAATACCCATCCAAAGGTGTTGTGGAACTTCCTAGGATTGATGAGTGGGTCCCATAATATGGATGTTTTTCTTTAAAGGGGTGGATCTTGTAACACCCATGGAAAAATTAATAAATAAAAATACTAATTGGTACTATCTATGTCAACAAGGTGCATATTCTTTTAGAGAGAATACCCGATTTGAAATCCATAGTTAAGTGTGTTTGACCTAGATTAGTGTTAGGATGAGTGACCTCCTGAAAATTTTTATAGGGTGTATATGGGTGAGGACAAAGAAAACTAAATGAACATGAGTTAGTATATAGAGATAGTCATTAGTTTGACAAGTGACCCGAGAGGGTAATAGCCTATGGTTTGATGGGAAGGAAACCAAGGTATTATAGGCGACCAAGGGTCTGATGGCCAAGTTCATAGCCTAGAGAGGCCATATCATGAAACATTGGTAGCAAATATGTATCTCATAATAGACATGGGAGTGAGAGTCTAATAAGTACTCTTAGTGTCTTGATTTATTCACCAGTGAGGGTTAGTAATGTTTGGGAATGCTGTTGAAAGATGAACTGCTATATATAGTGTGTGAGTGTGTGTGTGTGTGTGTGTGGGGGGGGGGGGGGGGTTGTAAAGCCCTAGATTTTATTAATTTATGAACCTATATTAATATTATTTAACCATATTTATTTCCTTAGTATATGAATTTATGGGTGTTAATGGTGGACAATGAGTGGGTTCAGAATGTCAGAGGGGTTCTAATAACTCAAATTTCAGCTATAGGAAGGCGGTCACGATGTAGCGATGAAGTTCAATGACATGACCCCTTCTTCAAGGAGGATCATAGTGTGAGTTTGAATGGTGGAAAATCATGAATTCATATAGGAGGAGTGGATTAACTATTCACAAGTGAGTTCTCACAATGACCCAAAGGGTTATATTGTGATAACATCGAGGCATAGGTTTTTTCCTCAGCCTAGGATAGGTCGTTCAATAACTTATTTGGTCATATAGTGACTCCGTTATTATGATTTTTTTAAAATTGGTTAATTAGTTTAATGTATGGTAAAATTGGTTAATTTTTTTGGGGATATATTCTTTTCTAGTGCATGTGACACCCTCTACACATCCTGTAACACCCTAAATTTTTAAAATATATTTTTTCTCATAGTTAATTCTATCTTTGATAGATTTATCCATTCATATCCCTAAACTGAAAGAATCCATGAAATATTATATGAATACTATAAATAAAATTGAATAATAATAGAACCTATAGTAATGAAAAAAATATTGTATTTTATTATAAATGAATGAAAAATAAGATTAAGAATATTTAAAGTTTTAAAAGAGAATTTTTCAATAAAAGACATTTCTCTTTATATATTATATTTTCATTTAAAATATTTTTTTTGAATTTTATTTTTTTAAAATAAACTACATTTTTGAATTAATAATTTCCAAATTCTATTATGAATTTTTTTTGAGTTTTTTTAAATAATTGATTTTAGGTGAATATGAAAAAATATACAGATTTTTCTAATACTATTACTTTTATTGAATTATGATAATAAAATAATGACTAAAAAGGTTTGGAAATTTTTATAAGAATTATACATTCTATAGTAAAATAAATCACTTAAAATAAAATGTTGAATTTATAATTTTTATGTTTAACATTTGGAAACTTATGTAATATTTCACTCTAAAAACTATTTTTTTCTTATATTAAAATTTAGTTTTCATAAATTATATAAATTAAAACTAGAAAATTGATTTAATATTTTATATCATCATGTCCATATTATTTAATAAGGTTAAATTTATTTTTAACTATCAAATTATTATTACAATGATTAATGTTAATTACCATGATAATGATGAAAGGGTTATTTTCCAAAAATTGTTTTATAAATGTTGTGTAATTTTAATAAAATAAATTAAAATATTATATTTTATATAATTACTCTAATAATTTTTATACACATATATAAAAATATTTTTTCAATCACTAATTAATATATTATCACTCATTTAATTACTAATTAGTATTATATACTATTATGAACACTTAATGGTTAAATCATCATTTCTTTACAAAAACATTATATATATATATATTATATATTTTAATTTAAAAATTAATATTAAAATATTAATAAAATTATTTTTATTAAATAGTGTATAAATTTATTTTTATAAAATCAAAAATTTTCAAGGTGGGTCATGTTATTTTTTTATAAAAAAATTAATTACATAGGTAAAAACTATATACCATGGTAAAACCAAAAAAGGTAAAAGTAAAAACCTAATGTAAAATGATTGAAAACATGTTTAAAACCTGGAAAAAATTATTTTTAGAGGGAATAAAAACCTTAAATCACCCCACTCAACTATTTTCATTTTTGGGCCTTTTATCTTGGTATAATGTCATGAAATTATTGTAAAGTAATGTGTAATTTTGAGAATTCGATTTTCTTCAATTATAAAAGGAGATCACTTACGCCACATTTCACCACCCATTATAAACCATTAGATCAACCAAAAATAATCCCTAGTATTCCTTCAACTCATTACACACTTCTTAAAAGATTTTTTTCTTTCAAAAAGACTAATCTAATGATCCTTAAGATGTTACCCAATAGAGAACATAAAAAAAAAGATGTAATGTTCTCAACCGTGCTCTCTAAATATTTTTCTCCTTCTACCCATTAAAAAATATTATATAAAATTGTGATAACATAAATATTATTATTATTATTACATTGTATTATAGTAATAGAATATCAATTTTCAACCTTCCTCTATCACTATTTAAAAAATGAAGATGTTGTCATGCGTATATGCAGACCACCACCTCTATGAACAACGTGCTTGATATTTCATAACTTCCTTAATCATATGGTTATAAAATTAGATTTAAAGAAAAACATTCTATTCATAAAAATATTATTATTATGAAAAAATAAACCATTCCATACATTTATTCCATTCTATAGAAAATTAAAGTGTCGCACAGGCGTATGGGCGGAATACCTCTTCCATGAACGTGACTTATTTCATTTTTCATATGGTGTTTTATTATTTAAAAAATTGACTTAAAACATGATCCACCACCTTAAAAACATAAAAATAATATCATAATGATTCCTTAATGATTAAATTACACAAATGTTATCAATTTCTTAACCATACTCACCTATAGATTATAACTTGTTCCTGTTTGGATCGGTTTTACCACCTACATAAACAATGCTATAAATGTCTGTCAGGGGTAAATATAGAAACATAAATACTTATGATATTATAAAATAATACCTAAATAATTATTTTTCTATTTTGGTATGATAATGGGTTTATCTAACTCGTTATTAAGATACCACCCCTCATTCGTGAAAATTACCAAAACAAGCTCATCACCGAGTATATTATGGCGAATCATAAATAAAATAATTATGAAATGAAATTAGAAGATTATAAATAGTTATAAAAAATCTATTACATTACCTATAATTATAATCAAATTTATAACATTTAATCTATAAATATTAATTAACCCCACCATTACAAAACAGGTAATAAACAAACAATTGAATCTAATGACATCAAATGATGAAAATAAAATATAAATAACTAATATATTTGTAATGAATGATTATAAATGATATTTATAAAAGGTTATCTGTATGAAAAAGGTTCTTAAATAGGTTATTAAGATCGTTATTTTTTTATACAGGAGGTTAGATATTATTTGGATAAGTGACATTTAAGGTAAGGGTTTTTTCATCTCAAATTTGCTTCATTAAGTTAAGATGTGTATTCACCACTTGTTTCCTTTTCCTGGATTATATGTTGGCATTAAATTTCATTTATCATTAGTTTTAAAGAAATATAAGTGACCTATAAATCCATCTAATATTCTACCTTTCATGGGTTATCTATTCACAAGATAATGAATATGTAAGGGTTTTTGTTAACTCAAGCCCCCTTTATTTGATTTAAAATGTCTTATATAGAACATCCTAATTTTATGACTGTTTTTTTACAACCTATTATTTTATATTTTACGTTATATTTATCTCTAGGGAAAATCACATATTTTATTTAAATCTTCCCCCTCTAAAAATTTCTTCTACAATAAATTATGACATACTTAAGAATAATTCTCATTCTATTTAACGAATATTTTTATTCCATGACCATATTTTCCCTTCATACCAATGTTATAATTTATATAAATAAACCTAATTACAAGTTATATCATGTGATATTTACATTTTCAATCTCATATTTTAAAAAGGATGTTTTATTATCAATTTTTGTGATGTGGGATTTCAAAAAATGTATATTAAAATATTTAAAAGGTTTTCATTCCATGTTTATTTGATAATCCAATCCACACTTACATGAAATAGACTTTATGTATTTTTCAAGGATCCATTATTGGAGTTCATATTTTTCTTAAAATGTAGTATTTTTCAAAAAAATTTACTTCACCCTTTTGAAAATAACTTTTGAAAGTGACCTATAACATCATTGTTTTATGAAAATGTTTTCTAAAATATCTTTTTATAGTTTTTTTTCAAGTGAAAATATTATTTGGATATGAGAGAAAGTTTTTTAAATAATGATTCTGTTCCATGTTTAAAAATGTGTTTTCTAAATAAACCTAAGTCACATTGATTTTAAAATGAAAATGTGGGTTTTTATCATATTTTTTAAAATTGATTCAATCAATGATTTTGAAAAGATATTTTTAATCTACTTAAACATCCTTAATTACAATTATATTAAACTGATGATATGTTCTTATACCACCATCCACCTTTTTTATATGGATGTCTTATGAAATGATCTATGAAAGTTTTACTTAATCCCATATTTTTCCCTAGGTTAATTAAGTGATATTTGAAATATGATTTTTTATATTCTCTTTGAAAAAAAATGTATGGATGACTATTATTGATGGGTGTGGACCTATATGGACCTCCAAAGAATTAATTAACATTTTATATTATATTATATGATCAAATATTTTTTGAACATGATGTGGTTAGATTTATTCACATGTTCTTGGTGTGAAAGTTATATATATATATATATATATATATTTGTTTTGTTGTTGTGTGAATGTGATTCATGTATACTTTTTTATAGGTTTTTTGTATGAATATAGCTTTTCTCACAAGTTTATTTTGTAAACATTATAAAAGTATATTTTTTCATAATTTGTTTGTCTTAACATGATGTATAAATCATTTTCCAATTTTTTTATATGAACATAATGTAGGTAAATTTGTTTATAGGTTTGTTTTTTAACATGATGAAGGTATATTTTTCAACAAGTTTTTTCATGAAAATGACGTGGGTATCTTAGTTTACAAAATTTTCAATTTTTATGTTTGTGATGTAGTCCCTTATTATGATATGTTTCAATGACATGCCATATTTCGGCATGCTAATGATTATGTCCCTCAACTATTTTTTATTTTATCACACACTTTTACCAAGTTATATTTTTCTTCATTTAAGATTACATGATCTTCTATCATGACTTATAGACAACACTTTTTTAAATTTTCTTTTTAAAATGATAACTCTCTCATGATTACATTTTCTCATATACTTATGGTTTAACCCATGATTCCTTATTGACTATTTCCCCTTTATGAGTGTTTGAGCTCAACCCTTTATTATGTTTCAATTCCCCATGATATGAAGAAGATTATAGTTTTTGATAATTCTAAAAGGAATAATAGTGTGGCTTAATTATAGAGAAATGTTCACAAGTATTATAAATAAAGTTGCTTTTATAACCAGTCCATAAAGACACTAAAAAAAATCCATTATTGGGGTTTAATGATTGTGTTTGAGATTTAATTTTTAACTTATGGGAATGTTGTAAAATAAATATATGTCCATATTGGGTCATTTCACTTTATGTCAAATCCAAGGTTAAAATAATGTTTTTTTAGCATCATACCCGAGTGTACGGTTTTGGGGAGCCTCAATTTATATAAGAGTAATGTTTTGTAATTTTGGGAATTAAATTAGTTATTTTTGGGGATTTAATTAGAGAAAACATTAATGATAATTTGAAGTATAATATAACATCTTAGAATTTTTTTAAATTTTTGAGTATGTAATTTTCCTAGGAATTGCATCCCTGTTCGTATACTGGAAATTGGATATGGTTATGGAATAGATGAATCTAGGTGTAATCACCTCGAAAAAAGATTTTTGAGTATCAAATTGATCTTCACTTAGTGAATGATAAGTGGGAATAAGACTACACACCTGAATAGATACCCCCAAAGGATATATTTGAATAATAATATTCTTTTTGTGAACCATAATGAATGATTGAAATCAAATTTAAATATGTAGTATATAAGTAGTTAAGTTAGAAAACATAATAGGATGGTGACCATGGAAAATATATGTTAAAATGATAGAGTTATAGGTTAATTCTATTATATCATAATTATACAAAATGTATCATAGGTTAAAATGATGGTTTCATTGGAGAGGACATCTTAGGTTTGATTTTTCATATTCATATGATAATTTACCTATCTTTTATTGGATATTATCATATCTATTTTGGTTTTAGTATTTTTATGGGAATAGAATCATGAAAATTAATATGTGAATGGTATATGCCAAGAAAATCCTATAACTAGATATGGAAGAATATTGAATACAAATTATTATGATAGTGGAAAATAAAAATATATATCTACTATATGGGAAATGATGTGTCTCCTAGTATCTAATACTATGCGGTAGATATCATATTAAAAAATGTATCTTATATTTATTATGGATTCCATAACTTCTTTTATTTGTGAATTATAACTAAAATTTTGTGGATGAAATTTATTTAATGGGGGAGAATGTAACATCCCAAGATTCTGGAATATATTTTTTTCTTTAAATTAATTTTATATTTGACATCTTTCTTCCAACACAAACCTACACAAAAAAGATCCATGAAATATTATATAAATATTATTAATGAAATTTAATAATAAAAAATCTTTAGTAAATAAAAATTATGTAATCAATTATAAATTCTTACTAAATTTTATTAATAATGCTTAAATTTTTATGAGCCTATTCTTTAATAAAATAATTTTTTCAATATATACTGTATTTATATTTAAAATATGAATATATAAATATTAGAATTTTTATTTTGTAAAATAAACTTAATTATTGAATTCATTATGTAAAAATTATTTTAGGGTGAATTTTTTAGATTTTTCTAAAATAATTTACTTTAAGATGAATAATGAAAAATACAGATTTTGTTAATACCATCAGTTTTAGGATATTATCATAATACAAGAATGATTTAAAAGTTTTTGAAACATTTTTGATATTAAAATTATATACTTATATTTTAAAATTAATCATTTAAAAATACAATGTTTAATTTATAAAACCCATGTTTAACATTTTGAAAACATAAGTAATATTTTACTCTAAAAATAGTTTACTTATATTAAAAATTAGTTTTAAAAAATTATATAAATTAAATTTAAAAAATAGGTTATATATTTTATATAACCTCATTTAAATAATTTAATATGTTCAATTTATTTTGAGGTCTAAAATTATGATTACTAAGATTAGAATCAATAACCATGATAATGGTGAAATTATTATTTTCAAAGAATCATTTTATTAATATTGTGTTATTTTAATAAAAAAAATTAAAATTAAATATTTTATATAATGAATATGATATTATTTATACACATATATAAATATATATTATTACTCATTTACTAAGTAATTTATGTTATATATGATTACGAATAGTTAATGTTTAAAACATTGTTTTTCTATAAAAATACTTTTCTATATATTATTTATTTTAATTTAAAAATTAATTTTCATAAATTTAGAAACTTATTTAGATTTTATCCATTTTAAATTTATTTTCAGAACATAATTTTTTATAATATATTTTGTCTTATATTTTTTATTAAAAAGTTAATTGCTTAGGTAAAAACTAGTTACCAAGGTAAAAACCAAAAATGTAAAAGTTAAAAACCTAATGTTAAATGACTAAAAAATTGTTTAAAACATGTAACCAAATTAATTTTGGAGTTATTTTATATATTAAATCATAACCCACTCAATTATTTTACATTTTATAGATTTTTAACTGGGAATTGTGTCATGACTTTATTATAAAGTTATGTGTAATTATGAAAATGCCATTTTATTCACCTATAAAAAGAGATCACTTCCAAAAAAATTCTCCACCAATTTAAAATAATTAGATTTAATAGAAATATAACTTATTCTTCTCTCAAATATCTTCCTATAACCTATAGTATGTTTTCTTTACAAAATACCAAGCTGAGGAGCCTTAGGTGTTACCAAAGGGAGAACAAGAAAAGGGATGGGTAATTTTGTCAATTGTGCTCTCTAAATTCATTTCTACTTCTACCCACTGAAAACTATTATATCCATTAAAGTATTATAAAATAATAATTATTAATATTATTAAATATTATTATACTAATTAATTTTTACTTTTCTACCTTCCTCCAAAACCATTCAACAAATAAAGATAACATTATGTGTATGTGTGTAATATTGCCTCCAAGAATGACATGCTTGATTTTTCATCACTTTATTACATGTATGGTTATAGAATTAAATTTAACAAGTTAATATTATATTTATAAAATTATTAATTTTCTAAAAAAATAAATTATTTCTTGCATTTCTTCTGTTCTATTGAAAATGATCATGCCACTCGTATATATGTGCGGGCTAACATATCTATGTAAGTGACGTGTTTAATTTTTCATCTCTTATTTTATTCATTATCCAAACATCATAAAAAATAATTCAATATATTAAAAACATCTTAATAATATCATTATATGTTTTAAATACTGATATTATTCCAAAGGGATCATTTTTATCACTATAATCACCCATAGATTACAACTTGTTCTTATTTGGGTCAATTTAACCACCTACATGAGTAATGCTATAAATTCCTATAATAGGTAACTAAGGAAAATTAAATATTGGTGATTTTGTAAAATAATAAGCATATTGTAATTTTTTTGGGTTATGGAATTTTAATGTTAATATTTAACATGTTATTAAGATTCCACCCCTCGTTGGTTAAAATTTCAGAAACAAGACCTTTATTGACATCATCACCTTGAATCATAATTAAAATACTGATGAAATAAAATTAGATAATTATAAATCATTAAAAAACATATAAATAAGTTCCTATAATTATATTTTAATGATGAATGTTGAATCTATAAAAAAATTAATCTACACCTCCATTATAAAACTAGAACTAAACAAGAAATCAAAGCTAATAACACACAATAATGAAAATAAAATATAACTAATGTATTTGAAAAAAACGATTATAAATGAGTTTATACATGGTTATAGTTATGCATAATTTTCAGAAATAGGTGACTAAGATAGTTATTTTTTATATATGAGTTTAGAGAATGTTTTCCTTAACAATATTTAAGGTAAGGGTTTTAGCATCTCAATTTTTCTTCCTTGAGATATAATGTGTATTTAAAACTAGTTTCAATTTTTTGGGTTATATATTGGACATAAGTTTATTTTATCATAATATTTCATGAAATATAATGTATTTAAAAATTGGTCTAATGTTCTCCCTTTAATGGTTTATCCATTTTAAAGATAATGATTATGTAAGTGGTTTTGTTAACTCAAACCCCATTTCTTTGAGTTATAATGTCTCACTTAAATTTCCTACGTCTTTTTTTCTTCTTCCAACCAAATATTTTATTATTTATATTCTATTTATCTCTATAAAATTTTTTACCTTTTATTTAAATCTTCCCCATTGATGAATTTTATCCCCATAAAATTATGAAATTGTAAAGAATACTTTCTATTATGTTTAATGATGATTTTTTCTTCCATATACATATTTTCCCTTCCACAAATATAATGTTTTATATTTGAAAACATAATTATTTTTTATCTCATGTGAAATTCTTATTTTTATTCTTATATTTTAAAAATTTTATTTTATTATCTATTTTTATGACATGGGATTTCAACAAATATATTATAAAATATTAAAAAACAATTCCTTTTATGTTCATTTGTTTTATCTCACACTCAATATTTAATTAAGATAATATTTATATATTTTTCAAAGATCCATTATTTATTGTTATATTTTAAAAAAATTAAAATATTACAAAAGTTTTCACTTCACCTTTTTTAAAATAAATTACAAAAGTGACCTATACTTTATCATTTTACGATAATGTTTTCTAAAATCCCTATTTAATGTTTTCCATATGAGTTTATTCTTTGGAACCAACAACCATTCATTTCAATAAATCTTCCTATATATTTCTAAAAACAGTTTTTAATAAACCAAACACTTAATTATTTTAAAATTAAAATGGGTATTTCCTATTATTTTTTAAAGTTATTTACTTAATGATTTTGAAATTTTATTTTTCAACTATGTCAACATCCTTAATTCTCTTCATATTATACTAGGGATATGTTCTTATACCAAATCATAGCTTTTTTCTCTGAATGGATTATGAAATTATCTATGGATTCTTTCATGAAACCCATCACTTTTCTATTGGTTGATTAAGTGATTTTTGAAATAGGAATGCTTTAATGTTATCATAACATGGAATTGTATGAATAATAATAATTGATGGGTGCAATCCTATATATCCTTTTAATTCATCAGTTAAGATTTCATATCACATGAGATGATAAAATATTGTGTGAATGTGATATAGGATTTTTTCCCAATTTTTTTGTGTGAACTTGATTCATGTATTTTTATTCCCAAGTTTATTATGTGATCATGATGTAGGTATATTTTTTCATATTCTTGATGTGTGACTAAAATTTAAGTATCATTGTTTATAGGTTTTTTGTGCGAGCATAATGTCAGTAGATTTTTTCATAATATTTTTCGGTAAAAATGATTTTGGAATCTTTTTAACAAGTTTTTGTGTGAACATGATGCATGTAGCTTGTTTCATAGGATTTTATATGCTTATGTTTGTGTCATAATTATTTTTAATATAATGTTTCAAGGAAATTATATATTTCCATATACTTATGATTATGTAATTTAGCTTATGTTTATTATCTAACACAGTTTTACCATGGTATATGTTCGTTCATTTGAGATTAAATTTCCTTCTATCATGACTTATAGACAACTATTTTGGTTCAATGTTATTTTTAGAAATATATTTCTACCCCGATCATGTTTTCTCATATTCTTATAGATTAAACCTTGATAAAATACTGATTAGTTTTACTATAATGAGCCTTTGATCTCACCCCATTCTTATTTTTTCATTAACCATATTACAAATATGATTATATCTTATGATAATACTAGAAGGAAGACTAATGTTTCTTAATTATAGAAAAATGGTCATAAGTATCATAAAATAATTTTCTTATGTAGGTGATCCTAAAAGATACTAAACCTTCCGTTCTTGGGTTTGTGTGATATTTTGTGAGATGTAATGTTTAACTTATGGAAATGAAGTTTAATAAATATATGTTTATCTTGGATCATATCACCTTGTATCAAATATGGTGTTTAAATAAAGTGTACTTATATAACACCTCAAAATTTTAAAATATGAACAACATATTTGATTGTGTGTATGGAATGAAAAACCAAGAAAAGAAGGGAATATAGCATTAAAAGACTTTACAATATATTTAATATTTTAAAAAAATTAAATATATTTTATATCTTTCAATGCACATAATAAAGGGTTTCTTTAATAGCTTGAACTATACACAATATCGAGTTTTACTAAACAACAATATACTATTTATGTTATTATTTATTATGATAGTTATCACCTAGCCGTTAAATTGGTAGGTAGAAATTGAATAAACTATTTTATTAATATATATATATTTTACTCATGTTTATAAGTAATATATTAATTATAAATAATAATAATAATCATTTAAATGAAAAATATTTCTTTTCATAAAAACTATATTTTCTTAAAAGACAGTTTTGTTGCGCTTGGTGCACATAATTTGAAATTAATATTTAGCACCTTTAAAAATTTTATAATAAAAAATAAACATCATTTTTTAAATTGGACTACCAAAATTTTCTTAGGGTAAATTTTCAGGATTTTTCTTAAAAGCTTCATTTTTTATAAATAGTGAAAAATACTTAATTTTAATTGAAAACCGCCTTTTCGTTTAAATAATTTATAATATTAAATTATATTTTTATTTTTTTAAAGTAAAATTAGTTATATTATAAATATATTAGTATAATTTATTTTATTTTAATGATTTTTATTTTTAATTTAGATATAAAAACTTTATAATATTTGGAACATTTTTACTTTAAAAACCTATTTTTTCATCATGCATGTGAGATTAATTTTAAATTATTTTTTGAAAATTATGTGAATTAAGTTCAGAAAAAATGGATTCCATATTTATAATAAAAATAATTTATAATTTATATTAATTTCAACTGAATTTTTTACCAAAATGAATAGTGAATGTTGTAACAGTTAATTACCATGTTTAAGGTAAAAATTAATTTACCGGGGGGGGGGGGTTAAACTAAAATTATAATGGTATAAATTAACATTAAAATTATCCAAAAAATATTTTATGGACATATTTATACCATTTTACATATAAGGTTTGATAACTGTACATTTTGGACCCTTTTTACATATGAAAAAACATGGGAGAACTCAATTATTTTCAAAAATACAAAGTGTTTCATGTCCCCCACTTATAAAAGGACACCCATATACTCTCTTATTTACACTTTAAAAACTACTTGGTTTATAAAATACCTACAAAAACCACTTCAAAAATCCCATAAAGTTACCTTATAATCCATATTTTAAGAAGAAATCCAACCTAGGAAGGCTTTAGTGAAATCATAAGGAGGATAACCGAATAAGAGTTAATGTTCTTCAACAAGCATCATTATTTTACTTATTTATCCACATTCTTAAATTTTTATTATACCATGATGATATAATATACTATTTATATTCTATATACTGGGATTTTGTTATAATAATTTCCTAATCTAAAAACATATCCACATCCATTAAATGGATTATGAAATCACCATTCATTTGTACGGAGGATAACTGCCTCACGAACCGATGTCATTTATTTTTTTCCATTTCCACCTCTAAAATTAGGTATAATGATTTTTATAAAATATATATATGATATTTATAAAATATTTATACCTATGGAGTCACTATATCATATATATCTTTTTACCTTCAATACCATAGGAGACATGAGAATGTCGCTCGTGTGAACGACAAATTACCGCCTCACGAAGCGACATGATTCATCTTTCACTAATGCTTCACATGGAAGGTGATAAAGATAAAATTAATAAATATATGTTATATAAATTAAATAATTATAATATTCATGAAATATTTAACATTTTGTAAATATAACATATATCATTTTCTTTGTTTCCTTTTCACACACGTAGATATGATAACATTATTCATGTACATATAGACTACAACCTTCCCAAGGTGATGTGACTCTCTTTTAATCATCAGATCACATGGATGATATATAAAATTATATAAATGGTATATATGAAATTATGATAACCATTTAATTATTATATATTTATTATATTCTTTCCATAATGATCATTGAAAAATGGAAGCATTACTACTGTGTACTTATGACCTACCATCTCCATTATCATAACATACTTCATTTTTAATAACCATAATTCATGATTAGTTTTAACATTATAATTGATGTAAAAATATGATAATTATATCAGTATTATTATTCTATATATGATATAGATATATAATATGTGCAATAACCAGATCATTCATGAAGAAACATGGATGAGAAAACATGTCAATTAACACATGAAACAATGAAAATAATGAAAGATTATTAACAAATGGGTAATAAGATGTTATAGAAGTATAATATTTGATATTATAAATATTAATGTGGTTATTTTTTAATTTAATAACATTTTTAAAACCACAATACAAGATATTAGAGAATGATCAACCAAAAGGAAGAATAAGGTAATGGATTTCTTAACTCAATTCCCGCTCATTGGGTTAAACATCCACTTAGTTGATTATGTCATGCTGTGATTATGTGTGTAATGAATTTTTATTATCTTATATTGTATTTAAAATTTCCATATGTGAATTTATATTTTATATAAATAATCAATTCATTTATTAATTCTCACTTCAATGTTATAATCATTTTAAGGGTTTATTTCACAATCTCATTCTAATAGAGATTCTTTATTATTGAATATTAGTTGAAGGAAATTACTTGAAAATTTACTAATAAACCATTTAATTATATCATTATTTGGTTATTAATTAAACCTTTAAATTAATATTACCATTTTCTTCTCTTTGGTACGTAAACTTTTTTAGAATTTTTTTTCAAGTTAGTCTGACTTTATTTCTCTCTTCGGTCGGAAATATGTTTTCTTAAAAAAATGTTTTATAAAAAAATTAAAAAATGTATTAAACTTTTTAAAATTATTTATTAAAGTAATTATCACCCATTTTACCCTTTAAAAAAATTTTCACAGTAATAATTATGTCATTTAAAAAAATTCCCATTTGGATTTTACCAAAAAAGTGAAAGTAAACTTTGTTTCCATGTGTGAATAATAAACTAGATTTTCAGCTTTCAAGAACAATTAATTTTTTTCAATATTATTTTATAAGTATCAATGGTTACTTTAAAATAATGTTATTTTCAATTTTTTTTCTAAAATTTTAATTTTTGAAAGTGATTTTCAAATAAAATTATTTTCAAAATGTTTTTCGAAATTAAAAGTATAATTTCATCAAGAATGTTTTTAAATATATTTTTATCTTTTTTCTATTCATCAATGATAAAAAACATTTATTCTTAATCTAACAGGTATATGATATATTGATACCATCATTATTACTTCTTTAGATGGGTTTAGATCATTTTGACTAAGGGAATATTGAAATTCACTTCCTTGATACATTTTTGTAGTTAAAAACATTCCATTGAAATGTACATATTCCTATTATCATTGGAAATTAAATTTACCATAAATTTACGTATTATTTATCATGAATATGATTATTGACTAAACCTTATACCATTGTTTCATAGAGTGTTTACTTTGAATGTAATTTGATTAACTTGGGAAATATTGATCAATCCATATCCTTTACTATATATGATTAAATTTTTATAATACATAATGTTCATGAATTAAATGAATTACTTGATATATAATGAATTATTTTGATGGGAATGACATGGGTTGGGGACCGATTAATACAATCCACTCAATGCATCGGTAGCCTAATGAGTTGAAATTAGTTGAACACAAACCCTACGTGATTATAACAAGAATGTTCTAAACTATCTTATGAAAGGTCTTGATAGTAGTATGTTTTAAACTATCACGTGAAAGGTATTGATGGTAAAGGTATCATGTACATGAGAAACATGAAATCCTATAAATAATTATTTTCTTTATTTTGATTCATTTATTATTATTCATGATATTTTCTCTTTGACATTATCTATGGATGCATTTAATTATCAGTTTATTGATTAAATGGAATGTTTTTTTAGTTATTTACCTGGTCATATTGATTTTTCCATATATTATCAAGATAGTAAACTTATTTTAATGGAATTTGAGTTTATTTATCTAAATTTCCATATTGATTATTCCATATATATTCAAATATACAAGTTATTTAAATGTAATGTATTCTCAGTTATTTACATTTCCATATTGATTATACTTATTGATTCATGATAGTTTCTACTGCACTAAATATTTACTAAGAATTTGAGTTTACCCTTATTTTGTTTCCTTTCCCCAATATTCCATGAATTTTACTATGATAGATATGAAAGAATATTCTAGATATAATAAATTTATTCTTGAAAAGAACTATATTATAATTTGTGTATTCAAATGTAATGTATGACTCATGTATGTATCTGGTTCTCTAAGAATACTAAACTATTCAGTCCATTAGGTTACGATTCATTGTATCTTTTGCTAATGTAATTGTAGAAGACACTGGGTCTGGGCTCCTAGGGTTGGGTTCACTATAGTTGGTATCAGATAAAGTTTAGTTGAAACCTTAGGAACTAGATTTTGGATAACATTGATTAAGGAACATAACCCTATCATAGAATTTGAGGATAATTATATAAGTACATCCTAAATTTTTGTAAGTTATTGATTATGTGATTTTTATTAGAAATAAATCTCTATCTAGATACTATAAGTGGATGTGGTTCAGGTATAGAGGTACCTAGGGTTAATAACATTGAAAAAGGCGTTCTAAGCTTGACTCGAATGTTACCCTGTACATGAAAAGGGACTTACTACATACCTGGTTTTACATTCCTATGGGATATTCTTAGGATAATTCAAATTTTATTTTAAAACCATTATGAAGGATTTTAATAGATAATGATAATGAATGACCTATGTTAACCCCTAAATCAGGTGATGACCTATGTAGAAATAAAATGGATGAAGTATTTATGTATTGGGTTTCAATAATTAAATTGTTGAGGTATTTTACTAATGGTATTTTGGTTATAAGAATTATTAAACATATAAGGATTGTGTTAAATTTTAAAAGTATATTTGTATTCATTAAAATAAGAGTTATGGATACCATCAGGGTTTATGAGTTTAAGATTGATCATAAGTTCAAAATCGTAAACACCCATTTAAAAACAATATGGCAGGAATGTCGTAAGGATATGGGTATTTTGGAAGAAATTTATGCCAATAAAAACCTTTGGGTTTATTAAATGTTTTAGTAGATTTTTTTAAGAATAATGCCTTTATATTTTATAGGCATAAGCTTAAAGGTATTGATAACCTTAAGGTTCAAATGATCATTATTGACATTGTATTAATAGTAAAATAAAATTATTATACCTTATAAAAAACAAGTTGTATTGAAACCATTATTAAAAAGTTTATTTAGTGATTAATTTTATTCCAAGGATGCCCATAATATTTGTTTTGGGAATGCTATAGGAATTATATTATTATAGTTTAGAATAAGGAAAACCCACATTCTGGGTGACAACCCAGCATGTATAGAAAGGATGTGGGGATTAAACCCATGACCAGAGGACAATAAGGGTTTTCCACCTACCACTAGCCTATGTAAAGTCCAAGATAATGTGTCATTATTTTTAGCTAAATGATTTTAAAATAATAAAAAATATTAATGATGAACCGATAGTGTTACTTATGAGGTTTATAGATTAATGTGCTTTTTATATTATACTAAACATATTGGTTCTCAAAAATAGTTAAAGATAGATTTAAAGACATGTTTTATGGATATTATGATCCATTAAAGTGATTTTTAGTGCTTCAATCATAAAAAAAATCATTTTTGGATTTTCATTTCTTAGAGTAAGGTTTTAATTTGAAATTGATCAAAGAAAAAAAGGGTGAAATTATGCTTATAAATTAGAAACATAACATGTATGTATATTTAATTATATTCTTAGGGAGTAAAATAATTCCTCAATAATATGAAAATGATCTTGAAGTAAAAAAATATTACCCTATTACATTCATATCTAACAAATCAGATGGTATTTTATATCATTACAAATTTATTACTTTGATTCCCTTAACTTTCCATTGATTATTCAATTTCTTATGTTAAATAACCTCTATAACTCTCTATAATTATTTTTTATCTTCATCCATGTCCATATAATAACTTTCCACCTGTGTTCTCCAATATAAGAGCCTAGTTATGTTTTATTCTAGATGTCCTTCATACTTACTTTTCTATATTATTAAGAGGATGATTTATTAACCATTTTATGATGTGGGTTTTTTAATAAAATAATTTTCAAATATCAAACCCTTGATTATGAAGATCAAGTTTAATTTTTGAGGATGAGATTTATTTTTTTGGGAGAATGTAACACGCCAAAAATTTTAAAATATAAACATCAAATCGATAATATGTATTATGATAAGTACATTTTATGCATTTATTTTAGAGTGTTTTAGTATATTAATTTATGTATTGAATTGAATATTATTTCCAATTTGAAATTTATTTGAGTTGTTTTTTGTTTTATATTATGAATCTTTAGAAAAGGAAAGAAAATGGGAGTAAATATAAGTAAAAATATACTTCACACCATGAGCTTTGCTCACGACGCGACACCCAATTTTGGAGGATAAAAAGGAGTTGGATAATAAAGAAACACTATTACACAATCAGTAATCTAAGTACATATTGTGAATTAATAAAATGAAACCATCACTACTAGAAAACTTATGAAATGAAAACATGCTGTGAATGACAAGTACACATCATGTAACCTCATTACATGACATGACATCTTTTGGGACATGTTTTCGGAAAATATTTCGGTGAGATCTATGATAACTGAAGACTGAACACTTACATGTTGTGAGTCCCTGGTAAATGGAGTGATGGAAATAAAAATTCAAATTTATGAATGTGATATGAAAAAAAATTTATGTAGACATGGTGGCAACATAGATGAGGATTACACAACATCTATCCCAAGTACACATCGTGTAAGGGATCAAATTTCCAAAATCTCATCCAAGATCCATGCACGCGTCATGAGAATTAACAAACCACGAAGATACCTTACATGAAGTTTAATTCAAGTACACATTGGGAATAGGGTCGGGAAGATTTCATCCGGTTCCTATAAATAGAGGTCCTTCCTGTAGCTAGGGGGTATTCAAATTTTCCTAGAGACCAAAGCCTGGAGAAAAACTGTTACACCCTCCATGAATTATTTTTTTATTTTCTTTATTATTTTATTTTATTTCATCCTTACCTATTATTATTTCATCACTAGGATAAGAGGGTAAACCCATATTATTCAAGGATAATGTAACTAAATTTGGAAGGTGCGTTGGATTCAATTCTTTTTATTATTCATGTACTTGGTTTGTGCAGTTTATATACGTCATCTTCCAAATCCCTTTCCTTTTATTTTATCATGACTATTGGTAATATAATTAAAATAAACATTTAAATTAAACAACTGATAACCCTAAAGGAGGAAAGGACATTGTCAAATTTAGGGGAAATCAGGTTTAAATATGGTATTGGGATACACTTAATTCAGTGAAATCCTAAACTACTTGACCAAGGGGAATAGGGTATTACCCCATTGAGGAGGAGATACCAAGACCATTGGATATACCTTATCTCGACTCCAAAAGAAATCATGAATAAAATTATTTTATTAAATCCAATTACAGCTGAAACTATAAATTAAAACCCCCAGATATAGTTTCATCATTTGAGAACAAACCAATCCATCTACTGCTCCATTTTCATTCTGCATTCATAAAACCAATAAATTCACTCTCTTATCACCTTTTCCTCTATTTAATAAAATTAAAATTTTGAAATCCTAATCAAAATAATTCAAAATCTCTATGGGTCTGATCATGAACTTTCCTAATACTATGTTTTAATTAATTAAGTAACATAGTTTGAGTTTTATAAATTCGTTTTTTCATAGTACCATATGGAATTAACAAAGCCCTACGAGGCTATTAGTTTTCCTATAAATAAATCCATGTCTGGATACTACAAGTGGGTGTTGTTTTTGGAACAAATTCATATAGAGGTAATAAACATTAAAAAGTTGGTTGAATATATCTCAGTCATCATCCTAGTGCAAAATGAATATGTCCTTACTATGAACCTTGTTTGACAGTCCTGGGAGATATTCATGGGTTAATTAACATTATATTTATGGACCATTATGATGAATGAGAGAATCGAACCCATGGAAACCTATGATATTCCATAGTGAATGGGATAATCCTAAAGTGTCCTAGGTTGATAACTATATGGTTTATCATAATTTTAAATACATAGATACCCATTTTTTGGTTTTATGTTATGAGAGTTCGACAAGACTAAAGATATTTGGGAGAAATTTATGGGAATACAACCATTTGGTTTAGTATATATTTTATTGAGAAGGTTATTTGATTAATAATGATTTTATATTTTTTAAAAATAATATTAAGGTTATTGATAACCTTTAGGGTTAATATGATCATTGATGTTAAGGTAATAATAGTCAATTAAGATTATATGATTTTGTGAAAAATAATAATCTATATAGAAAACCTTAGTAGTTAAAAAAATGATTTGATGATTAATGTTATTTTTAATGATGTTCATAATATTTCTGGGAATATTATAGGAACTATATTAATATATTTTTATAAAAAGAACATACTATAGGTTGGGAGACAACCTATATGTTGTAAAATCCTTATTTTAATGATAAGAGTATTGGAACTTCCTTTTTTTAAAGCTCAGGAATCATGATTCTTATATTTCTAATGAGTTTCATGTTGTATGATAATATATTATTTTATAAAGAATAATTTGAAGAAATATTGGATAAGTATTGAAGAGTTTCACCGTTATACTTGAATCACTTCCAGAAAATAATCACCGCCATAATTAACTCACCACCAAAAAAGATTCAGCACCAGAAAAGAGTCACCACGAGATGACCTACCGTCAAATGAGTCACTGCTGAACATGAGTAATTGCTAGATGAACTACCATCAGAGGAGTCAAAAATGAACTTGAATTACCACTAGATATCCTATCATCAGATGAGTCACCACTGAACATGATTCTCTACAAGATGACCTACCTCCAGATAACCTACCTTCATCTTGACTCACTACTAAAATGAATCACTACTGGAAATGAGTCACCATCAAGATGTGCTACCATTTCTATTATAAGGAATTTGAATTAAATGTTCCCAAAGCATATTTTATTGAAGTTAATTAAAAGTATTATTTAATGATTATTCTTTATGTATTACAAGGATGCATTGAAGACAATGTAAGAGCCTAGTACGAGGTTTCATGAAATATTTATGATTATCCTTAAACTAATGTCCATTATTTTAGATATATATATATATATATATTTATAAAGGGATCTCACTCAAGTTATATGGAAATGATAAGCACATGAGACATACATATGTGATATAAATTGATATTGATCAAGACATACATTGAATACATTATGATACAATGGACCCATTTGAGTTTTTTGAAATATGAAAGATTGAATCACCATAAAGATCCCTACAACACTCTATTTTACTATTAATTTTAGAGAAATAGCTCCAAATCCTCACTAGTCCACATCTGAGAAGACTCAAGCATCTGGATCACTTCAGACAAAGAAACACTAAATTTTCTATAACTTATTGCTTCCTTATTCTATTTTCTTACTTTTATATTCGAATAATGTGTTGTTTTCTTTGTTTATAAACTCACACTGATTATTTTTCTAGAACTAGAGAATACTAAATATTCTCTTCACTCTCTTTTCATCCGTATACACACAATTATTATCAAATAGGTCCCTTTTTGGCCTGTATTGTTTTACTTCCTACAATTATTATGGAAGAGGTCTCAGCATGGTCTATACATCTTGTATACTATTGTGTGAAAACATAGTCCAAGTTTTGGGTTAGATTATATTTATATAATCTTATTGGTAGTGGGTGATTACTAAGTATAGGGTATTAGGTCTCATCTTAAGACTGAACCCCTTATTTTAATCTGTTTAATGATTTTTTTCTTGTCATTATTTACAAATCCCTAAGCTATATATATTTTTAAGCCGCAAAAAAACCGAGTACATTGATAGTTAATCTTAACTAGTGTTCATATATGTATTTGAGGGTGGAAATTGTTTTAAAAAGTTAAATTAATTTTCATATTGTTTTAACTGAGTTTTAATAAATCTTTTAGAAATATTTTATAAGGTAAAAATTATATTAAACTACTATTTTCATTAATTGGGTTAATTTATTTTAATTGGGATATTTTATTTGAACATATTTTTAATAGAAATTTTTATTGGGAACTAAATTCACACCCCTCTTGAGTTACACACTCCTAAAAACACTATCATACCTGGTAAATCCACGAGACTTGATCCCATAACCAAAGGGGAATAAGGGTGTAGTGCCTTCCACTAGCCTATATGATATCCTAGTTAATGTGAATTTTTTTTACTTAAACTGTTTGATGGATAAAGATTAATTTTATTTTTGGAATAATATTATAGAATTAAATCTTTTTTTTGGGATTTTGAGGTGATTAATGATAATTTAGGAGATATTTTATTGGGTTGAGGTTTGTATAAAATTTAGGTTCAATATGAAGGATTATTTAGGAAGAATACTACTATGTTTTTTGAGGTATAAGATGAAGGGTATGAGATTACCTTTGAGATTAAAAAATTCTTTAATGTTGAGGTTATTTATGATATTGGGTTATAAATTTATGGCATTATATGTGTTAAACCTTATTTTTATTATTGAATCATAAAGATTAATGTATTATTTATTAATATGATAGTTAATTCATTAATGTTATTATCTTATATTGTGCTAAAATTTTGGTTTTATTAAATATACCAAGAATTGATTTTTATTATTTTGTAGATTATATGATCCATTATAAGTTTATTTTAGTGATCAAGGCATGAATAAATCAATTTGAAGACTCATTTTTTAGATAAAAAGAATAGATTTTATTAGAAATGGATTAAATGATGAAATTATACTTGTTAAATAAGTATTTTTTACTTATGTTATTAATCTAGATGATAAATTAATTCCCCAAATTAAAAAAAGGATCTTGAAATAATTTTTTTATCCTTTTAGATTTGTTTTTGATGAATTGATGGCCTTTTAAACCCTCATTAATTTATGGTTTTGTGGTCATTAACTTTATGAAAATCATGTTATTTATCACTATGTTTTAGTCCTTAAATGATATTTTTATCATCCATGTTTATAATTTGGCCTCCCATTAATGTTTTCCTTATCATGTAACATGATTATTTATTATTTCTCGTAACCTTTATGTTTCATTGTTCCCCATTTAAAAGGATTTTTATTACCCCTATATACAATGTGGGTTTGTAACAATGAAATTTTAAATACTGAAACATTGATAACTAAGATAAAATTATGAGTGCATAATTTATTTAAGGGGGTAAAATATACCACTCTAAGAATTTAGTTTAAAGGAATAACAATCTCAATATATTTCTTAACATACAACACCAATCTTTATAAAAATTGGGATATATTATAAAAATATTATCTAAATGCGGCTGTTATAACCTAGCCATTGAATTGGAAGGTATGAATTTTAGTAACCAAATTATGAAATATATGTATAATGATCCTACTCAAATAAAATTTAGTGATCAATTATTATTAGGAAATAAGAACTCAATTTTTAGGGAATTCATTTTATATTTCCAAAATAATTTTTTCTTTAAAAAAAATATATTTTTTAAATTTTGTGTGTAAAAATTATAATTAATTTCTAAAAATTTTATTTTATAAAATTATATTCATTTTTAAAATTAGAATATTAAAATTACGTTTGGGGTGAAATTTCTTATATTTTTCCGCAATAATTATGTTTTCATTGAATAAGTGAAAAATAATGATTTCTCTTATACTCACCTTTCTTTTCATTAAATTAGGTAATTTAAAAGTCCTTATATATTTTATTGGTCTTAAGGTGAAATATGATCCATTTGATTTAGAATAATAAAATTAATTACATATGAACTAACAATATTCATGATCTTGATATAAGTTTAGTTTTGTGCTTAAAAATAATTTTATTTTAAAAAATGTTTTTCATTGTGTTTTAGGTCTTTGTACTAAAATTGATTTTTGTCACTTATAAGAATATAATTTCATGAGATAAAATTAATTTTTTTATTCAGAAATTCAAAATTATCCTATAATTATTTTTTTTGATATTTCTTTAAAGAAGTTAAATTTTTGTTGAATAATTAAAAATATAATTTTTAGAAATACGATATCATTTATGATAACACAAAGATATAAATACGATATAAAAAATTATTATACTAATGGAATGAATAATTTTTAATAATATACTACTAATATCATTTAAAAATTATTTAAAACATATATATTAGAACTTATTTCTTGATAAATAGGAAAATCATTCTTAATGTTGGCACAATGCTTGCACAACACTGTAAAAGTCAAATTTGGTTTCCTAGAGATAATATTTGAGAAAGAGAAAGTATTTTATAGAAATTTTTATTAAATAAAAATTTTTATTGTTCATTTTAATATATGGATATGAATTTGGTAGTTATATAACAAGTGAATTCTCTAAATGATTTTTCAATGCTTTTTCAAGGCTAAACAAGTCAAAATAACATATTAAATTATCTTTTATGGAATAAATTTGAGTAAATATACAATTTGAATGAATGTAAAAGTTTATTCTGAAATTAGATAATTTTTAAGGGTAATTTATTTTTAATTTATAGTGATGTAATAATTACCATAAATTCTTACACATCATCGATGCAGTGCTTGTACAAGTAGTAAAAAATTTAAATAAATTATTTTTAAAACTTGAAAAGTAATATTTTTTGAGTGATTTAAAATTTTAATTGAATTTTAAAAAGAGATTTAATATATTATAAATTTGTTAAAATTTTCTATTCTAATTCCATTATAGTATTGTTCTTTTCATAATCAAATTATATGAATATTTCTTAAAATGAAATTAATACTATTTTATGTAAATATATATTATTTTTTTAAAAAATAATAAAAAATATTGAAATTGTAAAATTAGGATGATAAGTGATCTAAAATATCACCCCTTGGACATTAATGATCGAATTTTTTATTTTTAAATAAAATTATAAACCTTTAATATTGAAAAATCCATTACCATGATTGAGGTTAAAATTGGTTGACCAATGGGTTAAACCAAAACATACAGTCTATAATGATATCCAAACCTATGAAAATTTTATTTTATGATTATATTAATAAAATATCTTCCATATATTATAATCCATGTCATTTTTTTAAATATTTGACATTATTTAGACATGTATTATATTACATTATGTCATATATTTCCAAAAATTACATTATTTATATTTTATAACATACTATATTTTATTAAATGAGTTAAAATTCATAAAAACCATATATTTGGCCATTTTAGTGGGATATAGATGAAAATATAAATCATTTTCCATTTATTGGACACTTTTAAATTTATGGTCACATTCTTCACCCATAAATAGTACAAAAATTTGATATTGAGTAATTATCAAAAGGATTAACAAGGGTGAAAACTAAGAGATAAGGGTTAAAAAAACACTTAACTTGTAAAATTTTTATTGGTTGTTATGATTAATACTTATCCTCATCCTTTTTTATAAATATTTAAATTTCGAGTTACTTTATTATAATAATTTATTTATATTAATTTAATACTTTAAGTAATTCTAAGAGTTCCCTTCCAGTGACTTATAAAAGGGTACCTCTTCTCCTCTCTTCCTCACACATTTTGAGCATTATATCCCATCCAATACATACTATAATACATTAAAAACTTGCTTCAAAACATCATATAGTTAATTTTATTTCTAAAATTCCATCCCTTCAAGGATTAAGGTGTAATTTAAAGGAGGTTTCTCAAAGAAAAGGTATAACTCTTAATCGAGATTTTTAATTTTTATTTATTCTTATACCTCCTCTAAATAGTTAGAATAAATTATAAAATTATGAATAAAATATCTTAAATATACATAATTTTTATTATTATGATGTAACAACCATTATCCACCTTTTTTCCTTCCTTCGAAAAGTGAAAACATCACTCATGTGTATGTGCAGTTTATCATCTCCACATACCGGTGTAATTGATTTGTTATCTAAAATTGACTTGGATGGTTATAATGATTTATTTAATAAAAATATATTTTACTTATGATATTATTATTATTCAATAAATTGTAATTATTATTTACCATTATTTCATTCCATCCGACAAAAAAGGAAACAACATTTATGCATACGTATGACCTACCGTCTCCATGAATCGTGTAATTAATTATTCTATATCTAAACTTTATGGTTGAATATATATATCTCTCTCTATATAATGAAAATATATTATATTTATATCATGCTTAAATTTTTTTAGATTACATAACCCTGATAAAAGTATAAGGACCAAAACCGTATAACCGAAACTTTCATGAAAAAAGAAACAATTAACTCATGAAAATAACAATTTTAATAAATAACTATTAATAAATGGGTGTTGAAATATTATAATTGGATTATTTATGATATTATAATTTTTTTCATGATTATTTTATAGAATTATAATAAATTAAAATTTATTATAAACTATTTTAGAGTTCTTTCGAAGCAAGTCAAGTTTGAGGTAATGGTTTGTAAAGTAAGTATATTTACTTATGTTACTATTCTATAAGTTAAAAAAATTACTCAAATTTATAAAATGGATATTAAAATAAAAATGAAATACTTTTACCTTTATTTTTGATGAATTAATTTTCTTTTCACTCCTCATTGATTTATGGTTTTGAGGTCATTAATTTTCACATAACCATAGTGTTTATCACTATATATTATTCTTTAGATTATATTTTTGTCATCTATATATATAATGAAACATTCCATCAATGTCATTCTTTTTTGAGAACATGACTATGCATTTTTAAGTAACCTTTATGTTTCCCACTTCCCCTTTTCAATGGAAGTTTTATTATCCCACTATATGAAGTGGTTTTGCAATTAAGATATTTTAAAATATTGAACCATTGATGACTGATATAAAATTTAAATGGTGTAATTTATTTAATGGGGTATAATTTAATAACCCAAATTTATAGTTTAAAATATTAAGAAGGTGAATATTTTTCTTAACATGCAACACCAAGCTTTAAGAAAATTGTGATATATTATAAAAATATTTTTTTAATGTGACCGTTATAATTTATATATTGAATTAGACTGTATGAATATGATTCAATACATTAATATATATATATATATATAATGGTAATTCACAATAAAAATTTATTGATGAATGCTAAGGAAATAAGAAATCATTTTTTAGTGAAGTCATTTTATGTTTCAAAAATTCATTTTCCTCAAAAATAATTTTATTGCATTTTTATGTGAAAATTATCATTAATTTATTCCAATTTTTGAAATTTTATTTTATAATATTATTTTTTTAAATTATAATATAAAAATATATTAGGGTGAAATTGTGGGACTTTTCTAAAATAATTGATTTTTTAGTGAATAAGTGAAAAATAATGATTTTTCAAATACTCTCATTTCATTTCATTAAATAAAATAATTTAAAAGTCCCATTCTATTTTTGATTTGGTATTAATGTGAAATATGAACTATTTTACTAATAATATCATAAAAAATTCTACTTAAATCTAAAATATTCATGATTTTGATATAAGTTAATTTTTATGCTCAAAAACACATTTTTCTAAAAAAACTATTTTCCCTTATGTTTTACAAGTTTATATTAAAAATTATTTCTTGAACTTATAGGAATTTAATTTTATTAAATAAAATTATTTTTTTGATCTATAAATTCAAATTTATCATAGGTTAATTTTTTTAAAGTTTTTCTGATGAATATAATTTTTTGGAAAATAATAAACAAAATACAGTGTTTATGGAATACAATTTCATTTATGATATAACCATGATATAAAATTTTATTAAATTTATTGGATTAATAATTTTTTAAAATATTCTAAAAATATATTAAAATAATAATTCAAAACATATTAATTAAATTTTATTTCATTATAAATATGAAAATCATTTTCATTGTCGACGTAGTGTTTGAGTGGCACTAGAAACATTAAATTTGGTGTCCAAAAGATAATATTTTGGAATTAGGAAGTATATTATCAAAATGTCTTAAAATTATGAATTATTATAGATGATGTTTATTTATATAAATTAATTTTTGAGTTATATAACATGTGACTTATCAAAATGCTTCTTAAAGGCTAGAAAAGTCAAATTAACATATTAAATAATTTTTCATGACATATATGTGAGTAATTATTCAATTTGAACAAATATAAAAGTTTATTTAGAACTTATTTAATTTTTTATGGTGGAAATTTATTTTAAATTTTTAGTTATGAAATAATTATCTTAAATGATCACGCAACACTAACGCAATGCTTGTGCAAATATTAAACAATTTAGAAAATGATTTAAAAAATATAATTTTTTTTCATGAGTTAAAGTTAATGATGAATTTTTAAGATAAATATGAAATATTATAGATGTTTTAATGGTTTATATTTTAATTATATCACTTTCATCTTGTTTCCAAAGTCAAATTATGTGAATTGTTCTTAAAATTACATTAATAGTATTTTGTGTTAAATATTTTATAAAATTACTTTAAAATCATAAAAATATTGAAATAGGACAATTTTAATTTTAAATGGTCTAAAATTTCATCCCATATATATTTATGATCCAATTTTCAACTTATATTTAAAATTATAAACCTTTAACTGTGAAAAATTCATCATCATTGTTAGGTTTAAAATTGGTTAACCAGGGGGTTAAACAAAAATATATGTTTTAAAATGATATCTAAACTAGTGATAAAAAAATTGGATTATTATATTAAGATTTTATCTTCCTTATTTTATAATCCATGTAATTTTGGAACCATTTTAAATAAGTTTTATATATATTATATTTTAATATTTCATGTATTTCCAAAAATGACATCAATGAAATTTTATAATAATTTTTTTTTATTAAATTATTTAAATTAAATAAAATCCATATATTCTGCCAATAAAATTAGATATGGATTCCAATATAAAAAATGTTCTATTTTGGGAAAATTATAATTATATGGTAACATTATTTAGCCTTAAATAGTTGAAAATATTGATATTATGGTGATTGTCGAAAGGATTTACTGGGGGTTAAAACTAAGAGACAAGGGTTAAAACCTCAATTAGACTTGTCTAAATTTTATTTTATTAGAGTATTTAGAATTATCCTGATACTAAATTCTATATAAGTTAATTTTTATTCAATTTATTGTAAAAAATTATTTATATTTATTTAATACTTTAATTAATTCCAAGAGTTTCCCTCCCGTCACTTATAAAAGAGAACCTCTTCTCCTATATTACTCAAACCTTTTGATACATATTGATCTACTATTACGTACCACAATAACTTCAAATATTTCTTCACCACATCCTAGTGGTTTTAGTGTTTTCAAAAGACCATCCCTTCAGTGCTTAATGTGTAGGTCAAAAGAGGTTTCTCAACGAAGATGTGTAACTCTTAACTGAGAATTTTCAATTTTATTTCTTATAATACCTCCTCTAAATACATGTTATCCTTTATAAAATAATTTATTATCTTAAATATAATTAATTTTTATTATGATAATTTAACAACTATTATCCACATTCTTTCTATCCTACAAAAGGTGAAAACATCGCTCATGCATATGTTTGGCTTACCGTCTCCATGTATTAATGTAATTTATTTTTCATCATCATATTACTTGGATGGTAATAATGGTTGATTTAAAAAATATATATTTTATTTATTATATTATTATTATATAATGTTTAATTATTATTTACCTTTATTTCTTTTAACCTGTAAAAAATGGAAATAACTTTCAAGCATACGTATGACCTACTATCTCCTTGAATTGTGTAATTCATTTTCCTATCTATACCTTTTATGGGTGAATATACATTTATATATATATATAAATTAAATATTATATTTATATCATGTTTAAAATTATTTACATGATGGAATAATGATAAAAGTACAAGTACTAGAACTTCAGAACTGAAAATTCCATGAAAAAGGAAAAAGCTAACAACCACAAATGATGATTTTAAAAAATAATTATTAATAAAAGGGTACTTAAATATTATAATTAGAACATATATGATATTATAAGTATTTAAAATATTATAAAATATAATCATAATAAATTTAAATTTATTATATAGGTTTTTAATGTACTTTTGAAACAAATTAATCATGAGGTAAGAGTTTATTTCATAATCTCATCATTATTCAGGATTATTTATGTGTGAGAATATATTATATAATATTTATATTTTAAATCAAATATATTTTCTTATCCTCTATTTATTTATGAAAATTTATAGTTTTCCTTTAATTTTATTCTCTTAAGTACTCAATATACTGAAATAATGTTTTAATGGAAAACTGACCTTGTTTTTCATTTAGTTAAGATAATTTTTCTTTAATTACTATATTTTATATAAAAAAAAAGCAAGAATGTTTTTAATATTTTTCAGTGATTGGACCAGAATGTCTTGAAGGCCTTATATTTTTTATTTATTTTTGGATAATACCCCTTTTAAGGGTTAAGGGGGAACCCTTACAAGGCTCATAGGATAGAGACACTTTACATGACCCGAAGGACTTAGAGGCACAAGGCCAGAAACATCTGAGACACTACTTAGAACTACCCCTACCCAATTTCTATATCGTTATGAAGCTCCCCAACTTTGTATGAGTGGTTGACTAGATGTCCTGTGTAAAGGTGTATAGGCCTGGTACTGTTGGCAATTTCTACACCCTCTCATTCTTCCAAATCCGAATAGCCATTGTAGCACCCCCAATTTATGGTATGCAAACTTTTTTATGAATATTTATGTGTTTGAAGTGATTGTGATGAGTTTTGATGACTTTGGGAGAGTTTGGAATGGTTTTGAATAAGTTTGGAGACCTTTATAAGGGCGCACAGTTTGAGAACGGTTATGGAAAACCGTGCAGGTTCTCCAGGTAACCATGTAGGGGGAGACAGTGGGCATCGCACAGTCTGTGCACAGTTTTCCAAACCATGCGGGACAATCATGTGAGACTCCTTATTTTAAGTTAGTGGTGTGCGCATGGTTAACAAATGACTTTACAAACCATGCGGCCACTTAAAGAGGGGATTTTTAAATCCGGGTTCACTCGGGCTTGAGTTATTTCACTCCAAACTTCCTCCCACTCGAACCTCACTTGTAATTTTCAGTTCTAAATGGGTTGAGGGGATCCACCACTAATTTTGGAAGGCTTTTGAAGGGGTTTCAAGGTGGTTTGAAGGTGGTTTCTCCCATGTAAGTCTCTTCCCTTGATTTGTTTTTGGTTTTCTATAGATTTACTCTTCTCTATCTTTCAGTTTTCTCAATCTACATCTATTGTTCAAGTGAGAGAAGTTATTTGGTCCTTTGGTGTTGATTGTTGGTCTTGGTATTGAAATTAGTTCTTGGCATATTCCTTGAGTTGGAATGGTATAAAGGCAAGGATTGTCAGAACTTGGAATGTATAGTATAAAAAAAGTTTCTAACCGTTTTATGCTGAACTTCAAGTTACCAGGGAGTTGGGTACATAAGTGTTTAGAGACACTTATAGGCTTTGGAAATCTCATTGTCGTGGGTGTATCCAATGAGATGAGAATCACATGCATGGTAGAAATATATTCTCACTAGGATTAATATTTCATTGGTGTATAATGATCTTTGGTGTGATATGAATTTTCGAATTTTGAAAATATGAATTGGGTTTCAAAATGGAAGGATTTGAAACATGGAAACTTGTGTTATTTTGAAAATGGGTCAATTTTCAAAATATGGTGGATTTTTCAAAATAGTGCAACATGGGAAATGTGAACTTGTGGAAATATTGGTTGTGATAGATTCAATGTATTGAATTTGAAAATTATATACCCTTTCTTGTTAAGGGAGTATGACTTATGGTTGTTTTTGTATTGATAGAAATGGTACCAGGTAGATGTCATAGAGACCAACCAGAGGAAGCTGCTAAAAATGTGGTTGCACATGAGCCTCAGGTGAACCACCAGCTAGTGCAGAGTATAGTGCAAGATTTCCCAGCTATGGAAAGTGGGAATAAAGGTGATGAACCAAAGCATGTGGATCATGCAGTTCAATTTCAAAAGCATAATCCACCCATATTTCAGGGTGGTTTGGAGCCAGAATGGGATAAATCATGGCTGAATAGAATTAATAGGATATTTGACTTCTTGGGAATAGAGATAGAGATTATGGGGAAGTTAGCCACATATATGTTGGAATATCTTTACCTTCAGTGGTGGGAGATGAGGGTCCAAGCTGGGACAAACCAAGGTGTGACATGGGAGGTAGTACATTGTTGAAGGTAGTACATTGTTGAAGGCCTGAATTTTTGAAACTGGGTTAATTCATGAAATTCATTCCAAGATAGAAGTACTGTGTATAAATTATTACACAGAAATGGGGAATAGAGATACTGTGGATGAGTGGGATCTTTTGGGGGCTACAGGCAGGGAAAGTATGTTGGTACCCATAGGGAATAGTGGGAACTCGAATGCTGGGTTCAACCAAAATAGGGACATTTATTTCTTAGGTGGGAGTAAGACTTAGAATCCAACGGTAGGATTGGTGAATCTTCCTCCAAAGCCTCAGTGTAAGCTAGGATGTTTTCAGTGTGGCTCTATGAGGCACATTAAGAGGGATTGTATGACACAAACTTGAGCATGTCATAATTTTAAGTAGATGGTGCATATTTAGCGTTATTTTTAGAATTCTCTGAGTTCAGGTGTCCATAACACTTTTTAGGGGTCGTAGGGGTCTTATGTCTTTATGGGAAAGGGGGAGAAAAATACCCCTTTTCAGTAGAGAAAAGTGGGTCATGGTGATTCTTGGAATATCACGACGCCTCAACAAGAAAATAAAGAGAAGAGTGTGGAAAGCAAGTAGTTGTTTGGGGCTGAACATGATCTGATGGATGATCAGTCAAGACCATCTACAGTGCATGGTAAAATTCTTTTAAACTCCATTTTGATTCAAGATTTATTTGATATTGTTGATTCCCATTCTCTTCTTGCTTCCCATGCTGTTATTTTTTTTGGGTTTACATGTGGAAGTGATTCCTTCTGTTTTGAAACTTTAAACTCCCATGGGTTAAAGAGAGTCTTGATATTTTCTCTATAAAGAATGTTGCTTAGTTGTGGAAGACATTAAATTGATGTGGGATTTATCAGTGCTTGGGATGGATTCTTATGACGTAATCCTGGGGATGGATTGATTAGCGATGTTTAAGGCCCACATCAATTTCTATGTGTGAACAGTTAGTTTTACGATGGAGGATGGTGTTGAAGATCTCCTTAGAGTGGAGGAGAATGAAATGATTGGTGCAACAAATTTGTTGGCACCAGTTGTTGGCATGATATCGTATTAGTTAGAGGATTTGTTATTAGAATTAGTGGAAGGTATTATGTAGTGTGTTCTTCCAGAAATTGTGGATTAGTTTATGGATGTCTTTACTGAGGAATTCTCATGGTTGCCACCTGTGAGAGAAGTTGAGTTTATGATTGATCTCATTCTGGGGACCAGTATTATCTGAATTTCATCTTAATTAATGGCACCAGCAGAATTGTAGAAATTAAAGGTGCTGTTGGAGGAGTTATAGAAAAAAGGGTTCATCCAACCTAGTATGTATCTATGAGAAACACTAGTTTTTTTGTTAAAAAGGCAGATGGAACTCCGTGGCTCTATGTTGATTATCATAGACTTAATCGGGTTATGATAAAGAACCAATATCCACTTCCACGCATTGATGATTTGTTTGACTAGTTGAGGGGAGATAAGTGGTTCTCCAAGATTGAATTAAGGCCAGGATATCATCAATTGTAGGTAAGAAAGGAGGATATACCAAAAATAGCTTTCAGAAGTAGATATAGCCATTACGAGTATGTGGTTATGCCTTTTGGTCTAACGAATTCACCAGTGGTCTTTATGGAATTTATGAATAATATATTCCAGAGATACCTAGATTGTTTTGTGGTGGTATTTTTGGATGATATACTGGTGTATTTGAGGACAATGGTAGATCATGAGCATCATTTGGTGATAGTATTAAGGATCTTGAGGGATCATCGATTGTATTCCAAATTGTCAAAGTGTGACTTTTAGATATAGGAGGTTCATTTCCTTGGCCATGATATTTTTGAGAATGGTGTTTTAGTTGATCCAAAAAAGATAAAGGCTATTATCTCTTGGTAACCGCCAAAGAATGTTTTTGAGATATGAAGCTTCCTTGGTCTAGCTGACTATTATCGATGATTTGTTCATGATTTCTCACAATTGGATTCAGTAATGACATCTTTGACAAGGAATAATATCCCATTTCAATGGGATGATCAGTGTTAGAAATGATTTGAAGAGATAAAGGATTGGCTTATATTAGCACCAATCTTGGTTTCTCCTAAACTGGGGAAAGGGTACGTGGTGTATTGTGATTCATTGAGATTAGGGTTGGGGTGTGATCTCATGTAGTTGGATCAAATGGTTGCATATGGCTCACTAAAGTTGATGTTTCATAAGAAGAACTACCCAACACATGATTTGGAGTTGGTGATAGCGGTTCATGATTTAAAAATGTGGCGTCATTATCTATTGGGTGAGAAATTTTCAGTTTTTACTGATCACAAGAGTTTCAAACATATTTTATCATAGAGAGATTTGAACTTGAGGAAAAGGAGATGGATGAAATACCTCCAGATGTTTTATTTTGAGTTAATGTACACACTGGGTAAGGAAAATTCAGTGGCAGATGCATTAAGTAGAAAATACCATGCTCAGGTGGTGAAACATGAATCATATCAGTGGAAGCTGATGTCTATCATAGCCAATATGTGGTTGGAATATGAGGAATGGGGTGATAGAGTGGTATTATTTTTGATTTCATTGGTTACTGACTTGGCTAGTTTGGTTAAAGAGGCACATGTATCTGATTTTGAATGTGTGGTGATGAGGTCAATACTCAATGGTTGGTATAACATTGAGGGAAAGGAACTGAATAAGAATTCATTCTTGTGTTTTCAGAATTGGAAGATGGTACCAGTGGCTTGTCTGGAAGAAATTTTCAGGGCTTATCATCATTCCAGGTGGGCTGTTCATCCAAGAATTCAGAAAATGTATATGGTGTTAAAATCACAATGTTGGTGGGATTTTATGAAAAGTAAAGTGGTGGAGTTTGTTTTGAGATGCTTGACTTGTCAGCAGGTCAAGTTAGAGCATTAGAGGCCAACATGAATATTGTTGTCCTTATCTATCCCATTGTAGAAATATGAGAAAATAGAAATGGATTTTGTGACGAACCTCCTAGGAATGGTCAGGAAGCCTGATTCTATATGGGTGATTGTGGATTGGCTCACAAATTCATCCCATTTCATCCCAATTCGTGAATCTCATACGGTGGAGGATCTATCAAAAATCTATATCTAGGAGGTAGTAAAGAGGCATGGTGTACCAGTTTCAATTTTATCAGATAGATATCCGAGGTTCAAATCTTATTTTTGGAAATCTTTACAGGAAGCCCTTAGGACATAGTTGACGATTAGCACGGTGTATCATCCCTAGATAGATGGCTAATCCGAGAAAATGATACAAAATTTGGAATATTTGTTAAAAGATTTTAATGGATTTTGGTGGTTCATGGGAGGAGAACTTACCATTGGTGGGGTTCTGCTATAATTATAGTTATCAGGATTTAATACATATGGCTCCGTTTGAGGCATTTTAGGGGCATCCGTGTCATTCTCCACTATGCTGTGTGGAAACGAGTGAGAATTCGATGATTGGACTGAGCCTTTTTGAAGAGACTATAGAGAAAATCAAGTTGATTAGAAATAGGATGGAGATAGCTCAAATTTTTCAGAAATTGTATGCAGACCATCATCAATGATCGTTGTCATTCGAGGTGGGTGATCATGTGTTTTTGAGAATATCTCCTAGGTTGGGACATCATCAGTTTGGAAAGTAGGGTAAATTTTCTCCAAGTTATATTTGGACATTTGAGATACATGAGTGGATCAGAGAGGTGGATTATCAATTGGATTTTCCACCACAGTTTAGTGTAGCACACAATGTGTTTCATGTGTCCTAGTTAAAAAAGTTTCAGCCAGATCATGACCACGTGATTCATTGGGATCATGTTAAGCTATAACCAGATGCTTCTTTGGTGCACATGCTGATGCAGATTGTGGATAGGCAAGACAAATTATTGCATGGTAAAAGCATCGGTTTAGTTCATGTTTTGGTGGAAGGATGGCTTGATTTAGGAGGAGACTTGGGAGAAGGAGAAAGAGATGGCTGAGTAATGGTCCGAGCTCTTTTGGTAAATCAATGGTTATCTACTTTCATAGGATAGAAATTTTAATGGTGGGGAGAATTTAGAAACCACGGTTTGAGGTATTTGGCCTTTTTATGACTTTTTTATGTGCTTAATGTTCTTGGTATGATTTTGGATGAGTTTGGGATAGTTTGGAATGGTTTTGAATAAGTTTAGAGGCCTTTCTAAGGGCGCACAGTTTGAGCATGATTAGGTAAAACTGTGCATGTTCTCTAGGTAACCATGTAGGGTGAGATAGTGGGATTCAGGTGGTCTGTGCATTGTTTTACAAACCATGAGAGACAACCATGCATGACCCATTATCTGGAGGTAATGGCATGCACATAGTTAGCGTACGGTTTTCCAAACCCTATAGGATAATCATACGGCCACATAAAGAGGGGATTTTAAATTTGGGTTCACTCTGGATTGACCTATTTCACTCCAAACTTCCTCCCACTCGATCCTCACTCTGTATTTTTGGTTATCAAGGGTTTTATGGGATCTCCTAATCATATTTGAAGGGTTTTGATGGTATTTGAAGGTGATTTGAAGGTGGTTTCTCTTGCGTAAGTCTCTTCTCTTGGTTTCTCTTTGGTTTTCTCTATATCTACTCTTCCCTCTCTCTCATATTTCTAGATATACATCTGTTGTGTGTAGATCTAGTCTTGTTTTATCCTAAATTAATGAGTTTTAGGCTTTTTGATGTTAGAGAAGAGTATCTAGATTGGTTTCAGTGGTGTGTTTACTGGATTTTTAGTGTGGTTGCTTGTGAGTGGATTTTTTTGAAACCCTAAAGGTAGGTGGATTCTATCTCGACTCCACTTAGTTAGAACTAGTGGTTTTGGTTGAAATTAATTTTTTTTCTTGAAATTAATTGTGAACATGATGTGTACAATCTTGGTGGAAAACTGTTGAGTGAAGATTTTGGAATTTTTGGGAGAAATGGGATATTGGTGAAAGAGGGATTTTGTTGTTTGATTTTAAAATATAGATTTTAAAACTAGTTTCATGGTTTAGATTGTGAAAATGGTTTTAAATAATATGTGGTTTTATTGGAATGAGATGTGGCATGGAAAATTGTAGAAGGGTATTTTCAATAAATGGGTGATTTATTGAAGTGAATTGGTATATGTTGGAAATGGTTGTGTGATTATCGTGTATCCATGGTGCTTTATGATTATTGGTTTATTAAGTGTTATGTATTGTGTGAATTGTGTGTGTGAAGTGGGAAAGGAGTACCACTATAAAAATGGGATGGATAGTGGGAGGAAGGGCCACCATCAATGGATAAGTGGGTAGTAAGTACCACTAGTTTGGGAATGAAGTGAATGGGTTGGACGGACGCTCCACCATTTTTCTTGCCTTATTGTGTATTCCTTTGTAAGGTATAATTTGTTGTGCTATTGTGGAATGGTGAAGTGGATTATGGAATGGTTGTTTGGATTTCCCTTATTTGACATGTCATGGTAAGGGTATGATTGGATTGTGGTAATGATTTCACTATTTAATGTTTTATATAAACTGTTTTATATAAATGTGCTAACGGTTCTTTACTAGTGGCATGTGTAGGGAAGTCATTTTGGAAAATCCTATTGAGTATTATTACTCATCCCCGATTTATAACTTGGGTGCATTTCCATATGTTTTATTCTGGGACACAGGTAAGCGTAAAACATCCCATTTTTCGAGCAGTTCGACATGATGCTTTGGTGATGTTGTGGTGCTTGGATCATGGAGCTTGGTGTAGAGCTATAGATGTTTTCCTAGTTATTTGGGATCTCTTGTGTATTCTTCCTCTTGGTACTCTTATTTTTATTTTGTTTGTCTTGACATTTGGGAATTATTGCGGAACAACTTGGTTGTATTTTGGAAATATATGGCTTGGGTTTCTATATCAGCATGCATCATGTAGTTTTCTAAGTAGCGGCTTGTTTAGTTAGTTATTCAATTCAAAAGGTAAAATTGTTCCCCAAGTAATCTTGAAGCCCTCATAATTCATTAATAAAAATTTTCACCCTGGGAACATCACTTAAGGACATGTAGCATTCCTTCACCCACTCAATATAATGGGATGGGGTGGGAGGTTACAACCATGCTTCGGTGAATGTGCCTACTCTGAATCCTCATATGATGCCTATTACTTGTAGAGTTTGGATATTTAATTCATGTGACTTGAAGGCTGTGGGGTGGCCCGAAGGCCTTGAGTTATCTTGAAGGCCTTAAGGTGGCTTGAAATCCTTTCTGGACCTAAGACCTTGGGTGTCCCGAAGGCCTTAAGGACATAGAAAACCAAACTGGTGGCCTAAAGGAAAAATAAGATAAATATTTCCAACTACTATAGTACTGAATAGTACCTAATATAGTACTTGTTACAGTACTAATACATTACCCCCATAAATATGCCTCATCCTAGATTTTATCTCGAGTCTTTTGGATACACCTGAAGAGTCCCCACCAACTAGGCTGAGGCTAATGCGTGTCCAGTTATTTATAAAATCCATTTTTACCCATTTTTTTACTTTTTATAAAAAAATGTAAAATGAATATTCTTGTCTTTTTCTAAATGAGAAACCTTTTACCAAAGGTATGAACATAATCTTTATTTAAACGTACATTGCATGAATTTATTTTTCCACCTTCATAAAAAAAATTTACATTGAAGCTTCCTTTATATGTTTTTAATATTTTTTCAAAAAACAAATTTTCCATATAATTTTGGAAATTTTTAAATTTTAAATAAGTGATTTTAAAAATAAGAGATTTTTTTCCTTAGAAAATATTCTAGTGATATTTTAAAATTGTTTTTATATATTTCAAAATTCATTGATGAATATTGTACTTCACTAATATTATAATATAATGATACCATAAAATATGTTTCTTCATATGGTTGATGATCGGTTTTACTACGGAAAATATTGATATTCCAAAATTATAACAGCCCCTCAATGCATCGATTGGTTTAATGAGACAAAAGAGGTTGGGTATTTGGCTGAGTCCTTACCCATATATGTATGATGTCTTGTAAATTGTCCTCAATGGTAATTTTAATATGTATGGAATTATTCATTCCATTATTATGAAATCAGTTTTTTATTTTCATGTGATTATTTGAATAGTTCTGATATACATGGATAAGTTTCATACTCATGTGATTATTTATATGGAATTATTAGATCATCATTCATTCATACCATATTATTCTTCATGATCAAGTTATTTATTAAATGGACTGTATTTTTAGTTATTTACTTTTCTATATTGATTATGCCTTATTTACTCAAGATAGCATCTATTGTAAATAAACCTCACTAAGAATTTGACCTCACCCTTACTTTGTTTCCTTTCCCAAGATTCTTGGAAATGTACTATTATTGATATGAAAGGATATACTAGAGATTATAATGATGTTATTAGACAAAATAATTTGTTGTATTTTATGTTTTCAAATGTATGTGGGATTAAACTATGTATCTATTTTACCAATACCACTAAAATATTCAGTTATATAGGATGTGATCACCTGTATATATTTCTAATATAATAATGTAACCACAGACTTTGGGATACTAGAGTTTAGATCTTTAAAAAAGTTGTAACTTGAAGTGGAGAAGATGTTACCCTTTAATAAGTGAATATAAGGGAAATTTTAGGAGTAACCTTTACATTTTTAATAATGTAATGTCACTATTCAAGTGTCAAAGGTAAAAAAATGAAAAAATAGGATAGGAAAATGAATGTGGGTTGATAATTACCTCAATCACTCCTTTTTAGATAATTTTTTTTTTGTGATTTTGGGCATTTTTTTTAACTTTTTATCATTTACCCAAATTTAATTTTACCTTGGTAATTAATTTATAATATTAGAAATTTATTTTAATGAAAATGATTAAGATTTACCATTTTACATAATTTTAAAATTATAATCTCATAATTTAGAAATAATTTTATCCAACCTAATTTTTAAAGGTGTGAAAAGTTAATTTTAAAATAAATACACTTAATTACATATTTTTTTAGATAAATAGTGTTTTAAAGATTTAAATAAATAAATATATATTGTAAAATTATATTTATTTTTTATTTTATGTATATAAATTGTTTTTTATGAAATAGGTAAAGTATATGAGACTTCCAGGTCGAGCCAAAACCAAATCTCCCTAGAAAAATTCTTGATTTCAAGAAAAGTACATAAACATTTTTTATATTAATGTAAAATTTTAATTTGTTATAAAATTTTTTACAATGGTTTTCAAAGTTAAAATAATATTTTAAAATTAATAATTTTATTCATAAAATTCATATTTTATTATTTAAAAGGCCACATAAATTTCTAGTTCATTCTTATATAATTATGAAGTTAGAAAAATGATAAGTTTCATGAAAACCATATTTTTTGACTTAAAAAAAACCTTTCAAAAAAAAAATCTCACAAATTTATACTAATTTAATTTTGATATAGGTAATTAAAAAATCAAGTTCTTTTTTATTATTTTAAAATTTCAAAATCAATAAATTCTGTTTTTGAATAAAATCATAAAATATAATGAAAAATTATATTTTGTTAGAAAATTATATTTTTAAATATTAACTATTATTATTATTATTATTATTTCCTATCACTTACAAAATAAATTGGTCCTAAGAAATTATTAATATAAAAAAAATTATCATTAATTATAGTTTTCTTGAAATATACATGTTTATCACCTAAAAAGAAATTTTTTCAAAAAAAAAATACTTTTCTAAAAAATAAATGACCTTATTACTCATTTTAGGTAAACTAATTGAATTTAGTTCATATTAAAAGTAAAATTTATTTATTTATTTAATTTTAATTCATAAAATTGTTACTCTTATTCCTTCCTGCTAATTAAATGGCTATGTTTTAAATAGTTATACTTAAATATTTATGTTTTATCTAAATATATCAAAATTTCATTTAAGTTCATAATTTTATATAGACAAAGCTATCAAAAAAATTGAATTATTTAAATTTAATCATGTATTATAATTTTCGGTGTTGAATTCTCCCTTACTTAAATAAAATCTATCCTCTAAATTTGATTCATAAGATTAGATTGCTTTTTATAGGTAACTGATATTTAACCATACACCTTTAGATGATCACGAGTTTATTCTGAATGAAAAATGAGATTTATATATATGAAAAATTATTATAAACTCTTTGTAAATGGATCTAACAAATTATAAATTTTTCATAGAATTCTACCATGGTAGTTTTATCTAAATCCATAAGGAATGACTTCCCACAAATTGTAAAAATGATTTATATGATAATCATACCACTATGTGTTTTTATTTATAACTCAATATTTAGTAGTTGGTGAAAAATTACATAAAATAGGATTCTATAAAATTTAGACTGAAATCTCACTATCTAATTCATTAGTAGTTATTTCATAGGATTTTGCTTATTTTCATGGTTTTTGGTGAATATATCCCTTGTTGGCCCTTTCATTGGGGTGTTGAGTTGTAAAATACCCAACTATCTTGAAATTGAAGTAATAAATATTTATATCTTGTCTCTTTCCCTTACACTTGTGATTCTTATGACCTTCATCACATAATCTTTTATGAGACATTATCTTTATCTTATTTGGCGTGTTTAATAATATTTCATGATAGATGGTTTGAAATAATAATAATATTTCTCACTCAAACTCCCATTCCATTGTGTTTTTCTTTGAGGTAATATCTACATTATCCCTCAGAGCCATGTTTACTTCTAGTTCTAGCCACTACTAAAACAAAAGGGTTGAAATGAGTGGTGAAACATTATTAATACCTGGAAATTACCATATTAAATAATATAAAAGGGATTCAAACTTAAAATCTTTTACCCTTATCATCATGTTAGCATGTAATTTCTTTAGTTCAACCTATATCAATCTTAGTTTAACTTATATACAATTTTGGTTCAAACTAGGTTAATTTTATTTGGATTCACTCCTTCTTTATAAAAAAAATACTCAAAATAGATATTTAAAATTACCAAGAAATTTATTAAAATATAATAAAAAAAATCATTAAAATCCATGCTCTCAAAATTTAACTTATCCTTCCTCAAATAACATTATTCATTTATGCAATCATATAACCAAGTATGTATATAACATAATCCTGTACTATAAATAAAATACCTTTCCCAAAATCTATTTGAATAGTCAAGACATTAAACCTCAATGATATTATATATTCATCTAAAAATTAACTATATATTTAACCCTAAAATGGTATCAACCACTAGTTCATAAATTCAGAAACTAACCAATATAAATTATACTCCCAAAAATTTGATAAGAATCCCCAATAATAGCATGAATTAATTTTTTTTCTTCTAAATAAATAATAAATTATAAGGATGTCAACAATATCTAACTCAAATTTCTAAAAATCAATCAACCGTTTATTACATCAATATAAAGAATATATTAATCCTAAGAGTTATCTATACCTTAGTCATATTTCCTCCAATAGATACCCCAAAAATATAAATATTTCATAAAATAACTTTTTGATGTTATTAATACCATTTAATATATGTCTCTACACCTTTACTATAAAAATACCGATGATTAATCCTTATATGTTTCACATAATCCTTATAAGTTTGAGAATATACCATAATATCATTGATAAATACCACTCACTGATTAAAATATCTAAGATAATCAAGAAAATATCAATCTCACTACCTTATATAGGACCATGAAACTAAATTTTTCTATCATAAATGGTATATCATATGATTCTAAACAATTTAAGTATGCTCCTTTACTTGGTTATAAGGCATATTAGTTTCTTGGTGAATAACTTTCTGAGCTTCATTTCTATTATCCTTATTCATCAAAATACTAAAACCAAAATGGTTATAATAATATAAAAAATAAGTATATAAAATCATAATTATAAATAATTTTTCATTTATTACACCTTTGTTTTTATCATATGATTATTTAAGACTAACCTATGACTCTGTTAAATTCTATGTCATCCATGTTCATTTTTCTATTAGTTTCTCTAACCAAATCAGTTACCATCATTATTAAATCCTTTATAATTGTTTGTAAAGATAATGGGATAAACTAAATAATATCCCCATGGGAGTGTATTTCTAGATGTGAAGTCTTAATCCCACTCATCATGCATTAGAGTGATTCTTGTTTCAATGGTCATCCAACCCCTTTTAGGGTGATTACTCCTAGGTGTATTTGTTCCATGACCACAATAACATCTACTTGCTTATATTCTGACAGGGATATATTTCTCGAAAAATCAAAATATGCAAGAATTTACCAAAACATCAATATTTTATCCCATGATTAGACTTACTCCTTATGTTTTCCCTAAATCTCTTATCCTAATCGATAAATAAAATGTGCATTATTTCCTTATCATTAAATAAAATACTATTCTATATGGTTATCTATAAATTTGAAATTATGATCCTACTTAACTCATCAATTGTTAAATTATCCTAAAAAAATATTCTAATCTCCAAATTTATCTAAACCTATCCATTAATACCAACAATGACACCCTTGACCCACACTCCTAGATCTTGTGCCCATACACATATACTTTCCAAACTAGCTTTGATATCAGCAATAAAAGCCTATATATAACCATCCATAATTATGGAAAAATAACAATTATTGAATATATTACATATGAATGATATTTTTATGTCCAGATATTTAGAGTATTTATAAAAAACATAAATAGATAAATCTCATATTTATTTTCTAAAATGAATTTTTCCCCTTTATATATGAAACTACTTAATACATGATATGTCTTTAACGTCTCCAAAAAATTATTTCATACATGTTATTCTTATAAACATGTCACATGTATAACTTTTAGCCATATTTTTAGGAAATTTAAATATAATAATCAGTGATCTCAAAAAAATCAGTAATGGAAACATATAAGTGAAGTAACTATGGAATAGATATTATGGAAAGAATAGGAAAACAACATGAATCCATAATCAACTTGAAACTAGAAGAATTCAATATCCATGAAAATAAATGAAAATATGGACATAAATAATACTGATATTCTATTTATGGAATGAATAATTTGAAACTACAAATTTTTTTTATCCATGCCTTGTTCAAAGACACATTAAATATCATTGATATCACAATCAAGACATCTTTTTGAATTGGGAAGACATACACCAAACAAGAAAACCTATTTTTTCTCATTACACCTACCAATGAATTAAGGGGATATATAATTTTAGGCCATAACCACCACCTGATTATTTCTAATGAATTCACCATGAGATTCATCAATACCTTTCATATTATTCAATGAGGAACCTCTTTCTGAATAAAATACATCTCTCAGTATAATGAGGAATAAAAAAATAAATAAATAATCAACATGTATTGAAATTAAATAATAATAATGAATTTAAATACATTTCAAATGTTAATAAAAGGGTCTACCTAATCATAACTCATCTATATAAATATGGTGGAGGGTCAAAAATACTTAGTTAACATGCCAATAATTATCTGTATTGGAATAACAATATAGAAAACCCCAATAATTTTCCCCATGATAATAGAATAACATATTTTATTATAAAACACCAACAAATATGAATTATGTAAACTACGATGTTCATAATTTATAGATAAATATGTATATGGATAAGTTAATACTATAATAACATGATCATGATCCATCCAAAGAATGAAAATGGATGGCTTCAAAGCAATATATCCCGTAAAGTTAAAAATATTTGTTAAAGGGTTTATGGGGTAGGAATGTATATTACAAAAAAAATGATTTAATACCACATGATACAATCAAAGTGTATAATGTTCTAAATTTTTATTTCAAATTATCAAGAGAATAATTATAACTCAATGAACAAAATTTGAGTTACCAAAAAATCATTAATATCAGGTAAACAACTGAATTAATAAACACATGAATAAGTGTACATGATTTGGATATTAAATCCCATAGAATAAAAAGATTATGGTAAAAATATATCCATGGGAAGTGAATTAACCATACAAAGAAATAATGACACATAAAATATTTTATATCTCAAAGAATCATAATTGAGACCAAGAAAACCCTTACATATTTAAAAACATTCAAATCTAAACCCCTTGAAATTTATGGATTGTAATTGAACTTACAATACAATGATTTGAAGATAAATCATGATATTATATCTCTAATATATAGTATATATACCACATAAATAATTTTTTGTGCATAAATACAATACATGTCTCAATGAAGGTAAATTGAGATGAAAACTATTACCTATTATCATGGCTTCAACGAACAATATTTGATCTAATGTATCATAAACATGGGTATCGTAATAAATTAAATTTTAACCTTAATCATATAAATTTTAATTTATAAATTTTATAAACATTAATTCTCTATATGAATTCTACTAATTTTCCACATCAATTATTTATATTTTTGATCGTTTGTACTCGTTTCATAATAGCGGTGTGTGTGTTCATTATTATTTAAAATTTCATCTTTAATTGATGATTAAACTTATGGTTAGGGATGATTTATATTTTTTATAATTTTTTATAATCCTTTTATGATTTTCATATTCATTATCATTGAAGATAAAATCAATAATAATCATGTTTTAGTGGTTCATGGAGATCGAAGTGTGATTTCTTATTTGAAGAATTAAATATAGATATAAAAACTCAAAAATAATAAATAAATAATTATTTATAAATTTATATTATATTACACCATTAATTATGTTCCCCTAGTCATTCATGATATAAATTCATAGTATTGTTCAATGAAGTGGTTAAACCTACCGCAACATGAACACACCCTAATCTAATAAATGATTATGAGGTCCTTTTCTTATAATATCATTATAAAAAAAGAAAAATAATCTTTTTTAGTGTTTATTATTATTATATTTCATAAATTTAAGGAATTATAACATGAAATAATGTATTTGAAAACATTACATGATTTAAAAAAATATTATCCTCATAGTATGCTTATTTTAGAAAAATTAATTTAATGATGATGATTTTCTGATGATACCATTAAAAAGTTTTTAAATTTTCCATAAAGAATCCTTAATTATATCATAAAAATCATATTTACGCTTTAATACAATACTTATATCCATCATTATAATTCATTTAAAGAAATCAACTCATGTTTTTTCATAGATTCAAAAGTTTGCACAATGCACTAATCGTAATTTTTTAATGGATGAGGCATATGAATAAAAAATCATAATAAACATAGTATTGTGAAATTATTGTAAATAAATGACACTAATATCATTATATTACTGTTATTATAATAAATTTTAATGAAGATAATTATAAACTATGTAGTCGATAATATTCTCATATGGGACTTGAATTTTCCTTGTAAGTATTCTTGAAAATGAAGGCGTTATGCTTAAAAATATCCACAATAAGCATTTAAATATTGGAGAGGTTTCTAGGATTAAAAATTATGTGGAGTTTTAAGATTAAATTCAATTTAAAAGTGTGTCTTTATATGAAGAATATGTAAGCCTTTTATAGGTGAAGGGAAGGGTAGTTTTTTGAGTAACCCTTACATTTTCAATAATGTAAGGTTTCTATTTAATCTTCAAAGGAAAAAAATAGAAAAAGATTATTTTAAAATGATTTTAGTATGAAACTCACCTGAAAAACGTTTTTATACAACTTTATGTGTTTTAGTTATTTTTTTTAACCTTTTGTATTTTACCCAAATTTACTTTTACATTGGTAATTGTTTTCTAATTTTAGTAATTTATTTCAATGAAAAAGATCAAGAATGGAATTTTTACCTAATTTGAAAATTATAATTTCAAATTATAAAATCATTTTATCAAAACAAATTTCTACAGTTTAGAAATTTTAATTTTAAAATAAATACATCCAATCGCTTAAAAATGGGTTTTAGAGAAATTATGTTCTTAATCATTAAATTTATATATATGGTAAAATAATTTTTGATACTAATTTTAATGAAATAAATTGATTTATTATAACAAAATAAAGGATATGAGGAATACATGGAAATAAAAAACTGAATCTATATTGAAAAATAATATATTTTAAAAAAATATCAAAAACATTTTTTACATTAAAGTAACATTTTAATTAATTATACAAATGACCTCCATAGGTTTTATAAGTTTAAAAGATATTTTAAAATGAATAATTTAATTAATAAAATTTATATTTGGTTGTATAAAATGTCTTATAAATTTCCAGGTAATTCTTATATAACGGTAAAATCATATAAATTACAAGTTTAATGAAAACCGTATTTTTCAATTAAAAAAATCATTTTTAAAAAATCTAAAAAATCCTTACATAGTCAATTTTGATATAAGTAATTCAAAAATGAATTTATTTTTTATTAATTTATAATTTTTAATTATATAAATAATGTTTTTAAAAAAAATCATGAAATATAATGAAAACATGTTTTTATTTGAAAATGGTAATTCTAAATTTTAAATATTATTATCCTTATTTCATATCATTTACCAACTAAATTTATGTTTACCAATTATTAAAATAAAATATAATTTATCATTATTTATATTTTTCTTGAAATAGAAATGGGTATCTTTGAAAAGGAAATTTGTAAAAAAATCTCTTCTAAATGATACATGATCTTATTAGTCACTTTAGGTGAACTAATTGAATTTAATTCATATGAAAATTATACTTTATTTTTTATGGGCATCAAATTCCTAAATAGGTCACTCATATTTATTATTTCTAATTAAATGGATAAGTTTTTAAAAATTATACTTAAATATTTATATTTTGTCTAAATATATAATGGTTTCATTTATGTTTAGTGTTGCATGTGGTGCAAGATATCAAAAAATTTTACTTATTTAAATTTAATCATATATTATAATTTTAGGGTGTTACACCACCATTATGAATCAAGTTCTAAATAAATAATCAAATATGATAATATCTAGTAATGAAAATAAAATATAAATAACTAATATATTAGTTATAGATGATTATAAATAATGTTTATAAAATGTTATAAGTATGAATAAGGTTATAAAATAGGGTATTAAGATAGTTATATTTTTCATATAGGATGTTAGATAATGTTTAGATATGCATAATTAAAGGTAAGGGTTTTTCTTAACTGAATTTTTATTCCTCGAGTTATGATTGTTCTTTTTAAACTTTATTCTTATAAGCTGGGTTTGTTTTTTCCTTATGATTGTATTATGATGTATTTACTCTCTGTTTTATAGGTATTTAATTTTTTTTATAAAATCACTTTAAAATGAATATTCTGTTAAAATATAATGTTTATAAGGTTTTTCATAACTTAATTTCCTTTCAATGAGTTATAATGATTATTCTTGAATTCTATTCTTATAATTTTAATTATTTTATCCAATAATTATAAAAACTTTAAATTCTACTATATTTTATGTGGATTTATAATTAATTCTCATGAATTCCTTTATAAAGGATTATTAATTCAATTATAATGATATACATAAGGGATTTTCCTAGTCTCAAATTCTATTCTTGATTCATAATGATTCATTTTTTACTTTGGGTTTTAATATGGTTTTATTTTATAATGATACTATAATGTATTCTCTCTATGGGAAAATAGAAACGTTTAATTCAAATATTTTACCTTGATAAATTCCATTTTCAAAATTATATTTTTTCATGAATAGTATTTAATAACATTGATATTTTAGGACATATTTCTTTTCAAATAAAATTAATTTCTTCGATATATTGTGATAGATGCAACCAAAAGTCTAAATGAACCATAATATATCATACCATTATAACCCTAACTTTAAGTTGGAAGAGTGAATATTTATATATAAATTTTAAAAAAATATGTATACATGTTTTAGATAAATAAAATATATTGATAAATATGTACCTAATTTTTAGTAAAGTCATTATATGTATTAAAAATACATTTTTCCTCAAAATATATTTTAATACTTTTTTTAGGATAAAATATTATAACTAATTTATAGAAAATTTATAAAATTTATTTTATAAACTGAAATTGATTTTTGAAATCATAATGTGAAAATTACCTTAGATTTAAATTTTAATAATTTTATAAAAAGATTAATTTTTCGACGAATAGCGAAAATAAATTTTTTCTTAAAAAATGTCTTTTCATTTAAAGAATTTAAAATGTTTAATTTTATTTTAAAATGGAATTTAAAGTAAAATTTGTTCAATTATATTATTAATAATCCAATTTATATCATTAGAATTAATTTTAAGCCATATTTTTGTGTAAAAACCATTTATACTTATGAAAACATTTTTTCCAGAAAACTAATTTTGTTGTGTTTTGTGTTTTAAATTTAAAATTAATTTTATTAATTTTGTGAATAAATTTTAATAAAATAGATTATATATTTTATATAATAATAATAATTCATATTTGGTAAAAATTACTGATTAATGTTTTGTGATAATGAATAGTAAAACAGTAAAAATATGTTACAATGGTTTAGGTGAAAACGTGTTTACCGGGGGTCTGAAACCAAGAGATAAGGGAATGTTTTCTTATTGAACTTTTCTAAATCCTATATAATGGAAATATTAAGACTTCATCCTATAAAAAATATGAATATATATAAATTTTAATGAATTTATCTTTAGTATGACTTTTTTATATTTTATTATTTTATGAAATTCTATGTGTATCCTCTCCCCCACTTATGAAAGGACACCCATCAATAATATTATTTACACCACATTGATCCACCTATCTAGAAAACAACCTTACCAATTATATTATAAAATTACATGTCCATGAATTATATGTGATGGTATTATTAAAATACCATTCAAAGGTTTCTTAATAAAGGATCTAAAAAGGCTTGAAAAAGAAGAGGTAATCATCATACCCGAACACTTTCAAATTATTTATTTTTTTCTCCTCTAAATATGTAGTATCCATAATAAAATAATAAATTAAATATCCAAAATATAATTAAATGTTATAATTATTATGTAAACACTATAATTATCCCTCATTTACATCAAATGGGATGTGAAAATATCGCTCAACGTGTGGACTACCAACTCCACATAGCGATAGAATTCATTTTACATCACCATATTTCGTGGATTTATATTTTGGTTGGATTAATGTTTATGAAAAATATTTATGAAAAACTTTGTACCTTTTAATATGTTAGAAAGTGATAACACCACTTATGGGTATGTGTGGACTCCTAACTCCACAAAGCGATGCGATTCATTTTTATTTTTCATGTTACATTGATTGTAATAAAGATAAATTTTATTAATTTATATAATATATTCAATTTAGTAATTATTATATAAATTATTAATACTATTTAACTTTCTTTTTTTTTCCAACCAATGAATATTAAAAACCACATTCACACATACGTACGACATACCGTTTTCATGAACAATGTAATTCATTTTTATCTCTATATTTTTTATTAATAATAGTATATATATAATGAATAAATATAAAATTTATATCATGATAAAATTATGGATATGATATAACCATAATAAATTTACAATTACTGGAACTACAAAAATAAAATTCTCATAAAAATGAAATAGTTAACACCCAATAACGATGATTTTAATAATAAATTATTAATAAATGGGTATTGAAATGTTATAAGTGGGTCATATATGATCTTATAAGTATGTAATTTATTATATTATATAATTATAATAAATTATAATTTATAATATGTGAGGTTATATATATTTATAATCTTATAGAACTTGACGTAACAAATTTTTATCTTACTTTTATTTCTGTGATGCACATGCCCTATTCACCACTTTTTTATTTTATGTGGTGTATATATTTACCATTAATGTAATTTATGATTATTCCATTTAAAATTATTAGGATTTACATATCCATATAGTTTTCTATCTTTCATGAGGTTTAGATTCTAAAATTACAAATGTGGTAAGATATTTACGTTGCAATATCACTGTCTATGCTGAAATAATGAAATATTTATAAAACACATTTCTTTTCTATCGGTTTTGATGTGATAATTTTTTATTCTATTTTTTCTGACATATGTATTATTTTCATTATTTTATGGGTGGGTACATATTTTATATATCCCTGTAATGTATTGGGTAAATATTGATATCTCATGATATAATAAGGACTAGAATGGGGAGTGGACATGTTTTAGTAAGAGACACTATCCATTATGATAGACTTGGGAGTGAACCTTGACTTAAGATATAATGGAATGTGGAGTGAAACCAATCCTCTATGATAATCTTATAAGCGATTATTGAATAAGGAAATGATTTTTATGCTTCTATGTGTGCCCCTAACTTATGTCTTTTTGTAATGTTATGTTCTCATGACACATGTTATTTGATTGTTTTATGATTTATGTGTTATGAACTACCAATATTTATGCTATGACTTGGTATCATGATCAATGTTATTTTAGGTAGTGTTTTCAAATGTTAATCTCTTATTATTATACCCTTATACTCATCATATTCTTTTGTGATCATTTGTATCTCACTTATTTACCATTACTGAGCATCAGATATCACCCTTTCATTTGTTTCCTTTCCCCAAGTTATGAAGAATGTTTTTAAGTATGACATGTCTAAGAAGGATTCTAGTCACAAAGAACTTAGTGGGAGATGATGTAGATCTAATATGATATTTTATCCATGTTTCTAAAGACACTAAACCAATACAATTCTGGAATGGATCAAAATGTTATGTATTGAATATTCCTCTAATAAGATGTAATATTTAGTTATGAAATGTATGGGTCATTATAGTAGACATCATATCAAGTTTTAGTTACCTTTGGAAACTATGATGTGAAAATTTTAGTAATACCCTATAGGATAATCTTACGTATAGGAGAACGTTCTTTGTTTTGTTAATGAAAGGAGTTTGTTTTTCTTATAAATTCATCCCTATTTGGATACTACAAGTGAAATTGGTTTTGAAACTGATGCATCTAAGGGTAAAAATCCTGAAAAGATTTGGTCAAATATATATGGACCCTCATTTTGGTGCATAGTGAGTATACCCTTACTTCCCACCTGATTTGAAACCCTAATGGTATATTCTTAGGTTAAATTATATTTTTTTGAACCATTATGAAGGATTTGAATATATGATTACCATGAATGAACTAGGTTAAAACTAAGGTGTCGTATATTGAAACAAAGGTGTAATTATTTAGACATATAATTAATTGTTTTTCATGATCAATCAATTTTATTAATGATTCTTGATGGTCATTATGACCAATTTGTTTTATTAAAGGATTAAACATTGAACTATGATGTTGAGGTGGTGATAGAATTACAAATATATTTATATAACTTATTTAAAATTAGTTATATAAATGTTTTCATATAATAAAAATTCTCTAGGAATGTTAATTTCCTTGTTGAATGACTATATTTTTAATTAGTAGTGAAAAACCCTCAGGGTATGATGACTGTATCTCAGGCCTATGATTATTATACAATTGAGGTTTATCGGAATGTAATTTATTCAAATTTATTTATTATCCCTCTAGTTGAATATTATGCTATATTATAGATGTATTGTATTTCTTTAAATAAATCCCACATCATTTTTTAGGGAAGGGAAGTCATGTTCGATATTAAAAACCAACCTCTGATAATCTATCAGTGATACAGTTAATATAAAATTTTAAGTGAAATTATATGAATTATATGGATCTCGATTCGTATTCAAAAGGGGTGTTTATGGAAAATCATTTGGGAGAAACTCAACATAAAAGATATTACAATTATATGATAGTTTGTTTATGTATTTCCAAAATAACTTCTCAGTCTTCCACTAAATCATGAATTTTAGTTTTCAATAGAACTCATACCAGGTGATACACCTATTTAAATGTGTATATAGAATGGGCCCTATTTAGTTGTAGGAATTGAAGGAGAAAATCAAGGAGAATCTTAATAAGTGGTTAATTTGTCCCATAATTTCACCATTGGGTTAATATGTTATTTTTTAATAAGAAATATTGATCAATGTAATTATGAATTGATTATCAGGAACTTGACAATTTCAGAGTCAATAATAAGTAACTTTATCCTAATATTGATTATTTTTTGGACTAATTATGATAATATAAATATTTTTACAAGATAGATCTTCGATCTGGATACTATCAAGTGAGCATTAAAAGTGAATAAATAACCAATAAAACATTTTTATGAGGTATAGAGACTATAATTTTATATTATTTCCATATGGTCTTACTAATTCCTCTATTATGGTAACGAATTTGATGATTAGAGTATTTATAGATTACCATGATTTGTTTTTGGAATTTATTATAGATGAAATTATTATATATTAAATGATTAAGGAAGAGCATGAAGATAACTTGAGGATTGCACTGAATACCCTAAAAAAATAGAATTTGTACAAAAAATTTCCCAAGAGTGATTTTTTCTGAAAAAAGTTTTCATTTTTGGTCATTTAATCTCAAAAATGGAATATTTGTGGATCCATAATAGATGGATGTTATTAAATATTGGCCAATGCTTACTAATATGACTAATATACATAATTTTCTTGGATTTCATGGATATTATTGAGGCTTTGTGGATAATTTCTCATGGTTTTATAATCCGTTAAAAAAGATAAATTAGATGGAAACCAAGTTACTTAGGATAAATGAATGTGAAGAAAATTTCAAGTAACTAAATATAATTTTAGTCAATGAACCCATTCTTACACTACCCTATAGTGGATAAGGGTTTTTAATCTATATTGATGCATTAAAAAAGGAACTTGGATGCAACTTAATGAAAAATGATTTGGTGATAGCCTATGCCTCATGCTAATTGAAGGTTTATGAATAAAATTACCCAACTAATGATTTGGAGTTAGTTGTGGTAATTTTTTTATTAAATATATGGAGACTTTATCTTTATAGAGAAATGTGTGATATATATATTTATCATAAACGTTTATAGTATATATTCTCTTAGAAAGAGTTGAATATATTCTAGAGAATATGGCCAGAGATGATTAAGGAATATGTGTACTCAATTCATTACCACCCTAGGAAAGTGAAAAAGGTTTAATATTCTCTCTTTAATAGGGATCATGTAATCATATCCATGATTAGTATAAAAAAATCCAATATTTATGGATTTTTAAAAGATAGACTATGAAATATTAATGGAATGGGATAAATCTTATCTTTCTCAAATGAGTGTTCAACCGTATATCCAAGTGTAGATTAAAGAGGTGAAAAAGGATGATGTGGAGCTGAAAAAGAAGGTGAGAAATATTCTTAAGTTAAACCTTGATTTTGATAGAATGATAAGGTTTAGGAACATTGTATATGTTCTATCCAAACTACTTTTGAAGAAGGAATTTTGGGATAAATCTCATAATTCATAATTCTCTATTAATCCTTGAAGTATGAAGAGGTATAGATATCACAGATAGTATTTTTGGTGGGACAACATGAAGAGAGATATTTCAATGTATGTATCAAATTTCTCTATATATTATCAATTTAAGTCTAAGAGATATAATTATAAGAGTATGTTATAACAATTACCCATAATATAATGAAAATGAGAAAACATCACCATGGTTTTTATCATTAGACTCCCTAAAACATCTAAAGGTTTTAATTCTATCTAGGTTGTATTCAACCACCTAATTAAGTCTGAATAATTCATTTCTATCAGAGAATATTTATATTTTTATCATCTTTCCAGAATATACATTAAATTAGTATTACATTTTCATAGTGTACCACATTAAATTGCATCTCAACAAAATCCCAGGTTTACGTTGAAGTTCTGGTGAAGTATTCATAAATATTTGGATTTAGAGTTGTGTTGCAGTACTACTTATCATCATTTGATATATAGTTAGTATGATATAACCATTTAAACCCTTAAGTATATGATGAGGTCTTTTTCCAGGGATTTAAAAGGGGTTGGGGTCACCAACTTCTTCTAGTTGAGTTTTCTTACAACAATAGACTTCACTCAAAAATTTAGATGGATACTTATGAATACATAAATGGAAATAAGTGTATAAATACAATATTATAAGATTAATTTGGAGAAAGAAATCTATTGGGACCTGATCAATCTAAATAAATGACAAGGAAAGTTAGATTCATTCAAAAACACATCAAGTTAGCTCATAGTTAATATAAATGTTATCCTAACAATCACTGGTGAAATTTTGAATTCGAAGTTTTTGAGATGGTATTATTATGAATTTCTACATAGAATATGATTATGAGTTTTAGAATTAACATAAAGATATTCCCTAGTTATATTTCCCCCTTCAATATTCTTGATCGAGTAGGATGGTACCTTATCGCTTGGAATGTTCACTAAACCTCTCTCAAGTTCCCAATGCATTCCATGTATCTCTCTCGAGGAAGTACATAACTAATCCATCACATTTACTAAACTCAAATTTTATAGCACTGGAGAATTCTATTGTATATGATGAAAAACCTATATAAATATTGGATCAAAGAGATAAAGTGATACAGAACAAGAGTAATCACCTAGTTATAGTTATATGGGGGTATGGGAAATTAGAAGAAGTTACATGGGAGCCTAAGGATTTGATAAAACATATATATCATAATTTTTATCATAGTAATGGAATTTTAATGGAAAAATTAATTTTAAGGGGTGTAGAACATAACACCTAGAGATTTTATGATATATTTCCCTTCAAATAAATTTAATGTCTTAGATTTCTTGAGATACATGCAACTCAAAGTCTAAATGAACCATAAAATAGTTCATTTTTATAATGTAGATATTAAGTTGGAGTAGTGAATAGGAATAACTAAATTTAAAAAACTATTTATAATGGTTTTATATGATGAAAATAAATCAATAAGTAAGTACTAAATTTTTAGTAAACTCATTACATACTTTAAAAATATATTTTTCCACAAAATGGTTTTTATTTCATTTTACAATTAATTAATATAATTAATTTCTTCCACTAATGTAAAAATTATTTTACAAAATAAACTTAATTTTTGAAATCACCATATCAAAACAATTTTGGAGTGAACATTTAATAAATTTATGAAAAAAATGATTTTTGTAAGAATAGTGAAAAATATTGATTTTTATACAAACCCACCTCTTCATTTAATGAATTTAAAAAGTTACATTTTTGTTTTAAAATGGTTTTAAAAGAAAAATTAGTTCATTAATATTATTAATAATCCTATTAAGGTCATTATAATTAATTTTATGTAATATTTTGTTATAAAAACTATTTACAATTAGGAAAATATTTTTTTATGGAAAACTCCCTTCATCAAAGTTTATGTTTTTAATTTTAAAATAATTTATACAATATCTTTGAATTGAATTTGATAAAATAGATTCCATATTTAGAATCCGGATAATTAATATTTTGTAATGTGTTCAACTTTCTTTTTAGTTATAATGAGTAATAAAAACAATAAAAATTTATTACCATAGATAAAGTGAAAATAGGTTTAATAGGGGTTAAAAAAATAGATAGGGGTATGTTTACTGATTAAACTTGTCTAAATCCTATTATGTGGACATATTTCAACCTCATACTATCCCACTGTAAAACCCCATGATTTCAAAATTGGAAAATCATGTTCTATAGTGTATATGACATGCAACAAAAAAATAAATAGATAATATAACACCTTGATACTTTATGATATATTTATTTTTAAATAAACTCAATATCTTTAATAGCTTTCAATGAACACAACACCTAGTTTAAAAGAAACATTATACTCAATTAAATGTTATTATTTAAACATTTCTATTAAAACATTGAAATTCAGGTTCCTAGTATGAATATGAATAACTAAATAATAAAAAATATATATTTTACACATGTATAACATAAATTAAATGGTTATATATTTATTATAAATAATATTGGAACCATTTGAAATAAAAAATGAAATGTTTTCTGAAAAAATATATATTTTCTAAAAGAATATTTTTCTTGCCTTGTGAAAATAATTTTAAATTAATTTTTACCAATATTAGAAAATTTATTTGATAAAAAACTTCCTTTTTATAATCTACATGTAAATATTTTTATTTGGGTGCATTTTTGAGAATTTTCTAAAAAGATTAATTTTTTGATGAATAGTAAAAAATATTGGTTTTTATTGAATACTATCATTTTGTTTAAATTATTTAAAAATGTAAATTTTATTTTAAATTGATTTTAAAGTTTAATTAGTTAAATTATATTACAATTTAACTAATACAGTTTATTTTAATCAATTTTATATTGAATTCTAATATAAAAACATTTTAATCTTTTGAAAGTGTTTCTTTGAGAAAACTGTTTTTTTGACACATCTGTGGGTTTAATTTTAAATTTAATCATGAAAATTCAATGAATTTAAATTCAAAATATAGATTAAATATTTTAAATTAGAATAATTTATATTTTATAATATTTTGATCTTAATTTTTTTCATAATGAAAATTAAAAATAGTAAAAATTATTTACCAAGGTTAGGGTTAAAACAGGTTTAATGGGGGTTAAAATAAAATATAAGGATTAAAATGAACAAAAAATTGTATAATTTTTTTTATATCCTTATAATGACCTTATATATTCTATTTTTTTAAATGACCCATTTTGAGGCTGGTGACATGAGAAAAATAGGGGTACCGGTTTCTCTTTTAAAAAATTCTAAGTGTGTCATGTCCCCCCCACTTATAAGAGGCCACCTCCTATCGTATCCTCTTCACACTCCCAAATCCATTTGATTCAGAAAATAACTACCTGAATATCTTATTTAAATCCCAAAAAACATCATATATTTCATGGTTTGATGAGAACATCAACCTAGGAAATATTTTGGTGCAACCCTAAAGAAGTTTTCTGAAGAAGATGTCATGTTTTTAAATGAGCATTTTTATTTTTTTCTTATTACACCTACTTAAAATATTATTAAAACATGATTATATAATAATATAATTATCTTATATATAAATATAATTTATTATGTTAAATTAATGACCTATATCCTTATCCACTTCCATTAAAGGGGAAATGAAACCATTGATCGTGTGTACAACGGACCGCCACCTCACGAAATGATGTAATTTGTTTTCCATAATCACCTCTTATAGTTGGATATAATTATGGATTTAAAATATTTATATTTTAATTATGAAATAAATATACTTCTATAATTATAATATTATATCTACCTTCTTACGTTTCAACCCGTAGGAAAACAATAATGTCACTTGTGTGTACGGTGGACTACCACCTCATGAACAGATGTGATGTATTTTTCCCATTTAAATTTTAAATGTATAATAATAAGGTTAGATAAATGAATATATATGATATTTTTAAAATAATTATACCACTATAATTATTATATCACATATAAGTTCTTAATTTTCATTTCATGGGGGATACAATACTGTTTCTCTTATGTATGACAGATTACCGCCACACAAAGTTATGTGACTCGTTTTTTACTAACTATTTGCATTGAAGGTAATAAGAATAATTTTAATTAATATATGTGATATATAAGCAATAATAATGGATTTAGAAAACGTGATATATTATTTACCTTACTTTTTTTTCCATCTGTTTATAAAAATAGAAACAATATTCATGCGTACATACCACCAATAGTTTCCATGAATGGTGTAATCCATTTATTATTTCTAAATTTTATAGATTAATATAAATAAATATATAATGAATATATAGGATATTTATATCATTTTTAAAATCATGGATATTATTTAATCATGATAAATATAAAAATAATGAAATTATAAAACCAAAACATATATAAAAAATGAAGTAATTACCACATAAAATAGTGATTGTAATTAAGAATTGTTAATAAACAGGTGATCAAAGACTATAAGTAAATAATATATGATATGAGATATATGATTATGGTAATTTAATAAATATATAATAAACATATATTTATTATAATGAAGGTTCAGACACATATGATAGAAGTTGAACCTAATGTAAGGGTTTCTCATCTCACTTTTACATCCGTGATACATTTTTCATATTAACCACTTATTCATATATGTGATGAATATAATGCCATTTTTGATATGTTATATAATAAATATATTAATATTAATGGTATATTAAATTTTATTTTAAGTTATTTAATTTATGGGGCTTATGAATCAAATGTCACCAAAGTGTTATAGGTTTATTTGACAATCTCTTCATTATTCAGGATTGGTTTTGTTTAAGTCTCCTATAGGGGAACTATTTTTCATTTATATCAAAAAACCAATATATTTCCTTATTCTATAGTTATTAATGTATTATTAAAGTTATAATACCATTTCAATCCATTTTTTATAATTATTTAGAAAATATCTTTAATAAAATCAAACATCATTTCTCTCTTCGGTCGAAAATAATTTTCTTTGAAATAAAATGTTTCCTAAAAAATATTTCTAGAATGATTTTAACATTATATAAATGATTTATAAAAGAAAATTTTACCCAATTTTGAATTTTTATGAATTGTTTTGTAGGGGAACGTTTTTTCTTTTTCTTTTAGAGGATCTTTTTTACCATTTTTTCAAAAGTGTGAACGAAATGTTTTTTAACTTATACAGAATGCACTTAATTTAATATAATCATAAACACTAAATGTTTTAAATATTATTTTACTAGTTTCCATGTTTATTTTTAAATAAATTTATTTTAAAAATGTTTTTATATAATTTTAGTTTTAAAATGAAATTTTAAAAGTGAAAACCGTATTTTCATCATGAATGTTTTTAAGGGTATTTTCATGGAATTTATATTCATAACTTAAAAAAAACCCTTATTATAATTATTAGATACTAGGTATATATTTTCATGAAACCATATTTTGTTATTTATATGGATATTTTATGACAATATTTTCTAGGAATGTAATATTTTTTTACCATTCACCATATTACTTTGGATGGTTTATGATTATTTATCGGGGTAAGTATTAATATTTTGTATGTTAGTTTTTCAATAAAAATGTTTATGTTGATTATGTTTTAACCCTTTTATATTAGGAATGGATTTTTGTTATTAAGTGATGGGTGGGTCCCATAATTACATAGTCCCTCAATGCATCAGCTGGTCTTATGATACAAATCAGTTGGCTAAATTAAATGTATTTTTACCCATAGATTTAAACTATCTTATAAAAGGTTTTGAAGCTTTTTTTATGAATTAATAAATTATTTATTACCTAATTATGAAAATAGTTATTGATATCCATGTGATTATTCTATTAGTTAGAATATAGATAGATAAGTTTTCATGATCATGTGATTATTTATATGAATTTATTTGATCATCCATTATTCCTTACATATATTCTTAAGTTATTTTTTAAATAGAATGTGTTTTAGTAATTTAACTTTTTATATTTATTATAATTATTTATTCATAATAACTTATCTTGTATGCATATACTTACTGAGAATATGATATCTTCCCTTTATTATGTTTTATTTTCCCCAAGATACTAGAAAGTGTTTTTTGATTGGTATTAAGGGATATTTAAAATGGGATAATGAAATTCTCAAATTAAAAACTTTGTGTATTTAATATTTTTAAAATGTAATTTTAATTTCAAATATATATCTAGTTTACTAAGACTACTGAACTATTCAGTCCCTTAGGATGTGATTTCTTATATCTAGTTCTAATATAATAAAATAAACATTGTCTATGGGATACTAGGTTTGGGTTATTTACACCCACCCTTGAATATATAGAACTTAAGAATCATTTTTCTTGAGTATTAATTTATTATATTTTAATATTTTAAGAAATTCAAAGTGTTTCCTCTCCCTTGATTATAAAAGTACACCCATAATTTCTATTCATCACACCAATTGAGCCATCTAGATCAAAAAAACCATGAAAAATTATACTGAAAACATCACTAGACATGAATTAGAGGTGACTTTCTTCTTAAAATACCATTCCAAGGATCATTAACAAAGGATATAAAGGAGAAATAACGATGAAGAGGTTATCATCTTACATGAGATATTTCATATTATTTATTCTTACACCTCTAATAAATATTTAATATTCAACATAAAATAATATATTTAGTATCCTCAATACACTTAAATTTTATTATGATTATTTAACCACCATTATTATTCCTCCTTTATATCAAATGAGATGTGAAATTATCGCTCGTGCATACACGTGGACTACCACCTCCACGTAGTGATACATTTCATTTTCAGTCACCATCTTTCATGGATGGATATTAGGATGGGTTTAATATTTATAAATGATATTTATGATATTATTATTATTATTATTATTATTATTATATAATTATAATATAATTTATACCTTCTTTCCTACCAATATAGTTGATAATGATAATGTTGCTCATGCACATATGTGGACTACAACCTTTATGAAGTTATGTGATTTGTTTTTCATTTATGATTTTTATGGATGATAATAAGGATATATTTAATAAAAATTTATTGTATATTTTATTTAATAATGATTCTATAAAGATGAATTATTATTTACATTTCTTTCATTTCATTAATTGAAAATTGAAAATAATGTTCATGAGTACATATGGCCTACCATCTCCATAATAAGGATATATGTGATAACCCAATAATTCTCATTGGATTAAGAGTGAAACAAGTCATTACTTGGGATTAAGCGACACCCCTAAGACGAAAAAGGCTGGTAATAAATGCCGAAGGGTTTCAAATACAAGTGGGGGGCGATTTACCCTTTAAGAAAGAAACCAATAAACCAACTAAACATAACCAAACTATTCACTAAATGACACATGAACACAAGAAATACAACCCAAAAAATTCATGTATCTCAAAACCATATAAAAGTGTGAAAACATAGAAGAACAAACAAGTTCCAAAGTAAACAGTAGATAAACAACTAAAGACTCTCAATATACCACAAGACTCCATGCTCCCCAAGCTTCAAACTTCACAATCAATGAAAATACCAAGTACCATGAGGTAGTGCTAAAAACATGTTAAACATTAACTTTACCCCTATCCAAAAAGATAGCATCTGAAAAAGCACCATAGTACCAAAGCATGGGTGAGTATATAACTTAGTAGATAATTCCTAATGACTTTCCTACTCACGTGATTAGGATAGAAAAGTTAGCCACATTTATATAAAACAGTTTATATAAAACAATTTACTAAAATAATTTATAACCAAATATAAACAAGTTCCAAAAACCCTTTACAACCAAGTAAAAAAAAAATGAAATAAAACAAATTTCTAGAAAGTTTTTTTCCTATAAGAATAACTAATCAAATGTTAGAACCAATTATTCTTATAAATTGGCATACCCATTCCATAGTTCACAACAAATCTACACATGCATGCTTTGTTTGATAGTTCCATACTCATGAGCAGTCTCTCATCTAATTACCTTGTGTGCCAATGACACACACCCTCGATCTAGGGTCATTTACCTTGTACCCGAATGGTACCCATCCCTTATTAAGGGATTGTTAATCTTGAACTCACACCAACACCATTTGTTTCAAATATTTCCATTACAAAAAAACTAATTCAATAAAACTGAGATTTTATTGAATACCAAAGAAAAACCAATTTCAAAGAAACATTTAATTTCAATAAAAGTTGACTTTTTATTGAAAACATCTAATATAATTCATGTTATAAAAAGCCATAGAAATCCCCCTTTTTAAAATATATATTTTTAAAACAATGAGCAAAAGAACTTTACTTAAACACCAAGTTTTCCAGATTTCACAATCATCACTCAAAAAGGTTTCAAACAAGTGTTCAAAAACCAAATAACAATAAATTCAACACCACATATTAAATTTGAAATCATTCCAATCAGTTCTACTAAGTGGAGTAGAAAAATAACCCTTCTGCATTGAAGGTTTTGACAAAAATCTCAACGAACAAGGAACTCACAAGAAAACTGGGTCGATTATGCAAGAACCCGTCTTAGATCTATTCTCCTAGAAATATAAAGACTAAATCTAATCATATTTGGCATCCAAACACCTAGATATAACCATAACAGGCATAGATCTAAGAAACCATGATAAGAGGAGAAGTATATCTAAGTAGATCTAAGAAACTAATCAAGAAAGAAGAATAACGATCATAGACCTCAAGAATCTGGATTCGATTCAGCAAGGGAAGCCTTTGGATCACCTATGGATCAATGGGAGAACTTTATTTGGCCTTAGGAGAAGAAAAATCCCATATTATTACCAATTAGGAGAAAAAACGAGCCACTTAGAGGCAAAAACATGTGAGATCAATTTTTTTAGGATCTCACTTAAACCATCCACATGGTTACTTCCCACGGTTAGACAAACCATGCGCTAAACACGCATTAGCTACTGCCTAGACATACCCTCACATGAATTTATCACGTGGTATCCCCAACCATTCTCTAACCATGCTAAATCTATTGACTCAAGAGAACCATTTCACATGGTTTGGCCGCACGGTTAGGCAAACTGTGTACGCCCGTGTGACATCCATTTTTCCTAAAAACTACTTCTAAAGTTCTACAAACTTTCCCATCCATCACCCTTAAACTTTATAACCCTGAAAAAAATAAAGTAAGGGTGACATACCAGAAACTGAGGGTACTACATTCTCCCCACCTTTGGTCTTTCCATCCTTGTAAAGTAGAAAACATTCATTTCCCTGAAAGAGTTCCAGCCACTGCTCTTTCATTACCTTATCATGTTCCCAAGTCTCTTCCTGAATCTGACTATACTTCCATAAAACCCACACTAGACCGATGAGTTTTCCACACAAGACTTTATCTTTCTTATCCACAATCCTCAAAGGGATATATACCAATGACACATATAGCTCTAGGTAGACATGATCTTATCTGATCACATGGTCAGGATCAGGATGATACTTTTTCAATTGAGATACATGGAACACATTATGCACCGAACTGAACCTTGGTGGTAATGCCAACCGATATGCCACCTCTCTAACCCATTCCAATTTCTCTAAAGGGCCAATTTATCTTGTAGATAACTTTCCCTACTTTCCAAAACAACTATATCTAAGTCTTGTAGAGATTCTCAAGAACACATAATCACCCACAATGAACGACAATGGTCTTCGATGGTGATATTCATATAATTTATGATGATGATGATCTGTCTCTATCCTATTTCTAATAAACATGATATTTTTTTTGTTTCTTGGAGAAGGATCAGTCCAACTAGTGAAATCTCACCCATTTCCACCCAGAATAGTGGAGAACGATAAGAAAGCCCATACAATAATTCAAACAAAGCCATATGTATTGAGGCTTGATAACTGCTATTATATGAGAACTCCACTAAAGGTATATTCTCCTCCCATGAGACACCAAAATCCATTACACAATCCCAAAACATGTCTTCCAATGTTTTATCATCATCTCAGATTTACCATCCATCTGAGGATAATATGCCATGATCATATTCAACTGAGTACCAAGGGATTTTTTTAAGGATTTCCAGAATTGAGATGTGAACCTCAGATCTCTGTATGAGACTATTGAAACTAGTACTCCATGTCTTTTTACAACATCTTAGATATATATTTTGGATAGATACTCCACCATATGAGTTTCAAAAATTGAAATAAAATGGTCCGACTCGATAAGCCGATCGACTATCACCCAAATGACATTATGTTTCCGGACCATTCCTGGAAGACCTATAACAAAATCCATCACTATCTGCTCCCATTTCCACATTGGGATAGGTAAAGATTGTAACATTCCCATTAGTCTCTGACTTTATTCTTTAAGTTGTTGACAAGTTAAAAAATGTGAGATGAACTCGACCACATTCCTTTTCATGACACTCCACCAAAACTTCTCCTTTAGCACCTTATACATAATCTATGTACCTAGATGTAAATTCCATATAAAATTGTGGTAAGCATGAAGGATGTTTTCCTAAAAAGACATATGTACAACCATTCAATCTCTGACACAAAAAACTGAACTCTCATCAAGTTTCTAGCCCTCAATGGTCTCTCCACCATTGAGTTTTAAACTCATAACTAGACATTCTACATCATATGTTTGTGCCCATTTAACCATGTTTACCCAATCAAGAACAGGAGTATCTAAAAAGAAAACTGCAACATCACCTCATTCTTTAAATTCCACATGCATTTCAGCTAGGACCGACATCAACTGACATTTATCTAAATATTTTTTCTCCAATTGATCATATGAATTTATTCTCAATGCATCCGCCACTGAATTTCCTTTCCCTGATGTGTACATCTAGCCAAATTCAAACACTTGGAGGTATTACATCCATCTCCTTTTCCTTATATTCATATATTACTGTGAGAAAATGTGTTACAAGCTTTTGTGGTCAGTGAACATAATGAATTTCTCACCAAAGAGATAGTGTCTCAATTTTTTCAAAGCATGGACGACTGCAACTAACTCCAAATAGTGTGTTGGGTAATTCCTCTCATGCACCCTCAACTTCCTTGAACCATAAGCAACCAAATGATATCCTTGCATGATAACACAACTGAAACCTAATTCTAAAGCATCACAATATACCACATGCCCCTCTCCTCATTCTGGAAATATCAAGATAGGTGCCGATGTAAGATGAACTTTCCTCTCATGGAAAGACTTCTCGAATTCCTCTGTCCATTAGAACGGAGTATTATTCTTTTTCAGAGCTATCATTGTTGAATCTAGTTGTGAGAAATCATGTAAAAAGCATCAGTAGTAACCAGATAGACCAATAAAACTTCTCATCTCTAAGTCATTATTCATTGGTTTCTAAGAGAAAATAGATTATATCTTTTTAGGATCAATAGAAACACCTTTTTTAGAAATGACATAGCCTAGAAAGAATATTTATTGTATCCAGAAATCACACTTTGATAATTTGAAATACAAACGACAATATATCAGTACTTGTAACATTGTTTCTAGGTACTCCTCATGGTCATCCCTTGTATTTGAATACAACAAGATGTAATCCACAAAAACCATCACAAAAGAATCTAGATATTGCTGAAATATCTGATTCATCAAAGATATTAAGACCACTGGTGAATTCATCATACTGAAAGGCATGACTACATATTCTCAGTGGCCATATCTGATTCTGAAAGCTATCTTTGGATTATCCTCCTTCCAAACTCGCAATTAGTGATGTCCAGCTCACATGTCAATTTTAGAGAACCATTGAGCTCCCATTAATTGATAAAACATATCTTCAAGTCATGGAAGTGGATATATGTTATTTATAATAACTTGGTTAAGCTTACGATAATCAACACAGAGTTGAAAAGTTCCATCTGGTTTGTTCATGAACAAGATCGGTGCTTCCCACAGATACATACTTGGTTGAATAAAACTCTTTCTTTCTAGCTCCTCCAACTTCAATTTCAGCTCCCTTAACTCTGTCGGTGCCATCCTATAAGATGGAAGAGAAATATGACTAGTCCCCAGAAGGAGATCAATCGTAAACTCCACTTCCCTTATAGGTGGTAATCCTGAGAGGTTCTCAGGAAATACATTGGAAAATTGATCCATGATCGCTGGAAAACTATTTCCTTCTATCTCATCCATTGATTCCAAAGTCAACACCGCCAACTGGTAAGATATCATTCCCACCATTGGTGACAACAATCTATTTTAACCTTTCTTTACCATTATCTCTCCTATGAAGAGATGCTCGATGTCGTCCTCAGTTGTGAAACTAACTGTTCTCTTATAGAAGTTGTTGTGAGCCTTAAACAATGACAACTAATCCATACCCATGATTACATCATATGCATCTATGTGTAACATTAATAAGTCCCATTTTATCTCACCTTCATCAATAGTTATAACACATGTTCTACACGCAAAGGCTTGACATTATCTTTCACTGAGAGAAGTTTGCGGTTTTAAAATAGAAGGAATCATTTACAAATTTAAACATAGAAAATAAACAGCACGAGAAGCAATGAAATAATGCGATGCACAAATATCAATGAGCACTTTCATAAGGGTATAATTCAAAATAATTATACCTCTTACCATAGATGGTCTATCCTGATCATCGAAAATCATCTATTCATCTCCATACAATTGCTTCGTCACTACACTATTCTCCTTATTGCCTTGTTAATATTATCCTAGTTGAGGAGTCATGGTATTTATAGAATAACTATGGCTAGATCTACTTTTCTAATGAGACTAATTCTAATATCCTCACCCTGTCGAAGCATATGATGCTTGCGACGTTTGAGAAGTGTCTCAAGAACCTGACCTTGGAGCACTGTGATAATAGCACTGAAGGTGCCCCATCTTCTTGCAGTTATGGCAGGCTCTCAGTTGTTCTATACACTCTCTCTTTATGTGTTCAAGAAAACCACATTGAAAGAAACCTTCTTTTTTTTTGGGTTGTGGAGGATGGTTCACTGATCCAGCTATCGGATTCGGATTTCCACTTCCACCTTGAAAATAAGTGTCCCTTTTCCACTTGTTCCCAATGGTTGAGTTTCCACCATTTCTTTTTGGTACCATCATACCTCCACCCATAGATCTCGAGATATCATGTTCATCCATAGTCACTCTTTTCAGTATCTCAGTATAATCTTTAATATAGAGTACTACAATATTTGATCTAATATTCTACCGTAGACCCGATTCGAAGATGTGTGCCTTCAAGGATGCACTTGCCGCAACTTCAGGTGCCAAACACACTATATTCATGAATTTATCTACATACTTTTTCATAGAGGGACTATATTTTTTCAGGATGAACACGTTTGTCATTTTTTGGATCTTGAATGTCTGAGGATAGAGTTTTTTGTTGAACAATTATTCAAAATCTTCCCATGTAAGGCCTTTATCCAATTTATCCTGCACTACTAAATCCCACCACTGTCCTACAAGATTCTCGAGCATATACATAACCATATTAACCATTAGCTCCATCGGTGTGATGATGAAATCGAAGATATTATTCATCCTACAAAGCCAAACCTTTGCATTTTTGGGTTTGGCATCGGCCGAGAAGTTATGTGGATTCCGCTTCATGAACTGGATGGTATGGTCCACATGCCTTGGCTCATTCCATCGGTTCCCTATATCCATAGCTTGAAAAGCTTAGACAATACTCTAACCCAGATCTTGGTTCACTCGTGGTTCATGTTTAACCACATTTTCCCCAGCTTCTTCATGTTGGTTTCAACAATGCCTACTAGGTGCCATTTTCTAAACCAAAAACAAACTCCATCAATCTCACTCTCTAGTAACTAATGGCTTGGCATTTCAAATTCTATCACATCAACTATCACAACATTGTTTTCCAAAAGACCCTTTTCTATTCCATCAATTTTTTAAACCTCCATTATTTATTTTGAAAACCAAACCATTTTTTAAAATACACCCAATATCCTTATTTCAAAATTTTTCATTTGAAAACAAATTCTGCATTTTTAAAAAATTTACACCTTTCACAAAATCATAAATCATTACTAGAGACGAAATATGTAATCATTGTGGGAATTTATTCCTATAAAATTCATGTCACACTCATCTCATTGGATAATCCCATGAAAATGAGACTTCAAGATCATAGAAGTGTCTCCAAACACTCATTTACCCAACTCCCTAGTAATTTGAATTTCAACATAAAAGTGTTAGCTACATCCTTTAATGATATACATTTCACGTTCTCACAATCCTAATTATTTCTAACATTCTAACCACAAGAATAGACAAGAATTAATTTTAACTCCAAGACCAAAAAATTTGATAATTATTTGTTAGGCAAGGAACTAACAAGAAAATAACATTTATACCACAAAGGAAGGACCTGACTAATACCATTTGTAATGAACTGCTAATTCTCATTGGCTTGAGAGTACAATATGTCATTACTTGGCCTTTAACTAAATCCCCAAGATGTTAAAGATTGGAAATAAATACCTAAGGGTTTCAAATAAAAGTGGGTGATGATTTACCATTTAATAAAGAAACCAATAAACCAACCAAACATAACCAAACCATTCACTAAATGATGTAAGAACATAAGAAAGACAACTCAACAACTTCATGTATCTCAAAACCACATCAAAGTGTGAAAGAGAAGAAGACCAAACAAGTTTCAATGTAAATAGTGGATAAAAAACTAAAGACTCTCAAGATACCATAGGACACCATGATCCACAATCTTTAAGATCCACAATCACTGAATATCCCAAGTATCATGAGGCAGTGTTAAAAAGGTGTTAAACGTTACTTTTTCCCCTATCCCAGAAGATGGAATCTAAAAAAGCACCAATGTGACAAATCATGGGTGATTATAAAACTCAGCAGGTTTTTCCCAATGACTTTCCTACTCATGCCACTATGATAGAAAATTTAGACACATTTATATAAAATAGTTTATATAAAACAATTTACCAAAATAGTTTATAGAAAAATATAAACAAGTTACAAAAACCATTTACAACTAAGTAAAAACAAAATGAAATGAAAAAAAATCCAGAAAGTTATTTTCCCATAAAAATAACTAATCAAAAATTAAAACCAATTCTTCTTATCATTTGGAATACCCATTACATAGTTCAAAACACACCCACACATGCATGCTTCATTTGACAATTCCGTACTCATGAGTGGTCTCTCGTCCAATTACCTTGTTCCCAATGACACACACCCTTAATCTAGGGTCACATACCTTATACCCAAATGGCACTTGTACCTTATTAAGGGCCTGCTAATCATGAACTCACACCAATATCATTTATGCCAAATATTTCCACTACCAAAACAAACCACTTCAATAAAACTGAGCTTTTATTGAAAACCAAAGAACAACCAATTTCAAAGAAACAATTAATTTAAATAAAACATTTTCTTTTTATTGAAAACATCTAATAAAATTAATGTGCTAACAATCCATAGAAAAACTATTTTTAAAATCCATATTTTAAAACCAAGAGCAAAAGTAGTTTACTGAAACACCCAATTTTCTAAATTTCACAACCATCACTAAAAAAGGTTTAAAAAAGTGTTCAACAACCAAATAACAATAAATTAAACACCAAAAATTAAATTTAAAATAATTCCAATAATTTCTACTATGTGGAGTCGAGAAAGAAGCCTCCTACCTTGGAGGTTTTTACAAAAATCCCAACGAACAAAGAACACATAAGAAAACCAGGTTGATTCTTTAAGTACCATCCTTAGATATCTTATCCTATAAAAATAAAGACAAAATATAATCATATTTGGCTTCTAGACACCTAGATCTACCCATAATTGGAGTAGAAATAAGAAAAAAAGAGAAGATGAGAAGTAGATCTAAGTAGATCTAAGAAACCGATCAAAAACTAAGAAGAATGATCACATACCCCAAGAATATGGATTCGATTCAAAGGGAAGCCTTCAGATTGCCTCTGTATCAATGGGAGAACCGTCTTTGGCCTTAGGTGAAGCAAAATCCTGTGTTATGGCCACTTAGGTGAATAAACAAGCCACTTTGAGGCCAAAACGTGTGAGATCCATTTTTTTAAGAACTCACTTAAACCCCTCACACAGTTAGTTCACACGGTTAGACAAACTGTGTGCTAACCATGCATTAGATACTAACCAGGAAGACCCTTGCATGAATTCCTCACATAGTATCCCTAACCATGCTCCAACTGTGCTGAATATACTACCTGAAAAAGACCATTGTACACAGTTTGAACGCACGGTTAGGCAAACCGTGCACTGCCCGTGCGACTTCCATTTTCCCCAAAACTACTTCTAGAGTTCTCCCAACTCTCTCATCCATCACCCTTAAACTTTATAGTCATGAAAATCATCAAGTAAGGGTTAAATACTAGAAAACAAGGGTACTAAAATGTATATACTACCCATAGATGTATTTTACGATTATTATTAATAAAATTATGGGTACTCACATATTAATATAATTTTCTCTATTTCACGAGGTTTTGATTAAAAAATTACCAAGTGGTATGAGATTTATGTCATAATCTCATTGTTTATAAAGATTTTTCATGATTTAGTTTCTGATGATAAATTTCATAACCTATATCTCAAGAATCAAAAGTATTTTTTTATCTTATGATCATTTCTAGAGATTACATGTTTTCCTTTCATTTCCCTCTCTTTAATAACTCAAGAGACTGAAATAATGTTCTTAAGGAAAACCGAATTTATTTCCCTGTTACTTTAAAAATTCATTTACTTCCATATCCATGTTTTATAAAAGAAATTTCAATAATTTATTTTTTATATTATCCTATTATTTTTTAAATCTATTTTTTCTATTGATTTAATTTTTATAAAACTATTTGAAAGAAATATTATTATCATTTTCCAAACATGGTATTTTTGTCTTTTTAACAAAAATGAAAAAGTAATATTTGTTTTAACATATATGGAATAGATATAATTTCACAATATCATAACCTCTAAATGATTTAAATCTACCTTTATAATATTCAAAGTTAATTTTTAAAAAAAATTCATTATAATTTCCGAAATTATTAGATATAATTATGTGATTTTGAGTTGAAAAGTTTATTTTCCTCAAGAAAGGTTGAACATAACTTTTAATGGAATTTCTCATATATGATAACATCATTTGATGTTACTTATGATATATTGGGGATATTATCCAATTATACCATCCAATTTAATTATTTGGATGACTTATGATGATGATTATTTAATGATGATTCTATGAAACTCATTTCTTCCCCACATGTTAATTAAGTTATAATAAAAAATTTATGAAACCAATTTATTTTCCATGATATATGATATAATTAAATGATGAAATTATAATTAAATTCATTTTCTTTATATGGGTTATGATATGATGAATGTTCTATGAACTTTAGAACAAATATATATGATCTTCATTATGTGATGTGTGGGACTGAAATTATATATCCCCCTAATTCATTTGGTAAATATAGTTACCTCATGAGATAATATATATTTGAATATAGAGTGAACTTAGTTTTTTAAGGTGATATATACATTATTATAGTCTTTTAAGTATACCTTGATTTAGGAGATGATGGAATATTTAGCGAGTCTCTTACACTATGATAGTCTTAGCAGTGAGCCTTGACTAAGGAAATGATTTTCTATGCTTATTTATATCAAAAAAACTTATGTATTATGTTAATGTTATCCTTTAATGACTCTTGTTCTTTGATTTAGATATGGTTCATGTATTAGGAACTACCAAGACTTATTCTATAAATCAATATTATGATCTATGATATTCTGGGAATGTTTTTGAAATATTAATCTCATGTTCTCATACCCTTATTCACACAAAATTATTATGTGGTCATTAATATCCCTATTGTTTACCCTTACTGAGCATTTTAGCTCACCCTTTCTTATGTTTACTTTTCCTAGGTTATGAATAAAGGTTTGAAGTATAATATGTCTAAGAAGGATTATATTTATAAATAAATTCATGAGAGATTATGTAGATCTCTTATGAACAATTTGTTTATGTATCCTAATTTATAAATACATTAAAATTATTTTATTATAGTTTGCATGATAATTTTATGTTTTAAATATTAATCTAATAAGATCTAAAATTTATATATGAAAATTATGAATTGTAATAAATCTCCATCCTCTTTGATGATGGTTTCCCTTATATTCTTCCATTTTCTTTTTCCACCAATGTTCTTTTTTTGGAAACCTAATTATGTGTTATCTCATGCGTCCTTCATATTTTCATTTTTCTCTTTTAAAAAGGAAATGTTTTTACTCTTTTTAATATGTGTTTTAAAAAAAAACGTATTATAAAATATTAAAAAGGTATTTCATTTTATAGTCATATGTTTTATCTTTAACTGCACATTTATTTAAGGTAGTATTTATGTATTTTTCAAGGATCCACTATTGGAGATTCTTTTATAATTTAAAATTCTTTAAAAAAATTCACTTCACAATTATTAAAATAACTTTTGAAAGTGACCCATAACTTTATCATTTTATTATAATGTTAAAAATGTTATCTAAAATATATTTTTAGGATTTTTCCATGGGAACACATTATTCTTCCATTATGACCATTAATTTCAACAAATATTCATTTCTATGTTTTAATTTTTTTATAAATAAACCTAATTCATAATTATTTTAAAATTAAAAGGAGTGTTTCATATTATTTTTCAAAGTGATCAACCCAATGATATTAAAAAGGTATTTTTCATCGATGTAAATATCCTTAATGCACATTATATTACATTTGGGATATGTTCTTATAACAGTATGCACCTTATTTATTTAGATGGATTATGAATTTTTCTAGGCACATCTTAATAAAACCCATCTCTTTTACATGGGTTAATTATGTGATGTTTTAAATATGAATGTTTTCATATTCCCATGGAATAGAAATATATGGATGATTATTATTAATAAGTGAGGTTCTATATCGCTATTTAATTATTTTGTTGAAGTTATATATCTCATGATCTCAAAAATGGTACACAATAAGTACCCCATGCCCTAGAGGTTAAAAAGCTTGTTATCCCAATCCCTAAAGGGTACAAAAGTTGTTTTACAAAACTAAAGAGGGTACATAGGTTGTATCCCATGGATAATAGGTTACATGAGTTTTTATCCCAAGCCTAAGAGGGTATACAGTTTTTTATCCTTGGCCAAATTGGGTACGTGGGTTGTTATCCAAATCCAAAGAGTGTGCATGGGTTGTTAGCCAAAGCCCAAGATGTTACATGAGTTATTATCCCAATCCCACTATGTGATGGTAAACTAATAATATTTTTTTCTTTACAAGGTAATGGTTTTCTATGCCTTCTATTATGCCAAATTTCTATGTTTTTTTTTATTTTATACTACAATTGACCATGTTTATTTTTTCATATTTTTATACTCGTATTCATTGTAATATGTTTTTTTATTTTAGACTATAGGGAATTCTATAATTCCTTATTTCTTATTATTATATATTATTTTTAATAAGATATTGCTCTGATGCTCATGTTTTCTCATATTCTTATGATGTTACACTTGATTATATATTAATAATTATTCCCCTTACCTAGAGTTTAAGATAACTCATTACTTATGTTTATATTACATGAGATATGAAGATTAGTATAACTTATAATGAGTATATAAGGGTTTCTCGAGTGGATTGATTATAGGCATATGTTCATAAGTATTGAAAAATAAGTTACTTATGTAGTTTATTATTAAAGTCACTAAACCTTCCATTCTTGGTATTGTGTCACTATTTGTGAGATATAATGCTTAAATTATTGGAAAGATATACAATAATGACATGTTTGTCTTGATTTATATCAATTCCAGAGGTTTAAAAAGTGTTTTTAGCACCAGATCCAAGAGTCCGGGTCTTGTGCACCTCAGTTGGTATCCGATAATGGTTTATCTATTTTTTATGATTCGTTTAGTTTTTTTTTGAATGAGATAAATTTAGTAAAAACCCTATAGATGAGTATAATTATATGATAATATCTTGAAATTTTGTAAAATTATATATTGTGTGGTTTCCTAAAAGTTACATCATATTCTGGAAACTAATAAGTGGATGTAGTTATGGAACTGATGCACCTTGGGGGTAATAAAATTCAAAAATCATGGTTAAGTATCAACTAATTATTTACTCAGAGAATGACGGGAAGGCCTTTGATTGCACACCTAACTAGACATTAAGGGGGAATATTCTTTGGAGAATTCATTTTTTCAATAAAGAACATTATGAAATATTTATTTCAGGAATAATTTGAGGGAATAGAATAAAATTTTTAAGAAAATACCACATAAAGAAAACAAGGTATAACTAAGAGTGATCTAGATTAAAATAAAAAAATTATAAGCTAACATGTTTTTTTCATAAAGTGAGACATATTGAGATTATATTTTCCTGAAATTATTTATGATATTTCCATTATTATGTTATTATTGATCACTCATGAGTAACAATTTTGGTTTTAAAAATGGATAGAGCTAGTAGGAACTAAGTTAATAATAAATGTGATCGAAAATGCAGTAATTTTCTTAATGAGAAACCAAATGGACATGATTCTAGTTTTGAAAATCATAGGGTTATTATCACCCAAATATCTTGAGTTATGATTAAAAAAATTATTTTTATTGGAAATCTGGAGACACCAGAAAAAGATAGGATTGAGTTTCATAGAAGATCGGGTGATGAATTTGATGATGGAAACTAGATTATACTTCATATATGTTGAAAATGTGGGAATATGTACCCAAGGGAATATTTGAAAGGAAAAAGAAAGTGTTACAAGTTTAAAAGGACTGGCCATCAATCTTATGATTCTAGAGATGGGGTGAATAATTTGATCAATGAAATGAAGTTGAATAATGTAGAATACCTAAAATATAAGGAGTTTAGGAATTATGAAAATAGATTCCCTAATTCAAGGGCTAAAACGTATAATAAAACTCATAAACCTCCTAATCTAGGATAATAAGGGAAATCCTATGCAAATAAAACTACTTTTTGTTGATAATGATAGTTAAGTGGTGCAAGTTACCTAATCACAAAGGATGTTTAGAAAAAACGATTAAAAATATAGTAATGACCTATTCTATGTGAGAAAATATGATTACCAAGTTTTTAAGGTTGATATATCTCTATAAGTTATATATTATATTGTGTCTATATTTAAAATACCCTAACCTATTTTTGTTGAGAGAATTTAGCACCCCAATATTTTGGTATATATTTTTAGATAGCTTATTTAACACAAAAAGCCAAAATAAAAAAAATACATGACATATTAGATGAATATTATTAATAATATTGTAATAATATTAAAACCTCTAGTGAATAAAAATATATTTCTCAACACAAATTACTTATAAGTAGGGAAAAATAATTATTACAATTTAATGTTAAAAAGGATTGTTCTTTGTCAAATAACTATTTTTAAAAGTTATTTATATTTTATCATAACAAATAAAATTTAACCTATTTATACTAACTAATATATTAATATCATTATAATTTTAAATTTATATGAAGTAATATTAAAAATATATAAAAAGATCATTTTAATAAAATATTTATTTTTATTAAATTTTTTTATATTAATTTAAAAAGTAAACTTATAGATTTTTGAATATAAATTTTATAAAATTAAATTAATTTTTTAATTCATAAACTCATAATTAACTTAGGGTGAATTTTTTATATTTTTTTGAAGAGGTTGAATTTTGGGTGAATAATAGAAAATACTAATTTTGAAAATGTTGTCACTTTTATGGAATTTTTATATTATAATAATTTTTTCAAAATTTTATTAAACCTCTTTTATATATGAAATATATATTTAAAAATTAAAATTAATCATTTAAAAATAAAATATTGACTTTATAAAACAGATGGTTAACATTTTAGAATATTAAGTAATATTTTACTATAATAAAAACAACTTTTGGTTTATTTATTTTAAATAATTATCGATGAAATGGAATTTTATTTTGTATTTTTTAATAAAAAATAACTCATATATGGTTAATAATAAACCAATTATAGTCATATAAATAAAAAACATCGATAATTTATCTTAAACATAAAGTTTATGCTTAAAAATACAGTTTTTCTACAAAGTGGTTTTTACATGTCACATGTGCTAATGTTAAAATTAATTTTTTATTTCACACATATATTTTATTTGGTAAAATATATTTCATATTTTTAATCAGTTTTTAAAAATTAGGTAATTAGTACCATTTTGTTTTTATGAATTAAATATAAATTATTTAGTTTAAAATTAATTTCCATAGTAAAAACCAAAAAATGGTAAAAGTGAAAAATATAATAGTAAAAGACTTAAAAAAATATTTAAAAAATTTGTTAAAATTAATGGTTGAGGTATTAAAGACCTAAAATCATCCCTAGATTCATTATTATTCACATTTTATTCATATTCCATATGAAACATGTTCTCTATTTATATTAAGAATTTACATTTACAAAAATTCCATTCCGCTAACCTATAAAATGATCTCACCTAAACCACATATATCCAATAATTATAATTAATTATCCTGAAAAAATATCATCTAGTCTCTCCAACACTCCCTCACCTCATTCTAGAATACTTTTCCATTCCAAAGACCATGTTAAGGAGCTTTAAGATGCTACCCAATTGAGAACATCCAAAGAGAGTGGTAATGTTCTCAACCGAGATCTCTTAATTCTCTATTTATTCTACCCTATAAAACATATTATATACATTAATGTATGATAATATACTTATTAATAATATGGTTAAATATTATTATAATAATGGGATATATATTTCCAACCTTCCTCTAAAACCATTTAGAAAATAAAGATGTCGTCATGTGTACATGCCGACTACTGCCACCATTAACAATGTGTTTGAGTTTTCATTACTTCATTACATATATGGTTATAAAAGTATATTTAAGTTATTTATAATATATTTAAAAAATTATTTATATTATTAAATTATTAACCATTCCCTATCATCCTCTTGATGGAAAACGAACGCATCACCCATTCATATGTGTAGCCTACCCCCACCCCAAAAGTGTTTCATTTCATTTTTCAATATAGTATTTTTATTATGTATTAAAATATATTAAAATATAGTTAAAAATATTAATAAAATATAAATAATATCATTATTATTCTTTAATAATGATATTATTCCAAATGAATCACTTTCTTAACCATACCCACCCATAGATTATGGTTCATTCTTTTTTGGGTTGGTTTAACCACCCACATGAACAATGATATAATTTTTTACCAAGGGTAACTAAGGAAACATAATTAATTTTGATATTGCTCAGTAATAAGTAAAAAAGTATTTTTTGGTATTTTAATGGTAATGATAATATCAACCCCATAATGAAGATACCATCCCTCATTCTTGAAAATTTCTAAAACAAGCATGTCGCCAACTTCATCATCTGGAATAATAAATAAAATAATTAGGAAATAAAATTAGAAAATTATATATAATTATAAAATATATATAATATTAACTATAATTATCTTTTAATGATTAACTTTGAGTCTATAAATAAGAATCTAAACTTCCATTACGAAGCTATAACTAAACAAATTGTCCAATATAATATCATCTCATGTTGAAAATAAAATATAACTAACAAATTTATTAGGAAAAATCGATTATAAATTATGTTTATAAAAGTTTATAGTAATTAATAAGCTTCTTAAATATGTGAATAATATATATATTTTTTGTATTAAAAGTTATATCATGTTTGGAAAAGTGGGATTATAGTTGAGGGGTGATAACTCAATTATTATTCTTAGAGTTATGATTATTATTTTTGAACTTTATTATTATAAGTTGGGTATTTTATACCCTATTATTCTATTATTATTTATTTTCTATTTATTTTATATTTATTTAAACTTCATTCATATAAAATCCCTTTAAATTTATTTTTCCTTCAAAATATGATGATTGTAATTATTTTTCATTACTCAATTTCATTTCTTTGAATTGTAAAAATTATTATTCAAAAACATTATTATAAGTTTATTTATTTTACCCTATGATTATATAAAATTATAATATCAATTTCTTTATTATTTATTAAAAATTATTTCTTATTAATTACTTTCTAAATGATTATAACTTAAATGATTATAATATTTGAAAAGGGTTTTTTTCTTAACTCAACTTCTTTTTTTGAGTGATAATGATTAATTTTTAAATATGTTTTTAAGATGGTTTTATTATATAATGATTATAAGCTACCTTATCTCTCTATTTAAAGTAGAAATTTTAATTAAAATATTTTATATTAGTGAATTACATTGAAAAAAATTATAACTTTGTTAATAATAATCCTTAAACCTTTTTTTACGACGGGTTTTCTTCCATGTCCATATTTTCTATTCCTGCCAATGTTATCCTTTTTTGAAACCTAATTATGTGTTATCTCATTTTTCCTTCATATTTACCTTTACCTATTTACAAAATTAACTTTTATTAATCTTTTTTAATATTTTTTATTTCAAAAAAGTTATTTTAATATATTAAAAATGTTTTTCCTTTCATAATCATATGTTTTATCTTTAACTCCAATTTTTCTTAAGAAAATATTAATGCCTTTTTTTGGGCTATATTATTAATGATTATTTATTTAAAATAATTTTTTTTATATTTTTTCACATTAACTTTTTGAAAATATATTTTTAAAGTTACTTATTCCTTTTTATTTTCATGATAATGCTAAAGATTTTATCTAAAATAACTTTTTAAGTATTTTATTTATGAACAAATTATTTTTATATATTATTCCCATTATTTTCAATTAATATTACTTTACAACTATTAACATGTTTTTTCTAAATAAATCAAATTAATAATTGTTTTAAAATGAAAAGGATTATTTTAGCTCATTTTTCCAAGTGATTTACCCATTGATCTTGAAGAGGTATTTTTCATTTATGTAAACCTAATTAATTCCCCATACATTAAACTGGGGATATGGTCTTGTACAACCATAAACCTTATTTCTCTAGATATATTATTAAATATTAAATAAAATATTTCAGGAAACCAATCTATTTTTCATAGGTTAATTAAGTGATTTAAATGTTAATTCTTTCATGTTTTTAACACAAAAATGAATATAGATTTTTATTGATGAGAATGGTCCTATATTGTGAATAAATGAATTTGTTGAAGTTTTATGTGTCATGAGATAAAAAATAGTAAAAAGGTAGTATCTCAAGAGAAAGAGTGTAAAGGGGTTGTTAGGACAATTCAAATAGGGTACACAGGTTGTTATCCCAATCACAAGAGGGTATATGGGTAGTTATCCCAATCCAAAGAGGTTAAGTTAGTTGTTATCCTAAGCCCAAGATGGTATAAAGGTTATTATCCCCATCCCAAGAGGGTACATGGATTATTATCCCAAGACCAATAGGGTACATGTGCTATTTTCCCAAGCCTAATATGGTACATGCGTTGTTATCCCAAGACTAAGAGGGTACACATATTATTATTCCAAGACCACTATGTGATGGGAATTAGGTTTTAATGTCTAGTCTACTAGGTTATGATTTCCTATAATTTAACTTATGCCACAATTATATATTATATGATTATGTTATTCTACCATGGATCATTTTTATTGTTTAATTTTTCTATACTCCTATTCCATGGCATATGTTTGATTATTTGAGACTATAATCCATTATATTTTTCCTGGTGGATAAATTTTATAATTATATGATCATTTTAATAAAATAATTACCTCAACTTATGTTTTATCATAATATCATAATATAACCCTTAATTATATGTTGATAATTTTTGCACTTACTCAGCATTTAAGATCACCCATTTTTTTGATTCCCCAGGTTATGAAGATGAGTATGAATATAACAAATCTAGAAGAAATCCTAGTGTACGTCAATTATAGGGACTTTATAGTGACCCTATTCTTCAATACATAAATATTAAATAATTTTAAATTGATATTCAATACATTTTAAGATAATACACACCTAAGGACCATAAATCTTTAATTTCATTAGAATCTTAAATATGAAAAAAAACACGTGCATAAAAGGTATACATAATTTTTGATTAAGTTCTTCACAAATAGCACCCTTCTTAGACATAACATACTTGAAAACATTATTCATAACCTGGGGAAGGGAAACATAAGAAATGGTGATATCAGATGATAAATCAGGGTAAACATAAGAAATTTCAATCAATGATCATAATAGAGAATAAAATATTCATAAGTACATTAGAAAATGATTAATATATAAAATAATCATGCCTAATGAGTCAAATATATTTATTATTAAAATTAGGTGTAATGTTTTATCAAAAAATGATATAATGAATAAGAGAAAAGAATCATCAATAATCAATCATGAGTAATTAAAACATATAATAATCATAATAAATAAGTATTTAACATGCACATAATCATAAAAAATAATTTCTATAGTTAAGACTCACTATAAATACTATCATAGTGGATTGGGTTCACTTCTCATTCCATCGTTTCCTTAGTCATAGTTTACTCTAATGACTATCTTATTAGAAAAACTTCCTTACTAAACTAGGTTCACTACCAATTACAATCATTATTATCACATGATGCATACTTCTTTCCATAGTTTATTATAGTGATATATAATTAGTGTTCCACAAATAACATAATGAAAACCAAACATATATGTTTCAAAAGATCATAAAACAATCATCACATCATCATATCATAACCCATGGAAATGATAAAGGTTTCTTAAATATTTCATAATAATAATAAACCATTTAGAAAAATAATAAATATGGTTCAATTAGATTATATTCAAATTAAATAAGGATAAGTGAAAAAGGATGTTGTTATAGATTAAAATACTTGTAAAAGATCACTGGACCATTTCATAAGAAAAATAAACTTTTTTATTTGAAATCACTTATTTAGAATATAAATATTTACAAATTATTTATTAAAATATTTTCCTTTTAAATATCCATGTAAACTTATAAATTAATCTTCAAATAAAATATTATTATTGGTGGTGAATAAAGTTAATCAGGTGAGGTACGTTAAAATGAAAATTCATTTAATATTTTTAGTAAAAAGTCATAAGCATGTTCTTTAGAAAACCAATGCATATTAATTTAAAACATTTTCTACATAAATTAAAAATGGGTAAAAGTTAATTTAAAAAATATTTTGATAATATGAAATATATTTCTTAAAAAATTTTAAATTAAATATGGACATGGAATTAAATATTTCCAACTGAAGAAAAAAAACAATGTTGATTTTCCTTTAAAATATTATTTTAGTCTCTTGAGTACTTAGAAAAGAGAATTTAAATGAAAAAAATAAAACCTATAAAAATAAATAGAGGATAATAAAATAAATAATATTTTTTATAGATATATCATACAATTTAGCCATCTTAAAATTTAAGTATAAACCATTACTATAAAAATGATATTGTAATACAAAACTTTTACCTCACCTACAACATTCTTTGTAAGAAATATAACCTCTTGTATAATAAATTTAAATTTATTATAATTCTATAATATAACCATAATCATAAATATAATACCATATATGGGTTTTTTACAATATTTCATCACCTATTCATTAACAAGCTTTCATTATCACCGTCATTTCATGGGTTAACTACTTCGTTTTCCATGTATCTTTTTGTTTGGCGGTTATGGTCCTTGCTCATTGATCTTGGTTATTTAATATACACAATTTTAATAATTATATAAATTTAATATATATTAATTATATACATATTTATAACCATTAATTTAAATCATTGATGAAAAATCAATTACATCACTACATAGAGAAGATAGTCTGTACGTACACATGAGTGACATTTCCATTTTTATGATAGTTGAAAAAAATAATGGTAAATATTAATTAATATATATAGAATTATTATTATAAAATAAATCTAATATAGAAATATTAAATCTATCATAATAACCATCCATGAATTTTGGTGGTGGAAAATGAGTAGTATCACTTTGTTGATGTTGTAGTCCATGTTGACACACAAGCGATATTTTCATCTCCCATTAGATTGAGAAGAGGTCAAAAATGGTTGTTAAAAAATCATAATTAAATATATGTATTTTTATGATAAATTATTAATCATCTTTTTTATGGATACAATATTTTTGGAGAAAGTATAAGAATAAATAAAATTGAAAGAGTTTGGTTAAGATATATACCTCTTCTTTGAGAGACCTCCTCTAGAATACTAATTAAGCCTGGAAGGATTGGTCTTAAGATAAGTCCATAAGATATATGATGAAGGGAATTATTATTTTTTGGTTTTTAAGTAGTTATTTTATTTTTTATAAAGATAAAATTTTATGAATAGGGGTATAAGTGGTTCCCATTTATATGTGAGGGGAGGGACACAAATGGAATTTGTTAAAATATTTCAATGATTTAAGGTCACATTCATGCGAATGTTTTTCCAAATGTCCATATATTAGAAGGTAGGAAAATGTAAGGTTTAAATAACATTATAAAATGTAAATATTATAGGTATGAGTAGAAATCCAACCCTTATATAATGTTTTAAACCAATGGTAAATTTATTCTTTCCTTGATCATGGTAACCTTTTTTACACTTTTACAATCAATATGACCATAATTAAGGTGAATATATTAAATTATTATAATAATAATTATTAAAAATATTTAATTAATCTTAATATATTAAATTTCTTTATTTTGGATAATTTTATCTTAATCAAGTGCAAAAAACATTAAAGAAAACCTGTTTTTAAAAATATGATTTTTTATGTGTAAAACTTAATTTACTTTCATTAATTTCCATATAAAAACCATAAAATGAATGTTAAAATAGTATATTGAAAATATAATATATTAATTTCATTAAAAACATTAATAAATATATATTAAATTAATTTATTAATATAAAAACAAATTGGGTGCAAAAAAAGTGTTTTTTTGAAAATGTGTTTTTAAACCTAAAAATAACTTATACCAGAATCAAGTATAATAATGATTCATATTTTATTATTTATAATTAAATGAGTATTATGTTACTTTAATATTATATTAAAAACATAATGGGATATTTACTTGATAAAAATGACACTTTTTACAAACATCAGTATTTTTCATTATTCACTGAAAAAATAAATATTTTTTAAAAAATCCTAAAAATTTACTTTCAGATATTATCAACATGATAATTTTAAAAAATGACATTAATATTCTAAAATAAAATTTATGATAATGGTATAAATTAATTTTAAATTTCACATGAAAAAATGTGATAAAAATTGTTTTTGTAACATTTTTTTAAAACACAAAATTACTTTACAGACAATTAAGTGCTTATTTATTATATATTAATTAATAAATTTGAATTAATAAAAAAATTATACATATTTTTCAAAATTTATTTATTTCTATTCATATCATTCAATTTAATGGATAATTTATAATGGTTTACTGTATCACATTTCATATAGACTTGAAGTTGCGTGTAAGGAAAGCTATCAAATACTATAAGTTTTATTTCAAAGGGAATAAATAAAAAATCTTGTAGTGTTCCATTATATCTCATTAAAATTAGTTTTTACCTTGAAATTATATCACTCTGGTATAAAAAATGATGATATCACTATTTATTTCAGCCTCATATTCCCACATAACGTCCTAAAATTTATTATTCCTCCAAAGAACTCTAACTAGGTGAGTAGTATTTTTCTATAAATCCTTATTTATAGGATAAAATATTTCTTCTGATTGTTCTTTATAGTAAATGTCATGGACTAATGATACAACCTACAAGTTTAGTATATGTTAAGGACTAAGTATGAGTTTACTTAGGATATATATATGAAACAAATCATGAACTTGAGATAGGTTTGATGGTAGTTTCAAGAGATAATCTATATTCCTTAATTGATCAAGAATATTAAAGGGAACATTACACCTAAGGAATAGATTTCCCTTCTTTCCGAATCGCATAAAATTCTTCCATGGGTAATTTCAATGGAAAACCTTCTCACTAAAATTGAATTTCAAATCTCACTAATTATTTTTAGTGTATCTCTTCTTCCCACTCTGTGCTTCCTTGAGATGCTGCTGAACTGATCTAAAACTCTTTTCCATTTACTCTATAAGATTAGGTTCCAATAGATTTATTTACCTATATTCATCCCACTATATTGAATTTATATTATCATTTCTATATAGGGATTAAATGATCAAGTAAAATAAATTATTATATAAAAACATGACTATAGATTGTGTTGATGAAACACCTTTGAAATATAGAGAATTTGATCACAACATATCCTAAAGCATAAAAATGGTTCTCTTAGGCTTTCCATATTTATGATAATGATAAGAAGTATTGAAACCCAACTCTATATCTAGATCTTGATAAATAATTATTTATAACATCATGGTAAATGTCTATTCCTGATAAGATATAATAAAATGTGGAACCCTATGAAACCTTATAACTATGTTAATGCATATCATGAAAAATTGATCAAGAGAGGAATTTTTTATAACATTTACTTGTGATAAATTTTTAAGGGGATCAAATATAAACCAAATAAAATTATTACCCTTAGAATTTTTAGGGATTCTGACAATGAAATTGATGGTGATTTTTTCCCTTTTCCATTATGTTATGGGTAGTGGTAGTAACAACACCATACAATTCTGTCCATCAATCTCAACTTTTTGTCATACTAATAACTGAGATATATAATTTACAATATCTATCTTCATGTATTCCCAATACAAATACTCATTCATACCTATATAAATATTTGCATTTCTAATATGAATAGAGAATTATGAGCTATGAGATTCTTCCAAAAGTTCCTTACTCATGTATAATATTTATGAGACACATACTTAGATTTAGAAACTTATCTTCCCATCATAATCAATTTTGAACATTGGAACATTTTCACCTTATTTTTCAGCTCTACTTCCTCATTTTATGTCTCTTTAATCTTTACATGGATAGATGATTGAACACTCCTTTGAGACATATTTTTTTATCCCCTTCTATTTTATAGTCCATCATTTGAAAATATATAAATATTGTATTTTTTTGATACTCATCATAGATAAGATAGAATGATCCTTTAAACTCAATGAATCAGAAACCTTGTTCTCTTTAGTAGCGTGGTATTGTATTGAGTAGTTATAATATTAAATCAAATCAATCCATATTCTAAGTCACATATTAAAACCTTTTTAGGTGAATATATACTTCAAACTTTTATAATCAATTTATTTGTCTCATCTTTCTCTGTATAGATAATTCCAATATGTATTTAATGAAAATATTACCATTGTTAACTCCAAATCATTAGTCAAGTAATTTTTATCATGAACATTTAATTGGAGTGAGCCATAATATCTCAATATATAATTATACATGATAAAAAATCCCAACCCTTTCTTCAATACATCACTATAAATCACAAACCCTTCTCCATTATAGGGTTGTTTGAACGCTGGTGCACTGACTAAACATCTATTTATTTACACGAAATTTTCTTTGACACTAATTATTCCAAATTAAATTAAACCTCTTTTGAATTATCTTAGTTAGTGTATTATTTGGTTGGGAGAAAATATTTATAGTGTTTCAATAATATCAAACCAATCCAAGAAAATGATGGATTTTAGTCACAATGGTTGGTTTGGGACAATTTTCAATAACTTATTTATTTTATGGCTCCACTAATAAATCTTCACTTGAGATTATATAAACCACAATGAATATTTTTATTTCCAAAATTCACACATGGTAATTTTTTCCTACAAATTCATCTTTCTTAGGATCTCCAGTGAATTCCCCTAGTAATATTCATGCTCTTACTTTCTCTTGGAATATATAATAATATCATCAATAAAGGATACCATAAAATAATAATGGTAATCTATAAAGACATTATTAATTAGATGTATTAAGATATTGGGGACATTAGTAATACCAAATAGCATTGTGATAAATTTAGTGCTTCCTTAACTCAATTAAATGGCTGTCTTTGGCATTTATTAAATTTTTACCCTTAATTGATTGTAACCAAATTGAATGTAAATATTTGAAAATTATTTAGATACTTTTATTTGATAAAATAAATCATCATTATAATGTAGAGTATAATTATTTTTTATTTTGAGCTTGTTAAGTTCCTAATAATCAACACATAGTTGCATTGATCTATTTTTCTCCTCAATAAAAAGAATATGTACACCCCAAGGTGATATATACGGCTAAATTAATCCCATATTAATATTCTCCTTGGGATGCTTGTTCAATTACTATAACTCAACAGGGACCATTTTATATGGAGTCTTTGAAATAGTTGTAACACTAGGTATAAGTTATATTGAAAACTCAACTTCACAATTTTGAGGAATACTGGGTAACTATTTTGGAAATATATCAACAAACTCATATAAATTAGTAATATCTTTGATGTTTAGTTTCTCTACAACCATATATGATAAATAATCCCTCTTAATGAGAGTTAAGACCTGTCAAATGGATAATTTCATATTTATACTTTCATTATATTGGTTTGGAATATCGAATGTGACTTTCCTTCCAAGACAATTGATATTAGATTTATATAAATAAATCCTATTAATTCCAAAAATTTGATAAAATTCAACAAGAGGAAGAATAAAATTATTTTTAGGGAGAACATTACCATAATATTAAATCAGGGAAGATTCATAGATTTGAGATGCAATAATTATACCATTAAGAGTTTTTATTGGTATTTCAATATATAATATCTAAGTATTGGAATTAACATTATTTGATAATTTTTATAATTTACATGAATTCATATAACTAATCTCAAATAGGTTTCTTCAACATCTTAACATACATGTAACCACATCAATATTATCATTCTACCACCAATCCCTTAATAATACCAAAATGGATAGCATGATCATCAAGAATCATTAATTTGGGTGATTAATCATGAAAAATAATTTATAGTATATCAAAATCATAAAACCTTATTTTTATCCTATGAAACCTTTGGTTTAACCATGGCCATACATTTTTATCATCTATTCAAATCCTTTATAATATTTTATAAAGAAAATGTGATTTAACCTATTAATATCCCTTGGAAGTGTCAAACCTGGTGTAAAGTAAATGAACATTTTCCATGCACTATACTAAAGGATAAGATATACTCGACCAACTCTTTTTTTTGTCTATTACTTATATATAAATCTATTCCAAAACCATGTCCACTTATAGTATCTAGAAGGGGATGATTAATTATAAAAACACACTCCTATCTTTACTATAACTTAAGATGTTATCCTATAAATAGTCTTATCCCAAGGGTTATAACTAAATGTTTCTCATACTAATTTCAAAAAATTACTAAACATTCCTTTGACACCAACTACAATAACCCATACTTTTCACACATAAATATCACATAATTTTAGATAAATATTCAATACATTCCACAATAATACACACTAGTAGACCATAGGGGTTTAGTTTCTTTGGAAACTTGGATATATAAACAATTAGTACATAAAAGATCTACATCACTTACAACTAATTTCTTCATAACTATCACCCTTCTTAGACATATCATACTTTATACTGTTCTTTAAAACATAGGGAAGGGGAATATAATAATGGGTGAGATCAGATGCATAATAAGTGTAAACATAAGAGATATCAGAAAATAATTATATGTGATCATAATATATGCATATGGGTATGATAATATGATCAATAATTACACTAATAATGCCCAATCATTCAAAGATATTAAATCTTGAAACATGGTCTAAGGTTTTTAAAAAAAAATGACATAAGTCATAAGAGTGCGTAATTATCGATAATCAATTATTATACATTAAAACATATCATAAGAATAATACGTATGTTTTTAGAATTCATGTTATCATAGAAAATAATTTCCTTAGTTAAGGATGAATACCAAGACTATTATAGTGGATTGGGATTACTCCCCATTCCATCATTTCCTTAGCCAAGGTTCAATCCCAAAAATATATTATTGGACAAAGTTTCTTTCTAAATTTGGTTCCCTGCCCATTCCAATCCTTATTATCTCATGAGATATAATTATTTACCTAGTTAATTATAGGGATATATAATTCTTCTCCCACCCATTATATGATCAAAACCATACATATGTGTTCCAAATGATCATAAAATAATCATCATATCACCATATCATAACCCATAGAAAGGATATGAGTTTCAAAAAAATTTCATCATCATAATCCTAAAGTATCCTTATAAAGGATACATATTGTAACATTGGATCACATCCCAAATAAATTTTAATAATCATAGAGCATATTTTTATAGATATAATTTTCTTAAAATATCACTAGATCATTCTTGAGGAAATACCCATTTATTTGAAATCACTTAATTAGAATCTAATAATTTCAAAAATATTAATGAAAAAATTTCATTGAAAATAACAAAGAAAAAATATAAATTAATATTCATAATAAAATATTATTCATGATGGCTGATAAAGTTTTTTATGTGGTGTATGTTAAAATAAAATTTCCTTTTACATTGGCGGTTAAAATACAAGAGCACCTTGTTGGGAAAATGAAAAGAAGATTATGTTAATAAAATTATAGAAATTAAAACATGGGTAAAAATTAATTTAATAAATATTTGTATAATAGTAAAAACTTTCTGGAAACATTTTAAATAAAATATGGACATTTTTAAAAAATATTCCCAACTAAAGAGAAAAAAAGGCTGAATTTCTTTAAAAATATTATTTCGTTATCTTGAGTATCTTAAATGGAGTAAAATGAAAAGAAAACATGAAATATTAAAAATTAAAAAGTGGATAAGAAAATACATAAATTTTTTGATTGATATATCATATAATTTCATCATCATTAAATTTAAGTATAAACAATATCAGTAAAAAAGATATTGTAATATGAAATCCTTACATCAAGTCTGTCTTGCTTTGCAAGAAATCTAAAATTCTATATAATATATTTAAATTTATTATTATTTTATAATATATCCAAAATAATAACTATAATAACACATCTGATTTACTTATAATATATTATCACCCATTCATTAATAATCTTCCATTATCATCATTATTTCTAGTGTTAACAGCTTCATTTTTTTATGCATGTTTTGGTTCATCGATTTTGGTCCTTACACTGTGATCATGGTTTATTCATTTAAAAAATATTAACTATTATATAAATATCATATATATTCATTATATACATATTTTTAACCATTAATATAAAGTATTTATGGAAAATGAATTACATCACTACACATAGATGGTTGTCCATATGTACACACAACTGGATTTTCCATTTTTTGATGGATGGAATGAAAGAAAAATAAATATTAATTAATCTTTAAAGAATAATTATTAAAAAATAAATATAATATATAAACCATAAATCCCTCTTAATAACTAACCATAAATAAAGTTGGTGGAAAATTAGTCATGTCATTATATGGAGGAGGTATTCCACACATACGTACAAGCGATGATCTCACCTTCATTTAGATTGAGAAGAGGTGTAAAATGGGTTTTAAAAATAATAATAACATATTTGTTTTATTTATGATTTTATTTTCATTATTATTTATGGATACAAAAAGTTAATAAGAAGTATATGAATAAAAATAATTGAAAAATCTTTGTTAAGATCTATAACTCTTCTTTGAGAGACCCCAATTAGCTTACTCCTTATGCCTAACAGGATTGGTCTTAGGATAATACAAGATGATCTAGGATGAAATTAATGTTTATATGAATGTTTAGGACTAGTTTTTTTTGATATATAAGACTCAAAAGATGTGAATAATGGAGGAATGTAGGTTCCTCTTTATAAGTGAGAGGAGGGACACATGGAAAATATTAAAATATTTCATTAATTGAAGGATTCATTTATAGGACAGAGGATCCAAATTTCCATGTATTATAATTTAAGATAATATGTGGTTTAAATATCTTAAAAAGTAATAATTATATATTTTTGGTGGAAATCTGCCCTTATCTCATGGTTTAACCCCCTGGTAAACCCATTTTAACCTTAATCGTTTTAATTTTTTTTACTATTTTAACAATTCACTATGAAAAGAAGTTAAATATATTAAATTATATTAATTATGGTGATTAAAAAAATGAAACCCATTTTTCTATAGTGAATTTCTATAAGTGGACAAATTTTATTTTAATTAATCATGTCAACCACAAAGAGAACCCATTTTCAAAAAATGAATTTTAAGCATATATATTAATTTAAAACCATTAATTTCCTTATAAAAACCATAAAATTAATGATAAATTATTATATTGAATATATAATAAATAAATTTAATTAAAAAAAATTAGTAAATAGTGATTAAATTAATGTATTAAAATAAAAATACATTACACGTATAAAAACAGTTTTTTTTCCAGAAAAATGTGTTTTTAAGCCTGTAAATAAACTTATAAAAAAATTTATTATAGTTATGATTCCTATTTAATTAATTGGTTTATTTATAATTAATATATTATTAGGTTAATTTAAGATCAAATTAAAAGCATAATATTATATTTAGTTGAAAATAAATATTTTTTACAAAATATTGTATTTTTCATTATCAAAGGAAAAATAAATATTTTTAGAAAAATAATAAAATTTAACCTTAAGGAAATATCAAAATTATTATTTTAAAAATGATATTAATTTAATCATGTAAAATAGAAAAAAATTTATAACTTAATTATAATTATTTCATGTAAATATGTGATAAGTCATTTTTTTGAAAAAAAACATATTTTTGAAGCATAAAATGACTTTACTAAAAATTGGGTATATATTTTTTATGAATTAATAAATAATTTTAAGTTAATAAAAAAATTATAAATATTTTTCATAAAGTTATTATTATTTACACCTTCCAATTTAACGAGTAGGTTATAATGGTTTACTATATTGCGGTTCATATAGATTTCGGGTTTCCTATAAGGTAGGATATTGAATAATTCAAGATTTATTTCAAAGGAAATATATATAAAATCTTGGGGATGTTATAGACATGTTCAAAAGTATCATAAAATAATTTTCTTATATATCTGATCCTCAAAGATACTAAACCGTCCTTTCTTGAGATGTTTCCACTATTTTTGGTATTTAATTTGTAATGTCTCAAATTTTCTGCGTATTATTTTAAAATATTATATGAAATTATTTTGAGACTGGGCCTGAAGACGACACATAATTTCGAGGCCCAGTGAGCCTGGAATGGTGGTTTGAACTTTTTTTTAATGTGAGTCGGCACTTGTGCGCGACCGTGGAAGTTTCCAAACAGATGCCCAGATTAAAAATCTGAGGGCACCGTTGCGTCTGGGAAGACGAATTTACCTAACAATGAACCTAACCTCGACAGGAGCAGGTCGAGGAAAAAAGTTAATTTTCATAAATTTTAAGTAAAATAAAATAAAATAAATTTGCAAAGTTTGTCTTATTTATTTTTGGAAATATCTGCTGCAGCGCAGAGACGAGGCAGTTGTTTCAGTCATTAATGTCATGTCATTAATGAATTAGAAACAATAATGCTGAATCATTAATGCCATAGCGTGATGGGATGTCAAATACGTTTCCATTTTTATTAGGATAATTGATTTTTGCTCGTTGGAAATGATTGAAAAAATCTCTAGAGAATCTATGGAGCATTAGACCAGACTCTCAAAGACGAATGAAGATGGATCGAAGTTGGCAATCGTTGCGCCAACGAAGTTGAAGGATCTCGATGACAATGGAAGCGTGACCCTTTCATCAACGATTGATCCTTTCTTAAAGGTAGGTATTGTTATTTCATTAATTTTTCCCCGTTTTTGAATTTAAACAATGAAGGCAAATCAAACACGAATATGTTGATCTGCAAATTCGTACGTTCTTGCGGGAGGGATTTTCTTTGGGATGATTATGGGGAATTAATCCACGTTGATTTTTATTGTTGATTTTTTCTCTGTTTAAGCCTATTAACAGGGGCAGATTAGCACCGTGACAAATGACGGCGGAGGTTCATTCCTCAATTTTTGTTCAGTTGGTTTTCTTTCCCCCTTTTCTTATCGCGCGTTCTTCGCATTCTTTGTGGGGAAACGAACAACAGATCATTGCACACCCATCTTATAACACAATGATCCCAAACTAGAGATCCGACATCGCAACAACCCTACGGAGGTGTGAAGGCCATGACAGATGATGAATCGGCTCAGATTGGAAGAGGCCTTTCTTAGAGTGTTCTTCACACAGGAATATAAAAACATGTTTTTGGAGCCGATTAGAGGTCCAAAAATAATGGAAGTAGCCTTGTGGTGTCGGGGCGACCAAAACCTGGGTGTTCCTGGGTGATCGGACGATCAGATCGACGAATGGGGCATCACCAGAATCGTGACGATGAAGGCCCGTGTTTCTGGAAATTTCCAAAATACACGGCGTGTACTACCGAAAAACATGTCGTGTAGTACTGGTGGTAGCGACTAGGGTTTTAGGGGTCAGATAGGAATCACACGGCGTGCGACCTGGGTCACACGACATGTTGAACTTTCCTCAAAGCTCGGCGTGTATTTTGGGAAGTACACGGACATGGGATGATCTACACGGCGTTAGAACACGGTTTGTACAAAATGGCAGAGGCTGGTACGTGAGACTCGACATGTATCCCGGTGGTACACAGACACGGGATGAAGTACACGACCGTGTACTCCATCACACGGCCAGGCGAGACCAGTAATGCGGGTCACCCTATGTACTTATTACACGGGTTGGATTACACGGGTTGATGACTGTGTACGAGCACATGAACAGCATACACGGAACCAACCCCAGTCACTCGGACACAATGTGTGCACCGTACTACATGCCATGTACTCACTTTTCTACATGACCAGCCTTACGACATGGTCCGTTGTACACAGGCAGTACCCGGGGTCAGACAACACGACGTGTAACTTTTCTACACGCAGTGTACTTTTTGAAAAATGGCATGGTCCTCTTGTTCACCGTATCTTGGAAATCTTTCCTTTGGTTATTTCTCCTTATTCTTGTTCCCATAAAGGCCTGGCATTGTTTCCTCCTATAGGAGTATGATACCTTCAACATGAATTTCTGTGATATATTCGGTATCCCTTCGAGAGGACCGGAGCAAGATCCTCTATCCATTCCAAACCCTAGGTAGAGTCAGGCATCGACGTGACCAACTCTACCGGGTGTTGATCCTATACCTAGCTGGTGAATCACCAATATAGTGAATCCGAATGAGTCGCGGTATCTTCCATGGCCCTGGAAGTTATCCTCATCTGTGTATCGTGATCTTTCCCACTCAGGAGTGTGTCTCCCGTAATGAGTGATTCTATCTACCTTGATCTTACCACTCAAGAGTGTGTCTCCTGTAATGAGTGTATCTACCTCTCGTGACAATTAACGAAGAACAGTACCTCTCAGACGGACGTCATCAGATCTACCAGACTCATGGAGTGTGTTCTCCTGGAACGAGTACTTCGTGGAAATATTCAAACTGAATCCCTAGCAGGGTATGCAGTTGTGTGACCTGTCTCTAGAATACAGGTTTGGGATTTGAGTATATCTGTATTGTGATATCCTATTATATGTTCAGTAGACATATATTGTGTAGAGTTGATTGTGCCTTTCCTTTATGTACTTGCTTTGTGTTTTTCGGGTTCCTCTACTGAGTATTGTTATACTCACCCCTACACGGGCTTTGCCTGCACGTGCTGTATCTTTTGCAGACAAGCATCCATTTGAAAGAGTCAAGGGTGGACCAGGACAGGACCGAGCTTTCTGAGTTCCCTATAGGCCAAGGCGTTCCTTCAGCTACGAGAAGCAGTCCTGATACCTCGTTGTGTTTACATGTTGGACTTTGCAGTTTTTACACTCTTGTTTTTAGTGGGCTTGTATTCTGGCCTAGTTTACTTTTAGTACTTTACTTTCTGTCATACTCTGTTGGTTGGGTTTAGTTGTATGCATGCATTTTGTTCCTTAGTGGTTTTTAAATTTCAGCATTTGTGGGCTTAGAGATGTGTGCGTGTGTACCGTTTCTTGGTCAATGCCTCCCATGTAATAATATGCCTACTCGGTGCTCGTCACCATCCCCTGGCCTATTAGAGGCGGGCTTGGGGAGTCAGACAGAGAGAACCATTCAAGTTCTGGAGGTTATGTTTTGAGCATGTGTCTTAGACTTTGGTTTTAGTTGGGAGTACCACCTACCACTGGTGGAGTTTGCGTACAACAATAACTACCACTCCACCATTGGTATGGCACCGTTCGAGGCCTTGTATGGGAGACCCTGCCGGTCACCGCTTTGCTAGACCAACTTCGGAGAGTCAACACTCATGGGTCTAGAGTTGGTGCAAGCTACTATCGAGAAGGTGCAGATCATCCGGGAGTGGATTAAGACTGCACATTGTCGAAAGAAGGCTTATACTGATAGACGACTGAGACCTCTAGAGTTCGAAGATAGAGACCACATCTTTCTTTGGGTATCACCTCGATGAGGGTTATGGAGATTTGGGTGAGGTGGAAAGCTATATCCAAGGTTCATCAGACCATTCTAGATACTGTGTATAGTTGGTGAGGTGGCCTACCGCCTAGCTCTACCACCACAGTTTCATTGGTTACATGATGTCTTCCACGTGTCACAAATAAGGAGGTACGTGCATTACCCATCGCACGTCATCGACTTGGGTGAGTTGGACATCGAGGAAGGAGTGACCTTTGCTGAGTACCCTATAGAGATCGAGGATCGGAAAAAGAGTATCCATCATGGGCGATCAATTCCCTTGGTGCGCGTCCGGTGGCAGCTTGAGAATCTTCAGGAGAGCATGTGGGAGCGGGAGACCCAGATCCATGCCTAGTACCCACATCTTTTTGAGTAGACTTTGTTTTGAATTTTCGGGGATGTGTAATGCCTCATATTTTCCGTGTATTATTTTTAAATATTATATGGAACTAGTTTAAGACCGAGCCCGAAGATGACACATCATTCCAAGGCCCAGTGAGCCCGAAATGATGGTTTGAACGTTTTTTAATGTGAATCGGCACTTGTGCACGACCGTGACAATTTCCAAACAGATTCCCAGATTAAAAATCTGAGGGCACCGTTGCATCTAGGACGAAGACTTTACCTATGAACGAGGCTAACCTCGACCGTCAAGGGTCGAGGGAAAAATTTTATTTTCGGACGTTTTAAGTAAGATAAAATAAAATAAAATCGTAAAGTTTATTTTATTACTTTTTGAAAATATCCGCTGTAGCGTAGCGACAGGGCAACTATTTCAGTCATTAATGTCATGTCATTATTGACTCAGAACCAGCAATTCTGACTCATTAATTCCATAGTGTGATGGGATGTCAAATACTTTTCCATTTTTATTAGGATAACCAAATTTTTGCTCGTTGGAAATGATTGAGAAAATCTTTGGATAATCCACGGTGCGTTGGAGTAGAATCTTAGCAACGAACGACGACGGATCGAAGTTCAGAATCACTTCACCAATGAAGTTGAAGGATCTCGATGATAACGGCAGCACGACCCTTTCGTCAATGATTGATCCTTTATTAAAGGTAGGGGTTGTTATTTCATTCCTTTTTCCCTATTTTTGAATTTAAATGACTAACACAGATCAACCACAAACATGTTGATCCGCGGATTCGTACATTCTTACGGGAAAGATTTTCTTTGGGATGATTATGGGGAATTAATCCATGTTGATTTTTGTTGTTGATTTCTGCTCCGTTTATGCCTATTAATGGGGGTGGATCAATGCCGTGATGAATGACGGCGAAGGTTCGTTTCTCAATTTTTGTTCGGTTGGTTTTCCTTCCCCCTTTTCTTCTCACGCATTATTTGAGTTTTTCATAGGGAAACGAATAATGTATCATTGCACACCCGTTTTTCTATTCAACGATCCCAAACCGGAGATCCGACATCGCAACGACCCTACGGAGGTGCGGCAGCCATGCCGGATGATGAATCAGCTTAGATTGGAAGAGGCTGTTCTTCAAGCGTTCTTCACACGAGAAGATAAAAACATGTTTTTGGAGCCGATCGGAGGTCCTAAAACAACGAAAGAAGCCTCATGATGTCGGGGCGACCAAAATACAGGTGTTCTAGTGTGATCGGATGACCGGATTGATGAATGGGGAATCACCGGAATCACGACGACAGAGGTCAGTGTTTCTGGAAATTTCCAGAATATACGACATGTACTTCTGAAAAACACCCCATGTAGTACTAGTGGCGGCAGCTAGGGTTTTTGGGGGTCATAGAGGAATCACACTGCGTGTGACCCTGGTGACATGGTGTGTTGAACTTTCCCCAAAACACGACATGTATTTTGGGAAGTACACGGACACATGATAATCTACACGTCTTCAGAACACGGAGTGTACAATATGGTAGAGGCAGCTATGTGAGACTCAGGGTGTATCCAGGGGGTACAAGGACACAAGATGGAGTACACGACCATGTACTCCATTACACGGTCAGGCGAGACCAGTAATGCGGGTCACCCCATGTACCTATTACATGGGTTGGAGTACATGGGTTGATGACCATGTACAGGCACATGGACAGCGTACATGGAGCCAACCCCAGTCACTCGGACACGGCGTGTACACCGTACTACACACCATGTACTTACTTTTCTACACGACCAGCCTTACGATATTGGCCATTGTACACGGGCAGTACCCAGGGTTAGACAACACAACGTGTAACTTTTCTACATGCTGTGTACTTTTTAAAAAATGGCATGGTCCTCTTTTTCACCGTATCTTGGACATCTTTCGTTTAGGTTAGTGCCCCATATTCTTGTTCCCATGAAGGTTAGGAATCGTTTCCTCCTACAAGAGTATGATCCCTTTAGTAGGAATTTCTGTGATAGAGTCGACATCCCTTCGAGAGGCCTGGAGTGAGATCCTCTATCCATTCCTGACCCTAGGTAGAGTCATGCATCGATGTAACCAACTCTACCGGGCATTGATCCTCTTCCTATCTGGTGAATCACCAAGCCTATGAATCCGTATGAGTTGCAATATCCACCATGGCCCTGGAAGTGATCCTCATCTGTGTATTGTGATATTTCCCACTCAAAAGTGTGTCTCCTGTAATGAGTGCTTCTATCTACCGTGATATTCCCACACAGGAGTGTGTCTCCTGTAATGTGTGTATCTACCTCTCGTGACGTTTCCTGATGAACAATAATTCTCAGACTAATATCATCAGAGCTACCCAACTTGTAGAGTGTGTTCTCCTAGAATGATTTCTTCATGGAAATCTTTGAACTGAATCCCTAACAGGGTATGCGGTCATGTGACTTGTCTCTAGACTATGAGTCGGGGATTTGAGTATATCTGGATTATGATCTCCCATTATATGTTCAATAGAAATATATTGTATAGAGCAGACTATTCCTCTCATTTATGTGCTTTCTTTGTTTTTTTTTCAGGGTCCTATACTGAGTATTGTTATACTCACCCCTGCACCGGATTTTCCCTCACTTGTCGTGTCTTGTGCAGACGAGCATCTGTTTGACAGAGTCTAGGGTGGACAAGGACAGGACTGAGCTTTCTGAGTTCCCTACAGGCCGAGGCGTTCCTTCGGCTATGACAAGCAGTCTTGGTACCTAGTTGTGTTTATAGGTTGGAATTTTCAGTTTTTAGACTCTTGTTTTTTGTGGGCTTGTATTCTGGCCCAGTTTACTTTCAGTACTTTACTTTCCATCATACTATATTGGTTGGGTTTAGTTGTATGCATGCATTTTGTTCCTTAGTTATTTTTAAATTTCAGCATTTGTGGGCTTGGAGATGTGTGCGTGTGTACATGTTCTTAATCAATTCCTCCCATGTAGTAATATGCTTACTCGGTGCTAGTCACCAGCCCCTGGCCTATCAGAGGCGGGCTTGGGGAGTCACGAAGTGGTCCCCACTGGGATGGGTAGTGTCATAATTATTCTATTATGGAAATGATGAAAAATAATGATATATTTATCTTGTATTATATCAAATCCATGTTTAAAGAATGTGTTTTTTATACCATATCTAGGAGTTCAGGTTTGGGGAACCATAAGGGGATTTTAGGAGAATATCTAAACAATATCATTAAAGAATTCACAATGGCATTTTCAATATTGAACTAAATAGGAGTGGATGAGGAGAAATTTAAATGAAGAGAACTCCCCATCCCTATAAAAGGAGTGGAATAGGAATGGTCATATAACCTCTGATAATAAGAAATAAAAAAAGGATAAACTTAAATGAAACTTACTTAAAATACTCCTTTTTACCTTAAGAATCAATTTCTTATTTAAGTAAATTTATATAATAGGGAAAGTATCAAGAGAAACATTATATGAGTAGAATGAGAGATTTAAAAAGTTATGTGCATGATACACACATCAAGATATATAAGAGAATCACTTTTTAGTTTTATTCTACCAATGAATACTTGATAGTGACATGAATTTTCTTGATGAATCATATAGAGGATCATCATCTGATAAATTACCAACTGAAATAAAAAAATTATTTATAAGATAGATCAAAATTATTAATAATTTTTTATAAGATATACTATAACCAAAGGGCCACATAAGGTAAGATCAATTAAATCACCTTTTACTTTTATTTAGAAATCAATTACTAACTCCTTTGGTTAAGAAGATGTATAGTAAGAAATCAAGTGATCAAATCACACCAATAATGGTGTGTGATATTTATTCTTCTCGAAGTCATTATTTTAAACAATGTGATAATGTTTAGAAAAATAAAAGTTATGAAAATACTTATCAATATATATTATTTCAGAAATACAAAAAAGGAAGAAAATATTGTTCCCAAGATTAGTATGGGTTTGGAAATTAACAACATTAGGGCATACCACCATTCCAAAACCAATATCCTTAACCTCCACCATTCCAAAAATCTTTTATACAACCATATAATAAATCAACCATAAAATTACTACTCATCCAACTAATAAATTTTAATTACCACCCTAAATATGTGAATAACCACAAATAGAGAACGAATTATATTGAATAATTAAAGAGTTGGAGAGTGAGATGAAATAATTGAAAAATCAGATGGAAATTTTATTTAAAAATACGATAAAAAATATTGGGAAACTATGAGTACAATCCATTATAATGGACATAAGTAATTTGATTATTGTAATAACTAAGAGTGGTAATGAAATTCAATATTACCCAAACCCAGTTTTGGAAAACCAAAGTCAACCATTGAGTAAGTTGATAAAGAATTTAGAAATATTAAAAGATAAAAAAAACAAGATTAAAAAATTAAAGGAAAAGAGAAATCATTCCACCTCTATTTCCTTTAATAACGGTACAATCAAAGATGAATCTTATGGAAGAAATATCAAAATAAATTATAAATAATTTAAAAACTATTTGAATTTATATACCCCTTATTGAATCCCTTAAATTTATTCCCAAATATGTTATATTTTATAAATAATTATGACACAAGAAAATAATACTTCATGGTAATGAGAGGGTAAATTTTAGGAGTGTTTCAAAATTAATAACACCATAACTTTGTACAAAATTCCAAGGCCATTGGAAATATATATTTTTTGAACAATTACATCAATGTATTTCAAAGATTCCTTATTTTATATAGGAGCTTATATTAACATGATACCTCATTCTATATTTTCTTCTTTATTGATGGAAGACCTCAAGCAAATAATAATGGTTTCCAACTAGGAAACAAATCCACCATATTACCCATTATAGTTATTAACAATGTCTTAGTAAGTGTATATAATTTTATCTTCCCAGTTGAATTTTATGTATTGAACATAGAGGAATATATGACACTAGGTTAGTCTCTCATCATCTTAGAATGACCATTGATGAAAATAGTAAATAAAATAATCAATCTCAATTAGTGTAATTTGACATTGAAGTTTGGATGAAACTATATACACTTTAGTATCTTTGATTTTATGAAATACCCATAGGTGTATCAATCAATTTTTTTAGTTACACACTCTTATGAATATAAACCATGTTGGGAAATAAGTTTTCAAAATGATATTTTTTCATTTGGGTTAGAAAATGATATTTGAAAAGTATACTAAAAACATTGGGAAAAAACTTGAAAATTTTATGAAAATAACAAAGACTAAGGTATATTATGATTTCATTAATGAATTTATTTATTTATTAAATGATCAATAATATGATACTATGTCTATTATAAAATAAATTTAGGCCATTGAGGTAAGTAAACCAAGAATAATTTCAAAATTTATTCTAAAAAAAATAGAATTAATAAAAGTACCATTGTATTTAAAGTATTTGTTTTTAATTGAAGAAGAAAAGTTGTATGAGATTATTTTTAGAAAATTTTCCACTGATCAAGAAAAAAGTTGGTCAATATTTGAAGAGAGAATGTGAGTGCTATAAGATGGATTTTAGGAGTTATTCATAGGATAAGTTTTGATACCTGCATGCAAGGAATTCTTCTTGAAATTAGTGTAAAACTTATTATAAAACCTCAAAGGAGACTTAACCTAGTAATGAAAGAAGTGTTTAAAATGAAATTGAAATTTTTATAGAGAATGAAATAATTTTCCTAATTTTTGATTTATAGTGGGTATTCTCAATTCATATAGTTTCTAAAAAATCTTAACTCACTATTTTTATGAATGAAAAAAATTAAATAATTCTAATGAGAACCCAAAAATAGATGGATGGTTTTTATTGAATATAGAAAATTGAATTAGTTCAAAATAAATTATTATTTATCAATAAATGTTTTGACCAAATTCCAAAAATACTATCAAAGAAAACCAACTATTTATTTTTAGATATATTTTTATAATATTTCCAGGTGACCATTTCACCTGAGGACAAAAAAATATATATATTCCCATCCTCATGGTACATTTTTCTACATGAGGATGTCATTTGAACTATTTAATATATTAGGTACATTATATAGATGAATGGTAATATTTTTCTATGATTAATTTATGGAATATCTTGAATTAGTTTTTAATTATTTCACTATGTTTTATAATTCCCTTGATAATTATTTGGAAAACTATAAAAATAATTGAAAACACACTTTAAAAAAATTTATTGAACTTAGAAAAATTACATTTCATGGTTAAGATATGAGTCTTTACAAGACATGTAATTTTAAAAAATTAGATTGATTTTTGTTAGTCAAAAATTTAAATTACCAATGCATTACCTTACCCAAATTGAATGAAACATGTTTGACCTATTTTAGGACATATATAAATATATAGAAGATTAATCAAGGATTTTAGTAATATTTCTTTAAAACTTTATAGTTTACTTTTAAAATATTTTGAATATATTTTTAACACACCTTTTAAGAAATATTTTGATGATTTGAAGTGTAAACTGACCATATCAACAGTTATATAACCACTTAATTAAGACCATCCATTCAAGTTACTGTGTAAGAATTCAAAAAATGATATTGGAGTAGTTTTATCTCATAATATTGAGTAATAACCCATGCTATTGCCTATGATTCAATATCATTAGATACAAATTAGAACCACTATACCAACACTAAAAAAATGTTCATTGTAGTTATTTATGACTTAAAATATTCATATCTTATATACCGGTAACTATAGAAATTGTTTTCTCTAACCATTCATCCCTTAAAAACCTAATGATGTATTAAGAACATAGTCCATGTATGGTGAGTTTTGGAAATCCTAAATAACATCTAATACATGGATAATGTATCACCAAATGATGCACAAACTAGAATAGATCATATAGAATACTCCCTTGACACGGTGTACTAGAATATGGGAATCCACACACCCTACTCACCACACAAATTTAAACATATCACACACTAAATTGAACTCTCACTTAAAAAACATTCAATACTAGAATAAATTAAATTTTATTAAGAAAATGTAACTTCGTATTATATGGATTGGACTTGTGTACCACATCAATGGGAAGAAAAATTCTTCCTTTTCTATTGAAATCAAAAGATACAATATTTACAATTACTTTTTCTAATCCAATAAATTAGATCAAAAATTATAAGTGATGTATAAATCGTATCTTTTACATGTTCCATGGTGGATCCCTTACTTATATAGCAAGTATTATTTGGTCAACCAGTGGAATAAAACTCTTATCCTTTCATAAATCCCATCCTTAATCCATGGTGACTACTAATTATATATATAAATCAGAACCTAACCACTAAATTTGGTGAAAAATCCAAGTTACACTTTGTCAATAACCATCATTCACATTGTTTGGACCCCCACAAGTGAACATACCCATCAAGAAATATCATAATCTGATCACCCTTCCATCTATAAGAGACATGTTTCTTCCACTACATAATATATTAGGCTAAACCATTGGAAATTTTAATCCATATTATTTAATATAATTAGTGTACTAAAAAATAGGCATTACAGTCCTAAAAAATATTTTTTGAAGAATCCTTTAGGGAACCTTTAGAAAACTATCCAAAACATAGGTAAAAATATGTACAAACTCTTACCCATAGTAAATACTATCTCTATTCACCTTCCATTCATCAAATTCCAATAGAGGAATGATATTACCTTATAATTTTTAGACTAACACAATTTTGGAAATGTGATCTGGATTTCCCCTAGAATATATTATGATATTTTAGTACTTATTCCTCCATTAAATTCCATATTAAAATTTATTTCAGTTCAATATGTTTTGTCCTTTCATGGAGAATAGGATTTAAAACCATGTAAACCATGCTCTGATTATCACAAAATAACACTCCATCCTCCTGAATCCTTCCAAGCTTCTTCTATAAGTGTATCAAAAATTAAAATTCCTTCTTATATTTCATTAAAAACATGTACTCATCTTCTAATGTGTACAAAGTTATAATATATTAAAACTATGAGAACCAAATTATTGTTGTTCCTCTATAGGTGAACATAAACCACATCCATGTATCAAAATTTATAGTATGGAAAATATAAACATAACCTCTCAATGGAACATATATATTAAATAAAAATGTTATATATTTTGTTTTATTCATGTACCAAATGATCCATTTCACATATTACAAGTGTTACCTTCTCATATTTTACATAAATTATCTCACAACTCCTACTAAAAATGTAATTTTTGATAGAGTATATATCATGGAATTAATCATTCTTAAATTTGATGCAAGTAGAACTTTCACCATATATATGAACTAATATTCAATTTTTGGATACTTCTCCATTGGAAACTTGAAGTTTTAATCCAATGAAGTTGAGACCCCCTTGTATCTAGTCATACCAAACCCTTAAATGAACTTATAACTTTAGTACCTTTGAGATAAAACTAAATTATTGATTTTTATGTCTCTCTCAATATTTATTCCCAATATCCTTTTGGCCTATCGAAGATATTTCATCTTTTATATTATGAAAAAATAATTATTTAAATTCTATATCCTTTTAATGTCCAGACTAGCCAACAATATTTTATCCATATACAGAATAATAATGGTAAAGTTTCCATCACCACATGCCTTTTTATAGCAAAAATTATCCATGTTGCACTGATTGAAATATTATTACACCATGAAGGTATCAGAATTTTATATTCCACTACCATGACACCTGATTCAAGTCATAAAGGATTTTCATTAGCTTGCACACCAAGACTTAGTTATTATTGAATTGAAAACTCATCGATTAATTCATGTAAATGTATTCCTCCAAGTCTCTGTAATGGTAAACTATCTTTATTTCCATCTGATCAAGTTGAAGATCATTGTAATAACTCGGATCAATACTCTCCATATGGGAACATGATTAAAAAATAGTGAGAAAATTTCATAGAAATCAATCCCCTCATTTTGTTTAAATCCTTTCACCACTAGTCACATCTTATAATTCATCATACTTTTATATTTCTCTTTCAAACTAAAAAATAATTTATTCTTAGTTTCTATTTTCTATTATTGTAACTCAGTCATCTCTAGAATTTTGTTGGAATATAATGAAGATATTTCTATAATCATTATTGAATCACACTTTTTAGAGCCACTAAGTGTTTCATTCTCTTTTGAGATTTCACTATATAAATAAATGTTCACTTAACAATGTTTTTATTTTACATAATCCATGGTTATATACATGTGTCATGACCCATCCTCAGGGCCCGTGCCGTGACTACCCCAAGCCCACCTTCCATAGGCCAGGGGATGGCGACTAGCACCAAGGCGTAAATCCCGGTAAAAAGGGAAGTCATTGCCTTTGTAAAGTAAACAAACACCACAGAGCAATCATGCAATAGAAGTAAACACTAAGTGAAAACTGAGTACAACAGTAAGTGCGAAAAAAGTAAGTGGTCCAGAATACAAACCCAAACTGAAAGTAAAGTACAACTCGAAAGGAAAAATAGAAACTGTAAGTAAAGCCGTAACGTCGAGCCGTCCACTGGATATACCACCTGAAGGGTGGGTACAGATAGCCTCCATAGCTCCTCGGGTCCAGCTGTCCGCTCCGAGTACGTCCCGTCCAGTGGTCCACCTCCAGGTACCGTCCTGATCCGCAAGCCTCAACCGCGATTAGCGCTGTCCGTCGTCTGTAACCAACACAACGTAGTGCGGGCATAACCCATGCAGGGGTGAGTATAAGCTACTCAGTAGGGAGCCCAAGACCCCCGAAGGTCTCCCAGAATCCACAAAGGATAATCCACAAAGGAAAGATACAATCACGAAGTAACATTCGACACTACTTAGGTATATGCCCATACATATACCTAGGTCACCAATTCGAGTTCGCTCCAGCCTCCGTGCCCAAGAACAACCCAGTCCACACAGGAAATCACAACCCAGTCCACACAGGAAAGCAAAACGAAATCCACACAGGATAACACATCACAATCCACAAAGGAAAGAAAAACAGGATTCACCTCACACAGGTATACTTCTTCGTATGATGATAGAGATGATCAGATATATCCACTGATTCATCTAAGCCGTCGGACCCACAAAGGATCGATAGGTACTAACCCCCGCAATGACCCACAAAGGATCTGGCCCACACAAGATCGATAGGTAACTAACCCCCGCAAAGACCCACACAAGATCGGACCCACATAGGATCTGTAGGCACTGGATCACACAGAACCGTTGAGCGCTGACCCACACAGGATCGAACCCACACAGGATCGGTAGCACTGATCCACGTAGGATCGCTGAGTGCTGTAGTCATCGCCGTCGAATCCACTGAGGATCTCTGTACAGTCGTCGTCGTCGTCGCAGCCAGCTCTAGGGTTCCCGCACACAGCAAGCTCATTCGGGAGGGTCCGCTCCACGATCCGAGAGGCTGATGCATCAACTGACACGTAGTCCATAGTTGATGTATCCAAAAGTTCCGTATCGTCAAAAGGAACTCAACGCCACAGACGTCGCGTCAATCGGACGCCCGGTCTGAGAGTTATTGACTTTTTCGTCCCAGGGGCCCGGTTGGTTTTTAAGTCAAAACCAACCCGATCGTACTCCATCTGCATCCAAACCTTGGGTGGATTAATCCAAAAGATCCGTCTTACTAAGAGGAATCCATCAAAGTCGATGGCACGTCAATCAGACGTCCGGAGCTTAAGTTATGAGCATTTCCGCTCCGAGGGCCCGATTGGTTTCGTGTACGAACCAACCCGGACGAACCCAAAGTATTCCGAAACCTTGAGTGTAATATGTCAAAACGACCGCCTCGATCCAAGGATTACATCGCCACTGACGGTGCGCCGATCAGAGGTCCGTAGCCCAAGATATGGTCAAAAGACCGAAAAGGGTCCGGAAACGGGGGGGTCTGGCCCCGGACCGACCCGGCCCAACCCCCCTGGGTTGGCCCAAACAAGGTCGACCCGACCCGGGTCCGGGTCCGACCTGGCTAGGCGCGAACCGGCCCGGCCTGGGCGCGGTCCGACCCGGCCTGAGCGCGGCCCGGTCGCCAGGCTGCTCGGCCGTAACGGCCGAGCGATGCGCAAGGGGGGGGGGGGGGGGGGCGCCGCACCCTTGAATGTTCCGCGGCCCCGCGTGGGGGGCCGCCTCTCGCCAACGAACGCGAACGGGGTGCCACGCCCCACCTTCACTAGTCCCACGCGGTCGCGGGGTGGCCGGCTGGCCGCTGCGACGGTTCTTCCCAGCGGCGCACCGGGCGCCGCAGACTCCCGCCACCGCGCCGGCGCGGCGCGCCGGCGGGTTGCTCCGCGGACCACCAGATGAGTTCCGGTGTTCGGAATTGCATGCCGTCTTCACCAATGGCCCTCCTGGGGTCCATCCTTCACTGCGAGGACCTCACATCACCCGTGCGGCTTGTTTTGACGTCGTCCGCTGTTCCGCACAGCAAGAACGAAAATGGCGGTGGGTTCAGACTTGTTCGTTGGTCCGCACCCACCGCGTTAGCGGTTTTAAAAGTCTCACAACAATCATTTAATCATACGCCGCGAGTATAAATCATAGAGGTTTAAAATAATCAACCCCTACCTCAAAGTTGTCGTCGAACGTGAGTTCGTCGCGGAATTGACCATCGTGGAAGGAAAGGATCGTCGCGTCGCAGAAGAAGAGGATCGTCGTGTCGCAGAAAGGGCCTCGCTGTCGTCGCAGTACACGACGTCGCGTAGACAAACTCCGAGGATTAAAATCACACAGATTTAACATGCACCAAAAGAAACCATGTCAAGGATATAATTCACAAAGAATTATAAGAACTGCAATCCCCTACCTCAATCGGTTGTTGATCGAAGATTGTCGCGGGGAAGGAACGTCGCGGAAGAAACGTTGTGGAAGGAGAATCGTCAGCGTCGCGGTACACGGCATCGCATCGTCGATCTCCGAGGGTTCGGTGTTCTTCGTCGCCCTTCTTCGAAGGCCTACGTTCTTTGCATTCTTCTCATTCTTCATGTTCTTCGCGAAGAAAGATGAAGATCTTCAAGCTTTAGAGTTTCTCCAAATCCTCTCAACAAGAAACCCGTCAACAAAAGGGTGTTGGTCTTATTTTATTCTCATGCCAACGATTAGAAATTCAATGTTAAGAAACAAACCATTAATTTGATGAATTAATGGTAACGACTTAACTGCCCAATTAATTGGGGCGTTTCTTAACCAGAAAAACACAAGGTTGACTTTCAATTAAGAGGGGGGTTGTAGGTGCATTACTTAGGAGGAAAGAAATGGTGGGGCTCGTGTGGGCCCCACCTCACAAATATCCTACCGAGAGGGTAGGATATTTTGGGTTCCACCATATCCGCTTAACTTAGCTTAAGTGGATTTAAGTGGCTTTAAGTGAAATAAAATAAAGTTATCGCACCACTTTATTTTATTTCTCAACTTAACCCCAAGAATTAAAAACCACACCCGAGAAAACCCAACTCCGAAAAAGGCATTTCTAAGAAAATAACAGCGCTGGGATTCCATCGGTGCCCTCCGAATTTTATTCTGAGCACCGGTTCAAAAGTTAGAAAAACCTGCTCGTTCGTTCACTGAACGTACCTGAGCTAAACTTCGGAAAATGATTCCGGGCACACCGGGCCTCGGAATCAGGTGCCGTCAGAAACTGCGTTCTTGTAAAATTAAAAAGAAAATTAAGAAAAAATTTCCTTGAATTTTTCAGGTCTTTACATCACTCCCACCTCAGGGCTTTACGTCCCTGTAAAGATACATCATAAACTAGGGAAACAAAAGTGGGTACTGAGCACGCATCTGAGCCTCCCGCTCCCAAGAGCTCTCCTGGAGGTTCCAGTGCTGCCATCTGATGTGAACTAGAGGAATTGACCGTCCACGTAGGACCCGCTCCTGTCGATCCTCAATCTCCACCGGGACCTCCACAAAAGTCGCCCCATCATCAACGTCCAACTCCCCATGGTCAATTATATGCGTCGGGTCGTGCACGTATCTCCTCAGCTGGGATACATGGAAGACGTCGTGCACCCATTGTAACTGAGGTGGTAGAGCCAGGCGATAAGCCACCTCACCAATCTTGCTGAGGACCTGGAATGGTCTGATGAATCATGGAGACAACTTTCTTCCTCATCCAAATCTCCATAATCCACGTCGAGGTGAGACCCGCAAGAAGACGTGGTCGCCATCCTCGAACTCCAGTGGCCTCCGCCTCCTGTTAGCATAAGAATTCTACCAGCTCTGAGCTGTCCTCATCCGCTCCTGAATGACCTGAACCTTCTCTGTTGTGTCCTGGACCATCTCCGGTCCCACGAGTGCTGACTCCCCAGGGTCTGTCCAGCACAAAGGAGATCTGCAAGGTCGGCTGTACAATGCCTCGTATGGTTCCATCCCGATGGTGGAGTGGTAGCTGTTGTTGTACGTGAACTACACCAAGGTTAGGTGGTCCTCCCAGCTTTGACCAAAGTCGAGGACACATGCGCGGAGAATGTCCTCGAGAGTCTGAATGGTCCTCTCCATCTGACCATCCGTCTGATGGTGAAAGGTGGTGCTCAGACGTAGCTGCGTCCTGAACGCCTCCTGCAACCCCTTCCAAAGCCGGGAAGTAAAGCGAGCATCTCGATTAGAGACGATAGATGATGGAACACCGTGAAGCCATACAATCTCCTGAACATAGAGACGTCCCAACCTCTCTACTGAGCCCTGCTATCTGATGGGTAAGAAGTGAGCCGACTTGGTGAGTCAGTCAATAATCACCCAGATGGAGTCATGACCTCTGGAAGTGCATGGAAGCCCAGTCACGAAGTCCATAGATATCCCGTACCACTTCCACTCTGGGACCTCCAAGGGATGTACCAAGCCTGCTGGTACCTGATGCTCTGCCTTCACCTGCTGGCAGGTGAGACATTGAGAAACGAACTCTGCCACAACGTTCTTCTTGCCCGGCCACCAGTGCTGTCGTCTGAGATCCTGGTACATCTTCGCCACTCCAGGATGTACCGCCAAGGGAGAAGTGTGAAACTCTCTCAGCACCTCCTCCCGTAATGAAACTGGTACCAAGGTACGTCCCCTGAAAAGGACTTCATGCTCTGCTCCAAAGGAGAAACCATCAGGTGTCTGTCCTAAGGATATATGTGCACGCCGCGTCTCAGAGTCAGCGTCCCCCTGCTGTGCCTCTCCGACCCGCTACAGTAGTGGAGGAGTGACTGTGAGTGACTGAAGGAAGGCTGATCCATCTCTATCCACGAAGGATATCTGCAAAGCGGCTAGCTGCTCTGTCGCCTACTCAAGTAGCTGAATGCCCGTACTCCTACTGAGATCATCGGCTACTACGTTCCCCTTCCCAGGAGTATAGACTATATCAAAGTCATAGTCCTAGAGGAACTCGAGCCATCGCCACTGTCTCAGGTTCAGGTCCTTCTGAGAGAAGATGTACCTGAGACTCTGATGGTCAGAAAAGACTGTAAAGCGCTCGCCCATCATATAGCGTCGCCAAGTCTTCAGAGCGAAGACCACTGCTGCTAACTCCAGGTCATGGGTTGCGTCGTTCTGCTCATGCAGCCTCAAGTGATGTGATCCACAGGTGATCACTGCCCGCTCCTGCATCAGGAAACATCCGAGTCTGGTCCCTGATGCATTGCAGTAGACTATTTACCCTACTCCCTCCTCCGACAACCTCAAGATAGGTGCACTATTCAATCTCTGTCTCAGCTCCTTGAAGCTCTGCTGACATCTGTTTGACCACAAAAAGGGTTTCCCCTTCTTCTTTGAAGCTGAGAGTGGTGACGCAACTCTGGAGAAGTCTGGCACAAATCTCTGATAGTATCCAGCTAGTCCCAAGAAACTCCGCACCTCTGTCATGCTCCTAAGTGGCTCCCAAGCTAGCACTGCCTCGATCTTCGCAGGATCCACTACAACTCCTGCCTCGGAGATGACATGCCCGAAGAAGTGGAACTCATGTAACCAGAACTGACAATTCAAGAGATTTCCATAAAGCTGGTGCTCTCAGAGTGTGTCTAGTACAACCCGCAAGTGGTAGGCGTGCTCCTCCTCAGTCGTCGAGTACACCAAAATATCGTCGATGAAGACCACGACAAAATGATCGAGGTACGACTGATAGATTCTGTTCATGAGACCCTTGAACACTACTGGATCATTGGTTACACGGAATGGCATAACCAAGAACTCATAGTGGCCATACCGACATCTGAAGGCCGTCTTCTGCACGTCCTCGTCTCGAACTCTGAGCTGATGATAGCCTGACCCGAGGTCTATCTTCGAGAAACACCGCACTCCCTTGGGCTGATCGAAGAGGTCATCAATCCTCGGTAGTGGATACTTGTTCCTCACTGTCACCTGGTTCAAGTGACGATAGTCGACACAAAGTCGCAAGATCCCGTCCACCTTCTTGGCGAACAATATCTGGGCAGCCCAGGGTGACACACTGGGTCAGATGAATCCCTTGCCCTGCAAGTCCTCCAACTATACCCGTAGCTCTCGAAGCTCGGAGGGAGCCATCCGATATGATGGAGTGGATATCGGGGTAGTCCCGGGGTACATATCAATATAAAAGTCTACTTCTCTGCGAGGAGGTAGTCCTGGAACGTCATCGGGAAAGACGTCCGCATACAGATCCACCACTGTAGGAAAACTAGGACTCCGCACGTCAACTGATCCTAGGATGAGGCTAGCCAACTGATGAGTGATGGGCTTTCCTCTCCTATGTGAGAGTCCATCCTGTTCTGCGAAGGCTCCCTTCTCACCGGTGAAGGTGAACCTGCTCCCGTCGGTGCGTACACATCACACCTTGCACCTAATATAGTCGATCTGAGCATGGACTGTAGATAACCAATCCATGCCCAAGATGACTTAGTAAGGCCTCGACGCTGCTACAAGGAGATACCAGATGAAGCTCTCACCTCCTAGAGTAAGCTCACACTGCCGGAACGAGTGCGTAATCGTCGAGTCTGCTCCCGTAGGAGTCTCTAGCCGTAAGGATCAAGCCAACGACTCTGTCGGAATCTCTGAGCTCCGAACAGGGGCAGCGGCTATGAAAGTGTGACTCGATCCTATGTCTATAAGAACTGCAGAAAGGGTGGAATAGACATAGATAGTACCTAGAATCATCTCGGGCGTGCCGTGGTCGTAGGCCTCCGCTGCCTGGAGCAGTGCCTGTCTCTGCTCGCCAGCTCCCGGTGGTCGGGGTGGACCTCCTGGTGGTGGTGGTGGTAGAGACTCAAAGCGTCGCCCACCACCCGCTATTTGGCCAGCTCCTCTGCCTCCTCCACCTGCTCCCTACAGACTGCCACGGTTGACCCTCTACCTCTGCCTTGGTGGCCCCTCAACCATCTGCTGCTCCTCGGCATGGGGGTTCAGGCAGTCACGAGCCATGTGGCCCTGCCCGCCGCATGCATAGCACTGCCTGCCTCTCGAAAGACTGGCTCCGCGTTGTGTGCGCTACACAGCTGATCTAGTGTCCTATGGTCGTCTGCCTGAGGGTCTGGTCTGCCTGGACCCATGAGTCATCCGTCGACTACCTGCTGCGAAAGACTCTGCTACATTCCGCCCTGCGGTGGGCCTCGCCGCTGATGAAGGCTCAGAAAGAAAGCTCTCGATCAAAAGGGCTCGCTCCAGTAATCTTTCCTGGGTCGGAATGATGAGGGAGATCAGCCATGCCCTGATCTCATGCCTCAATCCCTGCTCAAAGGTCCGGGCCCGGAAGAATGGGTCCCGTACCATGTCTGTTGAGTAGCGCGAGAGATCGGTAAATCTCGCTGAGTACTGGGCGACCGTCAAGCTGCCATGCCGCAGCTGTAGAAGCTCCTGGATGCGCACAGCACGGAGGGTGGCTCAGACAAACTCCGAGCGGAAGAGGCTCTGAATGTCCGACCAGAAAAGAGATGCCTCATCGTGCACCTGAAGAATCAAGCTCCACCATCTTCCTTCTGCCGCGTGCAGGAGGCTCGCTGCGAGGATCACCATGAGGTCTGCTGGTGTCCTCACTAACCTGAAAACCCGTACAACTGCCTCCATCCAGTCCTCGACTGCCTTGGGGTCCGTCTCCCCGCGGAACCTCGGCGGTCGATGGCGCTGAAACTTGTGCAGTGCACTAAGGCGACGTGCATCGTCAGCGGCTGGGGCTGGTAGCATTGGTGGCTCGGTGGGTAGAGGTACCACCGGTGCCTCTGCTGTCAAAGAGCCCTGTACCGAGGCCTCGTCGCTCGGTGGGATGTCATCACGTACAACTATCGGAACCCTAGATGGCTGCCGTCATGGGGCCATCCTGAAAAGAAACAGGAGCGCCACGGTCAAACAGTATACTTGGTGAGCTGACATAAAGTAATCACAAAGAAAACTTGAAACACACATGCAATCAATATTTTCATGCATTAAGTCAGAAATCAGAAGTCAGGGTCCTGGTGTACGGATACATTGGCCGCCGCACCAACATTGGAATCCCTGGACTGATAACCACACCCAATATGCTTAACATTATTACTTCACATAGAAGAAAGATTAGAGTCAAAAGTTCTGTGGTAGAACCAAACTCCTATGATACCAATTTGCCACGACCCGTCCTCGGGGCCCGTGCCGTGACTACCTCAAGCCCGCCTTCCATAGGCTAGGGGCTGGCGACTAGCACCATGGCGTAAATCCTGGTAAAAAGGGAAGGCATTGTCTTTGTAAAGTAAACAAACACCACAGAGCAAGCATGCAGTAGAAGTAAACACTAAGTGAAAACTGAGTACAACAATAAGTGCGGAAAAAGTAAGTGGGCCAGAATACAAACCCAAACTGAAAGTAAAGTAAAACTCGAAAGGAAAAATCACAACTGTAAGTAAAGCCGCAACGTCGAGCTGTCCATTGGAAATCCCACCTAAAGGGTGGGTACAGATAGCCTCCACAGCTCCTCGGGTCCAGCTGTCCGCTCAGAGTACGTCCCGTCCAGTGGTCCACCTCCAGGTACCGTCATGCTCCGCAATCCTCAATCGCAATCAGCGATGTCCGTCATCTGCAACCAACACAACGTAGTACGGGCATAGCCCGTGCAGGGGTGAGTATAAGCTACTCAGTAGGGACCCCGAGACCCCCGAAGGTCTCCCAGAATCCACAAAGGAAAGATACAATCACGAAGTAACAACTGACACTGCTTAGGTATATGCCCATACATATACCTAAGTCACCAATTCCAGTTTTCTCCAGCCTCCGAGCCCAAGCACAACCCAGTCCACACAGGGAATCACAACCCAGTCCACACAGGAAAGAAAAACATAATCCACACAGGATATCACATCACAATCCACAAAGGAAAGAAAAACAGGATTCAGCTCACACAGGTATACTTCTTCGTATGATGATAGAGATGATCAGATATATCCACTGATTCATCTAAGTCGTTGGACCAACAAAGGATCGATAGGTACTAACCCCCACAATGACCCACAAAGGATCTGACCCACACAGGATCGATAGGTAACTAACCCCCGCAAAGATCCACACAGGATCTGTAGGCACTGACTCACACAGAATCGCTGAGCGCTGACCCACACAGGATCGGACCCACACATGATCGGTAGCACTGATCCATGTAGGATCGCTGAGTGCTGTAGTCGTCGCCGTCGAATCCACTGAGGATCTCTGTACAGTCATCGTCATCGTCGCAACCAGCTCTAGGGTTCCTGCACACAGCAAGCTCGTTCGGGAGGGTCCGCTCCACGAGCCGAGAGGCTGATACATCAACTGACACGTAGTCCAGAGTTGATGTATCCAAAAGTTCCGTATCGTCAAAAGGAACTCAACTCCACAGACGGCGCGTCAATCGGACGCCCGGTCTGAGAGTTATTGGCCTTTTTTTCCCAGGGGACCGGTTGGTTTTTATGTCAAAACCAACCCAACCACACTCCACCTGCATCCAAACCTCGGGCGGAGTATTCCAAAAGACCCGTCTTACTAAGATGAATCCATCAAAGTCGACGGCACATCAATCGGACGTCCAGAGCTTAAGTTATGAGCGTTTCCGCTCCGAGGGCCCGGTTGGTTTCGTGTACGAACCAACCCGGCTGAACCCAAAGTATTACGAAATCTTGAGTGTAATATGTCAAAACGGCCGTATCGATCCAAGGATCACATCGCTGCTGACGGTGCATCGATCGGAGGTCCGTAGCCCAAGATATGGGAAAAAGACCGAAAAGGGTCCGGAAACGGGGGGGGGGGGGGGTTTGGGCCCGGACCGGCCCCGCCCAACCCCCCTGGGTCGGCTCGAACCGGGTCGAACCGACCTAGTTCCGGGTCCGACCCGGCCCGGCCCGGCCTGAGCGCGGCCCGGCCCGGACGGCGCGGGCGCGACCCGGTCGCCAGGCGGCTCGGCCGTAACAGCCGAGCAGTGCGCAAGGGGGGCGCCGCCCCTTGAATGTTCCGCGGCCCCGCGTGGTGGGCCACCTCTCGCCAACGGACGCAGTCGGGGTGCCACGTCCTGCCTTCACCGGTCCCGTGCGGTCGCGGGACGTCCGGCCCGCCTCCTCGGCTTCAGCCGCGACGGATCATCCCAGCGGCGCGCCGGGCGCCGCAGCCTCCCGCCGCCAGCGGGTTGCTCCACGGACCACCGGATGAGTTCCGGTGGTCAAAATTGCACGCCGTCTTCGCCAATGGCCCTCCCGGGGTCCTTCCTTCACTGCAAGGGCCTCACATCGCCTGTGCGGCTTGTTTTGACGTCGTCCGCCGTTCCGCACGCCAAGAATGAAAAGGGCGGTGGGTTCAGACTTGTTCGTTGGTCCGTACCCACCGCGTTAGCGGTTTTAAAAGTCTCACAACAATCATTTAATCATACGTCGTGGGTATAAATCACAGAGGTTTAAAAGAATCAACCCCTACCTCAAAGTTGTCGTTGAACATGAGTTCGTCGCGGAATTGACCATCGTGGAAAGAAAGGATCGTCGCGTCGCAGAAGAAGAGGATCGTCGCGTCGCGGAAGGGGCGTCGCTGCCGTCGCGGTACACGGCGTCGCGTAGACAAACTCCGAGGATTAAAATCACACAGATTTAAGATGCACCAGAAGAAACCATGTTGAGGATATAATTCACAAAGAATTATAAGAACCGCAATCCCCTACCTCAATCGGTTGTTGATCGAAGATTGTCGTGGGGAAGGAACGTCGCAGAAGAAACGTCACGGAAGGAGAATCGTCAGCATCATGGTACACAGCGTCGTGTCGTCGATCTCTGAGGGTTCGGCATTCTTCTTCGCCCTTCATCGAAGGCCGGCGTTCTTCGCGTTCTTCGCGTTCTTCGTGTTCTTCGTGATGAAAGATGAATATCTTCAAGCTTTAGAGTTTCTCCAAATCCTCTCAACAAGAAACCCGTCAACAAAAGGGTGTTGGTCTTATTTTATTATCATGCCAACGATTAGAAATTAAAAGTTAAGATACGAACCATTAATTTGATGAATTAATGGAAACGACTTAACTGCCCAATTAATTGGGGCGTTTCTTAACCAAAAAAACGCATGATTGACTTTCAATTAAGAGGGGGGTTGCAGGTGCGTTACTTAGGAGGAAAGAAACGGTGGGGATAATGCGGGCCCCACCTCACAAATATCCTACCGAGAGGGTTGGATATTTTGGGTTCCAACCTATCTGCTTAACTTAGCTTAAGTGGCTTTAAGTGAAATAAAATAAAGTTGTTGCACCACTTTATTTTATTTCTCAACTTAACCCCAATAATTAAAAACCACACCCGAGAAAACGCAACTCCGAAAAATGAGTTTATAAGCAAATATCGGCGCTGTGATTCCATCAATGCCCTCATAATTTGATTCCGAGCACTGGTTCAAAATTTAGAAAAACTCGCTCGTTCGTTCACTGAACGTTCCCGAGCTAAACTTCGGAAAATGATTCTAGGCACACCAGACGTCGGAATCAGGTGCCGTCAGAAACTGCATTCTTGTAAAATTTCAAAGAAAATTAAGAAAAAAATTTCTTTGAATTTTTCGGGTCTTTACAACATGAATAATATAATTACCCACATATTATATAAACTCATATAAATTAGGTTATGATAAATGGAAAAAATACATGTGTTTCAGTAAATGTGGGTAAATTAAATTTACCTATTTATTATAAAGTTACATTCCCATAGTAGTAATATAGTAAACTTTCAAATTTTGTTAGAATCTAATAAATATATTAATTTATTCATTCATTACTCTTACATTCATGAGTCATTAAAAATTTCATCCTCTTCTAGGCTTTCACACAACAAAAAATTGTCATTTATTGGCATTTTTATTTTATACTAGCCATGTTTAGAGACATTTCCTATGTATTTACCCATGTTTTTTAGAAATTAAAGTAAACAAGGTAATGATAAATGGTCTCACATTGACCATTATTTTATTAAATGCGACTAAAGTGATTTTTATAATAAATATAAATTTATTTTTAAATTAATTATTTTAAATAATCCTTTAGACCCCCACCACACCAATCATATTACACCCTGAACCAAATTTATTTTATTATTTTATATGTTTTTTGGCCTTTTAATTTTTATATTGGGTTTCAAGTATAACCCGTTCAAATTTTTGAATATTTATGTCTTCAGCATAGGTTCATGGTTTGCGCAGAGTTAGTATAAACAACATGACAACAACTCACATGTGCCTACAATTTTATAGTGGTTTTTTTCATAGTTACACCATAGATTTTTTGAAATTGAAACCAAATCTTGTGGCCTACAAAAATGGCTAGTGAAGGGGCACATGGTAGGAGAAAAATTTGGGAAATTATGTTGCTAAACCATATGACTTTCCCAATATTTAAAAATTTTAATTTCTTATTATACCCCCTAATTTTCAATCACTCTTACCTCACTTATCACCCCCTCTATATGAATCACAATGCCTAGCCAGGAGGGCCCCTCCAACATTCTTCTCTCCTCAATTCTTCACTTTGATTTTAGAACCCCCAATTATTTATTATAGTTATCCTTGGTTCAGGTATCCTCCTCCTCCTCATCATACTTCTTTGTTCTATTTTCCTTCCTCCCTCTTTGTGTGGACCACCCATGGATGAAACAAAAGTGAATTTTGGGTTCTAATTTCTTATGTACTTATTATGAATGGAGTGTAATCTCATATTTAGGTCTTTCATTCATCATATTTTATGGGTTTTATTCATATATTCATTCTTTAGGTAGGTGTTTCCATGATTTTTCTTTCCCCTAATATTTTACATGTTCTTGTGTGTTTCAAATTGGTTTCCTTTAAATCATAACTACTATTTAATTTCAATTTAATTTATAAATTTATATTCCTAAAGATATTAATGGTTTATAATTGATTTCCAATTGGGTTCTTGTGGATTTGGACCATTTACTCTTTACAATCAAACAATAAATAATTCTTTTTACTTATAAAATATCTATGATGGTCTTCATAAGAGAATATGATATTTTAAAATTATTTTAATTTGTTCATAGAAATGTATTGGTATATGAAGGAGGGAAAGGTATTAAAAAATTTGTGTTTTTCTTATTTTTTACTTTATTAGGTTTATTTATTTTATCTGTGTTGTTTATTTAGGTCTGATGTTTTGATACCTCTTTTCATGTATAGGGATTAGGTATATATATGGGTGTGTGTATATATATATAAATTTATTCACATATTCACATTATAATATTTGAATATATGAATTGATAAGTTTATATATATTTGTGTATATTTTTTTAATATTAAAAATGATGTTTTAAATATCAAACTTTATGTTTTAATTTTATTTTTAAATAAGTTTTCGAATATATGTATTTTATAAAGTATGATTTGAAGTTCGGGTTTCCACTTTGAGTAAATGGGATTTTAAAATATTTCTACCTTTTCCTAAACCTCCATTCGTTTATATTTAATTTGTGTCTGGTGATGAATTTTATGGTTGATTATATGTCGCAAGATAGATTAAATCGTTTTACTTATTTGGATAAATTAAATGGTTTTAAAGGCTTCATTTCTACATGTTAAATGTAAATTATTTGTATTTAGAAATAGAAATAATTTTGAATGGAATGTCATATGTTTGAGATAGGAATGGAACATGGGAATATGGATGTCAAATAGGAAAATAATTTATTAAGTATCACTTTGGATCAAACCTCACTATCAAAATACTTAAGATTGGATAATGGCCATATTATCATGGAGGGGTGACAACACTCTAATGCCCCAACCTTAAGCATTACTTAATATTGAATTAAATGAATAATTCCCATTGAGGATCTTTTCAGGTTTAGAGTTTTAGAGAATTAGATCATAACTATTACATCTCAAAAGATTACAAAGTAGACACTTCTACTAAGTTTCCATAAAATAAATCTCTTAAAAAGAAACATGTCTAGTTACATGTTTTAGATAACATGACTTTCCCTTGATTCCATCCTTGACCCTATTCCACATTAAGTCCTGTGAAAAAAATTTCAAGAAAACTTGGGTTGAGCATAAAAATCTCAGTAAGGTATACACAAATAATGAAAACTATTAGTTTTTCAAACAACAAGTAAACCATGTATAGTTTATCAAAGTAATAACTTTCACCTTTATGAAGTAGTAAAAACTATTCACTAAATAAAATATCATTACTTACCCTTTTGTAACCAAAATATTACCATAAAAGCCGTATAAAGAACACATAACAGATAAAGGTAACTTGGGACATAAACATAATTAAGTGGAATAACCATACGGTCGACTTCCACACATATCAGTTAATGGAATTGCCATACGGCCAAATTCCATACCCAATGCATTGGAGGTTATAATGTAACCACCAGTCCTGGTATTCATGGCACCACCCGTCATATGGTTTATCACATAACCACCCATCAAATGTCCAAGTACCATTATAAAATCATAACAATTATAAAGGAAAGAAAACATTTCCCCATTTCAATCACAATATATCACTTAAATATATTGACTTAAAAAAATCCATTATAAAAACCCTTTTAAATACCAAAATATATAAAAGAGTATATGGTATTTATTTCATTTAAAAAAAACATTATGTCTTGTTGAGGAAGCCAAAGACCAAATAATACTCACGGTAGCAGAAAAGGTCGTTGTCACCGCGTACATTAAAAGAAAAATTCCTTTTTGTCATTTAGAAAAACTCTTTGTATAAAAAGATTCCTTTTGAATAAAATTAAAATTCAAAGGGGTTTATACACCGTATAAAAGAAATTTGTGTATAGAACAAAACATGCCTCAATGAAAGGAGATTGAGACGAAGTCCGTTACAAAGATCATTTTTTTAAATAAAATAGATCTATTATGTGTATTCACTATAAGTACAAATAAAGAAAGTAAAAATACAAGATATGACATAATAATATCATGACATAATTTGAAATTAAGAGATTAACCCAAAGAACGGAAATTGGGTTAAGAAGTTCCCTTACCTCGTGTCCGACGTGACTCAATTGCTCTTTAATCTCCTGAATAATAAACTAAAGTTAATTTCTACTTACTTAAGAACCTTTTTCAAGCTTATTATTCCTTTTATATCACTTATTTCCATGTTATAAACATTATCTAATCATTTAAGTTAATAAAAGTCGTTTTGTCGATATGTGGTACTTGAGTCAAAAGTGAACTTCTTATATTTACAAGTTGTTCACGTAGTAAAATATCCATTATCTCAAGAATGATATTCATGATGTAGATGCCATATATATCGTATATATCCAGTATATACAAGCATTTATAATATTACATAATCATTTTGAGGTAATAAATGATATTGCACTGTTCATAGAGACGGTAAGTCGTACGTACGCATGAACGCTGATTTCATTTCTATGTCATATTAATGGAATTAAAACTAAATGAGAGATATGTATATTTTAATTCCAGAATTCTATTCATAATTTATATGTAACATACATCATATATAGCCATTATATATATGTACTTATAATAGTACATTACATTTGGGGATAAGAAATGAAATGGACCGTTCATGGAGATGGTAAGCCGTACGTACGCATGAACGCTACTTTAATTTCTATCTCATACTTTAATGGAAAGAAATAATAATTATATGAAGTTATATTATAATTTCAGTATAATATCATATATAATATCATTAAATCTATCCTTTATACGTACCACATATGGTATTAATGAATCAAATCACTTTGAGGGGGCGGTAGTCCGCACTTCCTAAAATGAAATTATCGTGTTTACCCATAATGGAAACCATAAAGGTATGAAATAAATGAAAAATACAGAAGAATAAAGAAAACATAAAAATAATATAAATCATATATAAATATAGTGACATCTTAATGGCCACCTTTGAAGGTGTTAGAAGAATATTGAACAATCATCGTTTCGTGAGACAGAAATTCGCCATCCACAGAAACAGTATGATCTTTAACCATTAGATGAAAGTGTGTGTAAGTTTAGCTCTAATACTTCTCATAAAAAAATCCTAGTATATTTAATATACTGGTGTTGTTAGAAAATAAAGGAATAAAAAGAGTTTAGGGGGTTGGAGAAGCAAAATAAAACATAAGAACACAAGAGAAGACACTACCTTTAAAATAGGTAACTCTTTTTGATTTGAGCTCAAAGGATTCCTTGGGAAGACATCTACCCAAAGTGAGGCTTCTGGGAATAAGATTGGGATGCGGATAGACAAAATGGGCAGGGGTTGGCCGAGCCAAAGGCTTGAGAGGTTTGGGTAAGGTGGTAGAGGTGGGGGCCTTTTATAATAGGAGAGGAGGGGCACTCTTGCAAAGTTATAAAAGTTTACTTTATTATAAAATTATTTTCGGATTTTAAAGGTCCCAAAATTATATATTTCGAGGATAAGGTGATAAGAATTAGAAATACACCCATCCAATAGGTTTTTGACAAGTGTAGGTCATATATTTTACATTATCTTTTCATTTTATTTAAATCGTTAAATAATGAGGTAATCACTACATCATCATGGTGTCATAAATAATTTAATTTATTTAATTTCAAAAAATTATAAAAAAAATATAATGATGTTGTAAATATTTTTATCCTTCTAATTAATATTTATAGTAAAAAATATGACTTGTGTAACCACATTTAAAAATTGTTTTAGTAAAATAACTCATGTTTGTAACATTTTTATTTTAACTTTAAATAAAAAGTTATTAATGTCATTTTCCTACCAAAGTGGCTCCATGGGGTCCCCAAGTTGACCCATTGATTTTATTGGTCAGACATGACACATCCAATAAGGGTAGGACATGTGTCAAGGCCATTTCATATTATTAAAACATTATTTTTACCTTAAACTACACTAATTACCTATAATCGCGATTAAAAACATAAAAGTTACTATTCAACAAAAAATTATTTTAATCCCATTGAACCAAATTTTACTTCATAATGAAAACCATGTATGTCAGTTTTTTGATATTCAAAATACAGAGGTGGTAAAATTTCATTTAAACGAAAAATCAGTTTTTTTAAGTACCACTTAGTGGTTTCAGTATTCATCAAAAATTGAAGTTTTTCAGAAAAATACCAAAACTTCACCCTAAGATATATTTGATATTCCGAATTCAAAATTGATGTTTATTTTACAAAATTCAAAACAGATAAGTTACATTAATTAATTTAATAATTAATTCCCACTGTCAGAACAAATAGCGTGTTTTTATGAAACAATATATATCAAAAGATTGACACTAGTTTAAGTCCAATTTCAAAGTGAAATTAATTCCAACGACCACTATTGGATTAAATGGTAAAAATGTATTCTAATTTCACTTTAAAACCAATTCAAAAGATAATCTAATCATATTAATAAATTAGATTAAAAAGGGGTTTTGAATTAAAATACAACATTGTTTACTATTCATTAAAAACGAACTTTATCAGAAAAATACCAAAAATTTACACAAAGTAAATTTTGATGTCCCGATTCTAAAGAAGAGTTTTATTTGGTCCAATAGAATGTATAAGAGTGACTAAAACTATATTTAATGACGGTTCTCCATTAAAATGTGATAAGTGGACATTTAGTGAATATTAGAGTATATATGCCTAAAATTGAATTATTTTTGTATTTTAAGACTTTATCCTTTATTGGATAAATGTAAAACCATTTAAAAAAACATATATAATCATATTATAGTTATTTCTATTCATTCCCGCCAAAATAACGGCTATGTGTTAACTACCATTTAAAATAATATTATTATATTACTAGTGTACAACGTAAGATTTCAAAGAAAATCATTGTTGCGTATCGGGTACGCTATCGAACATAGCAACTCCTTTAAAGTAAAATTAATATTTAATTCGAAAATATTAATAAATATGAAAATGTATTATTCTTTATTTACCTGGGATGTTACAAACACACTGCTATTCCAAGGCATGTACTCCTTAGTGGATGATTGGAAGGTGTGTCATGGATGGAATTCACCATGAAACTAGGCTAAGAAATTTTCTATATGGAAGATAACATGTGAATTGGATTCTTAACAAATTAGATCATGATATAATACAAGTATCTAGGATTCCTATATCCTTATATGACTAAGATTGTTCTCATGGTTCTTACTTTAAAGTATTGGTTATATGGTTTTCTCTCACTCTATATTTACATTATATTTCTTATGGTTTCATGTTTTGTAATTAATATTGTTCAATTATACATTAATCCTCTTTACTTATCATTTATTATTCATTTATTATGACGTTCCCTATTTTTCCTATTATTCTTTGTTTTTTATAGCTTATTTAAACTATTCATATAAATAATTAGAGAGATGTTTGGAAAAATGTTTGGGAAGTGGTTTTCAATTTGGGGTTTTCAATTATTGTGGAATAGGAAGATGAAATGTTTTCTATGTGATTTTTTATATTTAAAATAAAAATAAAACTAATTTTATAATGCATGATAATGTGATATTTTATTTTCATATAAAATAGAGAACTGTATTATCTATTTATATTTTCAAACTAGTGTGTATTGTTTATTCTAGTAAAGGAAATTCATGGACTATGTAGTAGTTACCTACCAGGTTGTTATGCTCAAAATATACGTATACCTCTCGATGTTTGTAAATTGGGTGGATTTTTTATATTCAGATTCAGTTATTGGTCACTCAAAGAGTGGGATGGTTTTGAGGTTGGATAATGACCTTAGGTCACTTGAGGTAACATGTTCAAGTATATTAGTTTTTTATGTCTTTGTAGCATTGGACAAATTAGACAGCCCTTTTTATATTTTCCTTTTCAATATTTAGTGGTGAATTATATCTATATTTTTATGAATGTTGAAGCTACAACCTATTCTGTGTGAGGGAGTTATATGTGTGTTGAATGAATTTATCTACTTTTAATCTATATTATTCTTCTTTATTTTTATTTATATGTGATTTGGCATGGAAATATGATTTACAGATTAGTCATTCCTAAATTTTAGTTGATTTTTTTATCCTTGATTAATTTTTTTTGTGGTCAAAATCATCACCAAAAAGTTCTTATGATAACTTTTATACTTTTTCAGCCTATGTGGATTAGAGATTCCCCTTAGGTATGTCAAAATGAGGATTGAGTGTCTGAAAGAGTGAAAACATGGGTTGGTTTATTACTAACTGGTATCTGAGCCTATTTTCTTAGGAGGTCCTAGGTTCTAGAGTTCCCTTTATTATCTAGGGTGTCTTATGGTTGGAGGCCTATCGAGGTATGCGTATAAGGTACCAAAATATTCTTGATAACTATTTCTCATACTAAATTACATGTTTCCATGTGAATTTGGGATTTGAGTATTGATTTTTTTACTTTATATATTTACTTATGGTATTCTAGATTATTCAAAACATATATGCATATTATGAGATGTAAATAGGAGTTAAAATGATAACACTTGGTGAGATCACACAACATATAAAACCATGTGGATTATAAGTTTTCATTTCAGTAGGGCTAATAGTGGTAGTATCAAAATAGTAAAATTTTCTGATAAATCATGCAACCAAGTCTTGTAAAACTAATATCCCCTCTTGAGGATGTTTTAGTGTTATCAGATGATATTTATTACGACTTTTTAAATTTGAAATGGTGAGGTTAGTTTCAAAAGTATATTATTTTCATTGTGAAAAATTATTATGGGGTGTTTTATGATGAAAATATGATGTTAAAGGAAAAGTGGTATTTTAATATTTTAAATGAGGTTTCAGTTTTTTTCGGAAGAATATTTTAAATTAGTTCTAAGATTTGAAATTGAAAAATGTAGAATTTAAAATGGGGTTAAAGGTATTTTATTAATGATTTTTTAAAAGTGAAACTTGTTATTTTGGGAGTGATTTTATAAAAAAATAAATTTTTTTATGTTTTAAAGTGAGTAAAGTATTGTATTAATGGGATATGATAATTTTAAATTGGTTTCTGAGTGGGACATGGAATTTAAACATTATAGTGGGTGATTTTGAAGCGATTTTAAAATGGGGTTATAATTTGTTCCTTAAATTAGTTATTTAGACTATAGTGTTGATTTATTTTATAGGATTGGTGTTTTTGGTTGGGTTTTAATTTTTTTAGTTATGATTTTTTGTTTGAGATATTATTAATTGTGAATATGTCTATTATTTTGAGTTTTACTCCTACAAAGGTTTAAAGAATTTGGGTCTAGAGGATATTATATTTTTTTCTTTGTATAATTCTGAGTGGATGTGTTTCTTGGGGTCTTAATATAGTTTTATTTCTTAGATCATGATATTTATGGTTTAATTGTACCATATTGAAATGAATGGATCTTATTGGGATTTTGAGTAAATTTTTGTGTGTATTGATTTTTTTCTGGATTCATTGAGCATGGTAGAAACCATGGATGTGTTTTTTGGGTGGCATGAATAGATGATGAACCAGAAGTGTTTATGAAAATTTTAGTATTGGTCTGAATTGTATTGGGATGGTCATGACCAAAGTCTCATAATAGAGGTCCTTGTGCACCCTTCATTGTTCTTTAAACATTGATGACATACCATACTTTCCTTGAAAAGAATGTTTTTGGTTTTTAACAATTCTCTTGTTTTTTCATAGTTGAGGATAATAGTTAGTGTCATGGTGCCTCTAATTTCAAGGTTGAGAACCATTCATAAGGATATGATTTTATTTGGTAATTGATCGATTAATTTTAGTGGTGCCTATATTACACTTTCTTTGTATTTAGATTATGGGATTTTAGGTTTTTCTTTTGATTTATTCCTTGATCTCCTCCTTTCCCCCATATTTTATTGTCTCCCAATTTTTTTCATGTTGACCTGTGGCTAGAAATTTGGGAATTATGTGATTTTTTACAATTTGTAGAATCATATTCAATTTTCATTGAGATTATGAATTTTTTCTTGGTTGGTTAATCCATTTTATTCCATTTGATTAGGAGTTGATGTTATGTTTGGTGGTGGTCCATCTTAGTGCCTCATATTATGGAACCACCACGGTAGTTATATATTCAAATGTTGGGGAGAACCACTGGGTTATTAGTATTATTTATCCTTCTTTAGTTGGTTGGGCATGACTTGTGGAGTTAAAATTAATTCCATGTGTCTTGATGTTATTTGGTTTTCATTCGCCTTAGATATTATCATTTGGGAATTTCTTCTTTTCATGTTCAAAGTCCTTATATCTTTTATCCATTTGAAATTTAAGGAATTTTGGGGGGCATAATTTTTTTATGGTGGGTAGATTTATCACACCCTAACCCTAATTTATTATATTAATAAATTAATTTATTTTACTTTAATTTTTTCATTGGTTTTCATGTAAATCATCTTCATTTTTATAAATTTTTAAGTTTTTAGAACATGAACAAGGTGTTCCCATAGTTAAAACCTTACAATAGTCATGGAAATGTGTCAATAATTTAACAGTGGTGTTCTAAATGGTTGGTTCATTGTTTCCCAAATTATTTGGATAACCCTGGTGGGATACCTAATTTCCCAGTGAAGGGGAGAATGGTTGTAACATTGTTTACCCAACCATGCGACTAAACCATGTGAAATACCCATAATTTTAAAAAATAGAATTTCAAATTCCACCCCCTTAATTTTTAATCACTCACACATCACCTCTACCCCTCTCACCAAATCATGAAGGAAGACCAAGAGGACCCCTTCTATGCAATCCTCTCATTTCCCCCCCACTAATTTTAGTGATATTTCATACAATTTCATACAGATATCATTAAGTTAGGAATTCTCCTCCTCTTCCTCCTCCTCCCTCTTTTAACTGGTTTTACTATCTACCTTTTTGTGTGGATCAGTCTAGATCGATCCCATGGTGAATTTAACGTCTTAATTTTTTATTCCCTTATTCCATAGGTCACAATATATCTTCTTTGGGATCTATATTTTTCATATTTGATGGGGGTTTTCTTATTCTATTCATGTTCAGGTAGGTATTTCCATTATTTTTCATTTGTATAATTTAATCTATGTGATTGGGTGTTTCTAATTAGTTTCCATGAAAATTAAAAATGGAATTTAAGTTTATTTAGATTTATAAATACATATTTATAAAGGTTTTAAGGGATTATAATTTATTTGTAATTGGTTTCTTGTGAATTTGGCCGAGTTAACTATTTTCACTCATAGAATAAATTATGTTTTTGACACAAACTATATCTGGTGATTTTCATTTAGGAATTAGATGTTTTATAATTATTTGAGGTTGTTTATTGAATTTTATTGGGAGATATACGAGTTTAAAGGATTAAAAAATTGGGGTTTTTCTTGTTTTGGGACTTTATTATGTATATTTATTCCATCAATGTGTTATTTATTTTGGTATGATTTTATAGATTCCTATTGTTATTTCTAGGGCTTACACACACATGTATGGTTATATATATATATATAAATATACACATATTCACCTAATAATATGTGGATATGTGAACTATGATGTGTTTATATATATAATTTCATATGTTTATAATGTTAGAATGGTTTTTTTGAAACATAATCTCGATGTTTGAATTTGGTTTTTAAATATGTTTTCAAATATTTGTGTTTTTAAATGTATGATTTGAAGTAATAGATGGTAGTTTGAGTAAATGGTCCTTTAAAATCTTAAAATAATTTCCTAAGGACTCATGGATTTTTGTTTGATATGTGTTTGATAATGTAGTTGATTGTTGATTATATTTATCATGACAGTTTATAGTGTATTCCCTTGGTTTAATAAATGAATTTTTTTTAAAGGATTCTATTGAATTTGTTAAGTGGAAATAGTTTGTATTTATTAATGGAAATACTTATAATTACCAAGTGATATGTTTAAAATGGGAATGAAGCATGGGAAACTAGTTATATATGAGCGGGATACTAGATTAAGTATCACATTGGATTATGCCACAATAACAAACCACATAGACATTGATACAAGTTTTAATGTCCTGAAGAGGTGTCACCACATCATTAAGCTAGAGATTGTACCCCTTAGTGGTTAACTGGATATGGTTCCATGGATGGACATCACTATAACACTAAGAAAAGACATGTTCTACTTAGTGGTTAATGCACACATTTTATTATTGAAATATTAGATCACAAGTCAATATTACAATCTAGGGTTCCTATAACCTTAGATAACCTAGGATTTTCCCATGTTTATTACATTAATGTATTGGTTGTATAAATTTATTTCACTAGAACTTTACTTTATGTTTACCATGGTTATATGTTTTGTAACTCTTAGTATTAACTTATACATCAATCCTGCTTCTCATTTATTATTATTCCATTAAAACATTCCCTATTTTTATTATTATTCTTGGGTTTTCCCACTTATTTAAACTATTTCCAAAAAATGTTAAAGATAGATGTTACAAAAGGGGATTAGAAAGTTTTTTTTCGATGTGGGTATTCAATAACATTTTCATAAGCTGATGAGGTGTATTATAAGTGATTATTTTCATTTAAAATAAAAATAAAAGGAACATTATAACGGTTGAAATTGTGATATTGGATTTTCTTATAAAATAGTAAAAGCCTATTTTCTATTTTTATTTTCAAAAAATCATGTTTGGTTTATTCTGGGAAATAAAATTCATAGAATATATTATGATTACTTACCGAGATATTATTCTCACACCCTACTTACACCACTAGGCATTTGTGGACCATATGGATTTTTCAGTTTCATATTTAGTTCCTAGTCACTCGTTGAGTGGGTTGGTTTTGAGGTTGGAGTGTGACCATGTGTCATATGGGATAACTAGTTTAGGTTTGTTTGTTTTACTTTTATTCCTTGGTATCATTGTCCAAATCATCTACCCATTACCCCATTTCCTTTTCTTTAATTAGTGGTGCATTATATATGTGGTGTTATGGTTATTGAAGGTAAAGGATGTTCTGAGTGAGAGTGTTTGAGGTGAGTTGAATGAATCTCTCTATATTATATATGTTTTAATTTTCATTCCTATTTCTTATTATTATAATTTGCCATTGATTATAGACTTATAGATAGGTTATTTTTTTTATTAAAGTTGTAATTAATTTTTTTTAAATTATTTTATTGGATAAATAATCCCAAATAATTAATTATTATTCTGTTAATTATTTTTATAAACCATAGGGGATCATGGATGCCCCTTGGGTATGTCATATGTCATATCGAGTGTGCGATGGATGAATGACCCATGTTTCTTTATGAAAACATGATATCATATCCTAGAAACTTAATACGACCTAAGTTCTAAAGTTACATTTATTGTTTTTGTTGTTTGTTAGATTAGATCAGGTTTGTCGAAGATTGATTAGGAGGTATGAGAAGTGTCTAGCTGACTCTTACATGTATGATACTTAAAGTTTCCATATAAAATTGGACTTTGAGTCTTAAATTTTAGATTTAATTTATTTAATTATTTATAGTATTTTATATTTTTCTTAGGATATATATGTCTTGGGGGATGAAAATTGGTGATGAAGTGATTCCATGCAGTGAACTTGCATGGATTATCAAACCATGTGGAGCCAAAGTGTACAGTTTGGTATGACTTCAAGTGGAAGTATCATGATTGGTAAATAGTTCACAAAACCCTATGACTAAGTCATACATAACCATTAGTCCATACCAAGGAAGTATTAGTCATAATTTATTATATTTAATAGGCATTTAATTTTTTTAACCTAGGGAAGTTGTTTTCAGAAGGAAAATATTTTAGATTTAAAAATTTATAAAATATTCTTTTATGATGAAAACTTTGTTTTAAAGGAAATTAGGGATTTTAGATTTATGGGAAACAATTTTTAAATTGGTTTTTATATTTGAAATTGAAATGTGGGTATTTAAAAATATTTTATTTATATTTTATGATGAAAATATTTTTAAATGTGAAACTTGATATTTGAGAAGCAGTTTACCTAAAAAATTAATAAGGTTTTTAGTTTTTAAAACCAAGTAAATAATTTTATTAAATTTAATTTTAATCATTTAATTGGTTTCCGAGTAGGATTCTTAGGTTTAAAATTAATGTGGGTGATTTTGTTTTTTTTAAAAATACATTTTTAATTTGTTCCTTTCCATTGTACTTTGAATTAAAGAGGTTATTTATTTTATTGTATTAGTGTTTTGATTTGGTTTTTGATTTTGTCTGGGTATGATTTATGTTTGAGATGTTATTAATTATTAATAAGACTATTTTTTATTTTTAGTATTCCTCCTAGAAAGGTCTTATGAGTTTTTGGGTCATTAGAATTGTCAATTTTGGGTCTTGAAATGATTTTGGTTGGGTGTGTTTCCTTATGTATCTTCCTATTTAATTTTCATATATTATGATTTTTGAGGTTTTATTTTACCCTATTTACATTAATGTATCTTTTTAGGATTTTGAGTGTCTTTGGTTGTGGGGATTTTTCATTTGATTCATTGGGTATTGGAGAAACATTATGAATATTCCTTGGGTGAATAGTATGAATGTCAATCCATTCAAGATTATTCCTTAACTTGTGATGGTATAATTTTTACCAAGATTTACATGACTAGTATCTATAATTAGAGGTCCCTGGGAACTCTTCATTTTTATTTGTCCAAGGATGAGATCCCATACTTTTCTTGATAAGTAATTTTTGTGGTTTATACCACTTATCATGTTTTTCCTTGGTTGAGGATAGTGGTGAGTGTTGTGGTGCCTTTAGTTTCAAGGTTGTGGAGAAATATTATTGATATTCATTTTTTTGTGATTGTATCAATGATTTTTTGAGGTTCCTATCTTATTATTTATTTTTTTGGGATTATGTAATGTCAGGCAGTACTTTTGATTCCCTCTTTGTTATTGTCGTTTCCCCACAATTTTTATTATCTCCCTCTGTTGTTTATTTTGATTGTTGGATTTTAATTTTGTAATTATAAGATTTTATGAAAATTTAGATAATTTTATGTCATTTTTATGGTGATTATTAATTTTTTTATTGGGTGATATATTTTAGTCCCTTTCAATGGGATTTTATTTGGTGTTTGGTGGTGGTTCTTTTGAGTTCTTCATCCTTTCGAACCCCTATGCTAGTTGAGTCCTTAAATGATGGGGGGATTTTCTTGGGAGTTAGAAATCTTGATCCATACTTATTTTTTCAAGTGTGACATATAGAGTCAAAATTTATGTCATTTTTGGTGATCTCATCTCGATTTTATTTGGATTTGAGGTTACTATTTGGGAACTTCTTTTCTAGTTGAGAGTCATTGTCTCTTTTGTTTGTATGAAATTTTGTAAATTTTTATGGGTATAAGGTTTCATTTTGGGGAGTTATACCATTGTACAAAACTAATTTTATTTATTATATTATTTATTTAATGAAATTTTAATTTTTCTATTGGGTTTCAAGTCAATCCCATTCAAAATTTTGAATTTTTTAATTTTTAGAAAATGCACAGGGTTTTTGAAAGGTTTTTATAAATCGTGCAGTAACCATGAACATGTGTTTGTATTTTTAAAGTGTAATTTTTTGTGGTTGTTATACAATTTCCTAGATTGTGCAACCAAATAATTTAGTTTCCCTAAATTACCACTAAAGGGGTGCATAGTTGGAACATAGTTTTTCCAACCATTTAGCCAAACCTTGAGACATACCCTATACTTTAAAAAATAGAATTTATTATTCTACACACCAAATTTTTAATCCCTCACACATCACACCTCTTACCCTCTCCCTAAATATTGACACACAACTAGGATTTCCCATCCCAAATTCTCCTCTCCTCCATTATCCATAATGATTATGGTGATATTATCTATATTTTCTTATGAATATCTTTATGTTAGGTCTCCACTAATTCCTCCTCCTCCTTCTTTATTTCATTTTTCCTCCCTATGTATTGGAATAAATTGACATAAGTTGAATCCTAAGTGGGTTTAAAGTTATAATTTCTTATTTACTAGTTTCATATTGCATGTGATATCTTCATTGGGTCTTCATTTCGTTGTATTTGATGAGTTTGCATCATTTTTTCATGTTTTAGGTAAGTGTTTCCATACGTTTTCTTTTACCTAATATGCTTCATATTCCTAGGTTGAATACATTTCCTTTAATATTATAAATTCCATTTAAGTTAAATTCTATTTATAAATGTATATTTCTCAATGTTTTTAGGGGATTATAATTGATTTACAATTTGGTTCTTGTGGATTTTCCTAGTTTAGTACCTTCAATCAAAGAATAAATCATGTTTTTTAATGATAAAATATTTATGGTGAATTTTAATATAATAAATTGGTATTTTGGAATTATTTAAGATTTTTTATGTAATTTTATTGGGATATTCATGAGTTTATGAGATTATATAATCATGATTTTTATTGATTGGAAACTTTATTAAGTTTATTTATTCCCTATATGTGGTATTTATTTATGACTGATGTTTTTTATTCCTATCACCATAAAATTGATGTTTTAATTTGGTTTTGAAATAAGTTTTAAAAAATATATTTTTTTATAGAATAATTTCAAGACTCAATTGAAACATTGAGTAAATGGTATTTTAATTGCTTGACACCCTTGAAGAAAATACCCACATATTTATGTATGATATGTGCTTGATGGTGGATTTTATGGATAATTATTTGTATCATTATGGTTTAAAGTGTTTTACCATGGAAGGATAAATGAAATGGATTAAAAGGATTGTTTTGAATATGTTAAATAGAAATGGTTTGGATTTAGTAATAGAAATAATTTCCAATGGATTTTTATATGTTTGAAATGAGAATGAGACATAGGAAGACAGGTATCAAATGGGGGAAGACTAGATTAAGTAACACTTTGGATTATAGCACAATAACAAAACACTAAGACTTAGATAAAGATAATAGTGCCAAGGATGGGTGTCACCACACCACCAGGTGAAGGAAAGTAGTACATATGATTTCATTGTTGGTGGTGATGTGGATGAACGTCACTATGACACTAGCCAAAGACATGCCCCCTTAGTGTTTAGCATACACATTTGATTTTTTTACCAAATTAATCCTGAGATGATATGAGGATATGATGTTTATATAACCTTAGATAACCTAGGGTTTTCCCTTGGTACTTGTTTTAAAGTATTTTTGTGTATGATTTTTCCACAATCTAGATTTAGTTATATTTCCTATTGTTACATTTTTTATAATTCCTATTGTTCACTTATACTTTAGTCCTGGTTAATTATATTTTTTTTATTATTCCAATATGACATTCCTTGTTTTCATTTTTATTCTTAGTTTTTGACTACTTATTTGAACTATTTAAAAAAAAATTAAAAATAGATATTCCAAAAAGGGTTCTTAAAGTGGTCTTTAAATGGGGGTTTTCAATAACATCAACATAGACTAATCTAATGTTTTTAAGTGATTATTTTCATTTAAAAGAAAAACAAAATGAATTTTCAAATGTTGAAAATGTGACATGGGATTTGATTACAAATTGGGGGAAATCTTATTTTCTATTTTTATTTTCAGACTATCATGTGTGGTTTTTCTGGGAAAGGAAATGCATAGACTATATGGTTATTAAATACTGGGTTGTTATGCTCACACCCTATTTATTCTACTTGGTGTATGTATACCGGGTGGCATTTATAGTTTCAAATTTGATTCTGGGTCACTCACAATGTGGGTTTGTTTTGAGGTTAAGTTGTGACCTTGGGTCACATGGGATATCTTGTTCAGGTATATTATATTTATTTATATACCTTAGTAACATCAACCAAATCTACCTCCCCTGTTATGTTTTACTTTTCTTTAATCAGTGGTTTTCTATATCTGTGGGATTATTGATGTTGAATGTGAGTGTTGTTCTATGTGATTGAGTTATATATGAGTAAATATAATTTATCTTATTTATATCTATTTTATTATGATTTTTTTGAATATGTGATTTGGAGTGAATTTCTGGTTTATGAATAGGTCATGCTGAAATTTTATTAGAATTTTCACTATATATTTAATTGAGTATATGGGTGAAATAATTCCCAATAATTCTTTGTGATAACTCCACTCTTATCGTCAGTATAGGGGGATCGAGGGCACCCCTCTAGTATGTAATGATCCATCTTAGGTTTTTGATGGAGGGATAAAATGAGTTGGTTCATTATAACTCCACTCTCGCACCTATGTGCACCACTTGAGCCTAAGTAAAACCATATTTCCCATGCCACATGATAGTCAAAAACTCCCTCACAAAGTAACAAATCAATCCTCCCTAGCATGCATATCACTGAATTTACAAAATAGCCCCCCAACCTTGTTGCTTTGTAAAATATAATCACCATAGGTTTCAAAACTATAACATTCATCAAAAGGACTAATTCATACACCTCCACGTGTGGTTATTTTTTATTTGTTACCAGAATTATCTAAATATACTTATATGTCATTTTATTTGTATATAAATATTAATTAGTATATATATATATAAATATAATTATATTTATTATATTTATATATATACATAAATATATATATGTAATATTTAAATACATGTTAATATATTGGTATATAAATATAAATATATATACATACTCATATATATATATATATGTGTGTGTGTGTGTGTGTAAGTTAACATAATTATACTTATAAATTTATATATATATATATATATATATATATTAAAACACACACACACACATATATATAATTATTAATTTTTAATATTATTACATATTTATTCACATATTTAATCATTTATATTAATGAAAATTTATATCGTTATTATAAATTAATTGTAATTATTCTTTAACTTGTGTGTGTGTCAGTATATATGTATATATTCATGCATTTATGTATGTATGTATGATTGTGTATTTATATATATACATTAATTTTATTTTAATAATATATATTTATAATGTTATGTAATACGTGTGTATATATTAAATATAACTCGTGAATGAAATATCACACAAACACATATTATTAAAATTAATTTTTAAATTTAATTTTAAAATTATTCATTTTATATATTTTAAATTATAACATGACTTTAATTTATATATAAATGTAAACCATAAATTTATTATTTATTTATTTTTATGTTTAAAATTCTAATAAAATAAAAATTATCCACATTTTAAAAAAAGTGAGGCTAAATAAAAAATTAGTCATGTTTGAAAATGCGAGGAAACTAAAAATTATCCAAATTTTAAAAGATGGTTAAATTAACCATATTTTTAAGAAAATGTGGCTAAATTAAAAAATTGACATGTTTTAAAGAAAACCTAAGTAAAAAATATGGATAATTACCAATTTTTTAAAGGGTCAGGATTTACCTTATTTATTGGAACTAGAAAATTAATGTCATCCTCAAACCTCTAGGTTGGCCACCTGACTCTAGAAGATATATATAATTGAAATTGTTACTCTATGTTGTAATAGTGGTTTCCCCACACCCAACATAAATAATACTTATCAATTACCTTATCATGTATAAATTTTTTTTTTCATTATGTACACTTACCATAATAGTGATGATATTTATGCATCCACTATTCACATGGCAATGCCCATAGATTATTTTTCATATCAAAATAATATAGTAGTTCCCAGGATATAATGTGAACATTGAGATACTATAAAATTAATCTTAATCACTTGTCATATGGTACAAAAAGTATTATGTGGATGGGACATAGATGGTGTGTGACTATCAGGTGTTAGGGATAATAAGCATTGAGACTTTATCTCATGAAGTTCCCACTTGGTGATCTTGAGTATATGAGATAATAAGGATTGGCCCAACCAATAAGAACCCCACATATTTTAGGTGTCAGTAGTAGTTCATATATGTGAATATGTGTAATGGTCTTTTGACTTGAGATTATTATTAGGGTAAACTATTTTTTCATTTATTTCGATCTAAGTAAAAAATCATGAAATTTATATCGTGGTGAGGTTACTCATGTTGGGTATTATAATGATGGTATGACATTGATTAAATAATAAAGAAAGTTTTTTTTCACTTCTAAAAGGATTTGATATATTGGTACTAGTAGATTGGGATGTTATTACTTTTACTAAATACATGTCCATATTAGAATAATATAAGACCGTTTAGTTTGTTCAATGAACAGTAAATAAAGAAAGGATGATGACACGAAGTGTGCATCCTTGTTTATGAGACATCATGAGACAAAGAGATTATATTAATCACCGTGTGTTTTTAGAAAAGGTTATCATTAATAAGAATTTTTTATCTCCTTGTGAGCCTTAATGGTTTTCTAGACTCTACTACTCATATGTAAATAGTATTCACTACTAATGAGATAATATCCTAGAGGGTCACACACTTAGCGTATTCAAAAGTCTGAAATATTCTTATGAATATAAGTGTATGACATGGTGGACCCCAATGCTATGGTTAAAAGGTGTCAAAGAACATATTATTTCTAATAGTTAATAAATTCATTTTATTTATGTTTATAATAACTTATATTAAATTTATTTATTTATAGTATTCAAAAGTTATTAAGTGAATATATAAGACAATATTTAACGAATAAATATTATTTTAACATTCAAGGTTTATTTAATATTTGTGAGAATTATGACTCAAGTTAATGAATTGATTTTATCAGATAATTTATTTACTATATTATAATAATTTGATAAAAATATAAATGGGATTTGTGATATAGTTAGTTATTCATAAAATTTCATTTCTGGCTTATTTAGTAGAAAAAAAATATTTGGGGGATGGGGAACCATTTTTGGGTATAAAGAACCAGACTATACAAGGAGAATGAGGATCTAATTTGGGGTTCTATTCAAAACATGAATTTTAGATCCTCTCTCTCCTATGTCCAACATCCTAGAGAGAGAAACTCTCAATCCATGAAAGTGATATGAGTTCTAATTTATGAATTGAAGGATTAATGTTGTGGTGATCATTGGGATGTTGATGGAATCATTGGATCGTAAATTTAGTATATAGATTTTGATGATAAATGATCCCATATAATTACTAAGCACATGTGAATGATCTATATGGATCTCCCTTTTGTTCATTTGAGAAATGGTCCCTTGTATCAAACGACTATTGAACCCATATTCAAATAGGAGGAAGTAATTATTTGATTTATTTTTTTTCTTAAAATATTCACATGATATCCTAAAATTATGTATTGGGATGGATATAACCATAAACTATGTAGTTATTTTGATTAGACACAAGGATGAATTATTCAATGAAGGGAATAATATTGTTTCTGGTATCCAATACTCAATTAATATTTCATTAATTATTTAATCATTAGAAATAAATGATGACTATAAAATGTAATACTCACTTATACCTAGTTGTGGAAAGATAATTATTTTTCTAGTAAAACTATGTAGTTTTCAAGGATATATCCAGTATGATTTTTAGAATATTTGGTGTGAAATACATTAGGTGTTACTAACACATTTACTTGTATAGTTTTGGATAAAAAACCTTTAAAAATAAATGAAATCCACAAATATTTCATAGTTTGTTCAGCTAGAGAGTGTAAACTGTTCCAAGTTTAAGCTAGTTCTAAAGTAATATAATTAATAATAATCCATTAAGTATTTTAAGGAATATTATGCGAAGTATAAAATATAAATGGTTATAATATATTGGTTTCTTTTAGCCCATGGGCCAAAGAATATATTCACCAAGCATTCTTAGATCACGAAATATAGAATGGATTTATTCTTAAAGTAACATTACCTTATACACATCAAAGCTATGATGTTATTAATTAAGATCGATCATTATTCTTACATGAAATCATTGGTCGAGAAAATATAACATAGATTAATTACTAAATCCACATTTCCTTATACACATTAGGTTAATGATGAATGTAAAAGGAGTATCAATGTTTAGATTCATATTCATTGTAGATACATACATTAATTTTCAATACATGCTTCACAAAATAGTGGTGTAATGAGATAAACATATTCAAACTATAATGATAAATATATATCATATGATTTTTAGTATGATCACTAATGAAATGTTACCCTATATCCACCGTTCTAAACCATGGGTATAGGCTATACCCATGGTTTATAGAATATTTGGTGATTAAGCCATCGATATTGGGTTATACACATAGTTTTTATAGAAACTACGCATATAGTCAATGAAGATTTATTAATACCCACTATTCACTTGAAACCATGGGTATATGTTTATATCCATGGTTCCTGAAATTGTGGGTATATATAGGTGTCCATAATTGTTGTATTCCCATGGTTTTTTGAATCGTGTGTATAGAGACCTACCCCCATTAGATAACACAAACACCATACATCACCTCTCATAGAACTTGTAAATAAATTACAAACCATGATACATATTTAATAAAATACACTTATTATATATTTAGAATTAAACCATCAAGTTATAAATATTTTTCAAACCATTTTCAATATTGTGACATACATATATAATTCAAATAATAAATTATTTTTAGTCATCCACATGTGTATCTTTACCTAAAATAAAAAATAGATGGGATAAATATCTCCCTCATCACCCCAAATGATATAATAATCATCACCAACATCAGTTCATGAAGAACTAACATCATCATCATCATTATGATCATCACCCCCCACCACTAATACCAAAATATCAACCACAAATAGTACCCTCATTGACATCACTCATGGTATCATATAAAGAGTGCATTGATACTATACATGAATAAGAAATAGTAGCATACTCTGATGGAAGTGATAGACATATGACTGGAATAGCATTCCAGAAGTGTATAGTTACTAGTTTACCTCTTTAATGATCATGTATAGCTATTTTTTGGCATCATCTTATTTTGAATTTTTGTTTTTTAGATAGGTGGTGTGAGAGGTTTGAGAGGCACTAGATAAAAGCCAATACCTAGTGGGGACAATGTTTTCCCCAGGTCTACAAAAAACTCTCCCTTGGGGATCCACATCTAATACATGTCTCAATGATCATTTGTCCCAAAGTTTTCATCCTTTTTCTCATTAAGGGAAACCATGGCGCATTGCTGAAAATATAAATTTAATATTTAATTATTAACTACATATCAAAATTTCAAATATCAATAAAAATACTTAAAATATTTTTGTGTGTCTATGAATTTATATCACTTCCATATTTTTTCTTCCCACTTGAGGAAAATAATTTTTCTCGAGGTGCATGGACCTCGATGCCCAATGCTACTTGCTAAAAATGAAATTGATTACTATAATGTTACATTATTGAATAATATAAAATTTATAAACCATGTATGAAATAAAAATGTATCTATAGAACAAATCTATAAAATAAATAAACATCTAAATATAAATTTAATACTAGTGGAATAAAATAATCATTACATAGTAATTAGAATTATAAACATAGTTATGATATGAATTCCCCTTATATGTTCATTTAAATCCAATTCTATTTGTGTTATGTTATATGGTTAGTCAGACAATTTGTAATTTTGATTATTTGGTCATTAAGTACATTTATTAGTTAGGTTGTTTGGTAATTTGGCCATTTGGTCATTTAGAAATTTGGTTATTTGGACATTCGGGCATTTATCCATTTTGGAAATTATATGTTTTTTTCCATTTTTCCATTTGAGAATTTTTCTATTTGGAAATTTTTATATTTGAGCTTTTCGCCAGTTGGCCAATTGGCCAATTTCCCATTTTCCCATTTTCCCATTTTCTTATTTTCCCATTTTCTCATTTTCCCCATTTTATCATTTTTAAATGGTATAATTGTCCAATTGAACATTTATACATTCAGTTCTTTTTCCATTTTTCTATTAAGTCATTTGACCATTTGTGCATTTGGCCATTTTTTCATTTGAGCAATTGGTTAATTGGGAAATTGATAAATTGGGAAATTGGGAAATTGACCATTTGGCCATTTTGGAATTTGTCCATTTTGGCATTGACCATTTAGACATTTTTACAAATGGGAAATTGGCCATTTACCCCTTTTTATAATTGGACAATTGGATATTTTTCCATTTTTCCATTTGAACATTTCCCAATTTCTATTTGGACTTTTTTCGATTTGGCCATTTGGCCATTTTGGTATTTGGAAAATTAGTTAATTTAGAAATTGGGAAATTGGACATATGTCCATTTTTCCCATATTCCATTTTTTCATTTGGCCATTTAGACATTTGGAGATTTATCCAATTGGAAATTTGGTTATTTGTTCATTTATTAAATTTTTAATTTGGACATTTTTAATTTGGTCATTTTTCATTTATATATTTGGCTATTTGGCCACAAGACCACTTTTCCACTTGGAATCTTGGAAACATGGACATTCGGCTAGTTTTTCATTCAACCATTTGGAAATTTTTCCAATTAGACATTTGGTCATTTGGACACTTTACCACTTGAAAACTACACAAATGTAATTCCCAGGTAGGATCGAGACCATTGGGGGGGGGGGTGAATTTGTAGTAGAATTTTATTTTTATAATAAAGATTCTTAACTTCTTAAGTAAACTTTATTAAAATATAAAACTTGTTATATTTATGATTCAATAAAATATAACTTCTCAAACATAAATTTCATATGATAAAAATTAAAGAGAAGGAAGCACCTGATATTTATAAGGTTCAGTACAAATTTAAACTCTTTTCCATGTTGGATAGTACCACCAATATGGATTCCCTTAATATATTTATTTCCAAAATACAAAGGCATTGGAAAAAAATATCTCTAATACACAATATAAAATTTTATACTATAGTTGGTTATACCCCCCCTAAATGTCCTTTTCATATTCAATTTCCCAACAACTGGTTATACACCCCAACATAAAATCCTCTTTAGAAACTTGTAATTATATAAAGTTACTGGATTCACTTTCCTTCATCTTTTTTGATCCACTTTAGAAAGTTCTTCACTTACTTAATAAGTAAGGTGAATCAAAGTTTAATTGTGTAAAAAGTTCAAGAACTTCAACAATTATCCGAAGAACGCATTGGTCTTGAAAATTCTTCCATATTCTATATCTGAAAAACTTCCTTAACAAATATCAGTATGATTTCCTTCAATCTGGTATACTCTACTTGATGGTCTCTATCTGGAATGATTTTAATGATTATACGTCTTCTCTTACTACTTAAATTGATTAGAAACTAAATTTTTAAATCAAAACTTATTATTCCAATGGAACTCCATCTGATGATACTTCATTCCAATGGATCTCACTTTAGTAGATCTCACTATGATGATTCTTGATTCAATGGAACTCTCTCTGGTGAATTCGTTCCAATGGAACTTACTTTGATGGACTCATTTCGATTGGATAACACAGTGAAGGATCTTCCTCATCTTTAACCTGAAACAAAAGTCTGGTTGGAATATCAATTTCCAAAAAAGTATCTAAGTGTCATCTATCAATACACATGAACAGTTTCAAGTACGAATGTATTGTTATTTTATATTTATATTCATATAATAATGGAAAAGGAAGGAAAATATTTCCACTTTCCTACTAAATTTGTTTTCCAAATATTGAAATTAATTTCTACTTCAACCCCATCATTTACTTATTTAGTATTTATTAACTCTTCTTGAATATTCTCGAAACTTCTCTAACCCTGTTAAAACTTGATCCTTATTAAAAATTCATAATAATTATTTTTTTTGATAAAAATGGTCATTAAATTTTTCATAATTATAATTAAAACAGACAAGAACTTAAGACTTCATTTTAAGATTCTATGTATCAACTGAAAGAGAAAAAAATTTAAGACATTTGAAAAAAATGAATCCTCATTATGAACATCCATACCATCTTAAAACCCTTAAGTTATTCTACCATAAACATAATTGTAATTTACTTAACATTTAATACCACCTTTTAAAATACTTTTTTTATGAAATTAATAACATTTTTATTTTCATAAATTTTCTACAAATTCATCAGAACACTTCTAATGAAGAAAAACAGCTGATGGATTATCGGTGTCATCTCACATCTAATGGATAAGTCATTGGTTCCTTCTAATGCATCAGTGTCAGTTCCATTCTGATGCATCAGTACCACTTCTTTTTCAATGACTCTTGACCCAATTGTTGAACAATAAATTTCTTATGATCTTGACCTAATAAATTAAAAACATTTTTTTTGTTTAATGATAATTGTTCACTATATTTTTGATCATCATCAGGTTGATTGGTATTTGTAACTAGTCCCAACAACTTTGAATCATTTAATTCTTTGTTCCCAACAATTCCCACTTACTGATTGGTATAAAAAACATCTCTCCCTCCGATTTATCAGTGGGACTTTTCATCGAATGGTTTGGTGTCAGTAGAATCTTCCTTCTTCCAATTCTCTGCAACTATCGATTGATGCTAGGAATTGTTTCATTTGATTAATTATATAGTACGATAAACTAGACACTTTGATACACCAATCGATATGTGCTTTAGTAAAGCTTCTAATTCAGAAACTTCAACCCTCATAACCTTTCTTATTCCACAAACTTCTTCATGTATCATGACTTATTCATGAATTTTAGAACATAATGATTGGAATAACATTGTCTTACTTGAGGTACCAATTATATATTATCCCAATTTCTATTAAAAATATTTCATCACATTTTTCTTAGGAAAATTTCAATATTTTGAGATTAATCAAATAATAAGGCATTACGAGATTAACTTTGGAAGTTCTATGACTTCCCAACTTCTCTTTAAAATGTCAACAACTTCAAAACATGTCACAATAAAATTTATAATAGCTTTTGAATTTCTATGAAAATCCCAATATAATGAATCATACCCAATGATTCACGATGATGGATTGACTCTAATGGACTGAGTCCGATGATGTGTCTGACTGGAAAAATTTCTAAAATCATATTTTTTTGGCTTGACATAATCAAATTCTTCTTGTTCCTATCTTTAATCAACCTCTCATAAAATTTTTTTCTTATAACTTTTATATTTATTAATTTTGATCTATTAACAACAAATAAAACCAAAACACAACTTGTTCCGAACAATATTTTCTTTTATGTTTTTTTTCATTACCCACATCAAAATTCAAAACAATACTCACTTAATACAAATTCCTAATGCTCCCCCTATTTTTATTCTACTCTTATAAAAAACTTCTCCCCCTTAATATATTTTCTCCCCCTTATTGATAAATAAATTCGAAGGTGTCATCATGAAAAGTTCCCTCCCTTATTGAAAAATTATCTTATTTCCAAAGGTTGGAAATCTTCATCTCAAAATATTTAAATTCTTCTTTAGGAGAACATAAGTATCACAAGAGTTTATTAAAAAAGATCATTTAACTAAAAAAATCTAAGTCTATATGGGAATATGAAGTTTATAACATAAGAGTTTATAGTAAATGTTAGTAATGTTGTCTATAACTCAACTTTCATGTAATACATTTTCATGTTTCTTTTAAAATTTAATTTTTTGGGGAAATTATTGGGAGGATTTGTTAAGATAAAAGTAACATTATACCATATCAAAAAATATACCATAAAGTTCAGGTGAATAAATAAAATATTCCCAGATGCCCAATTTTTTAACCTCATTACTTTTTTTCCAAGAAGAGTAAAAGACACTACACACAACTTCCTTACATCTACACCTTAAATTCCCTTCAAGTTAGTAAAAATATAAAAATATTTTGGTAATAAAGGGGGACCTCATAGTTTCTTAGAAGTAGAATTTGGACTGAGAGTCTTCTCTCAGTCTTGGTATTTTATTATTCTTTTAGGATTTTTCATTGGATCTATTTTCTTCCATCTGTTCACCCATCTTATATTTTTTAACAAGTTTATTCTCATCTATGGAATCTTTTTATATATTTGTCTAATCCTCTTAAACTTTAGTATAATTTTTTTATAATGATCTTGTAACTACCTTTTTATTTCTTCCTTTTTTTCCAGGAATATATTCAAACACCTTTAATAACAAGACTATATTTTTTACATCACTTGCATTTTTTTTGAATTTTTAAATCACAATTTGTTGATATCTTTTATCAACTTTGTTTTCATCTTTTGAAATCTTTTTCTTACCCTTTATTCTACTGATTTTTATTATTCTTGAATATTTATAGCCATGTATACTTATTCTAGAAAAATTACTTATCATTAAATATTTTTATACTTAGCGTGTTTGTTTTTCTCAACTTTATTAACATAATCAACTTTCTTCTGCTTCTCATTTTTCTTTGTTGAGGTTTCAACATTATTTATCTTTTGAGTTTTCTTTTCTAGTTCCAAATTTTTTTTAGAAAAAATTGATTTTATTTTATTATCATAGCACCCCCTTGAATCATACCTATTTATTGGTAGAGACATGTTATACCAACATGAACAAGTTTTATGTCTGAAAATTCCACAAAACTAATAATTACCTCTGAATATTGATTTTTTGGACTAATAGTAAAATTTTTCAGATTGTTTTTGTTATTATTTATTCATAAATCATGGACCAATTTTCTCAGGGAGATATTTTACTGAAGAGTTATTTCATTCTTGGAAAATGTTGTTTTATCAAAAACCTTCTTCTGTAGAGCCTTATTTTAACCATCATCAGATGTTTCAACATAACAAAAATTGACTTGTTGAAATTTTCTCTCATATTTGTTATTTCACTTTGTACTGTAAGAAACATTGAATGTGTTTATGACAACTATTATTCTTTTTTATCCAAACTATTTTTTAGAACAAATATTATTTTTTGGATTCAACTATCTTCAAATTTTTCTACTTACTTTCTTAAGTATGTTTTAATTATTTCATGGTGAGATTATCATTTCCATTTTATTTTTCTTTATAGCCTTTATATTTTATTTCAGGAACACAAATATTCATTTTTTAAGATCTAATTAAATTTAAGTTTATCTAATCTTTAGTTATATGATTACTATTCTCAAAATTTACGACTTCAACATATTTCTTCAACATTCTTCTTTCTTTCTTGAGTTGAGTATTCTTATCAATTTATTTTTATAAATTTGTTTTAAGATTCCACTCTATTTCTCTAATCTATTCATTATTATCATTATTGTCATAATAATTAATTCCATTTATAGCTTGATAAATGAAGTTTATTTGATGATCATATTCATCACTGAATGAATAATAATCATTTGTTTAACTACTTAGATAACCTTTCTTCTTCTTGTGATAAGGAACTCTTTCATTATGTCTCTTCCACTTATGATTCCAAGACTTATTATACTCTTCTATAGAGTCATACTCTTCAACTTTGTTTTCAGGAAATTTTTTTGAAAATTTCTATTTTCATTCACAATTCCAACATTTTAGATTTTTACTTTTCCACTTTCCCTTATTGTATTTCTTAGAAAGGAGCGAAAAAATTAGAATCATAAGCTTCTTCCTCTACCTATGAATCAACTAATTCTTATCCAAATTATTTATCTTTATTTTTCCATTTTAACAAATATTTGAAAGACAATTCTATATCAAAATTTTTCTCGAAATAAATAGTTTTTATAATTTCAGATGCTACAAGAATGTTTTGAAGTTTATCTGAGGATAAATATTTACGATCCCAAAAATATAAAACTTTAGAATTAAATTAATCTAGAATATTTCTCTTCAGTTTCTTAACAATTGTATAATCTTTCAACTTGTCACCAAAATTTATGATGTTACTAAAAATATAATTTACTATTTTAAAGTAACCATTAATACTTTTATCATCAACCATTTTCATATCCCCAAATCTACTTATCCAAATTTATAAATAGGATTCATTAACTTTCTCATTTCCTTCCTAACTACTTCTCATCTTATCTAACATTTTTTTATCTATTTGAAACCCCATAATCTTTATGTAAACATTATCAGTAAGATCCATCAATAAGGCATTCTGAACTTTTCCATCAGCTTCTAAACTATTCTTATTCATCTGATAGAACTCCATCCGATAGATCTCGCTCTAGTAGATCTTACTACAATGGTGCTTTATTCGATGGGAATCTATTCATTGGACTAATTATGATCAAACTTACTCTGATGGAATCATTCCAATTGGATAACACACTGATGGATCTTCCCTAACTTTAACCTAAAACAAAATTTTGGTTGGAATATAAATACCCGAAAAAAGTATCTTGGTGTCAACTCTTAGCGCACATGAATAGTTTCATGTATAAATTTATTATGCTTACTATTTATAGTCATTCCAGAATGGTAAATGTGGGAAATTAATTCAACTTTACCACTCATTTTTGTTTCCAAATCTCTAATTTCGTTTCTATTTCAGTTCTATATTCTACTTATTCATCATTTCTAATCTCTTTTTGAATCTTCTTGATACTTCTCAAAACATCTCGAAACCTTAGCCTGCTTTAAAATTTATAACAATTCTTACGTCTAATACCAATGGTCATTCTAATTTTCTTTATTATGATGAAAAAATAAAATAACAAAAGACTCCTCATACCAATTCTATGTACCAACTAAAAGACACAAAACTTTGAAACCATTTGAAAAAATGACTACTCATTCTGAACCTCCATACCTGCTTGAAATCATGAAGCTGATCAACCTTAAACATTATTGTAACTTTTATAAAATTTAGAACCACCTTTGAAAACACTTTGTAAAAAACATTATAACTTTTTTACTCTTTTTTCAATTGTCCAAAACTTCCTCAGACCTCATCTAATGAACTACAACTATCAATGGATTATCAGTTATAGCTTGTATATGGTAGATAAGTCTTTGGTTCCCTATGACACGTCAATGTTAGCATCGGTCTAATGCATCAAAACCACTTTTTTTTTTCTGACGACTCTTGACCCAATTATAGAACATTGAGATATATTCTGATCCTTACCCAATAGAATAATATCAACATTTTTTTTATGAAAATAGTTGACTACATTGTTGATCATCATTAAGTTGATTGGTCTATATAGCTGGTTGCAATAACCCTAACTCATTTAATTCATTGGTCCCAACAATTCCCACTAACTGATCTATATCAAAAACCTTCTTTACCTTCAACTGATCAGTGGAACTCTGAATCCTATAGTTTGGTGTCTGTAGTGTCTTACTTCTTCCATTTTATCTATAACTGTCGATTTATACTATGAATTGTTTCAATTAGTGAATTGGATAGTTTGATTGATATGACACTCTGATGGACCGGTCGGTGAGTTATTCTACAAAAAATTAACTACAATAACTTTAACTTTCCAAAAGTTTATTTTTAGGCAAACTTATACATATATCATGACTTGTTCATGAGTTTGAGAACATAAGGGTTAGAGTAAGATCATCTTACTTAAGATGCCGAATACATATTTTCCACCATTATTTTAAAATGACTTCCTCACAAGTTTATCAAGAAACTATTGATATTTGAGAATTAATCGAACAAAAAATAATCATTGGATTCACTTTGGAAGTTTTATGAATTCCCAACCTCTCTTTCAAATTTCAACAACTTTAAAACACTTCTCAATCTAATTTCTAGCAGTTTTTGTCTTTCTATCAAAATTCAAATCTGATGATTTATATCCAATGATTCAAACTATTGGAATGAGTCTGATGGACCGATTCCAATGATTTATCCAATTGGAAAACATTTCTAAAATCAAATTCTTGTTCCTTGACAGAACCAAATTATTTTTGTTCCTGAGTTTAGCAACCTCTCATAAATAACTTTTTTCTTAGAACTTTTTTTTTCATTTTGATATATTGATAACAAATACAATTGATAGAGATAATATTTTAATTATTTTCCACATGTTTTTAAACTATATAATCCCTTCAAATTAATCAATTTTATCCTATTTTTACCATTTTTAGATTTTTGGTGAATTTGTGGCTAAAATGTGAAAATTATTTATTTTTTAATTTTAACAGTTTTTTTCAATCCTATATTTTGATCATAACATTTGAAATATTTTTCCAATTAGATTTTATATTTTTTTGTAGAATAATTTTTTTCCGAGGTATTCAACTTCCTCTTGTATAATAGGATCTCATTAAAACTACATCAGGCCTAAACAAAACAATCAAATTGGAATATTTTTCTGGTCGATTGAATGGAAATCACCTTAGTAAATAAGGAATATCTCAGAATAAAGATCTCCAAATGTGGTGATTCTAGATGTGAATGAAATAGGACTCATAGAATCATTCGACCATTAAATTTAATAGATAAAATCACTCATTAAGCATCCTTTATATGCATTAGTATGGAGGAAGTTGAAGAGGATCCTCGACCAGAAAAAGTGTTCTTGAGTAATTGGGGAATAAATCTCTCAAAATGTGTACAAATTCATTGAATTTTTTTAGGTTAGATAGAAAAATAAATTTCAAAAAACTATTAAGAATACATATTTGAGATTTTCAGCTAGCTGGAGGGAAGAATATAAGAAATCTTTTGATGGATAGATTTGGAAGGAGAAATTTTATATTCTTCATTTCCCTCTTTTTTATTTTTAGTTTTGTAATGTCTTCTTATACCCATTTTTCCTGGATACCCTTCAAAAGGAGGGGTAATATTATGAGTTACTAGTGAATGATAGGTTTTACCTTTCATAATCCTTGAGTTCTTTTGATTTAATTTAATAAAATTATTTATCTCTTCTATGATGTTAATTTCAATTTATAATTATAGTTTTTATTATTAAGTATGTTCATATTTTATTTTTGATTCTATTATTGTAATTTCATTGGTCAATAATGATTTTTCTCCCTCCACAAGGTTCTAGTTTATATATGATGTAATAGACTAGGGATTTGTGGTGAAGTACTCGGCGATTAACAGTACATGTGGGAAGGGTAGGGGATATTATTGATTGTTTGGGATAAAAAACTTGATTGGAAATTATCTAAGTTAATTGAGAGTATTTACAGAATTTATTTCACACATAGTAAGGAGATTATATTGATCTGAGATCTTTTTAAGGATTACTCTCACCATCACCATTGAAAAAAGGAGTGAGTGGAAGCGATCATGGAATCTCACATTAATTGGATTAGTATATGAAGATTGGATAAATTAAAACTATAATAATAGTGAAATTGGAAGACCAATATGATATGATCACCCTTATCATATCACTATTTATAATCAATTTCTTTATCAATTTCTTTATCAATTTGTTTTCAATCGTTTTCTTAATTTACTTCTTTTATTTCATTTCGTTAGATTTTTTTCTAAATAAAATAATTAAAAAAACAACCACCACTAATTTTTTAATTTTAATGTGACAGATTGATTATTTTGAACTACTCTCTAAATAAAACTTTGGATAACCAATTTACTACATGTTTAACTTAGGAAATATTTTTTTACACACCCCATGATAGGACCATACCAATAACCAATCCAAAAATTAGTCCAAACAATCACTTTTCCACTTGGCCACTTAGACACTTTGCCACTTACACACTTGTCCACATAGTCACCTTTCCACTTAGTCACTTATCTAATTTAAATGAACATTTTTCCATTTTAATATTTTTCTATTTATCCATATAGTCATTTGGGAAAGTGGAAAATTGGGAAATTTAGAATCTGGGTAATTGTTCCTTTGGTTGTTTGGTCATTTATCAATTTTGGCCATTTTTCAATTTCTCTATTTTTGATATTTGTCCATTTGGAAAATTGTCTATATTTATATTTGTAAATGTTTCATTTTTTCCATTGGAAAATTTGGTCATTTGTTCATTTGGTCATTTTTTTATTTGACCATTTGGCTATTTGGACATTTCATCCTTTGGCCATTTGGTTATTTCGTCAATTTTCCATTTTTCCATTTGGCTATTTTCCCATTCTCCCATTCTCCCATTTGGACGTTTTCCCATTTTTCCATTTGGATATTTTTCCATTTTCCCAATTGGCCATTTGGTCATTTGGAAATTTTCTCATTTAGCTCTTTGGAAATTTTCCCATTTTCTCATTTCTCCCATTTTACCATTTGGAATTTTGGAAATATAGAAATTTGGTCATTTGGGAATTTATAGAATTTGGTAATTTGAAAATTGGGAAATTGGGAAATTATCCATTTATTTGATTTTCATTTTTTTTCTTTTTCCCATTTTACATTTTGGATATTTTTCTATTTTTCCATTTTTATATTTGGCCATTTTTTCATTTTTCAATTTTCCCATTTTTCCATTTTTTCTTTTGGACATTTGGACTATTGGGAATTTGGTCATTTTGTCCTTTGGTCATTTGGAAATTCGTCCCCTTGGTCACTTGTCCACTTTCCCACTTGGTCACTTGGTCATTTTTTTTTAATTTTTTTTTAGAAATTTTCCCATTTTCCCATTTTCCAGTCGGTCACATGGACACTTGGCTACTTTTCCACATCACCACTTCACCACTTTACCATTTTAAATAGACATTTGGCCATTTTTTCATTTTTCCATTTGGCTATTTGTCTATTTATCCATTTTGCCATTGTGAATTATTCCATTTGGTAATTTGGCCATTTTCCCATTTGGCCATCTTTCTATTCGACCATTTTACCATTTTTTTATTTATCCATTTTTCCATTTGGCCATTTGGTCATTTGGCCATTTTAGAATTTGGAATTTTGGTCATTTGACCATTTGAACATTTGGTCATTGGCCATTTTTCCATTTTTTCATTTATCCATTTGGCCATTTGTCCATTTGGTCTTTGTCCATTTGGCTATTTGGTCATTTATCCATTTGCCCATTTGGCCATTTAGACATTCAGTTATTTAGACGTTTGTTCAGTTGATCATTGGGTCATTTGGTCAATTGGTAATTTGGTCATTTGGTAATTTTTCTATTTGTTCCTTTGCTTTTTTGGTTATTTTATCATTTTATCATTTGATCAATTAATCATCTGGTCAAATGGAAATTTGGTAATTTGGCCATTTGGTAATTTGTTCATTTATTCATTTGGTTTATAAAAAAAATTACACTTTAAAATAGTTTCAATAGAACAACATTACTATTTAAAATCACCTTAAAACTTGACAAAATACTCTCCCCAATTACATTAGAAAAGTAAATAATTTCAAAATTCACACCCCTATTCAAAACAAACACGCATTCAAAGAATAATTTTATAAAATTGTTTTTTTCATAAAAATAAAATAGTAAAAGGTATTCAAACCATGTCAATACCTTTTTCCCATTTAAAAACAAAAAATAGTAAAAAATATATCCTTAGTTTAGAGTGGAATTTATAGGCTTATATTAAATGGATTAATGTGAATAAAACAAAATTTTCACCATACAACTCAAATTTAATGTGAAATTTCCATCCTTTTAGAATATTCTATTTCAGTTCACTCTCAACATGAAAAATATTAAATCCTATCTAATAGATATATCCATCCAAATTTTAACTTCATAAAATAAATACCTTATAATAAAGTAAAATTATAAATATGGACATTATTTATATTCATATTAAAGTACCCAACACCTCTAATGCTCAGACATTATAGTGTTCCCCAAAGTGTGAAAAGAAATCATAGTTTCTTTTTTCTTTTTAATTTTTCCCAATTCATCCTAAAAAAATTATATTTAATAAGAATTAAAATTTCAATGAAAACCATTAAAGATTAAGAATCCCTTAAACTCATTACTCTTCCCATATGCAATAATTTCTTGATATTATGTTCTTAGATAGCCAAGGAATATTGTTACACCCTCTGAATTGTAATTGAATGTACTCTTACAACCAATATACAACTTGTGAATATATGATCACCAAAAATACCCAAGTTCCATCAATCATGTGACCTTTTTAGCTTTACGATCAGAAAATTTAAAATGACACTAATATTTACGATGCTTTCCACCGGGGTGCACCTCCTCATTGTGTTGATTTTCCTTGAAGGTGCATTTTACCCCACATTCCCACTTTCCAAAGGTGGGTAGAATTCATCACTTATTCAGAGTTGTATACTCCTTAATCAAGACAAGATGATGGGATATTGGTTCCTCCTTCCATGGATTCCTCCTTGGAATTCATCGCTTTGTCGGGGTCTCCCTTATAGATTAAAAAGTTGTTCATGAAACTCATTCTTGGTGACATCTCTTTATGGATTCTAGTTAATTACACTACTTCTATCAGGACATTCCAAAGGTTCAATCTTGGGAAAAAACCTTTGGTCAAGAGAGTAGTCACACTGGGCATCAGTGGCATGTCTAGATGATGGAACATTATAACACTTATATTCTTCCTCATTAGAGGGATTCTCAAGGGAATGGAAACTTGAGGATTCCCATATCGATCGTGGGGTATCTTATGCTAGAGGCATGTATTCTATGGTTTTTCTCAGGTATCCCATGTTTGTAAAGGGGTATTCCATGAGTTTAACATCTATTAGAGATGTATTAGACTGATCAGAACACTTGTGAAGGTGGATCAGATAAGTATATCCCTAAGGGGGGTCACTTAGATGGTTTACTAGATGGATAGATTAGAACACCTAATGAGGGTAGACATGAGAGTGGTATGTCCCATTTTAAAAAGATTCACACTACTAAGGATGATCTAGAAACCACTGAGGGTGGAGCAGGGAGGTGCGCCCCTAGGAGCCCCCCCCCAAAGTTGACCTTTGAATGCGATTCAACCTCAGGGATGATTCTTACATATCCTATATAGAAGATAGTGATCAAAAACCTTTTATTTCAAAGGGGTGATTTGGGGATTACACATGGATAGATTCACGTTGTAAGAGGATCACTATTGGTTGAATGAATGTGGATTGTGTGAGGATTATGGATGGTTATATTCTTGAGTGATACTAGGAGCATCAATGGGATGAATGAAGATTATGTGTTGAGACAACCCCAATGGATGAAGTTATCCCACTAGGATGTGGTGGCCCGTGTAAAAATCAGTATGTATTATGAAGGATTGGATTAAGTGGATGGAATAAATGAGATTGAATTAACATGAAAACGATGGTGTTGGGATTGAACCTTGGGGAGGTTTCCTACGTATCCAAGTTGGTTGGGAATAAAAATCCACATAGTTCTGATAGGGTAATTGGGTCTTATGTATGGTTAGATACCCAATCAAAATGGGACATGTGATTGGGGATTACACAAGTTTAACTTCCTAGATGGACCAAAAGGAGATGTAACCTCTGGGTGGGGAGTGATACTCCTAAGATATAGTGGATCAAGGGAAAGAATAATATGGTAATTGATGATGGTGGATACTGAGATCTAGAAGGTGGAAACCTAGGAGGGGGGCACCAGGGTTTACCGATGGTTGGGATTGAACCTCAAGGAGGCTTCCTACATACACTATTTATAATAAATGGATCAAAACCCACATAGTTTAGTAATTAAGGGCTTATGCATGGATAGAAACCCGTGAAGGTGGAAGCTAGGGCTTACTCTAGGATGGATTCCCAGAAGATGGTTGTTACAATCACTACTAACATCTAAGACCATGAGAGTCAATAATGGTGTGAGAAACAAGAGGAATCAGTGGACAAGTATGTCACATTGCAACAGATGCATCAACGAGGGATAGTGTGGGGCTTATGCATAGAAGTTTCCTAGGGAGATGGAGAATATGGATTATTTCAGGAGGGATTGCCAAGGAGGATATCATTCCACATGAGTATGATGTCATTCACTATCAGGAGGGAGAGGAAGATATCACTCCCATGTAGATGATTGGGCATGGATAATTCCTGAGGTGTGGCACCCCAAGTGCATTTCATGAGGTGTGGCTGTAGTTTAACATGATGTGCTGAGGACAATGGTGCTTGGTAGTTTAATTTCCTTTATCTCATATGTGGAAGGAATCATTCATCATCCCTTAAACTTATATAACTAATACCCACATGCACTTGGGGAAGGAAATAAATTAGCAATTCTATCCAGGATTGAGGTGGAGGAGTGGTCATTCAAGGGGTCTGCGTTAGCATAGTTATGAGAATAAGAAATATCTATGAGCATACCTATATCAATAAGAACTAGGTAGAGGAATTAAATAAGGAACACCACACAAGGGAACAAGAAATCACTATGTAAAATCATGTAGGGCCTCATAGAATATGGTCTCACAAAGCTAGGGGGATTTCTGAGAGGTTCTTCATGAAGCTCAGGTGCTTCAAATAGGCTAGGGGCTTCACGAAGATAGGAGCTCTGCAAAGCAGGGTGACCCTACTTTGGCCTATATACATGAGTTGTAAAATGAGTTCTTTGTGAAGTCTTAATGCTTCACAAAGCATCAATTACACCTAAAGGTATTCCTACTTCACAAAGGGCATGGTAATTCACGAAGGGAATCCCTATAATAGATAGGGGTAAATTAAAATAATGTAATGGGGGTTTCTTGATTCTCTAGTATATTGGGGAATTAATTTTTATTTTGAGTTCATGGTTCTCAGGGGCTTTGAGGAAAGGGATCAAGGAAGGTGAATGGTCAGGGGAATTAAGTTTATGAGGGGGGGGGGGGGGGGGGGGTGGTGATCTAGGTATTTATTGGAAAAGTGTTATTGCAATTCTCTGAGGTGTGCCACAAAGAAAATGTGATCTCTAGAAAGAGGCGTGGGGATCGTTGGACTTGTAGAGGTGTCCATCAACTTTATTTACAATAGATGAAGGGAATTTCAGACTTGTGGTTCCTTCCATAAATGACTTATGAGTTAATGGGGACTAGTGGATATATGAATGTGCCTCATGAGGTAGACCCTTTTGATTATATTTGGGTCGTTTGAGCTTGGATTTCATCCCAATCATCCTTGGTGTTCCTTAACTTATCCAATCACATATTTTGGAACAAAAAAGTGCCCCCTTAAAATGGGAGATGATGGGAGAGGGAGGGTCATATTTTGAGGTTAAATCACAAAAAATGGAATGGTCTTGAAGTTGGATCATGATGAAGTGTACACGGTGCATGCTGGGTGAAGGCCACCACAAACCTCAAGAGCGCAAAGGCTTCCACGATGCTCGGTTGAATGTTACCTATAAATTGTGTGTGGGAGACCATTATCCATATGGGATCTCCATGAATTATTTATCCTGAGCACTATTTTAGAAAAGTGATCTTCCCCATGAATTAATATTTGTGAACAAGGTTCAACATACATTGTTCCATGAACACATTTTAGCAAACCGAGGCATTGTGATCCTTTTTCTATGGGATACGTGTAGATTTTACCGCCTCTCTGCGGTCAATATTCATGAAAAATCTTCATGAATATTCTTAAAAAATCGATAAAGTCTCAAATCTAATGGCCACAAAAGAATATTATTGTGAGGTCCTTGTGGATACTTCTTAAAGAAAAGATTTGATGTATAATATACTGATTGGGGAGTATGTTCGGAGTCATTCTGATCACGAGTCATTGTAAGAGATACAAATAGAAGTGCATAAAGACTATCCTCTTTTTAGGAGAACAAATTTTCATGGATTTTATCTGGGAGATTATGTCCCCATCCTGAAGTTAAGTAGGGATGAACCAGCTTTCTAGTTTAGAGGTACCCTGGGCCAGTACTAGTGGTACATGGATGCTGACGACCATACCTAGAGGGATCACTCTCCTATCACCATTGACCACCCTTACAACTATATCAAAAACATTTATGGGAAATAATTTAATCCAAATATATCTCCACAATAGTATCACACTATCTTTAATGTGGGTTTAGGGAACTTGAAAAAAGGATCAACTGATGATTTGGACCTACGTTAGGGCGGTAACTTCATGGAGGAATGAGCCTTGGCCTACTGGGTTTGTGAATCCTATGAAAATTTGGAACATTTATGAGGTAAGTATGCCTATATGAAGTATCATGAGATTCCCAATTCCATATATACCCTCAAAAAGAAATCATTCCTAAGCTTCTGAGTATATTTTCATGAAGGACCAACACTTTTCATATTCATCATAGAGAGGTCTTTATCAGCCTCTAGGATCTACAACATGGGATTCCCATTATAGGGGAGATGTATTATGAATTCCTACTCTTAGAGAATACATTGGAGGATCCAGAGTAGATTCCACATCTGGAGAATATGATTCTAAATCTAGTTCCAGGAATATATAAAGAAAATCAGGTTACAAGGGACGTCCACTTCAAGAAGTGGTTTAGTTATTTTCTAAACGTTCTTATAGGGAGGCTTACTGATGGTGAGGAGGAACCCATGAAACTACCAATAAGGCCTCATACCTTCCAAACATGGTTTGATTGAGTAAAGTAAGGTTCTTATTAGAGAATACATGAAGAAAACCAATGGAAGCTGTGGGAATAAAGCATCAACACCAATCATTAACCTGTAGTCAGTTTGGTTGGGTTCATATTGACAATCATTTTTGGATAGATGATGCTAGTGAGGGGTTATTATATGGGTGCTCGAAAAAGAACATTCATCATGGCGACAATGATGGAAATGGGGAAGCACATCAACATCGAGGTTTTAGTGTTGGAAAAGTTGTATAAGGTACTTTGGAATATCAGTGAGTTGAAGAATCCACTATGCATATGAGGACCACTCCACTTTTTGTATGGTTGGGTGGAAGTGCACATGGGGGAATATGAATACCTAAATCCCATTACCCCTACTAAGAAATTTTTTTACTAGAAATTATAAATGTTGTAGAAAGTTTTCCATTCAAACTAAACTTAATGGCGGTGCTGAAAAAGATCTGAAGGGCATATGAATTCAACATCCATCCATTTATTTTTCTAACATGAGTGTTCACTGATGAAAAAAGGGGAACTAAAGAGAAGCATTCATATCTCTTGTAATTTAGAGGTGTTGTACTGGTGGTGTGGGTATATTACCAGGTGATCTGGGGGTACATCATGGATATAATTTGTGCGTGATGAGGCATCTTTGGCTCATATCCATGTGGTAAGATGGGAAGATGCAGAATGAGATTCCTCCACCCACCACCACCTAAGGGATAATCAATTCATATAGAAAGAGCTGAGAGGCAACTTACCCAAGAGAAAGGATGAAATAATGGAAAATCTAGGCCAACAGTGGAGTGATCCCAGCACCTTAAGGTCAGAGCCGAACAATGATGAGTGTATTTCATAGTGATAGGGCCAATACACATCGTATTAGTGGAGGTGTAATAGTAGAACCAATAGTTCCAGGGCCTAAAACGACCAAAAGTGTAAGAAGAGGAATAGTTGAATACCCAGTGGTCCCTAATGTGCAGACTCAGGATGAAAGGGAACCATCTAGTGGGTTCTACAGAATACCTACCCAAACTCCCAGGAAGCAGCTGCATTGAATGGATGTATCTAAGGATACCGCCTACCCAAGTGTTGGGATACTTGGGATGTAAACAAGCAATTTACCAATCCTTATGAATTTTGGGATCACATAAATCATTTTGGGATGGATATTGCAAGCATTTATTAGGAGAAATCTAGATTTCTGGCATCCCAGGAAGAGGGGGATAGGTATGTGGCTCATTTGGATAACTTAGTGCACTCTCTAGGCACTACCCATCCAATTATGGATTATGTGAAAGTATTACTAGATCTGACATCACCACCACAACTGTCAGATTTATAGTTGGTAGTGCACTTTCCCCTTCAAAAGGAATTAGATGGGTCCTGGGGGGAAGATACAGAAAGAGGGAGCCCTTTTGAGGGAGGGATTGAAACCTCGGTGAAAACTTCTTTGGGAGTATTTTATGAAACTCTTGAGGTAATATCTAACTCATTAACTTGTGGTTTTATCTTCCTCATGTTTATTAAGGTTCCTCGACTGATATCTATTCTATACAGGAGATCCTTGCATAAGATTCCCCTTATGGAGGGGGAAAAGGCATGGTGACGGGAATAAAGAACCAAGCATTGGGACCTGTGTATGAAGTAGTATTGGCTATAGGGTCTAGAAGTGCTAGGAAGGCCAGAGTGGCCACTCTAGAACCTTTGTAACCCAAAATCATATACAAGGGTCACGTCTTGGTATCCTAATGATGACAAGATTAAGGAGATAAAATGATCAACCCTTGCTTGACCACTGTAAGTTTCCTGCCTCATAGAGTCATAATTATTGTTTGTTAAATTATATATATTAATACAAAACTCATCTAAATAGTCCTTAGAGTAGCGGGTGATCTGATAGTGAGAATTATCAAAGGACTTGGGGTCTGTTTTCTAAGTGGCATACTAGTTCATATAGATCCAAGTATTTGAACTAACTAGGCCATGATCTCTAGTTAACGGTCAATTGTGGATGATGGGGTTGATACCAACAGGGCTGATTGGGATATCCTTATTGAGGTAGGATCAAGTAATGAATACATACATCACGATATAGAGCTTGATCCATATGACATGATGCTAGAGTAAGATACAATTATTGATTTCCTGGATTCATTTGTAGAGTATGAACTTACATACCCAAAGGAGATGAATGAGTCTGATTCTGATGCTGTCGAGGATAGTCGGGAAACCTGATGCCAAGTATGAAAGTCGGCCGAGATTTTCATTAAAAAAACTTTAGAACCATAGTGGATAAATAGGATGGTATCACTTCACTATTGGCTACATGACCTGTGTGTTGGAGGGGTATACTCTAAAGGTTTGCACATGCTCATCAGGTACTACCTTTCTGAGAAGATATGGGAAAGCGGTCGGTATTTGGACAACACATGGTTCCAGAAAAAATATGAAAAAATTCAAAAGATCTAGGAGGCCGAACATGAGATTCAACGACTAGAAGAGTAGATAAATTAGTGCGTCTCCTTTGTCCAAGATCAATTAGAACTTATCATATGATTGAAGGTCCAATTAGAAGAGGCCCAAAAGTAGTTGAGGTAGGAGATTGGTCAAGTGGTTGACCTCCGAGCTAAACATGACTAGAAACTAACTAGGGTTGATGAGATCCACTCTAGTACTGTCAATGAGAAGAGGGATATCTAGAAGCAACAAGATTTTATGGAGTCCAACCTCTATAAGGTGGCGGTGTTGAAGCATTCCATTATAGGGGAAGATACCTAAGGTCCATATTTTGAACAAACTTATAAAACATACTTTCTTAATTTATTGTCTGTTTTGAATTGTGTGCATGGAAATATTACTTTTTTTCTTTAATTAATTCACCTAAATCATATCTATGAAGAATAAAATGATTCATCCCCAAGTTCGTGTGGGTCATGCCCGATGTGAGAAACAAGGTATGAACACATAATTGTTCACTTTTTATGAGAGTGTCAGCTAATTATCAAATAATTGGGGTCCGATATTATTGAATGACTACCAAAAGTGTTTGATAAGAGAGAGGTTGTGAATGGTGTGTAGGGATATCAAAACAACCCACTTTTCTTTCCCAATGTGCTCTAGTGCATGAGAGAGATAATGCCAGGAACATTGGAATCAATCCGAACAAAGGGGAAATGGGAAGTATGAATCATGCTACCCAAAATTTGGAACCCAAGGAGGATGAAATCATGATATAGTAAAACTACGGATCATATTCTAAAAATAGAATCTATACCACTATCCTAGAATGGGGATAAACAAAAATGGGTTGATCACTAACCATGTTTGAAACATGAGACCTAATTCGAAGTGTTATATGATGCCTTATTGGACGTTGGAACAAGATGATAGGTGAGACGATGTAGCATAGCTAGAACATTAGGGGGTCCCTTTAAACTGAAAGAGGATGTGTATCCAAATAAGAGTCATGTAAAGCATGGGTTTGTGTGATGGAATGTTCTAAAGGATTCCAACACTCTTGAAATTATGACACTGAAACTGAAGCACATTAGTATTAGTGCATTGGGAAGAAAAAATCAAACCCATCTCTTGGAAAGGAACTATCTAGTGATGGAATGGGGTGACTTATAGTTTTTATTTAATTTAGGTGAGAACGATGCATATAATAGTTTTACATCATGTGATCAGGGCATGTTTTGTATTTAAACTTCATGTGGCAGGGACATTTCACATAGTTTAATGTCATATTTACCAGACCATGACCAACAATGTAGAGTCATATTTCATTTACTATGGAAATGTATATTCTTATAATATTTTCATGGTAGGGAGGAGAAAAATCTTATGTGAATGAGGAAAAAAGAGATCCATACAAATATCAAAGGACAAACAGGAAGGAAGCACATGTGATACGACAGGGGATGAAATCACAATGAAGCCTTTGGTTTAAGGTCATAATGTCTAGACCGTAAATTGTGACGAGGGACCCAAAAAGGATAATTAACCTATTTATGGGGATGAGATAGAATATCCAAACATCCCTACGTATACCATAATAATGGAGATCATGCCGTACATTTTTCTTGAACACAATGTAGTCAGGGACCAACACTGGTGGGGGAAGTCCTCTCTAGAGAGGAAGCTAAAAAATCCCATAATTATCATGGGGCATCCTGGAATTTCTCAGAGAATTTTTGTAGTTTACTATCATGAATTTAGGATGGTGGTTTCTTAGTTTAAGGTCATAGAGTTCAGACCATAATCGATGGTATCTCAAATGTTTAAGTGCGGTGTGGTGTTATGAAAAAACCAATGTGAATGAGGTCCAGAGAGGCCCACTTCCTCACACCACATCCTAGAAGAGAATAAGGTCCACAAGATATAATTTTATGGTCATATAGTTTGGAACATAGGGCTCTTAGTTTAATGTCATAGATTTTGGACCGTAAGGAGGAGCGCTCATCCCAAGTGTAAATTGGTGACACACAAGAGATAAAACCCAACTTGAATGTAGACCAAGAGAGACCATGTTTCACATGAATATCTTAAGATGAACTTCATACAATTTAAGGTCATATATATTTGACCATAGGAATCCTAGTTTAAGGTCATAGAGTTTGGATCATGGGGTTCATAGCTTTTTTTCTTGTATGTACAAACCGTACCAAAACTCATAAGCCCATGTGAGCCATGCTCAGTGTGGGAAACAAGGATTGCTGTTTGGATTTACACATAACTTTTAGAATCATACAACATAGTATCTTCTCACTCAACATGCAAAAATGAATATAGGAGCCACACCAAGGGTGTTAGAGTTCCACTAGAAAATAGGGAAGTGGAAGGGATGTAAATCGAGGCATATGGGGTCCAAATTAGGTACATTGAGACATATGAGTAGGATCACTATTGAAAATATTTTCAACATAAGATCCATGAATTTAACAATCAAATATGAGTCATATAAATATATAATTGACTATTGACCAAATTCAAAACACAGGATTCAATGTTTGATGATGAAAACCCATTAGAGAATTGGCCCATGATGGGAGGTGAGCCAAAAAAGAATGAGACCATCACTATTAGAGGGTCCTTCTAGATGTGACAGATAGTGAAAATATAAACCCATAAAGACTCAATGTGTGGAGATGGGTCGAGATGAAAATCACATAGGAATCAACACTTTTGTTCTTGTGTCCCAGGACATTCGGTCATGTCTGTGGTCGGACCCAAAAAAACACGAGATAATAATTAGTTTAATATCACATTGGATAGACCATGGATTCACTGTTTAACATCATGTGTGTGGGATGTATCTATACAGTTTAATTTCATGTGGTAAGGAAAAAAATGCTATGCCGTTTACCATCGTGTGACTTGGACATTAGGGGAAAAGAGGCTCCCAGGAGGGGATGTGTGTGGTGCGGAAAAATAACCCCAATGTGAATGAGGCCAAAGAGTCTCATACCACACCATATATTAATGGTATAACCATTAATTGGATCTTATTTTAAGGTCTTATAATTCATATCTAAGGGTTGTGTGACCATTTTATGTGGGTACAAACCCTACTAACACTATTAATCCCATGTGAACCATTATCATTATCGGAAACATGGAGTGATGTTGGGATTTCCACATAATATTGGAGTACAGAATGATAGAAAGGAAATTTCATGTAGGAATGTTCCAACCATGCTAACATTCCCACTCAACATGTGTGGATTCATAGACGAACAACACTGGGGGTGTTGGGGATCTACCAGAATATAAGAAGGTGGAAAATATGAATCACAATTCTTGATATCTGGAACATAATGAGTGTGGAATGATGATGGAGGATAACTATTGAACTTATTAGAAACAAAAAATCTATATCGTATTACTAGGGATGGGGGAAAATAAAATAGGGTTGAACAATGACCATATTTAAAGCATAGGATCTATCTCAAAATGTCTTCCAAAGCCCTCAAGGGTGTTAGTCTGAAATGGTAGGTGAGCCGATGTGGCATAGTGAGGCTGTTGGGGGGGGGGGTCTCTTTAAACGTGGAAGAGTATGAGGAGCCAGATAAAGGGACATGTGAATCATTGGAATGGATTGGGGGAATTTCCTAGTGGAATATAACACTCCAGGTCTCATACCACCACACATTCAAGCATGTCAGTGTGGAACATCCATAGGCAGGTATAAACATGACATTATGGATTGAGTTCCTAGGCAGGGTATTAAAAAGAGTTTAAGGGTCATGTTTCTCAAATCATAAGCTCTCAGTTTAAGGCCATAGTGTGTGGACCATATGTGCCTGATTTTAGGTTGTGTGTATAGGATGTATCGGCACGGTTTAATGTCATGGAATGAGGATGGAATTTTCACACAGTTTATCACCATGTGAATAGGACATGTGCATCCAAAAGGGGAATTTTGTGGTTATGTAAATAAAAAAATGTGAATGAGGACCCAAGAGGTCAAAACCACACATTCTCATAGGGGAAACATGGGCCAAAATTTTCATAAAGGCGAATCTATAATTCTGCAGCTAGGCCTAGGAAAAAATGCTCGGGTGTCACTACATATCCTACGAGGGCAGGAATCATGTCACACGTAGTTCTTAAAGGTGACATTGAAAATGGATGGTTCTAAAAGGGGTGATATCCTCTCAAATAAGAAAATCATGGTTTTTATGAAATTTATTGTCATGCGAACTAGGACACTGAAAACGTTAGTTTAAGGTCGTAGAGTTCTGATTGCAAAGGGAAGATATGTGAAGTACGACACCACGAGAAAACCCAATGTGAATGAGTAAAAAAGAGTTCCACACCATACGACACATTCCAAAATGATACTTAGGTGAATATGCCAAAGGGATGAAATTACGGTAGGGCCCAAAGACTAAATGCCTGAGGCGATCCTATATATCTTATAAAGATGAGAATCAATCCATACATATTCTCAAATTTCATGGAGTTTAATGTAATGCAGCAAGGATGTGGGAGGGGTTCATTGAAAGGAACAAGTGTGGTGCACCTATCATAACCCAACATGAATGAGGACCATAGATATCCACACCACACCATACATTCTCAAGGAGGGAACCTAGACCAAGAGAGGGAATAAAAATTCATGATTCAGAGGCTAGGTCTGGGTCCAAGATTTCAAGTCATCGCTATTTATCTCATTAGGATGTGAATCAAGCCACACATTGTTCTTGAATATGGCTTGGTAGGGTACCATTGCCAAAGGGGGTGGGGGTGATATTCTCCCAAACGAGAATATAATGGTTGTTACAGAGTTTATTTCCATGCAAATTAGACACTAGAAATATTAGTTTAAGGTTATAGAATTTTGAATGATTAAAGGGAAGATATATAGTGTGGAACCACAAGGAAACCTGATGTGAATTAGGAACCAAGAGGTCCAAATCGTATAACACATTCCCATATGATACCTAGGCCTAAGGGATAAAGGGGTGAGCTTGTGATTCTATGGTTGGGCCCCAGGAAAAGATATCTGGGAATTTCTATGTATCCCATAAGGATGGGAATCAAGCCAAAAATAGTTCTAGAATATGGAATGGTAGGGTACCGATGCCAGGGGAAATTTATTCCTGAGTGAAGACGTCATAGTTTGGTGTATTTTATCATCATACATCTAGGATAAAAAATACATACTTGACGTCATATGACAAGGAAGAGGGCTATTTTGTAGTTTATCATCATCCAATAAGGAATATTGGGATATTAGTTTAAGTTCATAGAGTTTGGACCATAGGGTGAGGCTTCCAAAGAATAAATGTATAGTGTGGCACCATGAAGTAACCCGATGTGAATGAGGGACAAAGAGATCCACACCACATCACACATTCCTAAAAAGAAATCACACATAGTTTAACATCATGGGGGACAAAGAAAAAGGGTTGGTTGAGTTTGTGGCTCATTCCAAATATGATGTTTCTAGGCATCACTAAATATCCCATAAGTATGGGAATCAATTCATATTTAGTTCTTAAAGGTCCATGAATCTTAATGTCATACAGTAAGGATGAAGATGGGGCATAGTTTAATGTCATGTATGATGGAGTAGTTTTACATCATGCATGAAAAGAGGAACTTTTCATTTAAGGTCATGCATAAAAGACAATAAATGATGTGCGGTTTAATATCATTAATCTTAGACACAATAGTTTAATGTCATGTAGGATGATATAGATCTTAGTTTAAGGTCATAGAGCTTGGACAGATGGGGACACTATGATGTTTAATGTCACGTTGGATGATTGGGAAGTTATGTGCATTTTAATATCTTACAAGATGAGAAAAAGGTTCTTATCCAAATTACTCCTTGAGGAACTTAGCATTGGTGGGAGGATTAATTTTCTCACCATCCATGGTGACTAAAGAGTATGAAACATTGTGATAGAATTTGTTAATGATCTAAGGTCCTTACCATTTGGGATCCAAATTTTGTGGTTTCCTTCCTGAAATAATTGGATACCTTAGATCCAATTCCATTTCACCATGAAGGTAAGAGAAGAGATGAAATCTCTTGTTGAAAGCTATAAGTATCTTATTCTAGTACCTATCTAAATTACGCAATGCCCAAATCCAGTTTTATTTGAGGGATTATAGTTTGACCATATGGACTTGTACTACTCTATATGATGTATGTTGATTTAGACACCTATATATAGCTATGAAAACTGAATATCGATGGGTAAGACTACCTATGTTCCATAAAACAAGGAATATGGGGTCACCTAAGTTGAATTAAAATTTGTTATCCAATAATCCAAGAGAGCATTGGGGATATTTTCTAGAAAAGTTTTCTTGTTTTGGACAACCATCTTCTGGAAAATGTTAGATAAGGTCTTGTTGAATGACTTGATCTTACCATTTTCCTATGCATGGTTGAGAAAAGTGTGGTTGGAATTGATGTTGTACATGGTGTATAATTTCTTTAGATTAGCTACTCATAAATTGGTTCCATTATCTATGAGAACAATGTGAGGGACTCTAAGTCAATGGATGATGTTATATCCCCCAAAATCAATGATAAAACAAGCCTTGAATTCCTTGATTTGAATCACCTCTTACCACCTGGAAAAGAAATATATCATGTTCATAATTAACCTGCATTGAAGAGCTGTTTCTAGTGGATAAGGTCCCATGACATCGATTCCATAGACCGTAAAGGATTGAGAGTACCTTTTAGTGTGGAGGGGATCTGGTGGTTGATGCACAAATTTTTCATGGATCTGACATGCATGGAACTTCTTGGAAGACTTTATGTAGCTATGGACCATGGTGTGCCAAAAGTAGTGCAACCTTCAAATCTGGTGAGAGATATTCGACCCTGCCTTATGAGCACCACTGGAACCACCATGAAGATCCTGCATAACCTAGGGAATCTTGACTCTTTGAATGAAATAGAGGAAAATTCCATCAAACCCAAGTTTGTTGAGAATCTTATCTTGGATAGGACTACCCTAGTGGGTGAAAAACACTACACACTGATGGACTCACTCATGGATGGCTCTTTCTATTAGGATATTTCCATGATGGAGATACTTGATTAAAGGAATGGTCCAATTAGAGGTCTATTTTGTGGTTGGTGGATCCGGAGGAACCGATGTGGAAGCATCGTCGGTAAGGTGGTTTACATCCTGGTTGTCAACGTCATCTACACTAACAGGGGAGATGACCCTTCGATGTACTATAGGAATGAACAAATTTTCCTAGTCAAGGTCTGCAAGAGAAGTGTCCAGACTAGCCAAGCTATTAGATCAACCATTATCTGACTAGGCAAAATGAGTCACCTCTAGATAAAAAGGGAACTGGGCCATCAAATTATGATCATTCTTGAGTAATGTTACAAGATTGAGCTTCCTGATGATATAGTCACCATTAATCTTCTTGATGAATATCTTGGATTCCCCCTTCACATATAGGTGGGTAACATCAATCTTGAAAGCCAAATCATAACCGATGATGAGAGACTGATACTCCACCTAGTTTCCGGTGCAAACTTATGAAAACAAGAATGAATAGGGCATGACAACCTATGAAGGCGTGATAAAGACAATCTCTAGGACCACTTTTTTGAGTCGGAGATCATTGAGCCTCCTTATAGTGGCAATCCAAGATGATACATCAAAATGAATCTACCATCATGGCATAGCCTGATCCACTAAGATAATGACCTCATCAAGAAAATCAAGATCTAGGGAATGTTCTTCGGGGACTGGATGGGAAACTAGAAAGTTTTCCAATGCCTGACCCTTGTTGGCCTTCTCTATGATGATTTTGATGTCGAGATACTAAAGGATCACTGCCCAACATGACAGATGACCTATAAATTTAGGGTGGTTCGGAATATACTTCAGTGGATCCATGCAAGACACCAACTAAATCTCACGATGCTACTGATAATGCCACAACTTCTATACTAAAAAACCCAACGTGAGATAGCTCTTCTTGATAAGATAATATCTGGTCTATATATCAAGGAGCATGCGACTGAGACAATACAAACTATTTTCCATCACTTCTTTGTTCTTATGGGTGTGAAGGGCATCAAGGTATCATTCCAATGTGGTCACATAAAGGACAAGCAGCTTTCTGGAGGCAGGTGGCATTAGAACTGGAGGCTGCAGTAGGTACTTATTGATTTCCTCAACATGGTTTAGAAATATTCATCCCATTGGTAGATTAAATCATTCTTCATGATTCTAGAAAAGGGATTACAATTTCCATCCATATTTTTGATTAATTAGTGTATATAGGCTAAGTGTCCTTGAAAATCTTAGATCTCATGGAGGTTACTAAAAGGAGGCATATGAATGATGAAATTAATCATCTCTGGGTGGATCCCATTGACTATGTATCTGAAAATAAAACCAAGTAAATTTACATAGGTAACCCTAAATGCACACTTTAACGTGTTCATCTTCAAATGATAGGAGTGGAGGAAGCCTAAGACTTTCTCAAAATCTATGAGATGGTCCTGACACTGGTGGGATTTAACAAAAAATCGTCTATGTAGCATTCCACAAGCATCCTGAGGATTAGTTTGAATATGAGGTGCATGGAATGTTGAATGGTGATCCCCACATTCTTCAAAACAAAGGGTATTACTTGATAGAATAAGGTTACCTATAGTGCCCTGAAGGAGGTTGATTCATTGTATTCAAGAGACATCTAGATCTAATTATACCCAGAATACCCATCCATGAAGAAGAGATCCTAGAACCCAGTGGTAGAATCAATAAAAAACTATGTCCCAAGAAGGGGAAAATATTACTTCAAATAGAGGCAGTTGAGATCATAGAAGTTGATACGGACCCTGATCTGTCTGTTCTTCTTCTTGACAGGAGCGATGTTGGCTAACCACTTGGGGTATTGAACTTCCTTGTTAAAGTTTAATTTAATTAGATTATCAACTTTGTCTTTGATCATGGGACCATGGGATGAGTGCATCTTCTGGGGAGGATGTTTGAACTCATGACGACTTAGCAGGAGATCAATAATGTGGATGTATACCTAAGGGTATAGTCCTGACATATCGTTATAACTCCAAGAAAATAAATCAATATGATGCTTTAAGAAATCCACATAATACTGCTATTCCTCTGCATGCATTGCTACAATGATCAATGTTGGCCTCGAGTATTCCTCTATATCAATATTCACTTGTACCAACTCATCAAATGTGGTGAAGAAACCCTCTTCGAATGTGGGAGGAACATCTTCCAAATCCTTTTCATCATTCTAGGTGAGAGGATCATTGGGAGGAGGAAATTATTTTGTGGTAACTAATCCTGGAATAAGGCTAATTCTATCTTGAGTGGTGGTGGAATCTTTATTAGGAGACCCCTAAACTATTGATACATTGGAAACAAAATCTATTGAAATGATTTTATCAGGCCTTCGACTGAGGGGCCCATTATTGATGAAATCAAAGTAGTGGTGGTGGGTCATTCTATGTCGAATTATCTTGTATTAGTGAAATAAGTAGGTATGGTGTATTTCTATATCCTTTGGGAGAATATCCTGATACCTCACATGGCTAAGAGGATCTAGTATCACTCTCTACTGACTTGTATAAGAGTATGATGTAATCCTCCATTGTTCCTTGTACATGGGAACGTGTCCTCCTTTCATCTCAAAGATGATGAATCAATGTACTAAGTTTGGTGTTGTTGCCTCAAACCAATTAGTCAGCAGGATGAAGGCATCATCCAATTCTACCCATGGGTCGATAACAACAACAGTTTACTCAACCTCATTGGTCTGAACCCATTTTTCATTACTCTTTTAATAGTCAGTATCTGGATAGTGGGCCTCACAAGAGGAAAAGGGAGTTTAATCACCTTGGATAATTCCCATTCGTCTATTTATGGAGTACTTGAGGCATTGGTGATATGAGGAGGGAACTAATGCATGAAGATAGAGCTAGAGTCTACCCATCAGTTCATGTAGGAGGTATCCTGTTATACCACCATAAATTCAATATTGGAGACTAAGCCACTAAAATAGGTCTTCAAGTGGATCCTGCAACATAGTCTCTGCTCAGTCTTATCACATCCCTTAATCTTCAGGTTAGAGGGACTCATATCTACCTCAGTCAGTCCTGGATTGTAGAGCATTTGGCTCTGAATGAGAATGGTACTGAAAACCATGTTGATGATAAAATGTCGAAATTCCACCCCATTGAGCTTGCCTATGATGTACAGTGGACACATGTGCCACTATAAGGTAGAACCTTCATCTTATCCTAATAATGAGATGATGTATTGGAATTATTCTTTCTCAAGTTACTTGGCATGGAAGGTATCTATATCTTTTACCACTATTTCGAAATGGATAGAAATTTTCAAAGCCATAGTATGGGCTTTACACATATCCTATGATAGATAAAGGACCTCAAGAATCGATAGATTTTCAAGAATGACCGGAAGATTCTTAAGTAAATTATACTTTCATGATATACACACATTTCTTCTGGTTAGAGGTTTCTCTTCGGTAGGGGGTATGACCAGTACCGTGGGTTGAACTAGAAGATTCGAGTTGGTGATGAGGATGTCTTGTTTCCTATTGGATGAACCCTGAAAAATTACTACCAACTGACTGTTAGATGACCAAGGCCTAGACACAAATATATGTGATTTATCATGATGCTTTCATGATGAATCTTCCAGATCGACTAACACAATCTGCAGTGGTAGTGAATTTGACGAGATGGGATGAGAGGACCACGCATGCTGAGCTATAAGTTGAGCCTTCCATCTTGTCTTAGATGCATGCAATTATTGACTAGATGTATCGGCCTAAAATTTCCAACGATTCACATATTCATAGCCCTATCAATGATGGAATATACTTGGAACATTGGTAGGATCTTCCTGACACTCCTTGTCACCGAAAACCATGTAAGGGTCCACCAACTCAATGGTAGTTTCTAATACATACTCTTAATAATTATATGAGGAATTATATAATACTGAATGAACTATATGGGAGATTCTCATTACTGGGGGAATGAAATTTATGAGAGTGTGAGATTGTTTTACACTAAAGGGGGGCCTTGTTTTCCCTTATGCCACAGCTGTCTTCTATTATTAGAAGCAGAAGGATGAGATGTGGCTGTAGAAGTAGCTTCTGAAGGAGGCATTAAAATTTTTGGAGGATCAGGCCGATTCAAATGGGAACAAATGATTATATGGGTCTGATAAACTTATTTATGGTATAAAAAATCATCATACTTATGAGAACCATGACTAGATACCTGCTGTCATTCACTTTCATAATCACTGTTAGGATTTATAGAGATACATTCCACCTATGTTGGGGCACGAACTAATATGACCATATTGTTATATATATGGTACGGAAGATAGTCCTTGAACTTATAACATCACTTGATGGTGTGTACAAGGAATCTATGATAAGGTTATTAGTTAGGGAGATCAGCTAGATCATCCTCCTGGGGCTTCCTATATTCTGGAAGCTTTATAATTCCATGATCCAAGGTTCTTTGAAAATAACCAAGGACTTGAGCTTCCTCGAACGTGTAGGTCCAGTTTCTTATGTCTGGGAAAGTAAATCTATGATCTACGCCCTAATGATGGGATAAAGAATGATGGGGGGACAAAGGTTGATTGTCTCAACTAGTAGGCGATGCTTAACAGGGTGGTGCCTACCTATTCTATGGAAGGCGATGCTAAGCCTGAGGCTGGGACTAAGGTTGTTGTCCTTGACTAGGCTATATAGGAAGCTCTATTAATAATAATTATAGTAGCTTAGGGGCCTCTACCAATGACACAACACCAACCTCTTCCTTAGTGTATCTTCTTACAGGCATTGTAGGATGCAATAGGCGTTCCTCTTTATTTTAGTTCAATTCTTCCTCTAGGCGCTGATCCTTGTATGAGAAATCCCAAAATACACTTTAGAAAATATAAGTGATGAGTTAGGGAACCTATTCTGTCTTAACATTAACCACACACATAGTCAGCAACTGTTCTTGAGTCAGTGGTATATCGAGTGAATATGTGAGGCCTTTACACCTGGTGAACAAGTCTGCAACTTACTCATATAGATATTGTTTTCACTTGAAGATGACATCAATACTAGTATTTCACATGGTGGAGTTGAACTAATAAAGAAACTTCCTACACCGATCTTCACAACTAGAAATGGACCTAATGGGTAACTGGTTGTACCGAATGAATATAAGTCATTTTAATGTCTATACAAAATACTGGAGCTTGGAATCTTCTTACTATTCCAGAGTTTCCAGCATGGGCCTTCACCTTGAAATAAAATTTTCCTAATACTTTAGTGGGTTTCCCATACCATTGAAGGAGAAAAATTATGATTCCAAAAATATGGGGGTGCTGATATATCATATTCCCAGAACGGATATGACTTTACATGAGGTGGGATCTCCACCTGGCATGTCTCAAGGGCCTCAAGATGGGTGATGAGAGTGGTCATAAAATCCTACTAATGTGGATTCATTTCTTGATGGGGATTACTAATTTCTATTGTGTTAGTGGGTTCTTCAACATGGTTGGAAGGATCAATGGCTCATGAAGAGGCTCATGGAACTGCTGGATGAATGGCCTGAGTAGTCGCTGGGGGAATGACTAGATCCGGTTATTGAGAAGGATTCTCCTACAACTCAGAAATATTAGGGGATACATACCATGATCACTATCTGAAATCTCCAATCTCTACCCTATCGATATGAACATGACTCCCAAGATTAACCGGATGCATTTGATCGTAGAGGGCATGTGGCTTCCCTAGATGCCCCAATAGAGGAGAGACATGATTGTATCAAGGATCACTGTAGTCTATATGCTACTCAGTAAGGAGATCACTAGATATAATTTAATATTCGATAAGTTTCTATAGTTAGCTGGTCATACCAGGATCAACCTTCATCTTCTACACTAAACTACACAGGTCATAGGGATTATAGGTCTTTGTCGATTCTTTACCCTTATTGGGGTCTTGACCTAAGGACAATGACTCAGAGGGATTTGTAAGGCCGATAATCTACCTTTTCTAGTGAGTGATAACACTTGGTGGGTCCAAAATATGTTGTGCTACCTCAAGGGATAGGTTCTCTCTATCAAAACATAAATCGACCCCCCCTATAGGTGTATCTCGAAGATAACCATGTTCACTACAACAATTCTCAGAGGTTCATCCTTGATGTCACTGAGTAGGTCTGGATTTTGTAGGATAAAAATAAATTAAAGGGGTACATAATACCCCAAAACATAGATTTGAATGTGTGGGGCCACATCTTTGATAATTTTATGGTGCACGGTGAATCTCTAAACACATCTTTTTTGAAGGTTCTAGTGGTAACTGGGTGATGTAGGGCGATGAGCTATGGGAAGAACTTCTAACTCAACCATGAGGCACTTCTAGAAAATGTTGTTAATGTGATATTGACTTTTCAGATAATCCAACTAATGGTTCTAGAGGCGGAAATGTGTTTCCCATATAGTCCAGTGTAGGAACATGACTTCATCCTGGGTGAGAGACTCCGGAATTTTGAAATCAGAAGTAGAAATTGGCCAGAACAAATAAAACATCTAATCCATGACAAGGGTGTCCAAAATGATTCTATTATCATAAGTGGGATATGAATCATAGTTTCCACACTCTTCAAATGGGGATGGATGTAGAACCGATAATGAAACTATGTATACTGTTGCGGTGGTGAACTAGCTGATGGAGAGAACACTGTGAGAGCTAACAAGATGCTGCTTACTGGGTCGTCCCCTTGGGGTGGTACTAACCACATCATCATGTACTTGTAAGATGGGGTGTTGAACACCACTTCATGTGAGATGGAAGTAGTCATTGGTGGTGGATCTGAAAGGTGATCATCATTTACCATACCCCAGAATAACTCTTAGTGATATCATGTTGAGGTAGAAAATGAGTGTGGTGATAGTAGAGAAGACTATATGGAAAGACCCTACAAGAGAGCCAAATCCTCCTCCTCTTACATGTACCTACAAAGGGATTCAGGGATGTGGTACATTTCACCTTTTGGGATGACGAAACTCACACACTGGGTTCCTTCCCTAGACTCAGATGACGGGGATAGGGGTGAAGGCTCCATCATCGAGTCACATTACACTTTAGAATCTGAGAAATGGATTATATTGATAACAATATTATACTTCTCAGAGTTCTTCCCTCGGAAACGATAGTTCGCCCTTTTAGACCAGGATGGTTCTTCTGGGTAGGGTAATTCTTTGGCATGGGGAGGACCTCCCCATGGATTGGCGTTGGAGTGAGGAGGACCTTTTCTAGAGCTGGTCCGGATATAAGGAGGACCTCTTAACTATTGTTTTTTGAGTGAGGGCCTCCTCTTTGATGAGCCTAGGTGCGAGGAGCACCCAGAAATATGTCTAAAAAAACACAGGGAGGACCTTCGTGTTGGTGAGATGAGTATGAGTTCGACCTTTTTACTAATTTCTGAACATGAGGGGAGGACCTCTATGGTTGGGAGTACTACACTGGGGAGGAACTCTGATAGAGTTGGTGATATCATAGAGAGGACCTCCATGATGACGATTTCTGGTGGCATGGGGAGGATATCTACATGGATTGGAAGTGGTATCATGAGGAGGGAATTTTTAGTGGATGGACTGGACATGAGGAGGACATTTGTGTTGACTATCGATGAAGAGGGGATGACCTATGCTTTGATGGTTGCTAAAGTAGGGAGGACCTCTGCTAGAGCCGATGAGAACATGGGGAGGACCTCCATTATGATAGGTGATGGAGTGAGGAGGACCTTCACTCTGATCGATGTTGACGTGGGGAGGACCTCTGTTTGAGTTGGGAGTGACTCTAGGAGGACCTTCATATTGATAATATGAGAAACGGGGAGGACCTCCATATCTAGAATCATAGGAATGGGGAGGAACTCTATGTTGGATGCCAATAAGATGTTAAGGACCTCCACTTGGACTGATGCTCAAGGAATGGAGAGGACCTCTATGTAGAGTTCAAGAGTGGGGAGGACCTCCTTTCTAGATAGAAATAGTATGAGGGTGGGGGTGGGAGCTCCTTACTCAACTTAAACGACTGATGATCATACTGATGACTAAAAGAAGCAAACTGGTATATTTGTGAGGTGGATGAGGTCTCAATTTCAATCAGGAATATGTGAATCCTTGGTCTATAACCTAAAGGACTTGATATAATGCACCAGGATTGGCATGCTATAATAAAGATTCGAAGAGGATTCTCCTTGATGGACATTTTCTTGATTTTTTGACCGACATTGGTGTCGGGTTATCCGGACCAGGTCCAATAGAGGAAGGATGTAGATAACCTATTCTTTAGCCTGAGGGACTGGTAGTTAGTGGAATTTATGTGGCATAGTGGGAGACCTCCTTAGCATCTCTTAGGTATTAATAGTAGCTGGGATGACTCAGATGTCCCTTACCTCATCAGTGTAGGGGATCAAGTCATTGGAACTTTCCAGGGAGAGGCTGTCAAAGAGGTTGGAAGTCAGAGTAGGGAGTAGTGGCTCCCTACGCGGACCTTGGTGGTGGCGATGATGGAAACCCATATAAGCCTCCAGGTCTTGGAGGGCCATGTCCCATATGGGAATGACCCCCTCTAGTGCATATCATCAGATGAGAATGTCGATCACCCTTTTTTGAATTATTTTCGTTGGGGAGACAGAGCATGGGAACCCAGTAGCCATGGTCATGGATGATTTTTTATTAGATGTGGAGTCATAAAAGAATTTCACATTATTGTTACTCCTACCCCTATTATTGTGGGTGGGGGGAGATTGGTTTCTTGTAGCTTCAGTCATACAAAGAAGGAAGATTCAGCTATCAGTATAGATAATAAAAAAAATTCCCAATTCCATAAATTCATTCAGTCTTCCATTTTCGGAGAAAGGGATCCACACTATCAACTACATAGACTGAAATTACCAACGTTTAACTATATCAAATTCTAGTGAGTTTCATGCCAGGCCCACTATTTTCTTGACGGAGCCTAGCATCAGATAGATGGATCTGGTGACACACTTATTTTCCGATGTCTCAAATTCTATTAATCCCTATGGTTGAAGGAGTACTATTTCACATTAAATTTACCATTTCTTTTTTACAATGCTTTTTGTTAGGGAACACTACCTGAACATGTAGAAATTCACTAATGGTGCATTGTTACCCACATTATCACTTTCCAATGGTGGGTGGCATTCATCACTTCTTTAGAGATGTATACTCCCTGATTGAAATGGGATGATGGGATGTTGGTTATTCTATATGTTGATTCCTCCTCAGAATTTATCACATAGTATGGGTCTCCCTTATAGATTAATATGTTGTTTTTGAAACAAATTTCTAGTTACATATATTTTTGGATGTCAGTTAATTATGCTGCTTTTGATAGGAAATTCTGAAGGGTCAAGAAATGGAGTAAACCTTTAGTAAAGATAGTACTCATGTTGGGCATCAATGGAATTTCTGGAAGCTGGAACATTGGAACACCTGTACTCTTCCCCATCATAGGTATTATCAATGGCATAAAAAACCAAGGCTTCCCATATCCATCATGGGGTATATTATTCTATAGGAACTTCTATGAGGTTTTCTTCAGGAATCTCATGAATAAATTAGGGCATGTCGTGAGTTTAACATCCAGTGGAGACAGATCAGAACACTTGTGAAGGTGGATCAGATAGGTACATACCTAAGAGGGAGAACATGAAAGGTTTAAAAGATGGATGGATTATAATTCCTGATGAGGGAGGAACTGAGAGTGGTGTGTCCCATAAAGTGAATATTTCACATCATAAATAATGATATTCAAACCACTGAGGGTGGATCAGGGAGGTTCACCCCTAGTAGCAGGCACCAAAGTTTACCTTTGGATAGGATTGAACCTTGGGGAGGCTTCTTACATACCCTGTTTAGAAGAAAAGGATAAAAAACCATGTATTTTGAAGGTGTTATTTGGTTATGACACATGTCTATCTTCTCATCACAATAGGATCACTCTTGGTTGAATGAATATGAATTTTGTGGGGGATTATGCACGGTTAGCTTCCCAGGTGATGCTAGAAGCAAAAATGTGATAAATGGGGATTATATGCTGAGACCAACCAAATGGATGGCATGGTCCCATTAGGATGTTGAAGTATGAGTAAAAATAAGGATGTATTATGGAGTATTGGATGACGTGAATGGAATTGATGAGATGGAACCGATATGAAGATGGAAGTGTTGGGCTTGAACCTTGGGGAGGTTTCCTAAATATCCCAGTTGGCTGGGAATAAAATTAAAAATAGTTATTATTGGGGTGTTGGGGATTACACATGGTTGGATGACCAATCAAAATGGGACATGTGGTTGGGGCTTACAAAGGGTTAGTTGCCCAAATGGACCTGAAGGAGATGTGACTTCCAGGTGGGGTGTGATCCTCCCAAGATATAGTGGCTCGAGGGAAATACCAGAATGGAAATGGTTGATAGTGGATACTGATATCCAGGAGATGAAAATTTAGGAGGAAGGAGCTTGGGTTTGTTAATGGTTGGGATTGAACCTCCAGGATACCCTATTTAGAAGACAGGGATCACAACTAATATAGTTCAGTAATTCAAGGATTATGCATGGGTAGCAGGTTGTGAAGTTGGAAGATGGGGATTAAACCATGATGGATGCATAAAATAAAGGTTTCACAATCACTAATAACCTCTAAGACTAAATTATTCATGATCAGTGTGATAAAAAAGAAGATTCAGTGGACTAGACGGTCGCATCATGAAAGATGCGCCTGTGAGGGATAGTGTGGGGATTACACATAGAAGTGGCCCAGGGAGATGGAGATTGGGGATTAATATAAAAGGGAACACCAAAGGGGATGTCATTATTATTGAGGAGGATTTCATTCCCTAAAATGAGGGTGATTAAGATCTCACTCTCTTGGAGATGAGTGGGAAGAGATAATGTCCAAGTTGTGGCACCCCATTTATGCTGCATGGGGTGAGGCTACAGTTTAACATTGTGTGCTGAGGATGATGGTGCTTGGATGTTTAACGTACTGTAGATCAGATGTGGAGGACTCACTCATCAAACCTTGGACTTACATAACTGATACCCACCCACACTTGGGGAAGGGAAGGTATGAATAATACCATCTCGAAGCAAGGTGGAGGAGTGGTCACTTGAGGGTTCTGTGTTAACATATCTATGAGAAGAAACAATATCTAGTTGCATATCTTTGTGATGAGTTACTAGGTAGAGAAACACAACACTGAAAACCACACGAGGGACGAAAAAATCACTATGTATAAGACTGAAGGGTGCATGGAAGAGGGTGTCACAAAGCCAGGGGGCTCATTGAGAGGTGCTTTTCGAAGCTCAGGTTTTTTTGTAGAGGTCAGGGACTTTGGGAAGATAGGAGCTCCATAAAGTAGGGTGACCCTACATTGTCATAAAGACATGAGTTGTAAAAGGAGTGCTTCACGAAGGTTTATTTCCTCACATATCCTTAAGTACCCTGAAGTGCCTTCTTGTTTCATGAAGGGAGTAGGCCTTCACAAAGGTATTCCCTACAATAAGAAGGGGTCAATCAGAATAAGGGAATGAGAGTTTTTCTATGCTTCAGTATCTTGGGGAATTCATTTTTCTCTCAATTTTTAGGTTCTTGGGGGATTTGGGAAAAGGGATATTATAAAGGGAAAGGTTGGGGGTAATGATGCTTATGGGGGGGGGGGTGAGCCAACTATTTATAGGAAAAGTAGTATCGCAATGATCAAAGGCACTCCATGAAGAAAAAGTGATATATGTGAAGAGGTGCAAGTATTTTCATACTCGCAGAGGTGTCCATCAACTTTCTTTGTGGTGGGCACGGGTCTCATAAGACTCATGGTTCCTTCCATCAATGCCTCATGAGTTCGTGAGGATTAAGGGCTACACAAATGTTATTCTTAAGGTAGCCCCTTTTGATGATAATTGGGTCATTTAATCTTGGATTTCATCTCAACCAGTGTTGGCCTTCCATAAATTATCATGGGGCACATATTTCATCACCAACAGCTCTAATGAACATGTTAATTCATATAAATACAAAAATAATATAGATATAAATTTTACAAATTTTCTTACCCATATATCCTCCCATGCTTTATCCTTGATTTCATTACCAATATGCCTCTATGAGACTACTTGCACAAGAATGTTATTGTAGAACTTGGGAAAAGTTTCAATAAAACCTCTACACTGCCTAGAATGTTTACTTACCATCTAATTATATTTATTGTAATCAACCATTATTTTTCTTGGACTATTATAGGATTCACACATATGGGTGCACCCACATTTCCTCTTAGAATACCCCATTGGATAAGATAAAAAAAAAGGATGAATTAAGTCATGGTACAACCATAAAAAATGATGTGATATAATTAGACATACTTATAAAAACCCTGATGAGGCAACTCATTTGGATCTAATGGATCTATGGGAAGTCTTAAATTAGTAATCACTAAACCATGTTCCTATTTTACTAAATTCACTAGGTGATCTTCATGCACTCGAGTGGAAGCTGAAGGAACATAATCATCATATCCTTGATGGATAGTAGGAAATAGATGTTATGTAGACACAGAAAATAAGGACAGAAGGCTAGGGATACATCATAGGATATTGACATGATATAGTTGGGAACATCCTTGGAGGTAGCATAGACATGGTATGAGAAGAGGTGGATAAATTACATGATGATGGAGGTATGGGTGGGAACATCCCTTGAGAATTATGTTGAGTATGAAAAAGTGAGGTAGATGTGTTGTCTACTGGTGGGTCAGGGTGTGAATGGGTATGACGGGTGCTCTATCTAGCTCTAGGACCACCTTAATTTTAACCCATAATAGTAGGATGAGGAGAAGTCGACTCTGTTTTAGATGAATGTCTCTAATTTTTTTTGATAAATAATAAGAATATGACATTAAATATAATGCAGAAGAAAAATATTAAAATTATAATACTCACTAAGGTAACCACAGGAGGAAAACCAAGCTCACACATCCATTGATAATTATCAAATAACTGTTTCCTATGACCATATTCAATATCTTTCATAATCTACAAAAGAATGAAATGAAAATTTTTTAGAAATATTTTTAATTTTTTTTACATACAATATAAAAAATAAATAAGTCATAAAGAATGTCATAACATGCTTTAGAGACTATAATTTTAAACCAAGTTATACATTTTTTAAATACCCATTTTAAATCCCATCTTTTGAATTGAAATAAAGCTAATTAAATTAAACTAAAAATACAATACTAAAAAAAAATATCATTCTAAACTGAAAATAAATTAAAGTAATTATAGTAGCATCGACTAGAGAAACTGAAGTCAAGGTAAACTCAATGAACTATGAACACATATTGTTACTTCTATATATAACCCACCACTACTTCAGTTTTAACATCAAATATCACTATAAGAAAATTAGATTCATAAAATAAAATGTTTTGATCAAAACTAATGGGGGTGTTTATGCGGTCAATTTCATCTTCACCATCATAAAAAATATATATTGGTATTACTTCAATAATTCCACTATAATAAGGTCTGAGATGATCTTTCACATAAAACACTTTTTTCCATTGATTCTAAAATATTTGGTTCATCAATATCCATGAATCAAGTCATTTCAATAAATCTAAATCCACAATCATCAATATTAATGCCATGTCACATCATTGAGTCAGACCATTTACATTTCATCATAGTGACTTGACCATGAGAGTAGTAATCCAATAAAAATATTTTCTCAACAAGTCCATAATAAGACGCATTTTCATATAGAGTCCTAAAATCGGATGCACCATCATAATAATCCATTGTTGTAATTAACACTACACAATCCTGTTGTGTTCTTATTTTCACTACTCAATCAATTATAATAAATTTATACCAATTAATTATTAAATATTTTCACTCATAAACCAAATAATTGGGACCCAAAGACAATGCTCATAATTCTTTAGAGATAGATACAATAGGTAAAATAAATACCTAAAATATATATTAAAAATTAAATTAAATTAATATCTGTATTTTATATTAATTAAAGTAATGGTTATACAATTTATTTCAACCATGAAGGAAACTCTTTGTTATGTAAAGCCTCTGTCCATCTCAAAGGAAATTAATGATTAACTCTACTTATAATTTTATATTTTCCCTATATAAAATGACAATAAAAGTTTAAGGTATATGTGAAATGAAATAGTATGAGATAACATATAAATATTAAAATAATTCACTTGATATAGTCACTGAACAAACCATAGTTAAACAAGAGTTTGTGATGTACCATGTCCCGCTCTTCAAGGATCAATATATCCAATGTATATGACCTAGTAAATCCTCTTATTTGGGGAATAGAAGGAAATGATGCCACAATTTACCCATACTTCTCATCTTCATTTCTCATTTTTCGGTTCGGTCTTGTGCTCACATTAGAAAAATACATTGAAAAAAAATCTATACATTCTTGAGCTAAATAACCTCTCAAAATAGAACCATCTGGCTGATTCTTGTTTTAGACATAAAATTGAATTGTGAACATATTTATTTTAGTAGGATATATCCATTAAAAAGAAACAGGTCCCCCAAGATCTGTTTTAGATAGAATATGAACTATGAAATGCAACATGAAAGTGAAAAATGATGGAGGAATGTTTTTTTCCAAATCACACACAATTAATGGCACCCATAGTGGTATTTTAGTCAAGAAATAATTGGATAAACTTTTAGTACAAAGGTCACTAAAAAATGGAAAAAGGCAATCACCGTCACACAAACATTATTGGATAGTAAATGTTGTATTTTTATTGGAATCAATTCATGAAGAAGTATTTGATAATCATAAGTTTTAGGGATTTTAGTTTTAACTCACATCTATTTAATCATTTAGATATATTTATAGGATATTTATCATGAACCTTGATAATATCCAATACTTGTAGAAATTGATTTTTCTCTTAATGTTTCATCACATAAGAAGCATAAGGAACTTTCCAATTGTTTTCACTGATACACATAGGATGTAGTTATGGTCAAATACCCCAATCCAACAAGTCTCAGTAAGATAGTAAGTTATATTTAGTATTCCCCTTGATATTTAGAAGACTTTAAAGAAACATTTCACATATATTTTTTCTCAATTCTCATTAAATCTAAAAAATTACTTAACAAATTTATAGACTAATATGAAAACTCAAAAATGTTACTTTCATTTTTCCAATTGTAAGTGGAATTAGTGTCAACATTATTCATCTTTTTATATTTCCCCTAATGAAAAATTGAAATATTTCAATTCATTAAGAAAATCAGTTCTTAAAAAACATTGAGATTGTTGTTCAGTGTCAATGGTATTATTAAACCTCCAACGATTCCTCTAGTATTGATGATCCATTGGAAAAATTCACCGATTTCCCATAAAACTGAAACTACAATGATATTTAATTATTCTCAATCTTGTATTCTTCATACAAATAGTACATTGTAGTTTTCCATTTATGCTCCATCTTGATATCATTTCATAAGAAGATAAATCATCTATATTCCACATAAGGGAAGAAAAAATATGAAATATTTTTTTAAGATGCATCGAATGTGTCCACACCCATATCCCAAAAATACTTAAACTCTCTTATAAATGGATTCAAGTAGATATCAATATCATTTCTAGGGTTAAACATTCTAGATATTATTATACTAAATAAAGTGAATGGTTTTTTCATAAACATATATGGAGGAATATTATAAACATGAATAAAAACCTTTTGCGTGTTGTGAGTAGTAAGAATATGACCAAATGGACTAAAATCATCATAGGATATATCCAAACTGACATTATGTACCTCAACTACAAAATTGGGATGTTTAACATCAAATTACTTCCATTCTAATCCATCTAAACGATGAACCAAATCATTATTATCATTAATTCTCTGAGCATCATGCCACCATATATTGGTTGATATTTATGTATACATGAATAGATTTTGATGTCTGGGAATCAATGGAAGTCCCACAAGACTTTCTATGGCACACAAGATGGTGTTCCATCTGCATTTTTCTTCCATCAAGATGTACAACATCATTTACAGTCATTAGGTTATGTTGTTTTCTCCCAAACTAAACCATAATATTTCTAAAAAAATTAAATTTATTAGTATAAAATCTGATTTTATTAATTAACTTCCATTCCTTATAATGATTTGAGAGAATATTTTCACTATTAGGAAACAATTCCTTCAAAAAGGTAAGAATATAACCAATAGAAGTATTAGGATTTCGGCACATGGTTTTTCCATGATATAAATTTATTAAAAATTAATTTTTTTTATTTTAGTACATTCCTGATATACATGTGTTCTTGTGTCATCCCTTAATTTTTTCACTCTCTCAACATCATCATATTTATGCTTTTTCCAAATGTGTATTGATATCATTTCCTTCTTGAACTGACATACTATCTCTCTCATGATGATGCACAAATAGAAACTGATCAAATATCAAATTCTTCATACCACTTCTTTCTTTCCATCCATGAATGATATAATATTGTCTTATCCCTCTATTTTAATACAAAACATAATAGTTTATTTGACATCCAACATCTTTTATATAGTATATAACTTCTCCTTGACTTAACCATGATCTTCTAACAAAATTATAACATAGGAACTATATAATACCTCCATTTGAAGTATTTTTAAAAGAGAAATCTAAAAAAATATCCCAATTCTTTTGAAACTCGATTAAAATATGATCTGTATTATACATCCATCTTCTATCCATTATATTAGGAGAAATACTTATATTCAAATTAGTAATGTAAACCATAATTAAAAAATTCTTTACAAATTATTTTAATATCAATGTAACCAAAGAATTCTAGTAGATAGAAAAACAAAGAATAAGAGAAAAAACATGTGCTATGAGATATTTCTATACATAAAGAACCACAAAAAGTATAATACATGGAATTAAAACCAACTATGACACAATCCAATTAAATACATATGTCTTTATGGACCAACTATTTTTAAATATTCTATTTTTTCAATATGAGATTAATATTTTTAAATAAAATTGTATTTATGGTGGAAAACATTTAATCATGAATAAAAAAATGCTTCACCCAAGATCAAAACCAAAAAAACATTATATAATAATATCATGGAAATTATACAAAAATTTATATAAATATAAATAATCATCCAATCCTAATATCATTGAAACAAATATTTATAAAGTAAAATAATATCCAAAATTTAATAAAGGATATGGATACATGAATTTATATGATATATTAAATGGGAAAGTTTATATGGATTTAAGACATATTTTACCCCATCATGTTAGGAAAATATAAATTGGGAAGAGTCGGAGCACCATGATCCTATCCCATATAGAGTCAGTGTATCTAAATACCAATCCCTTCATTCAAAAACAATTCATTACTAGATATGATATCGAATTAGGGGATATATCACAAAAATATATCCACTTTTATATGCTTAATAATAGGTAAATAAACATGAATATTTTTACCACACTAACTATAATGCCTGAACGATATCATGATTCAATGAAAAATTAAAACTATAGTGTAGAGGAAATTAAATAATACTAATATGAAACTAAATTTAATACAATGCATGATGAAAGTGACCATCATTGAATACTAATATCCAAACAAAAAAAAGGAATATTATAAGAAAAAAACAAGGCATACTCATATAAATCCAAACAATTTTCATGTTTTAGAATAAATAACAACTAAGGAATACTAGAAGAATTTTTTTTATTTCTTATCCAGAGAGATCGTATCATTTTAAAAAATAATTGAGGATAAAATTTATTCTTTAAAGGATTTTATTTAAGCTTCAAATTACAAATATTATTCAAACACAAGGAAAATATATTTTACATTATGTTTTATTTCAATTTAAGAAGTATTTAATTTTGAAAAGACCCATCCAAACTAAATAATTAATCCATTCCATCCCACTTTATGGAACCTATCTATTAATTCACAAATGATGGAACCTCTTAATTAATGTAAATTATGCTTAGATGTTTTTTAAATCATTTAATGTGTAGTGAAAATAAATTGATAATGACTAAATACATGATATATGAACCAAAGAATAATTCTTAACAAAGAACTAGGTTATACTCAATAGATAAATAAAATAGGTGAAATTAAGGTCTATACAATTAAATTTTTATTAAAGAGATAATTATTTTGTAAAACTTTATCAATGTAATCCATGTTTCATAAAATGAATATGATCCAAAAAGATTTCCATTGAATCTTATATAATTATTTCATGAAATTTTCCAAAGGATTTTATAAATATTTTTACATAATAACGGTTTTAAAATTCAGAAAAATTTAAAATTTAAATATTTATTTATTTGAAATAATATTTTATCATTAATACATGAATAAATCACAATAATGAATTATAAGAATCATGATTGAAAATTACTATAAATATAATTGCGAATTCCTAAATAACCAACCTCCATGTATAAAGAAATATTCTAGAATTACTTATAATATTATAATCATGTAAATCATCATAATTATTTCTTTTTGGGTTAAAACAATACAATTAATAGATTAACCATGGTTCAAGATATAAAAAATTAAATTTCAATAATGAAATCCCATAACTCAAGGATAATAAAAACCAACATTTACCCATTTAGTTAACTAAAATATGATTCCCAACACTAAAAATATATAAATCCCTAAAATATTCTACCAAAAGAATCTCAAATTCAATGTAAATTCATAAGAATCCATAGGATAGTTTTTAAAATGAATAAATTATAATTAAAAATGTACTTATAGTAATTTAATGGAATATATTTTATCTATATTAGATTATATATTTAAAAACACGATAATAGAAGCGATTCCAACATGATTTAGTAGAATCACATGCATTGATAAAATTAAAAATAACCGCCAGTAAAAGAGAAAAAGGATTCCAAACTCACTAATTTTATGTCAGAGAAGATAAAAATAAAAAAACCTTGAATTAGGGAAGAAATATTGAGAATACAACCATTCGTCACTCTGGTGATGAGATAAGAAAGAAGAGGAGGGGAGGAAAGAATATATCTCAGAGACTACAACAATAAAATGCCAAAAATGGAGGAAGAAGAGGAGACCAGTGGGGGAAACACACCAGATGAGGGGAGGGGTGAAGATGAATCTTATAGTAGGGTATTGGGTATTAGGTCTCATCTATGAAGAGGAGAGGGTGAGGCCGATATTTTGAGGAGTTATACCCATGGTTTTTGAAAAATTCTTACCATAGTTCTACCTATACCAATGGTTTTTAATACCACGAGTATATCTTTTTTCCAAAAAATCTATACCCAAGGTTTCTCTAAAGTGTGGGTATAGATTAATGAAAATAAATCCATTTTATAATAGTGGATATAAATCCATTATTTCACAATAAAATGTGCTTAAATGCAAATGGTTTTTTAAAAATAAAAACAAACTTTAAATAATAAAAAACACAAAGTGAATCTCCCTTAGTGTCCTAATGTTCATATAAGATATTATATAAACCCCTCTAAATAAAATTTATAGTTAAGTGATAGACTATATTTTGGAAAATGTCTTACATATCTATTCAATATAGTGAGAGCAATATTGACTTGGGTTAAGTCAAGGCTTTAGATGTACAAGTAGTTGGCATAGGAGAAAGTTCCACACGATCATGTGGAAAATGAATTTTCTAGAGATACACACTATTTATAAAAGATATAAAATATGGTAATTTTTTTAAATTCACCATATTTGGTGATACATTATTCTTTGAGAATAATGAATGCTAATAGTATTTAGTAATTGAAAATAATCTATGATTTAAAAGTTCAATTAAAATTCAATAATGGAATAAATGTATCAAAGTACAAGTGATTAGTATTTTGAATTTTTTAAATTATGATAATGTGGTTGTATTCAAGAGTAACATTACATTAATGGTTTTTAGTGGTACTAAAAGGAATTTATTGGTTGTACTAAGTCATCATGCTCAGATCGATTAAAATTTTACCTATCATAGCCACTTCCTACGATTAATTTAATTTAGAATTGGATTTCAAGACAAAAATTCTTATAGAATTTCAATATTATATAACCAAAAAGATTTGGTGACACCATAAAATGCCAATAAGGGGTGAATGTTACTAAAATCTAGTTTTGTATTGAAGTAACTAACAAGATCATAGAAAATTCATTTGGAGTGTATATTTTCCACGTGTCTACAAGGGGTTAATGAGCTCTTCACTATTTTCATGTAAATGTTTTTGATATAATATCTAAAAATGATATTATTATTATAGTTATTTAATTCTATAATGAAGGTGACATTATAGAGATTGAATTAATGTAGAAACCTAAGTTCTAAGTAATGAGATCTACTTAGTTAGATTCAATGGGTTTCTTAGACCAAGTCAAAGTACATTTACTAATAAGGTATTGAGAAATAAAAGTTAGAAAAAATCGAGAGATAATTTTTACCAATATAGAAAAGCATAAATCCCTCTAAGAATTCATGTATGAGTCATATAAGGAGATTAATGTGGTGATTTGAAGTCCATATTCTTCTTTTATGGATGAATCAAATAATCCATTCTATGTAAAAGATATTATATTACCAAAATATAATTTATAATAACAAAATATTATTTATATCATGGAGAAATATATGAGAAGAAGTCATATCTTTGTAATTTATTTTGAGAGAGTGCAATAGATATGTTTCTAGTACTTGTAGATGTAGGGACACTAGTTATAAGGGGATAAAAACTAGTCTTCCTTTGGATCTATTTGATCTTATATCACAATTAGGATAAGTTAAAGTAAAAAATAATTTCATTGAATCAAGTGGTATATATAACTAAAAATACTAAGTGCATCATGGATTCATATGCAGTTGAAGAATTCATGTGAAATATGAAATGATTTTTACCAGTTCTTGGAATCACACATAGTAAGAAATTTTTTATCATAATATAAATTTTGATAAAACTACCACTGGTATTAGAATAGATTTCATTTTTGATAGTGAAAAAGGGAATATAAATAGGGATATCATCTTTTTAAGAGTCTTACTTAGGGAGGTGAAGTTTCATATAATTGAGTATCCATTTAGTGGATAGGTGATAGTTCCAATGACTAAATCTATAACTCAGCAGAAGCATGATCTTATCATGTGAGAGCTAAAAAGTATAGTTAGAAGGTTAGATCTTGTGAAAGCGAGAGTCTTTTGATAGTGGGTTCCTAAGACCCATATTAAACTGTAATTTTTTATTACTATATCATGTATAAAGTGAGTTATATAAGATGTAAACTTACCATAATAGTGTTTATGTTTATGTGTCTACTAATTACATGGTAATTTCAATAGATTATTTTTCATATAAAAAGGTTATAGAAGTTCCTAGTGTATAATGAGAAGATTGAGATATTATGAAATTAATCATAAACATATGTCATATGGTCCATAAAATCATGCTTAGGGGACATAGATTAGCTGTGACTATTTAGTGTTGGGGGAACATCAGAATTAAAACTTTTTATCATAAAGTTATCATTTGGTGATCTCGAGTAGATGAGATCATGAGGAATAACCAACCAATAGATTCACCACATGTTTCATGTGTCATTGGTATTTCGTATATGAGAATACATGTAATGGTCTCGTAACATTATAATATTATTAGTGTATACTATTTGATCATGTACATTGATCTAAGAAAAAAACCATGAAATTAATTTCATGGTTCGGTAGCTTTTGTTGGGCGTACCATTGGTGGTATGACATTGATTAAATAATCAAGATAGAATTTTACACTTCCCAAAGGTAGTGATATCTCAATCCTATTTGATCATGATGGTATAAAATTCACTAAATCCATGAACATGGTGAAATAAGGTAAGTCCATCCAGTTAGATCACTGAATAATAAATAAAGAAAGGATGATGACACAGAATGTGCATCTAACTTTATGATATTTAATGAGATAAAGATATTATATTACAAGGCATGTGTTTTTGGGAAAGGTAGTAATTTTTAAGAATTCTTCTTATCTCCTTAGGGTCCTTGATGAATTAATAGAGTCCACTCATTATCTATAAATAATATTAACTTTTATTGAGATAAGGTACTAGAGGGTCACAAACTTATCATCTTCAAATGTCTAGGCTATTATTATGAATAAGAGTATTTGGGGTCTGGGGGTGTCCAAGGATATATGATCCCCAAAAATAAATAAATTAGTTTTATTGAAGTTTAGAATAAAGTGTATTGAATTTATTTATTAAATTTATACGCAAGATATTAGGTGAGTACATGGGAATCCCCACTATCTTATTCACAGTGGCATGCTTTATTCCTGACATAGGTAGTGTGCAATGACCGCCATCTATATCCCCCCCCACCGGGGGGAGGGGCCACACTTCCACAAAAGAGAATATACCACTTTAATTTCATTCTCGAACACTAATTTCTTACCTATGTTACCCAAAATTTCTATTTTCCCTAAGGTCTCAGTCCATCGTGATGGATACCCTCAGCTCGTGAGTTCTATCACAGAATTCACTGATGCTTCGACTCTCTACGATCTCACACTAGCTACTTTATTTCCTTCACTAAATCCTTAGATTGACACCTTTGAGAGGTTTGTTTTTGAATCTTGGGGACTTGAAGATCGTGTGACTATTAGACTTATGAACAAACGACATATCATGATTTTCTTCACATCCATGGAGGTACTGATCACGGCGTGGTCTGTAGTTCTTCGATCCAGAAATGGTCTGCACTTTCATCTCTTCAAATGACCTTATAATCTTTATATACACCAAAATTTCCCATCCACAGTGTCGTGGGTAAAAGTTTTTGATATCTCTCTTCCTTTACAGAGTCCATCTATAATCCGTATGCCTGGGAACATAGTTGGATGCTACAAGTGATCCGACTCAAGAACCAGCTCCGTCTGTCATCCTATTTCTAACAGATTTGTTTCTAATTTGAAATTTTTAGATCATTAGTTAAATTGGTTTGGATTACGTTAATAGAATAATTTTGGTTGAAGCAGCATGTGGTTTTTGAATCCTAGACGATCTTTTGTTCAAGGTGTTCTTGCCTTGGGCACTTACCCCTTGTATGTTGAAGAGGAATCAGGGGTTGAAAAGGGAGTGGTGAAGGGCCCAATTCTCCCCCCTCTTTAGGTGGAACCTATTACTACTCTTAAAGATGACCATATTGGACATGGTGGGAGGGAGTTTCATGTGGATACTACCAAATGAATGTAGTCAGATTCATTAGTCCTATGGATGGAAGCAGCGGGGGATGGATATGTCTCCGGAAGTGATGACATGGTGGTTGGTAATGTGATCTCAGTTGAAGTGTCTCAGAAGCCGAAAAAGGTTCTACTAATATTAATAGATATATTGAGTAGATTGAGATAGGATCTAGTAGCCCCCCCAAATTGAATGAAATCGTGACATAGAATAGATCAATGGTGGATAGGCACACTACCGGTAGTCAAAGTTACGTGGCTTCAGATACATATTACATTTCAAATACCATGGGGCCCCCAAAGTCTCGCACCTATGCCATGGATGTGAATGAAAGGAATAGTATCAACCCTATAGGGGGGATTCCACTGACAGACATGGGATGTTCCAAGGTTAGATAAGAGTGGTAGGTGCCAAGTCATGAGAAATATCAACTGAATAACGATCAAATCCCTAAGTGAACTTTGGCCTGTCTTAAATTGAACAACTGTTTTGATACAGTGAGTGTTAAAGGAGGAGTTGAATGTAAAAAAACTTATAACTCAGTAGCTGATTCTGATGGAGAACAACCCTTAGCTGAAATAGGAGAGTATGGTATTAGCCTACATAACCAGAGGAGGAATAAGGGGAATAAAGAGAATATGGACCCCATAAGTTGCATTGTCACAAAGAAGTATAAATCAAAGGGACACTAAGACTACTCATATCTTCCTAAGAAGATGGAGACATGGTTAGAAAAAAAATGTAGTAAATCCATTGAATAGAAACCTCAACCAACGGAAGAAGGGGAGTTTTCATAGGCTGATGGAACTATTGCTGGTGGAAAGGAGGATCACAAGTAGGTGATAATGGTTTCCCAAAGCAACTGGTAGAGGGGTATGTGGAAGTTTTAGAGTCTCATCAGGATGATTTAGTTGAAAAGGCTGAGGGTAAACTTAGGGTTATTCCATAGAATCTAGAGGATAAACAGTTAGTGGAGATGGTTGGGCACCCTTCCGCACAAAAACGGGAGGTAGGAACTCTTGATGGTACTCAAAGACAGGAATATGCAGTTGTGGAACCTAACATTTAATTTCTCATGCAGTCTGGAGAATAGATGATGTAAGAAATCCTGAAAATCATGACAACAAAGGAAGAGACTGATCAAATGATGGAAATAATGATCCAAGTGACCTTTACCAAGTATCAAGGCAAATGTATTGATAAACAAGACTGCATATTTATTAGAGGTTTTAACAAGGGGAAAATTAGAAAGGATGAGTAAATACACTCTTGGGACTATCTGGCATAGCACTATGAAGTCATCTTGAAGGATGAACTAGATATCCAGGTAAATGCTATTCACTAGAAATTATATAGTGAAATTGAGTGAAAAAGGCTTAAAATGTTCTTTTATAAGTCTGTAGTTTTTTTCATGACCTGGTTAGTTGTGAGGGTTCTCAATTTCACTTTGAAAGTGTTTTAATAATAAAAAGTTACTTTGGAGTGAAGTGAGTACATGGGAAAATATTTAATGACTGAATATTATTTTAATATTAAAGGTTATTTAATTATTTACATGAATTATGAGTCAAGTTAATAACTCTCTTTTATCATGTAATATATTTATTACATTACAAGAAAGTGATAAAAATATAAATTACATTTTTGACACAGTTATTTGGTCATACCGCATCATTTATGGATTATTTAGTGGGAAATAAATATTATGGGGATGAAGAGACATTTTTGTGTACTTAGAACATCAATATATAAGGAGGATGAGGATATAATTTAAGAAACTATTCATTACACGAATTTGAGAGACTCTCTCTCCTATCTCACACATTATAGAGAGAGAAATTTCCAATCCAATTAACTGATTCATGTTCTCCTTCTTGGATCAAAGGATCATCATTGTGGTGATCATCAAGATGTTGTAGTCATCATTGGATCTCTGTCATAGAACCTAAATTTTGATTATTGGCACTCTAATGGACTTCTGATGTTTGTAATATGATCGAGGGAGATCCAACTTCAGTTCCATCAAAAAATGGTTTCTGATTATGAACATTTGTCAAATGAATCTTTAAATCAGATAGGGTATTTATTGGATTAGTTTTTGTTTTTAAAATATTTATGTGTGATTTTCAACTTACGTACTAAGCTGCATATGACCATATATGATGTAGTTACATTGATCTAGTAACAATTTTTTTAAATCCCATCACATCTACTTCTACTACATACCCGGATACCTTTACTCTACTCTATATGGTATTTTATCTTCTTATTCCATATTTTGTGGAGATATATTTTTCAGGGTTTTAACTATTAATTATTTTCCTTATAAATCAATGGTTGTAGATAATTACATCACATCTCATATTGGTCTCACATTAAAACTACATGTGCTACTATCTAAACTCATGAGAACTTATTCTCTTTTGGAGACTCCATTCTTGAAAACTTGGACTTCTTCAGTCAATTAATTTATCTAAAATTCCACATCATCCAAGTTCTATTCCTTCCATAGAACCTTCTCATTGATGAATTTTTTTTACTCACAATCACTTTATTCTTATTATCATCTCACAGTTAAAATCTATTGCTTTCATCTTCATATCCAATAAATAATCATTCCTTGAAATTTTCCTATAATTTATAATGATCATTAAAATACACACAAACATAAGATATATTCCCAAAAACTTTTAGGTGGACCACTTATAGTTTTTTACTAAACCATAGTTGTTTTAGAATATCCTATCGTGTTAGAGATGATATACTTTAGTTAACCATGTGTGTGTTTTTTTCACTTCTTACACCGAATTTTCCTTATGAATTTCTGAGTGTACTCACATATTTCCTGAATTTTCTATTAATATATAGTTCATGTGCTCTACCACACCATTATAATATAGTGTACTAGAAACAATTATCTCTATCCTGATCCCATTATTTTGATAGATGTTTCAGAAGTAACTTCATTATACTCACCAACATTAATGGACTTAGAAATTTTAACCTCTATCTAGTTTCCCTCTCTACCATGAATTTTCATTGAATGAATGATACAAAGGCATAAATATAATGATTCATAAATTAAACCCATAATTTTCTTGTCTCACCATTAACAAAAGATTCAAAGTAAAGTAACCCATTGTTATATTGTACTCTGGTAGGTTCCCAAATATCTTAGCAAACCAATTTTAACTTATGAACTCTAGGATTCTATCCACTCGAGTTGAAGCACACCCTTTTCTACTTACCAATCAGAAAACTCTCATAAATTCTGACTTCAATGTGATCATGCTTCAATAATATTTTTTCCATTATAACCTTCATGTTGTTCTCACTATTTTTTAGAGTATACTTTTCCATAACTCTAGACTATTGAATATTGAAACACTAAAAATTACCACTCTATCATATCCTTCAGTCAAATATATGGTCTCATTAATACTCACTGTGCAACCAACATGGATTCTTTTGTCACCTTATCAACTCTGTTAGTGAATCTAGTCCCATAGACTGCATCATCAAACTATCGTACAAAAATCAGTTTAATCTATATCCCCATGATGTGTCTAAATTATTTAAACCATAATAATGTCTCATTATAAATTCATACATTAGAATCACCTTTTACCATGACTTTTTGATACCCATAATTCACCAAATGAATAATTATAAAATTCACAAAAATATATTTGACATGAATCCATGTTGTACAGTAGAATGATTCTCTAGAGTTAACCACCCTTGAGTCCACCATAACATAGACACTGAGCTATAAAATTTTCCCATCTTATCCATACTCTTTTAATTTGAACTTCTATAATTTAACCTTATAAACTATTCCTTGTGATTTTTGTAATCCTTTAAAATATACATCCTCTTTCCAAAATTATAATATTTAAGACCCAAAACTCTCGATTTTATTCAAATCATCTATCATGAAATATCATATGATTATTTCTTTTGATGTGTTCTATAGGGTGATCATCCTTATAAATTTATATTGAGTGAATTTTGAGATGGTTCTTAGACATCCCCCACCCATGTTCTTTATTTAGGATTAAGATTTTAACATCCTTAAAAACCATTTTGGTTTTACCACAATAATTAATAATTGTCTTTACCATCACTTCCAATGAATTTGGAAGTGAATAAAATAGTATAATTTCCCCTATATCATCTGTAAACTTAACTTTAATTAATTAAATATTCCATTAGATATTTTTAAAGTCACTCGTGTGGTCTAATGCTAGTATAACTTCTGGTAGAATCATGTTGAACAACCTTCACATAATAAACACTTTGTTAAGAGACATTGTATTATTGTACTTATTTTTAGGGCCTTCATAAGCTCTAACATTGTATTTAGTTCTTAGGTGTTAAATGTTACCTTAAATGATAATAAAATCTTAATCAGACCTGGTATTTTCTTGTCTATTTTTTCTTATTTAGCCTTTTCTATATCCTCTAGATAAACACCAATTAAAAAAGCATCCAAATCATTCTGAATGAGATGATATTATATCCGCACTCTCCAAAAACTGAAATCTGTTTAATGAAACCTATCAATCTATACATTTCCTTTTTTTATTTCACACCTTTTGATGACAGAAAACTCCCACTGAATGTAAAATAATGGTAAGAAAATAGTGAACATTACTTGAGCTACCTCAAAGTGTGTTTATGAGAGAGAACTAAACCAAGATATGATAACACTTACTGGGAATCCTTCATAGAATCATTTCCATGAATTATATATCATTAAAAATACATATATCAGAATATATTATCTATAATATCACCTTAACTCATTTTATCAGAATATAGGAATCCACACACCCTACTCACAACACCATTTCAAACCTCACACACACTATAGTGAACTCACACTTGAAAAACATTCATTATTAATGGAAATTAAATAGAAACAAGAAAATGAGACATTGTTTTAGATTATTTGAAATTTTATCCAATATTCATTGGAGAAACACTATTGGATTTTATATTATCATTAGTAGATAAAATAATTATAATCAAATTTTCGAAGTCAAAAAATTAGATAACAAATTACAACTAATCTGTCAATCGCATATATCACATGTGTATTGGTGGTACCACTTACTTATATTAAGTATCGTCTAATCATATAGTTTTAAAGACATCTTATATTTATTAATTCTATATCATTGATCCCTAGAGAATTTAGATTTTGTAAAGTAATCAACACCTGATCATTGATGTCAGCATAAACTCCAAAATGAAATTTTTTAGTAACCATCAATCACATAGTCTACACCACCACCATTGAACACACCCATCAAATGGTATCACCATTCAATCACTCTACCATATTTTAGAGAGATTATGATGTTTCTATACTAAATATTAGCTGAACCATTATATGGTTTAGACTATACTATTTATTAAATCTAGTGAAACAAATAATATAATTCACAGCCCCAATAGTTATAAGGATACTACTTCTATAAGAGGTTTATTTTGAGATAAAGGATAATATAATTATTGAATACTAAGTGGAATATCAAATGAGTAGGCTTACCCATAGAAATGAAGTGGAGAATCTAAAAAAAGAGAAACTTAATGAATTCATTTCAGGTGAAAAACATTATTTTGTTGAAAGCGAGGTACCTATAACACCCTAATATTTTTATGAAATATTTATCTATAATTAATTTTATTTCTTATATATCTTTTTTCTACATACAACCACAAGTATAGATGAATAATGAAACATTATTGAAATATGATGTGTCCATTATTTTCTAAGTGTTAGATTGGCGTGTATGAATAATAATAAGAAAATTATAAAAAATATATGGTATAAATATTTATTAAAATAATTCATTAGTTATCAAATTATTTTTATTAAAATAAAAAATTATTTGAAAATTAATGGGACATTTTCTTAAATTTTTTTTATGCATGGAATGTATTTTATATCTATAAATTAAATTAATCACTATAGGTGAGTGAGTTTAATGAAATGTATTTATTATTTAATTGACAATTTTTTAAACATTCAAAAAATATTATACTAATAATATGATAATAAAAAATATTTTTTTATTCTTAAAAAATGTTTTTCTTCTAAAAAGATTTTTTTATCAAATTTTTTGCACTTACATTAAAATTAATGTCGCCAATTTATAGGTATTGAATTTGGTAAAATGAATAAAATATTCTGAATAAATAAATTCATTTTTTTAATTATTCCCCTTATATATTTGTTTAATATGGATTTTGACCTTAGTACTTTTTGTTGCCACGATAAAGGATAATTTAGGTAATTAAAGTCAAAAATAAAATGATAAGAATTATAAAATGACCCTGATAGTTGACTTAATTTTATTATATGAGTTAATTTTATCTATATTCATACAAAATTAGGTTATATAGAATTTAATATACCTTTTGATGAAATTATGACCGTTCTAATATTTAATTTTTAAGAAATTCAAAAATGTCACACTCTTTTTTTAATGACTATAATATTTTTTATGTGGGGTTATCTAGGGGATATCTTCAAATTTAAATTTTATTTTGAATTATTAAATATTTATCTTCATCATTGTAATTTATTTTTAATTTTTAGAAAATAAATAATTACGATAAATTCTTGGATAACACTAATATAGTAATTATTTAATTTTTTGAAAAATCAAATAACTGATATTTGAAATATTAAAAATATTATAATTTTAGATAATTAATGTGAAAAATGAATTTTATAGATCTATATTACATAATAAGGATGTTTTAAAGAATTATATTAGAATTCTACCTTTTTCTGGATTAATTTAATGTTAAATTAAATGAATAGTGTGAAAATTTGAAATAATAATATTTTATCAAAATAATATTTTATTAAATTATTTAAAAATAATTAAAATATTTAAATAGTAAAATTTTCTCATTATAAGGTATAATATTTTATCATTTTTCCATTTATGATCCAGTTTTTACCTAATAATAAAATATTATAATATTATAATATTGAAAAATTTATTACCATAGTTAAAATTAAAATAGGCTAACTAAGGGTTAATCAAAATGGTAAGGTATAAGATTACACCAAAAAATTTATAAAATATATTTTATGATGGTATTAAAAACCTAACCATCTTAAATTAGAATCCCCTTACATTTTGAGAAATTTTTCATGATATTTAATTTATTATTATTTAATCTATTGATAAATACCAAAATTTCAGCTCACCTCAATTATAAAATAGACCCTAATACCCCACTTCATTACACAACTTTGACTATTCTACCTCAACATTACTATACCAATTTATAGTGTCCAATTACCTAGAAACTTTCTATAGGTTTTTTTATTCCCAAATGGCCAACCTTAGAACCATTTCGAGGAGATATAAAGGAGTCATTTTGAAGAAGAGGTAATCTCCCAAACCAATCACTTTTCTTCTCAACACTTATTTACCTATACTAAAGTTATTATATTTATCATCAAATAAAAAATTAACTATCATAAATATTCTGAAATATTATTATGATTATGAAAAAACAATTATATACCCTCTTTCCCATTAAATAAGAAGCAAAAGTATTTCCCATGTGTACATACAACTTACTGCTCCACATAGAAATACTATTCATTTTAATCGTTATACTTTATAGATTAGTATTATGATGGGTTTAATGTTTATATATGATATTTATGACATAATTATACTTCTAAAATTAAAATATAAAGTCTAAATTCTTACCATCTAATCCTTTTCAAAACAATAATGTCATTTGTGCATATGTGTGGACTAACACCTCTATGATGCGATGAGATTTGTTTTTCATTTATATATTACTTGTATGGTAATAAGGTTGAATTTTATGAATAAATATGATATAATAATTATTATTAAAATGTTAATTGTAATTTATCTTTAGTTCATTCCATCAGTATAAAAAAGGAAACAACGTTCCTATGTACGTACGACCTACCATCTCCATGAACGGTGTAATTAATTTTCTTATCTCTAATTTTTTAATTAATTATTATATATATTTATATGATTAATATATATTATTTATATAGAAATATTAAAATTCTTTAAATGATGGGACCATGATCAAATTATAAGGAACGGGAGTGTTGAACCAAAACATGTTGGGAAAATGAAGTAGTTATCACAAAGAACAACGATTTTAATAACAGATTATTAATAAAGGGGTGATAAGAATTTATAAATAAATAATAAATTTTATGATAGATATGAATATTTTTATTTAATAAATTTATAATAAATACATATTTTCAATATAATATTATTTAACGTGAATGAGGAAATGCGTGACTTGAGGTAAGCAATTTTCATCTCACTTTTATTTATGTGGGACACTTTACTTATACACTTCTTGTTTTTGTGTGTGGTGTATATATTTCACATAAATTTATTCCATTATTCTTGTCATGAAAATTATGGGATATAAATATCCATATTATGTTATTTATTTCTTGGTGGTTATGATTCAAAGATTTCCAAAGTGGTAAGTGTTTATTTCAAAATCTCATTATTATTTGAGATTGATTTTGTTTAAGTCTCCACTAAGAAATATTTCCATTACATGTCCATGTTTTCTAAAAATGTGTTCAAAAATGTATTTAATATTCCCCTAAATAAATTTTAAATCATTTTTATCCATGTTTTACTTTTTAAAAAACCATTTGAATTGAATTTTTTTGTCATTTTCCGAAGAAGGTACGTTTTGACTTTCCACAAAAAAGTGAAAAAAATGTTTTTTGGATTATATGGAATGAAAATAATTTTATAATTTTAGGATTCCAAATTTTTTTATAGATTCCATTATAAGTTTAAAATGTTATTTTAAAATAAAATTATTTCTTTATTGTGTATTTATCTTTTTTATTTTGAAATGTGAGTTTTTAATTTTAAAGGGTATTTTTCTCCAGATGGATTTAATGATTTTTGAATGGTATATCTATTCTAAAATGAAAAACACCCTTTAATTATAAATATTATTTTTGGGGTTTATTATCCTAGGATACCAACCTTATTCTTTCTCTGGATGTATTATTATTATGATGAATAAAGTTTATTAAACTCGTTTCCATGGGTTATGCTATAATGAAATGTTTGTGAAACTAATTTCATTTCATGATTTATGATAAGATTAATGATTTTGGATCTTATGTAACAAATATGTATGGTTCACATTATGTTATTGGTTGGACCTATATCTCTATCCAATTAATTTGTTGAAGTATTATATCTCATGATATAGTTATGTGAAAGAAGTCAAAGGGCTTGATCCGTTATGGGAAACAAGTTGATGTGCTTGATCAGTTGTTGGAAATAAGTCGATGTGCTTGATCAACTATAGAAAATAGGTAGTGATACCTTATACAATGGTCTGCATAATTAAAAATGACATAAGAAATGGTTTCTATACTTTTAATGATGCCACACATTTATATGACATTAATTTATAGTTCGTGATTGAGTTATGATGAATTCTCATTATTATGATTCTTTTATTTAGAAACGCTAATGTTTTATTCCATAACTCAAGTTTATGATATTTTTCATATTGGGAATTAATTTTTTAATTTATGATTAGGATTTAGTTTTTTCATATTTTCATTAACTAATATATCCAATATTTACCTTTACTGATCATCTGATCTCACCATTTTCTTATGTTTCCTTTCCAAGGGTTGTGAAGAATGTTTTTTGTAGCATATGTCTACAAATATTACAATGAGGGATGATCTATATGATAGATATTGTAGATATTTTATAAAATAAGGACATTGTATATCTAATATCCAAATAATGTAAGCCTTTATGTTTCTATCATGAATCTTATTGTTATGTATTTAATATTCATCTAAGTAGATGTAATATTTGTCTACGAAAAGTTCAGGCCATAATAAACGGTTTTAGAGTAGGGATTAGTTAATATTTGGATATTATGGTTAGAAATGTTTTATGAAAACCCCATAGATAGATCTATTATAGGATAAAATCCTAAAGTTTTGATAATTATCATCAATGAACTATGTTAAACCTAAGGTTTCATAAAAAAATGTGTCATGATTTACACATTATATAAATAAATTATCTAATTTATATGGTTTTACACTATGATTATTGTTTCCAAAACTATGATTTTTTTAGTTAATTTTTGGAACCCAAATGAATGATTGTAATGATGAATGTGATGGAAAATGAAATTATTTTACACCTGATAAAAAAAATGTTACTGAAGCTGGAATATAGAATATTACTGCTATGCTCACAAAACATTCTCAGGCTATGAATCATGCCAAGATTACAAAAGATCAAAGGAGGGAATAATGTACTATTTCTTCTTTCATGAGGAAATATTCATCTCCTTTTAGTGGATATTCTCATCCACTATTGGATGATAAATGAATCAACACTATTTATAAAATATTTTCATTTCTTCAATACTCAGGATCAGAAAAATCCTTCCCAAATTTTTATCATATAGTAGGAAAAGAAGATCAATTGGGGAATCTTATAATGAATATAAGGCAGGGAGAATATATTTAATCCATGTATTGGGATGAGTTTATGGTGATATTCTTCAGTATGTACTTCCCTTATATTCTACATAAAAATATGGAGAAGTAATTTCTTGATATGAATCAAAAGCATGAAAAATCCAATGGCACCTTTGAGGAAAATTTTACAAGGCTTGAAAGATATCCCTATTGTTTAATTATCATCCAATAAAATAAAATTTATTGATTCTTTGTTGTCCTAAAACCATGTCCCCAAAAGGAATTATATATAATATATTTTCGTAGATATTAATTAATTGTTCAATGTTCAATCAAAGTAGAAATTGAAATTAGAAATTCCCATCATTTCAAAGGTTTTGATAAGAAAAGAAAAATTAACTCTCATGAAAAATATAATAAATCACATAGTGTAAATAAATTACATCCATCAACATGCTAGAAATGTGGGGAGAAACATCAAGGTAAGTGTTTTAATGGAACCGGGAGGTGCTTTAAATGTGGAATGGTAGGTCATAATTCCTAAGAATGTGAAAAGGAGATGAATAGACCCGTTGATATAATGAAGGAAAATAAGACACAAAATAATTCACCACCCATGATCCAATGCTTCAAATTTAAGGAATATGGGTATTATTCTAACTAATTCCTAAATTCACGGAGTTTTAATGATCATCATCAATAGCCTATTAATCCCAAAGATAATGAGAAATCTCAAGGGATCATGAATACCAAAATGTATTATAAGAATGACATGGTGAAAGTTACAATTATCACTACCTATAGAATATTTACATTCTTATTTGATTCTAGATCCACCCACTCTTTTATTTCTAATGAATTTTCTATTGGTGTCACTTTACCACCTCAACAATGAGATATTGAGTTAGTTGAGAAAATTATTTATGTAACAACAGTCTCATATCAAGTTTACATTTCTTCTCCAATTGCGTTTTTTTGGAAAATGTTTCCTACAGATCATTTTATTACCCCTTATTTTAATTCACTATTATTATTTGCATGGATTAGATTTCTCTTTGAAGAGACCATATAAATTTCCATGGAAAGGAAGTCACATTTAATATTCCAAGTGAACTTATGAACATTTATCAATTCAAGGATAAATATGAACTTCTAATAGAAATTTTATCCATCTTTTTTTCTTAATTCCTATACATAAAGGTTATCTATAACTTATGGTTAGAGAGAAAATAATATTTAAGGATAAACCTGTTATATGGGAGTTTTTTGATGTCTTTATATAACAATTTTTGGGTCTTCCAAAGAATTGTGACATTGAGTTTTTAATATAACACATACCTAGTTTTATTCTGATTTCAAAGACTCCTTATTGAAGAAACCTAATTGAGTTATAGGAATTAAATAAGAAACTCTAGGAGAATCTTGATAAGGGATTCATATGAAATAATGTGTCACCAGAGGATTCACCTGTTATATTTATTAAGTAGAAAGATGGGTTAATGCATATTTTCATTGATTATTGGGAACATAACAAAATCACAATAAAGAACAAGAATCCACTCCCCCGTATTGATGAATTATTTGATCAACTATACATAGATCAATAATTTTCTGTGATTAAACTTTATGATGGATATCATCAAATGAGGGTCAAGAAAGAGGATATACCAAGAATAAAATTTTGTACATGGTGTGGATGCTATGAATAATAGTGTTTCTTTTTGGTCTTACTAATTATGCTACTATGTTCATGGAAATAATGAATAGAGTCTAGAGACTATCATGATCAACTTTTGGTAGTTTTTATAGTTGATATTCATGTATATTCAAAGGGTAAGGGAGAACATTAATACCACTTGAGTATTAGAACGAATACACTAATGAAGGATAATATTTATGAAAAATTTATCAATTTTCTATTTTGGATTTAAAAAGTTTTATTTTTGGGTTATAAAGTCTTAAGCGAGGGTATATTAGTAGATCCTTCAATGAAAAAAGTTATTAAGAAATGGAATGGACCAACTATAGTAATTGAAATCCATAGTTTTCTTGGGATGGAATTATATTATTGATGTTTTGTGAAATATTTCTACTTATTATAGAATCCAATATCCAAGTTTGCTTGTAAATGAGTTAAGTTCATATGCATGCAGGAATGTGAAGATAATTTCAAGGATCTCAAAAGAAGGTTGGCCAGTTCAACTATCCTCACCTAACCCTATAGTGAAGAAAGGTTCGTAATTTATAGTGATGTATCAAATAATGGATTGAGATCTGTTCTTTTAAAAAATGATATGGTGATAGCTTATGCCTCGCTCCGATTGAAGGTCCATGAAAAAAAATAACTGAACTCATGATTTGGAGTTATATGTGAAATTTTTTACATTAATGATATAGAGGTTTCATCTCAATTGAAAAATTGTTTTATATATACTAACCACAAAATTGTAAATTATATTTTCACTAAAAAAAGTAAAGAACATTAACCAAAGAATATAGTTGTAACTCATTAAATATTATGACTGATTAATACATTACCACATTGTGAACATAGAAATGGTGGGAGATACTTTGAGCTAAAAGGATCATTCTATATTATCAATGATGACGATAAAAAAGATTCAATATATATGAATTTAAAAAATAAGGATATTGAAATATTAAAAATATGCTTGAAATTTTATCTAGCTAAAATAAATGTTCAACCATTTATCCATGTGAAGATTAAAGAGGCGTAGAAGGAAGATATAGTGCTAAAAAAGAAGGTGAGAAATGTTCCTAAGTTCAACCATGATTTTGAAGGGATAATATGGTTTAGAAACTATGTGTGTGTCCTACCCATAATATATTTGAATAAGGATATATTGTGTGAGGCTCAGAGTTCATTATTCTATATTAATCCTAGAATTAAAATGATGTATAGATATATGAAAAAGTATTTCTAGTGGTATTAAGGAAGAGATATCTTCTATTGTATGTTTCTTGGTGATTTTTTTAGAAAGTTAAGGCTAGGAGACATAATTATAAGGTTATGTTACATACATTTACTATACATGAATGGAAATGGGAAAACAACACCATAGATTTTTTCATCATACCACCCAAAATATATAAATTCCATTATGTTATATGAGTTATAGTAGATCACCTCACAAAGTCAGCACACATCATTTCTATTAGAGAATATTTCACTCTTGATCATATTTTTATAATTTATATTTAGGAAGGAGAAATATTTCACAGAGTACCACATTCCGTTGTATTTTATCAGGATATGAGGTTTACCTCAAAGTTTTGGAAAAGTATTCAGCATGCTAGGGATACAGAGTTAAATTGCAATTTTTTTATCAAACATAGATTTATGGTCAATCTAATAAGACAATTAAAACTATAAAATACATATTTAGGGATTAATTTATGGATTTAAAAGGTGTTTGGGATCAACAAATTCCCTTCAAATAATTTTCTTACAATAATAGATTTCATTACAACATTTGAGGATCTTTATGAAGCCTTATATGATAAGAAGTATAGAAATATAACATACTGGAATGTAGTTGGATAAAAAAACGTTATTGGGGCATGGAATAGCTGAGTAAATATCATATAATGTTATATATATTCAACCAAACATAAGATAATCTTAGATTAAACAAGAAATTTATACTGATAATCGTCAAGAAAGATCTGAATTTTGAAATTTGTGACACATTATTCCTATGAATATCTCCCTGGATGAGATTTAATATATTTGAAAATAATTGGAAGTTAATCCCTAGGTATGTTGGTCCTTTTTAAATTATTGATTGTATCGGGAGTGTAGGTTATCGATTGGTGCTTCCTCTGAATCTCTCTCAAGTTCATTATGTTTTCCATGTATCTCTCCTAAGAAAGTACATACTTGATCCTTAAAATGTACTAAAATCATCAGATACACCTCTAGAAAAAAATATTTATTATTAAGAGAAACTAATAAATACTATGGATCATAGATATAAAGTTCTACGAAACAAGACCACTCACATGGTAAATGTTTTGTTGTGAAACTAACCATTTGATGAAGCTATGTAGGAACCTGAGTATGTGATAAGGTATAAGTATCATCATATTTTTGTTTTATAATGAATAATTTTGAGGTAGAAATTAATTTTTTGGGATTATAATGTAACAAACCATATTTTTATGAAATATTTCTCTTTAAATAATTTAATTTCTTCGTTAGCTTGTGCTACACACAATAGAGAGTTTATACGAATTACAAAAACATTATTAAGAAATTATGTTTTATTTATTACCTATTTGTTGGATTTGGATGTATTAATATTAATAACTAAATTATAAAAATTATATGGTATATACATTTATAAAATTAATTTATTAATTATCAAATTATTATGATTAAAAATAAAAAATATATGAAAATAAAAGAATTCTTTTTAAAACTTTTTTTATGTGTGGAATGTATTATATATCAATAAAATAAATTAATCAATATATATGACTGATTTTAATGAATTTTAGTTATAATTTAATTAATAAGTTTTTTTTTGAAAATTCCACATATATTTTTCTAATCATAGGATAAAAATAAATCCATTTTTATTCTTAAAAAATCATTTTTTGAAAAATAAGTTTTTTGTCGCATTTTTCACACTTAAATTAAAATTAATATACTGCATTTACAAGTACTGAACTAGATAAAATGAATTAAATATTTTGAATCCAGAGGTTTATATTTGGTAATTATTCCCCTTCTATTTTTGGTCAAAAATAATTGTAACCTTAGTAATTACCACAATAAAGGGTAAATCAGGTAATTAATGTAAATAATAAAATGATAAGGATTACAAAATGACACTAAAACTTAACTTAGTTTTTTTAGTTTCTTTTAATGTATCTTGTTTGAGGCCAATAGGGAGGCCAAATTATGAAATTTCCTACACTTGTTGGTGAATGAAAAAAAGTTGAGATTATAGTTGAATATGAATATCGCACACCATTTTACGAGGTTTGTAAAATTTTAGGGATTCAATATAAAATTATAGATTCATCCAAAAATAGGTCAATAACTCCACTAGTGACAATCCAAATTACTAGAAAGAGGTTAAAATATTCAGAAAGGAAAAATGTACTCATTTAGAGAAAGGAAAACACTTGGGAAAAGATATTGAGAATAATGGTTTGACACGCCATTATCAATAGATCAGTCATATGGTTTTAGATGATATGATTCTTTATAATCTCAAGTCTAAGGAAGTATCAATAGTTGGTCCTAGTTCTTAAGAAATCCTACCTTCTTCTGATAATTATGAGGGTAATTTTAGAAGTTAGTTTAATTGGATGAAAAGGTTTTGAACTTCTAGACCTATGAAGAACAAAATGCACTACAAGATTAATTGGATAGTGGTGTCAAGGAAAATATAGAACAGTCTAGCCTAGAATTTCATAATTAATTAGTTGAAGCCAAAAATGACAACCTACTTACATCTAAGAATAATAAGGAATCCTCTCAAGCACCAAATTCACTACAAGATCATGTTGAGAGTGGTGTCAAGGACACTATTAAACAGTCCATCATGGAAGTTCAGAACTACTCAGTTTAAGACAAAAAGGACAACCATATTATATGTGAGAATAATAAAGATATTTATAAGAAGGAAATTGGAGATAGGGGAAAGGAAACAATCATGAATACCTCTCCAAATTCAGACACAATATCCGATCAAGTGGAAGATGATGTCAAGGATTGTGTAGTAAAATACTGTATAAAAGTTTAGGGTGATGCAGTAGAAACCAACATGGAGATAAATTCTCCAAAGTGTGTTGTTTCTATGGTCTATGTTGAACAAAATCTCCCATATAATGACTCTAGAATCGTGTCAAGGAAACACTGGAGTGAAATGGTTAAAGAAGAATAAAATTAATTATATTTATTTAGATATATATCATGAATGACTAGATAAGAATAAAATTCATTATATTTATTTAGATATATATCATAATATTTCATTAATTTAAGCATAATTATAAATAATCCTCATAAAAAATGAGATTCTATAGATAAAGTGTTCCCACTTTGTGAACATTGAATCATAATACCCATGAAATAATAAAATTACATGAAGCATAAAATATCCTTAAAAGAAGTATATTCATGATATTACATGTCAAATGGTAGTTTATACACCTTGTTTAAGAATATAGGTGTATAACATGGAATGTGTCTCAAACAAGAAAAATTGAGACAAAGTCACTTTTTTGATTTAGTAACTTTTGAACCATAATACCCATGAAATAAAAAGCATAAAATTGATATTTGAATACCCATAAATTTATTTTTAATAATAACGTAATATAATCTTGGTCAGTATATACACCACACAAAATAAATTGTTGGTAAACAAGAAATAAGTCTTACATAAATAAAAGTAAGATGAAAAAACCCATACCTTAACTCCTGATTTTTTTCGTATAAATTAAAAACTCCTATATAATAAATATTTTTTTATTATATATATTACATCGAACCATATTTTAATATATAATATCATATATGATTTTATTATGACATTATATTACCCATTTTTTAACAATTCCATGTTAACGTTATGTTCCAGATAAGATTCTCTTTGTTTTTTGTATATGTTTTGACTTTTTATTCTTGTTCATATTACTTAGATCATGATTTAATTATTTATAGAATGTAAAACATGATATATATATCATATATATTAATTATATAAATATTTATAACAATATATATAATATATAAATATGAAATGGAATACACCGTTAATGGAGATGGAAAGCGCGGCATACGCTTGAATGTTGTTTTCGTTTTCCTATCGCATTAAAAGAAAGAAATAAAATGACATATATGTATAAATATATTATCATTAAAGTATTATTATTATGTCATGTATATCATATAAATTTAATAAAATCATCCTTAATATATTCCATTAAAATTGGGAATGAATCACATCGCTTTGAGGAGGCAGTAGTCCACATTCCCATAAACAAAGTTACAATATTACATAAAATAAAAAACATGAAGGTATGTTTTATATAATAATTAAATAATAATAAAGGAATAATAAATATAATATATATAATATAAAAATAGTATGTTCATTATAATTACATGTATATCTAGTATACTGATTATATTATATAACCATGGAATAAGAAAAATTTAGGGGGTGCAGAATGAAAATAAAATAAAATAGCTTACGGAAGGATGTTACCTCTTCTTTGGGTAAGTCCTTTTGGTTTTCACCAAAGGGATTCTTTAGTTGGATTTATACCAAAATTGAGGCTTATAGGTCAAGATTAGGGAGATTGAAAGATTATTTTTTCAGGTTTTGGATGAGACAAAGTTTCTTGATATGTTTGAGTAAGTGAGTGGGGTGAGTTCCCTTTTTTTAGTGGAGGAGGAGTGACATTCTAGTAAATATAAAAAGGTAAACACTATTGAGAGGTATTCTTTACATAATGTGCCTCCAATAATTGTAAATTTTTGATAAAAGGGAGTATATAGTAGAAATATTTCCATAAAATATATTTTTGACTTATTTCTAGGTTATTTGGATCCTAAAGTTAATGATTTACCACTAAGTAAACTCGTTTTACCTTAATTACTGTAATTAATTTCAGTTACTTTAATTTATATTTTTGGCCAATAATTAATTTAATCTTATTAGACATTAAATATTATTTTGAATCCAAATATTGAATTAATTTTTCCAAATTACAAATATATAATTAGCAGTAATTAATTTAAAAATAATATTGTAGATGGGATGAAACAATATGTTTTTAAAATAAAAATTTGGAAACATTTGAATTGTTTTTATATCCAATTTCAATGTGAAATTTATTCCAATGACCTAAATTATATTAATTGATATAAAATTTATCTAAATTAAATGTTAAAATGATTAAAAATATAATTTAACACTATAATTAAATTAGATGCAAATGTAGTTTTCCATTAAAAATAAGTATTTTTTACTATTCATCAAAAAATAAAACTTCTCAAAAAATATACATAAAATTCACCCTAATAAAATTTTGATATTAAAATTTCAAAAATAAAGTTTATTTTTTCAAATAAAAATTATAAAAGTGTCAAAAAATATATTTAAAAGGGTTTCTCTTTTAAAAGGTGGTAAAATTGCCTTTTTTAAAAATACTTCTTTTTAATCATTAAATAGATTTATTCTTATCTTATACCTATCAAATATATTGGATGAGTGTTAAAAAATTTATTTAATATATAATATTTAGATTTTATTGAAAAAATTCCTCAAAAGTGGTTTTTTTAATTTATTTAGATAAAATGGTGTTTGTACATAGAAAAATAGTTTTCTGACAAATATAATTTTTTTTATTTTTAAATAGTTCTTAAATTCACTTATACTAATTTATAACCAAAGGATTAATTTTATATACATTTGTAAATAATATTTTAACAATTTAATTAATCTTATTTGTAACTTTCATTCCAAAGTTAGGTGAAATCTATAATAATATTTTAATAATATTATTAATAGTATATTGTAGTTTAGTAAAATTAGACCTTGAGTGTAACACAAGCTATCAATGATACTTTTTATTGTGTGTAACCCAGGACAAACATAGTGTGGTGTGTTCTGTAAGATAATCCATGTGTTGTTTGTAGTGAAATATTAACTTGGTAATCTGTATAACCCAATCCAAACTGAGTGCCTTTATAAAAAAAATATATATTTAGTGTTTTGTGAAATGAAAAACTTTAAAAAGATTAAATTAATTTGATTTTTCCCACAAAATATCGAGGTGTTACATTCCACTTATTTAAAATGAATTTCACCCCCAAAATTCATCTAGTTTATTAATGGTTTACTACATGAAAGTTTATTCATAGAAACCCACATCATAAAAATGAATACTAAAAAATTATTAAAAATAATAATGTTAAAAATTTAATGGTTACCTTAAGTAACTCATAACAAGGTTTCCACATAGGATAACATAGGTGGAAATTTAAAACATGAACAAGGAAGAAAATCATATATAACCATAGATATTGACAATGATTAGTGATCAAATGAAATTGGGTGATCCAGAGAAATTTAACAATCTCAAAACCATAATCTAGAGAAGCATGAAATATGTCATTGATATCATAAAAAAATATTATAATAAAAAAACATCTTATTTCAATACCCTTTCCCCAACTTTGAAGAATATTCATGAAAGTATATACTTATATTATTTTGGGACAAACTAACCAATTCTTTTCCTTGATCAATTTGTACTTCATATCTTACTCAAAGAAATTATGGTTAATCTTTCATTCTTTATATACTAATAGATCATGAAGTAAAATGATAAGTCATTCCATCAAATAAAAAAGGTTAGTATAATTTATCTAATATGAATAATCATTATTTGGAAAAATAATACTTTAATCTCTAAAACCTCATCTGATGTTTAAATTAAATAATTCCATAAATGGTTAACCTTGTAACCCCTCCTAAAGATGAAAATAAAAATATTTAGAAATAAGGTTAGTAAATAATACTAACATTGATCCCCCATAAATCATAAGTTAACTCTTGGTTGTCGCATTCCAAATATGTGAATAACTTTATCATTTATTCTCTTAAAACATTATAATAACCTAAATTACCATAAAATAATATTGAAAAAATGAATTATTTAATATTTTAAAGATTATTGGATATATTCCTTAAATCAAAAAAGTTTTAAACCTCATCCATGATAACATAGACCACCTTTTCAAAAAATCCTTAATCATTTCCAAGGAATTCAGTACCGTCTAATTTACTCATTCATTTCTAATATATCTTTATCCAAACATCATTTCATTAAAATTTGGAACATATTAAGGGTTATCATTACCCTAATCTTGTGTTTTATATGAATATCACTTTGCCATTAAATCACCTTTCTATTCTATCAGAACCGTTCAACAAGTTCTTCTAAATCCTTATAAAAAACATAAACTAAACAATCCTTATATATTTTTCAATTCATAATTATTGAATCCAAATACATAAACTCTTCAATTAATTCATCCTTAATCTAATGAAAATGCCACCTCATATATTACTTAATACCTATTTCCATTAAACTTTTACCTGTATTATCATCATCATTATCAATATAACCATTACTCAAACAACATTGTTGATTTTATTTAGGATCTTTCCACTTTGGACATAAATTTTTATAATGCCCATTCATTACCCATTTAAATCATTTTACCATCGATGATGTCTTAGGAAGGCTAATATTTCCAACAATTGTGTTAACCAAAGTATTCATTTTTTATTTATAGTTACTTGATTTGTTTCCTTCTTTTCCATAGTCAAAAAATATTTTTGTTCCTCTAATACATTAACTTGGGTGATTATTTCCACATTTGTAGGAAAAAGGAAATTGAATCTTATTTTCTATATGGTCTCCATTACCCAGACACTCAGCAGAATCCTTCGTTATGCTATTCGGTGAGTCCAAGAGTGGGTTAAGTTAAGCGTTTTTAGTCATCTTCCATGAAAAATTATTATACACGATCATTACATCCTTCACTCCAGTGATCATCCAATTTAATTGATCATCACCAAATTTTTTGTCACATTCAACATTAACCTAGTTCCTTATGGTTCCCTCCATTGACTAAGACCATAAATCATAGTGTTATCAACACTTATCATAATGAAAAACCACATAATCAGGATGAATATCTTATAGGGTATCTAAATTAAGAAACATTATTTTAAATATATGAATACTTATGATTATAATTATAGAAATCCCTAGACACATCCTTAGTAATATCCCTAAGGACATTACTAATTTTGTTTAATTCTAGTTTCCAAAGGTTGGCTAAAAATTTCATTTGATACCAACTATAGTGACCCCGTATTAGCATACATGGATATTACATCAATTTATATGAATATTAAGAACATTAAAAAAGCAAATTCCCTATAATAATAATAGTTTAGTGTCTTTAGAAACTTGGAACAAAATCATCTAACTTGATGAGAGATTTTTAATGTTTCCCAAAAAGATCTCACCCTTTAGTAATTTGACTTAAAAAATTTATTCATAACCCAGGGAAAAGAAACATAAGAAAGGGTGAAGTAAGATTTTTAGTAAGGGTAAATAAAATAGACACAAAAACATAACATGATCATAAGGGTAAGAGAATATGATAATAACAATTAAATATCATACCATATATATCAATGATCATATACATGATTCATGGAATGAATATTGGCAGTTCATAAGTCATAAATCTTAAGAGAAAGAAGATAATAAGACATGATATCATAACATAGGAATAAAAAATTTATTTGGTTTAATAAATATAAGAATATAAAATCATTCTCTATAAGTTAAGTCTTATTTCAAAAACCTATTAGGGCACTTAATGGGGGCTACACCAATTGGGAGGGACACACCACCATCCCCATTCGTAACCCTTTACTTTTAGTGGAATGGTTTCACACCCCAAACTATATTAGTAGTCAAGGTTCACTCACAAGGGAATATTAGTAGTTAAGGTTCACTCCCAAGACCATCTTAGCAGTCAAGGTTCAATCCCAATATCATCTTAGTGGATAAAGCCTTCTACTGAACCGAGTTCACTCTTCTTTATAGCCATATCTTTCCTATGAGATATAAATATTTACCCAATCCATTTGAGGTAGATATAGGTCCCACCCATCACATAATAAAATCATTCATGTGTGCTTCAAAGGATACTAAAATATTCATCACATCATGACACATAAAAATATATGGGTTTTATAAACATCATAACATAACCCATGAAATGAAATGGGAGTAATAAACATTTAATAATATCATAACATGAGGAAAAGTGTCATATTTCATAATCATTTCATAAAATATTAACTCGTGAAAAAATCAGGTTTCATAATCATATATTCTGTGGAAGATAAATAGGTTTCATAAACATATAATCCATGAAAGTGAAACAATTTTAAAAAACATATAACATGTGAAAGAGAAATGAGTTTCATAAACATCATCCCATCAAAAAATAAACCATTCAAAGATATAATATGAATGGAATCCTTGGATAATATCCCATGTGAGGAATGTGTAACACCAATGAATTCCATCTTATAGAGAACGTAATTTTTGAGACATCTTTTAAAATTAATTCTTGAGGAAAATATAATTTCTTCATTGAAAAAATACTTATTAAAACATAAAACATTCTAAAAACCATTTTATTTGAAAATAACCTTGAAAAACTATAAAATAATTAAGAAAATTATTTGAAAATATTTTTACTTTAAAATTTTAAAATAATCTTGAAAATATTTTAAAATAGTTTTTAACAATATTTTTTTTTCGAAAACATTTTTCTTTGAAATAGCATTAAGAACATTTACAAGAATCTTTGAAAATTGTTTAACACACTTCTTGAAGATAATTTTTTTAAAACCTTTTTATTTAAAAAACAATTTCAAAAAACAATGAATGTAAAAAATATTAGGAAAAAAATTTGTTAAAAAAATTAATATTGTAAACATGAAAACCAAGCTTCAAAGAAATGATGATCATGACAGTAGATAAATCTGTACATGTCAAGCATTCCTTTTACGTCATAAACTTTTTAGGGAAGTGTTTTGATGGAAAAATGATAAGAATATTCCTTTTTTAAAAACCATTTTGTTAAAAATATAAAAAATGGGTAAAAATTTCTTTTTAATATAGTAGTATAATAGTAGAACATTTTTGAAAACATTTTTAGAAAACATGGTTTTGAAATAATATAGATTTTTGACTGAGGGAAGAGATAATGTCATATTTTCTTATAAAAAATTTCTTAATAATCTTAAGTACCAAAGAGTGGGATAATGATACCATTACCTGAATATATCATGAATATACAAGGGATAATAAAATTCATGATATTTTTTGAGATATGGATAATAATATTTCATAAATATAAGCATAATAATAAACTATCCCGATAAACGATAAGATTATAGCAATAAACTGTTACCACATTTGTAACTTTGAATCATAATATCCATGAAAGAATAACTTTACATAAAACTTAAAATATCATGAAAATAATGAAATTCAAGATATAACTTCTAAAATGGAAGTGTATACACCTTGTATAAGTATATAGGTGCGTAAGATGGCTTGTGTCTCAAAGAAAGAAAATTGAGACAATTATTTTTACCAATTTGGTAACTTTTGAACCATAAAACCCAAGAAAAAAATATCATAAAATGGATATGTAAATACCCATAAATTTAAGTTTATGAATCATATAACACAATCTTGGATATTATTTACACCCCACATAATAAATTAGTGTTGAATAAGGAATAAGTCTCATAGAAATTAAAGTGAGAAGAGAAAACCCTTATCGTAATTCTAGAATTATAATATACAAATTCAAAACTCAAGTATTATAAATATATGTTTATTATAAATCTACCAAATAAAAATATTATTATATCTAAAACTATATATGATTTTATTATGACTTTATTTTACCAATTTATTCTCAATTCCATGTTAATGTTACATTTCGGGTAATATCCACTTTTTTTGTATTTGTTTTGACTTCTTATTTTTGATCCTATTGATTAGATAATGATTTAATTATTTTAAGAGTTTAAAAAATAATATAAATTTCATATATATTCAGTATATAAAAATTTATTATATTCCATATAAGGTATAAATACGAAATGGAATATACTATTCATGGAGACGGTAGTCGTACATATGCATGGACGTTGTTTCTGTTATCTTGTTGTATTGAAAGAAAGAAAGAAAATGATATATATATATATATATATTATAATTACATTATAATTATTATTTAATATTTATCATATAAATTTACTAAACCCCTCCTTCATATATTTTATAAAAAGTGTGAACGAATCACATCTCTTTGACGAGGCTATAGTCTACACGTCCACAAATAAAGTTATTATATTTACAAAAAATGTAAATAATGAAGGTATGTTTTATATAATAATTAAATAATCATAAAGGAATTATAAATACCATATAAAAATAGTATTTCCATCACAATGTCCAACCAAGAGATGTAGTACAGGAAAAATGAATGACATAGTTTTGCATGGAGGTAGTCTATCATACACACAAATGGTAAGTTCATAATCCATTTTATGGGTGTGTGAGTAAGTGTAGGTAGAAACCTTAGAATAAATAAAATTTTAAGTATATTGAATATTATGAGGTTATTCGATAATAATTTATTAATATTAATTGAGGGGGGTGAAGAATGAAAATAAAACCAAAGAGTTTCTGAAAGGATGTTACCTCTTCTTTGGGTAACTCCTTTTGGTTTGAATCAAATGGATTCCTTGGTTGGATTTATGACCAAAGTGAGGCTTATATATTTAGATTAGGGATGTTGGTAGATTCTTTATTTAGGTGTTGGATAATACAAAGTGTATTGAGATGTGTGAGGAAGTGAGGGGTGTGAGTGCCCTTTTATAGTTAAGGATGAGTGGAATTCTTATAAATATAAAAAGGTAACCCGTATTTAGTGGCATCATTTACATTATGTGCCTCCAATAATAGCAATTTTTTTATAAAGGAAAGTATATGGCCAAAATATGTCCATAAAATGTATTTTTGACATATTTATAGGTTATTTGTATCATAATGTTAAATTTTAACCACTAAGTAAACTTGTTTTACCTTAATCGCTGTAATTAAATTTAAATATATTTTTTAATATTTTTGGTCAAAAATTAATTTAAACTTATTATAACATAAAAATTATTATAAATCCAAATAATGAATAAATTTATCTAATTTAAAAACACATAAGTGTACAAAATGAATTTAAAAATAATCTCGCAGATGGGATGAAATAACGGGTTATTAAAGTGAAAATGTTCAAAAGTCTAAATTATTTTTATATCAAATTTCAATGTACAATTGAGTAAAATGACATCAATTTTTTTAATTAATTTGAAAATTAACTAAATTAACTTTTAAAATAATTCAAAATTTAATTTAACTATATAATTTAAATAGATAAAAATTTAGTTTTCAATTAGAATTTCATATTTTTCACTATTCATCAAAAAATGAAACTTCCCAAAAAAATACCAAAAATTCAATCAAAATATTTATTAATATTACTATTTAAAAAATAAATTTTAATTTTTTAAATAAAAATTATTAAAGTGTGAAAAATTATATTTAAAATGGTTTCTTTATTAAATGGTGGTAAAATTACCTTTTTGTAAAAAATACATATTTTTATTCATAAAATTGGATTTATTCTTATATTTTTCATATAATATATTCTAGATTAGTGTTAATTTTTTTTGATTAAATATATAATATTTAAAATTTATTAAAAACATTCATCAAAATCATTTCTTTAATTTATTGAGATAAAATTGTGTTTGTATATAAAAAATATTTCTCTTAGAAATATTGTTTCTTTATTTTAAAATAGTTCTTAAATTCACTTATAATAATTTATAACCAAAGGATTCATTTTATATACATGTGTAAATGATAATTTCACAATTTAGTTAATCTTATTTATAAATTCCATTCCAACAATAAGGTGGTATCTATAATAATATTTTAATAATATTGTTAATAGTATATTATAGTTCTGTAGAACTTGCCCTTGTGTGTAACAAAATATATAAAAGGGACTTGGTATTGTGTGTAATATAAGCCAAACACAATGTTGCTTGTTCCAAAAACTAATCTAAGTGTGGCGTGTATTGAGATACTAACTTGGTGCTGCCTATAACATAATACAAACATAGTTCTTTCATATAATAAAAGTTATATACAGTGTTGTATGAAATGAAAAATATTTAAAAGATTAAATAAATTTGAAAAAAAATTCCAAAAAATATTAGGGTGTTACATGGTTAATGTTGTACCTCTCGTATCCCCTCGTGGTGTAATTTTCATGATCACAATCACTTTCTTATTTATCTAACATTGTTTTAAGTGTTTTTGTTTTATAGGCAAAAGATTGCCAAAGAAATGGGCCATGAAGCACATCAAGTGGACTGAATTTCAGTCCACCGGCCAACCGGTGTGATAGCACCGGCCAGCCGGTGGACCTGGCAGAGGCATTGCCCACTGCCAGGTTCCACCGGTCAGCCGGTGGCTCTGTCACCGGCCAGCCGGTGGCACCCAGACCAATGGGCCAACTACTGTCTCCCCACCGGCCAGCCGGTGGCTCCTCCACCGGTCAGCCGGTGGAGCCTGGACCAAAATTCTTCTCCTCTGCCAAGGCACCGGCCAGCCGGTGGAGCTGTACCGGCCAGCCGGTAGCCCAGTCAAACTAGCCGTTGGCTTTGACCAGTCAACCCTCTTTTGGCCTCCAACGGCTCCTAAGACCTCTCCAACGGCTCCGAAGGCCCCCAATGGGTTCCATGCCTATAAATAAAGGACAAGGAAGCCCCGGACACCCACCGGATCATATACGAAGCCAACAGACATATTTTGTATCAATTGGCCAACCTCCGGCGACTTCCTTCAAAGGATCCTCACTTGCTCCAACACACTTCCACATCCAAGGAGATCCTTCAAAGAAGCTTGGAAGCGGCCTTCAACATCTCCAATCAATCAAAGGCGCCCAAGACTTCCTTAAATACAGTTTTTCTTGTTTATCTATTTTGAGCTTAATTTGGGTTTGTGTCTACAAACCACTCTATTTCTCATCCCCTCTTTCTTTTGGGTTTCACATCACCATTAAGGTGTGAAAAGGTTGTCAAGATTTCCTTTAAATAGCTTGAGACATAGGTGAGCTATCCTTCACCTGTAAGAAGGATAGTGGGTTCTTGCTAAACCATTAAAAGCAAGTGGGTTCTTGCTTAACCACCAAAAGCAAGCTGTAATAGGTCCTAGTGCTACCTCAAAGCCTAGTGGGTTTCTTGCTAAAACCATTGAAAAGCAAGCGGTAGGAATCTCTCAACGGTTGAGTTGGGAGCGGAGACGTAGGCCGGGTTTTGGCCGAACTCCGTTAACAATTTCTTGTGTGATTGCCTCTTTTATTTTCCGCTGCACATACTTTGATTTCACTTTGATTTTAAATTGTTATTTTTTAAAAGGCAATTCACCCCCCCTCTTGCCATCACTACCTTTTTTCTCCGCCTAACAATTGGTATCAGAGGCAAAATTTGAGTAATACCCTAACCGGTTTCAAATTAAAGATCCTTTTTGATGGCTTCTACCGCTTCTTCTTCTCCATCCCTCGAAGGTCATTCATTGGGTCGTGCTCCATTCTTTGATGGAGCCGATTATACTTTTTGGAAAACCCGCATGTCAAATTTTCTTAAAAGCATTAGCTATCCTATTTTTAGAATTGTTATGCATGGTTTTACGCTCTCTTCTCCCGATGAGTCTAAATGGACCCCCGCCGACATTGCAAATTTCGAGCTTGATGGCAAAGCCATGAATGCTCTTCATTGTGGCTTAGACCGTAATATATTTAATTGTATTTCTTCTTGCACTACCTCTTATGATATTTGAAAATATTTAGAGCTAACCCATGAAGGTACTAGCAAGGCTCCAAAGCAAGAACCCGCTCAAGAGCAAGAACTCGACGAAAAATTCAAACCCGCTTGCCCACTTCACAAGAAAAGGGCCAAGAAAAAGAAGGGAAAGAAGAAGGCTTCAAAGGCATCTTGGAGTGATAGCTCCTCCTTCTCCTCCTTCTCCTCAAGCGACCAAGGTACAAAATGCCTAATGGCAAAACATGAGGTATCATCATCCTCTTCCTCTTCTTCATCCTCTAGTTCTTCTAATTCTTTTAATCATTTATCATATGAAGAACTCCAACATGCTAGAGACCAATTAGAAAATGGTTTTCATGAACTTTTTTCTAAATTTGTTGCTTTGAAAAAGAATTTCAAAAATCTTTCCTCCGAAAAAGAACAACTTCTCAAAGAAAAGGAGGAACTCTCCCTAAAAATCCAAAATTTCCCAAATGTTGATTCTTTGGAATCAACCATCAAGGACCTTAGAGAATCCCTAGCCAAATTCACCCAAGGGGAACAAAATCTTTCAAAATTGCTTGGTTCCCAACGAATTTCTAGGACCACCCAAGGGCATGGCTATTCCAAGCAAGCTTCCTCCTCCCATGCACCCACTATTTTTGTAAGGGGGAGCTCCCAATACAAATTTTGAAATTATTGTAAAAAACCCGGGCACTTAATCTATGAGTGCAATTGCAAAAATGCCCGGTATGGTAGGCCCAAATCTATTTACTTTTCGGACGAATTTTATAGGAGAAGACCCTCCATGAAACAAATTTGGATTGAAAAATCCCTTTTGGCGAGTCTCTCCGGGCCAAAAATAGTTTCGTTTCCCCGATGATCTTTTGTTTTATTTAGGGGGAGAAATTTTCTTAAATTCAAAAATCTCTTTCGATTAATTTTTCAATTTAAATTTTCAATTCATTTTTGATTCAAAACTTTCAATTCGAACTGTTATTCAAATTTTCATTTCAATTTCAAAAATCTCAATTTATTTTTCAATTCTCATATCTAGTTTTTCAAACCCGTTTCCCTCAATCAAGTTTTATGCCCCACGCTATTTTGATAATCTCAAAGGGGGAGAAATTTCTTGATTGATTGGGGGAGAGTATTTTCTATCATGCTTTGATTTATTTTCAAATTATCCTTTAAGAATGTCTCAATTTCAGTATTTTACTTTGATTGTTTCGGTGATTGTGATCATCAAAATAGGGGGAGATTGTTGTAACTCTCGTATCCCCTCGTGGTGTAATTTTCATGATCACAATCACTTTCTTATTTATCTAACATTGTTTTAAGTGTTTTTGTTTTATAGGCAAAAGATTTCCAAGGAAATGGGCCATGAAGCACATCAAGTGGACTGAATTTCAGTCCACCGGCCAACCGGTGTGATAGCACCGACCAGCCGGTGGACCTGGCAGAGGCATTGCCCACTGCCAGGTTCCACCGGTCAGCCGGTGGCTCTGTCACCGGCCAGCCGGTGGCACCCAGACCAATGGGCCAGCTACTGTCTCCCCACCGGCCAGCCGGTGGCTCCTCCACCGGTCAGCCGGTGGAGCCTGGACCAAAATTCTTCTCCTCTGCCAAGGCACCGGCCAGCCGGTGGAGCTGTACCGGCCAGCCGGTAGCCCAGTCAAACTAGCCGTTGGCTTTGACCAGTCAACCCTCTTTTGGCCTCCAACGGCTCCGAAGACCTCTCCAACGGCTCCGAAGGACCCCAATGGGTTCCATGCCTATAAATAAAGGACAAGGAAGCCCCGGACACCCACCAGATCATATACGAAGCCAACTGACATATTTTGTATCAATTGGCCAACCTCCGGCGACTTCCTTCAAAGGAACCTCACTTGCTCCAACACACTTCCACATCCAAGGAGCTCCTTCAAAGAAGCTTGGAAGCGGCCTTCAACATCTCCAATCAATCAAAGGCGCCCAAGATTTCCTTAAATACGGTTTTTCTTGTTTATCTATTTTGAGCTTAATTTGGGTTTGTGTCTACAAACCACTCTATTTCTCATCCCCTCTTTCTTTTGGGTTTCACATCACCATTAAGGTGTGAAAAGGTTGTCAAGATTTCCTTTAAATAGCTTGAGACATAGGTGAGCTATCCTTCACCTGTAAGAAGGATAGTGGGTTCTTGCTAAACCATTAAAAGAAAGTGGGTTCTTTCTTAACCACCAAAAGCAAGCTGTAATAGGTCCTAGTGCTACCTCAAAGCCTAGTGGGTTTCTTGCTAAAACCATTGAAAAGCAAGCGGTAGGAATCTCTCAACGGTTGAGTTGGGAGCGGAGACGTAGGCCGGGTTTTGGCCGAACTCCGTTAACAATTTCTTGTGTGATTGCCTCTTTTATTTTCTGCTGCACATACTTTGATTTCACTTTGATTTTAAATTGTTATTTTTTAAAAGGCAATTCACCCCCCCTCTTGCCATCACTCCCTTTTTTCTCCGCCTAATAGTTAATTCTCACGAACTTCGGGGTTTGAAAATTTTGTTTATGGGGAAACAATATGGGGAGAATAATTAGTGCATAGTTAGTGATAACCGTGCCCCTGAACCATGAGGCTTGTTTATACAGGCATGCCGTTTGATTAAACTATGTGGTGGTATCCAAAAAACCATGAAAACCAAGAAAAATATCGAATATATTATAGAGGCATATTTCTTGGTTTGTGTATGGTTTTTTACTATTCACACTAACCATGTGAGGTGGTGTGCCCTAAATAGTGAGGTCTACATGGTTGGTGCATGGTTTGATAAACCATGTGGCCTAACCATGTGCCTCATTAAAAGTGTCAAAATTACCAAAATTCAACTCTGACCTTTTCTGTTTTACCTCATTTTATTTTCTATTTTACCCAGAATCCCTCTTGCGCACTCTCCCTTCTTTATCCTCATACCATTGTAGGATATCCCTCATTCTATCATGACCTGAGCTGCTTAGGTCAAACCTATGAATAAAAAAAATCATGCCACTAAAAGGCCATGGGCTAACAACCAGCACCAAGTAGGCATATCCCATAGATGGGAGGCATTATCCTAATGTACCAGTACACCCACACACACATCTCCAAGCCTACACAATGTTGAAATGTAAAAAACCTGAAACAAATTCATGAATACATATATAATTCCATAACCATAGTATGATAATAAATTACTGAAAGAGAAAAATGGGATAAATACAAGACCAACCAAAAACTAAGATGAGTCTAACCTTCTCAAAGGGTGAAGAATAAGATCAAATGATAGATCCCAGAAAAAAAATTGGTCTGAAAAGATCATGCTATGATCGATTAGTTCTGCATCCTCTAAGGACATCATCTAAAGGTCCTTCTTCACACGACATGACCCATGTGGGAAGATACAATTCAAGAGTGAGTATAAGAATACCTAGTAGGACACACCAAAAGATATAAACACAAAACATCAAGTATAGTCAACTCAATAAATGTATATAAAAATCAATGTATAAAAAAACACACTCATATATACTCAAGAATGATACCACTCCACCAGGCACTAACAACCAACTTCCTACCATATGATTATTCTCAAAGTAATTCTCATTTTGGGAGAATAAACTGCATGATCCATGTTATAACCAGAGACTCTCATCAAAGAGGTCTATATCATTGGGCCTCACATAAGAAAGATCATTGGTATCAGAAGACCCTGATACCAAGATATGGGGTTACACCTAGGATCATTAGGGGACACCATGAACCTAATCTGGACAAACCTACTTCATAGAGTATTTTATTCCAAAGATTACCTAAAACCTACCAATACTACATGCTAGATAGATGATCAACACCCTACTCAAGGAGGAAATGTTAATTCCAAAAACCCCACAGTGTATAAAGACTATAGAGGACCACACTCCAATGTCATAGAGGGATACCACAAACTCTATCTAAGTCTCATACGCCAGAGGGGAACAAGATCCTATGATGTGGATGAAAATTTTCCCTATACCATTGAGGTAATTGAATAAGGGAGAACACTCAAACAATACTGGTCCATAATAAAGAAATGAAGAGCTACAAACACTCTTTAAGGGTGTATATAACATGTATTATGGGTACACGGTGTGTCCAGCTATCCCTATGTCTGCTAGTGTGGTAATGCCTCACACTACATGTAAACCTCAATATACATGGAATGTTAGTGAAAAAAAAAACAGGTAGAGTTCACCTAATACATTCCCATGTTTTATGGCCATGTCTATGTACATTGGAATCCCTGTATACCAACTCGTGTATGGTTGGTTGTGTCAGTGTGTAGGTACACAATGTGCCACTGGCTGTGTACTTCTGGTCGTGTCCATGTACATTCCAAAGTACTTGTCGAGCCATTATAGAAGGGGTCACATGGTGTGTGACCATGTTAGATGGTGTGTGATACTCAACTCCAACCAAAACCCTAGTTATAGAGAAAGGGGGTCCCACACTACATGTATTCATGAAATAAATTATGTGTAGACCGATATTTTCCATATATTTAGGTTATTATCTGTTTTTCCTCATGCACAGTCACCATCTAATTTACATATTAAAATCAATTCTTATAACCTTGATCTTGGTATACTGATACCTGCTATCACTTTCTCTATATAATCTTGATTTCAAGATGGATCTATAACACACCTCTGATGTTTTTATTGTCGTGCGCCACGGGGTAAGATGAAAAAACATCTATTCGGTCTCATTATACCTTGATTCTCAAATTTCTATAGCCATCGTGAGCTGTCCATGAGGTTTTGATCCGTCACACTGAATAAAAATCATTAAATGATTAGATATCAAGTAATAGTCAAACCATTGGTCAAAGAAAATACCAATGTTTATAGAACAATGAAATAGGGGAGAAATCCATAAGCCATAAAATGTGAGGAACAAGCCTATGAATTTTTTCATTTGGCCTCAATTAGTTGTCATAAAATAATATGAATGAAGAGGAATGAATATCGATGAACATATAAAATATAATCCATAAAATTGAATATACCAAGGATGCACATATCAATTTTGTTCATGGAATTGATATTCCTTTATCATAATTATGAAACAGGATGGAAAAAACAAATCAACATCCTACCTTGAATTTGGATCAATCGTTGATGAATAATAGTGTTGTGTTCCCATCATTTACAAGATCCAAAAACTTCATTGGCACAAATTTCCATAATCTGATCACAATCTGTCATCATTCACTAAGAATTATATCTAACAGTCATCACGATCTTTAGGTTTTGAGAGACCAACTATGATGAAATACTAATAATCATATACATATAAAATATTTGGTGATTGTGTCGAATAAAAAAATGAAATTATTTAATTAATTTATTTAATTAATTTTTTATTTCTGGAAAATTTTAAAAAAATGGTCCGTGATAAAAAAGATTATATCATTCCAAGGGAAAGAACCGCATTCAGAACTCAATGGTATCCCCATATTTTTGATATAGGTAGCCATTCACAAGTTATTATACTTTTTTTAGGAAAACTGATCACATGTGATTTTTAATATATTTAATATATTTCATGCTTTCATTCTGGGCACACCAAGCCTCATAATAGCATGTTGTCTCAGGGATTATTCTCAAAGATAAACCATAAAATATCCAAAAATAATACATGGAAAATCTGAGTCATTACACTCTCCCCTTCTTGGGAATTTTCATCTTGACAAGATAAAAACCTTCTAAAAAATATGAGAGTACTCGGGTTTCTTTTGAGTTTCCCACTCCCAGTTTCTCTCATGAATATTCACATACTACCACTGGTCACACACCTAAGTAATTGATCTCCCATGAAGGATCCTCTCCTGTCAATACTTGATCTTCATCAGGTACTATAAAAAGGTATCTCCATACTCGATGTACATCTCCCTCCAGTTGAAAAAATGTGATGGCTCATGCATGTATCTTCTCGGTTAGGAAATGTGGAAGACATCATGTACCCAGTCTAATTATGATGGTAGAGATAATCATTATAGCACACATCCAAATTTATGTAGTATCTGGAAGGGAATGATTAATCTCAATGATAAATTTACATCCCTCAAAAATATCTATAATCCATGTCAAGGTGAGACCATCGAGAAGACATGGTACCCCTCCTTGAACTCCAGAGGTCCCCATTATTGGTCTGTATAAGATTTATGATGGCTCTATACAGTCCCCATCCACTTCTGGATTATCTTAACCATCTCTATAGTATCTCTATCTTACTCCAAAACCATGATTACTGGATTAACAAGATCATTCCATCAAAGTGGAGACCAATAGTTTCACCAATAAAAGACTCAAATTGAACAATACCAATGGTGTAATGGTAGATTTTGGGGAATGAAAACTCTACCAAAGTTATGGGATCCTCCAAAAAATAGCCAAGGCCAAATATGAAATCTTAGAAAATTTCCTCAAATACATGAATGGTCTGTTCCCTCTAGCCTTCATTTTGGGGGTAAAATGTCATGGTTAAGTGTAACTGAGTCCCAAATTCTTTAGGTATTCCTCTCAATAATAATTATGTGAAGTGATCATCATGATCTAAAATAATCATTGAGGACACTCCATGGAGTCGTACTATCTCATACTTGTAGAGGCATCCCAAGATCTCTTCTGATCTCTACTCTCGAAAGGATAGAAAGAGGCACAACTTGGTTATCTAGTTTAAAATCACATAGATGGAATTGTGTACCTTAGATGTACATGGTAACCCCTTCACAAAGTACATTTATATTCCATTGCACTTCCACTCTGTCACCTCAAGGGGTTGAGGTAACCCCACTAGAACTTAGTACTTATCATTAACCTACTCATAAGTGTGGAATCAAGAGAAAAACTATGAAACTTATTTCTTCATGAATGGTCACAAAAACTGGCTTCAAAGGTTCTGGTACATCTTTTCCACACATGGACGTACTTCCAAATGGAATTTATGAAACTCCCACATCACCACCTCCCATAACATCAAAGGTACCACCGTTCTTCATATGAAAAGGATAACATGATTACCACCTTTAAAATATCCATCAAGAGCATGTATGGGTGGATATCAGAATATGTAAGGTCTCACAGTCAATATCTTTTTATTGAGCATCCCTGACACACTATAAAATATGTGAGGTAACAACCATGTACTATAGATATGAAGAACCATCCCTATGCACTAAGGAAAAGTACAATGAGGCTAACTGCTCTGAGGACTTGGTTAATAATTAAGAACAAGATATCTTACTGAGAGCTTCTACCACCATGTTTCCCTTCCTAAGAGTAGATAAAATATCAAATTCATAGTACTGAAGGAACTCTATCCATCGCCTATGTCTCAAGTGAATATCCTTATAAGAGAAAATGTAATTGATACTCTTTTTTTCAAAGTAAATGATAAACCACTCACCCATTAGGTAGTTTCTCCACATCTTTAGTGTGACCAATACTACTTATAACTAAAGATCATGGTTCACATAGTTCTACTCATGTGGTCTCAACTGACATAAAACATATGTAATCACCACCTAACTCTACATTAGAATACAACCAAGTTTGGTCCTAGATTGTTTCACAAAATACAATGCAATCAACACCCTCCTATGGAAATCTCAAGATGGGAGCGTTCTTCAATCTCTACCTCATCTCATGAAGGAATTGTTGGTACTTTTCCATCCACATAAATGGATACACATTTTGGGTCATAATTGTTATGGGTGATTCCACTCTAGAGAATTTACGTGAAACCTCCAATAGTACACTACCAACCTAGGGAAACTCCTCACCTTAGTAACATTCTTAGGTGGCTCCTGAGAAGGAACTACTTTATCCTTCACCGGGTCCACCACTACTCCTTCCTATGAGATGATGTATCCCAGAAAGTGGAACTCTCAAATATAAAACTGACACTTTAAGAGATTTCCATAAATATGGTTACCTCAGTGTGTGTCTAGTACCATCCTCAAGTGTATCAAATTATCTTCCTCTGATGCTGAGTACACTAGGATGTTATAGATGAATACCCCCATGAACTAGTATAAGAGAGGCTAAAAGATCTAGTTCATGAGTCCCATGAACACAACTGGGGAGTTCATCACATTGAAAAATATCACCATGTACACATATTGCACATAGAGACATCTGAATTTCATTTTAGGTATATCCTCATCATGTACTCACAATTGGTGATTTCAAAATCTATGGTTAATATTTGAGAACCATCACGACCCTCTCAACTGATCATATAGGTCATTGATCCTTGGTGGTGGAAATATATTTTTCCTAGTCACTTAGTTCAAGTCTTGGTAATCTACACACAACCTCATGCTCATATCCTACTTCTTGGTGAGAAACATTTGGGATTCCTAGTTAGAAACATTGGGTCTCACTAAGAATTTCTCCTATAAGTCCTCTAACATCACCCTCAACTAAAAAAACACTATAGGATCCATCTGATATCCTTGTGTAGATATTGGGGCCATCATGGGATGAAATTCAAGGCATAATTCTCTCCCTCAGTGGGGAGGTATACCTGATATGTATTCAGGAAAGATGTCCTCAAACTCAACCACCACCATAAGAACCTGATAGCCCAAATCATCCATTGATCCAATAGTCATGTAAGACAACTTGTAAGTAATCAGATACACTCTCCTATTCCTGATCCCATCATAATATTTCAAGTTTTCCTTTTCATCTACAATGAAAACCCAGTCCCATCACTATGGACAGACCACATCCTCTTCCTAAAACAAACGGTCTGGTCATGAACTATGGATAGCTATTCCATACCTCAGATCATGTCATAAGGCCTCATTTCTACTAAAAATAGATCCCATAAAAAAATATTGCCTTCAAGAATAAGATTACACTATCGAAAAAAGTGTGCAATCATTGAGTCACCACCTTTTTGAGTCTTCAACTTCATGGTTCAAGCCAATGGATCAATTAGAATCTTAAATTGTAAAACTAGAGAAGTGGAAAGGAAGGAATGACTTGATCCTATGTCTATCAGTACTGCAACTAAAGTACAAAATACATATATCATACCTAATATCATCCCTACATCCTTGGGGTCATAGGCCACCATAGCCTACAAATGGACTCATCCTAAATCACCTGCTCGCTGAGCCTAGAATGAGCCACCTAGGGGTGGTGGTTGTAATGAGTCAAACCTATGACAACATCCTACTACTATTCCAGCCTCTATTTCATATATTCTTCCATATGGACCACCCTTATCCTGCCTTCGTATCTATCTTAGTAGTCCCTTAAATATTTCTTGATTATTAGAATTACAGGCCAGAAAATTCTGATCTAGATGTCCCTAACCATCGCAGGAGAAACAATGCCTCACCCTTAGATATTTAGATCCATCCTAACATCCCTACACTGCTAAACTTGGGTATTGGGATTTACACCTAAATATTTTGACACAATTGGATCCCTATAACTATTGTCGACTTCCTGATGATGAGGTCTTATATCTTAGGTTACCACTACCATTAAACACTATAGGGGCATGCTCTTCTGGAAATATCTCCACCCCCATGTCCTGCTCAAGCACCCAAACATAGCTGGGAATCAAAAGGGATGCCACTGATACCCTGATTTACTAGTACAATCTATTCTAAACGGTCCACACTCTTAAGAAGGAATCTCTAAAAATATCCATAGAGTATCGAGAGAGATAATTAAACCTCACCGAATACTCTACCACTATCAAACTTCCATGCTAAATATACATAAGATTTTGTATGAACACTGATTTCAACATGGCTAGAAAGAAATTCTCCCTGAATCGATTCTCAAAATCAGACTTGAACAGAGTTGTCTCACCATGTGAATGAGTCACTAATATCCACCATTGGACTAAAAATCCCTAAATAAGACACACTCCAAGGACCTTCATCTAATATGTCGGTTTCCTCACATGGTGGAAAACATGAGTAACTACCAATAGCCATTATTCAGCCACCTCAAGGTTTGGTTAACCCTGAAACCATGGAGGTCAATAACTCTAAAACTCATGTCAATCACTTTTCCTGATTAAATATTATAAATGAACTTCTAGCACTAGCTACTTCTTAGTGGGTAGTGGTATAGATGGTAAACCACCAAGAGGTGCTTTCTCTGGTATAAGCCCTTATACTAAAGCTTCATCACTGGGATGATCATCCATTTGACCATGTAGTGGAATCCTAGCCGACTATCTACGTGGAGGAACCCTAAAATAAAATAAGATATACTATGGTAAAAATAGTATATCTCGGGATCCGACTTAAGAAGGATCTAAAAAAACTCATTCCTATATGATGCGTGTACTATATGTTTTCCATGCAACCAATTTCTACATGTACTGAGTCAAAAGACAGGTGATCAATGTCCTAGTTTATGGATACATCAACCACCACACTAACACTAGAGTCCCTAGCCAGAAATCCAAACTTAAAAAACTAAAAATTATTTCCCAAAACAACCTCACCAAATATGATCCTAAGTTAGATTTGACTCCATTGATACCACTCTATCATAACCTGACTAACTGGGGTCTAACCCGTGACAAGCCCAAGCCCACCTCCAATAGGCTAGGGGCGGCGATTATCGTTGAGTAGGCATATCCCACAGACGGTCGGAACTATCCTAATGTACCTATACAAACACACACACACACACACACACACACACACCTTTAATCCCACACAAAGATGAAATGTAAAACAACTGAAATAAATGAATGCATACATCTATAATCCACCAACCAGAGTAAGACAATATTGTTCTAAAATAAAAAAAAAGGACAAATAAAAGACCAAACAAAAAGTATAAAGAGTGTAATCCTCTCCAAGGTATAAAACTAAGATAAAATTATAGCTCCTAGAAAACACCTGAGTCTGATATGATTAAGCTATGCTCTACCAGTTCTACATCCTATGAAGGAACAGTCTAAAGGGTCTTTGAATGTAAAATACATGACACGTGAAAGCGTGGCCCATGTAGGGAAGAGTATAAAAATACCCATTAGAAAACCTCAAAAACACTAAATACAAAAAATATAGGAAGCTTAATAAAAGGATATAAAAATCAAAATATAACATAAAAACCCAAGATATAATCAGGAAGGACACTGCTTCAATAGGCAATCAATACAAACTTCTAGCCACACTATTTTACCCAAAGAAAAGATCATTATAGGAGAATCCACTCTATGAACCATGCTATCATCAGAGACTCTCATCAAGGAGGTCTATATTTTTGGGCCCCACCCAGGAAATTCCATTAGTCTCAGAAGATCCTGATACTCAAATATAGGGTCATGCATAGGACCACTGGGGGACACTATGAACCCAATCTATATTAACCTGCTACATATGGGATTTTATTCCAATGATTCCAAAAACCCTACTGATATTGACTACAAGATGGATGATCAGTGTATTTCTCAAAAAGGTTACTATGATTCCAAAAAACCCACATAGGGTATACTAATGATAGAGGATCACACTCCAATCTCACAGAGGGACACCATGAACTCTATCTAAGACTCATCCTCAAGAGGGGATCACAATCCTGTGATTTGGATTCTTGTCACACTATACCATAGAGGGAATGGACCAAGGGAACACACTCAACAATGACCACTCTAGACTAAATAAATTAAGATCTAAAAACATTATTTATGGAGGTACATGACATGTACTAGGGGTACACATTGTGTCTAGTTATCCTGAAGTATTACCATATGGTAAAGCCTCACACGACATGAAAACCTCGATATACAAGGTGTGTGAGTGAAACACATGGTGTGTAGAGGTATCCTAACACCTACATGTGTAATCAATCCATGTCTGTGTACATTTTCATGCCTGTGTAACAACCCATGTATATGTGTCTATGTCTATGTATAGGTACATGATGTGTAACTTTCCATGTACTTATAGCCGTGTTAGTGTACTTTCTAATGCACATGTTGAGCCGTCATGGAAAGGATCACATGGCATGTGACCATGTCACATGGTGTGTGATAATTATCTTTAACCAAAACCCTAACACCATAGCCCAGGGGATCCCAGACAACATGTAATTCTGAAATACATGCCTCATAGACTGAGATTTTCCAGATCCATAAGTTATTCTCTTTTCTTCCTCACACATCATAACTACCACATTTCCATCCAAATATCACTCCCTAGATGTAAAATCTATGTTGAATGCGCTCTAACATCACTTTTTTTTTTCTGAATCTATCCTTCGAGATGGATTTGTCACACACCTCTATCATCTATATTTTCATGTACTACTTGGGAAGATGGAAGAACCTTGATTCAGTATCATTATCCCTTTAATCTATCAACCATCATAATTTATTCCTAAATCACAACTGCCATCATGATTCATACCCAAATTTTTGATCTGTCGCACCAAAGAATGGTTTCATAACAAAAAGATACCGAGTAATGGTTGAATCTTTGTCCAAATAAAATACCTATGATGATATAATGAAAAAAGGGGAGGAAACCATATGACATAAAATGTGATTGATGAACCTCAAACTTTGTTCTTTGTTCCTAGATTAATTTTCATTTAATAAGACAAATATTGGGGTATAAATCATGATGAACATATAAAATATAATCCATTAAATTAAATCTATCGACGATGTGTGTATCAATTATATTCATGGAATTGATCTGTGTTCACACAGAATTAAGAAACCAGATGAAAAATAAAAATCAACATCCTACCTAGAGTATGGATCAATAGTTGAAATAGAATGGTGCTGTGTTGCCTTCATTGATAGGATCCACGAACTCCATTGGCGCAAAAATCCACAATCTGATCTCGATCCATTGCAGTTCACAAAGAATTATCTTCAGCAATCATCTTGATCTCAAGGGTTTGAGAGGAAAACACTGAAGAAATCCTCATAACTATATACTGATAAGAGATTTAGTCGATGCATTGAATAAAAAAACAAATTCTTTAATAAATATATTTTATTAATTTCACACATATGACAACATTTTCCCAAACGGTCCTCCCTGAGAAATATTATATTGTGCCTAGGTTATAATAATCATTCTAAACTCAAAGGTTCCCACATATATTTGATCCAAGCCCCCATTCAGAAGTAATTACACTTCTTAAAGAAAACAGTACGTGTGTTCTATTTAATATATTTAATTTATTTTAAACATTTATTCCATTCACAATAGGCCTCAGAATCGTGTGTTATCTCAATGATTAGACAAAACAATAATTCATATAATATTAAAAATCAATATAAAAAAATATGATTCATTAAACCTTCCATGAATGAATCAAGTTCTTTACCTAGTTTTGGAGTGGTTTTGGTCATTCTACCTCTCATATTCCTTCTATTTTTGTTTTAATTTTCTTTCAAAATGCTTCTTATTGGATTTGACAAATATCCCATGTTTTCAAGGTGTTTTCATCATTATTGAATTTATCCTGATTTAGACTGGTGACCAATAATTTAGGTGTATAATTTTATAATATTGAGGTAGGTAGTCCCTAGACTTAACCCATAGTCTTGTTTCATTGTTCAAGTGGTTCATTGGGTGTTAAATATGACCATGTCATGCACTAACCTAATTTAAATCAAAAATTAAAAATTAAAATTTTCATTTTAAAACACCCTAGTAAAGAAAATATATTCCAAAATTAAATTTGATTATGAGTAGAAAGACTTGGATGTGAATTTTAACCTTAGTTGTATTTATAAATGGTTATCATTTCCAACGATTGAAATGGTGTGATGATTTCAGTATCATGATTTGAAAAACTCAAGTTAGTTATTATGTTTTAAATAAATGATTATGAAATAGAGTTTCACAATCATCGATGAACTTTAATTGAAATTAAAATCCTGGTAGAGCTCCCTATATAATGAAATGGATTTATGTTTCTTGTTGGTTGTTTTCCTTGATAAATTAAATTACACAATTATGGGTTGGAAAGTTAATTTGGGTAAACAACTTGGTCAAATGTGAATTATGTTTTTTAATTGGTAATGGGTTTAAAAATTTATAAAAGGATTATGGATCATAATGGAAGGGTAGAAAACAAGATAATAAATAGTGTTATAAGATTTAAAGTGATGCCTTTCAAAGTGAAATTACAACACATGTTACATAGTGAAAATTAGAAACTATGGTTTACGTGTGTGATGATCAGGAATGATGGGATAAGATCTTTTGATTCCATTTGACATGTGCTACTCAGAAATATTGGGATCAATTCCTAGATTTGATACGAATCATGATGATTGGGAATTCAGATATGAGAACTCATATTCCATGTCCTTAATGATAAAAAGGTAAGGTTAAGAGGAGTGCCTAGATGTATGATTCTTGATGTTTGGAAATACCAGAATGATCACTCAAATTCCATACGAATTATCAGATGCACATCCAAATTTTATGTGATGATTGAGAATTAGGGAATTCTAGGATGATAACTTAGATTATATGGTAATTATAGGATGTGAACTAATATTACATGTGATACTTTGAGATATTAGGAATTATAGAATAATCCTCGAAATCTATGTGGCTATTTATTGCTGGCATGATCATTGAGATGTGCTCAGATAAACCATAACACAAGTCAAATAAGGTGAGTTCAATCATGGTCATAGACCTAAGTATAAAAAAGGTGTATCTGACCTTGATTTATATCATAAACCCGATTCATTTATGGTTATTTTTTTCTTTTACATAATTTTTTTTTAAAAAGTGTTAATCTATTTTCCTTGAGAACTTCCACATGAACTTTTATTTCTGACTGGTTATTTTAGGGAAGTCATTACTGGTGGCATAATTACTCTTACACATACCATGATTAGGATTCTGTGAAACTTGGGTACCTAAGTACACATTACTATTTTATCATAGGTTACAAGTATAGGGGTGGGCTGGTGATAATGATAATTGGATCGATATGCCAATGTGGGTATAAATGATGGGACCTAAAAGGACTCAAGATTAGAATAGGCTTAGTTCTTGGATTCCTTATTATCTTGTGCATTACATTTTTTATATATTATCTTCCCATGGGGGATCCTTGGCATGTTTAGAGTAACCATTATTATGGAATTTTATTACCACACTTATTTAATGGAACTTTGCTTTCGTTATCTATAATTCTCATCTATATTAATTTTCTTGTTTAGTATTACATATGCTTTTATTTATACTGTAATAATGTCCACAAAATATCCCCATGGTATCCTCACCAGCCCTTGACACTAGTCATTAGTCTCTATCATATGGGGAGGCAAGCCTAAGGACCTATTATACACTAGCCCAAGGCACCAGTTCTGTGGATCCCAAGTAATGGATTTACAAATTAGTATCAGAATGAGTTTTATTTTGTATTAATATTTATAAATGGTAGAAATGAGTGTAGTAATGTTCTAGATCTTAGTAATGTGTTCATGATAGGGAGTGAGCAACCCATGTATAGGGTAAAACCTAATTTTCCAATGATTGTAAATGATGTTCTTTTGGATTTCTGTTATAACTGTTGCATTTTATTTTCACCTTGAGTGAGACACTTTATTTGTGATGTTATTATTTATGAGATTTATTATCTTGGATTGGTATAGAAACATGGTGTGGGTGTTTTCATGAATCATTTTAATAATTTTGGGATTCATGTGACATACATTATGCTAGGGATTAGAGATTCAAGTGTTGATTTCATGTTTCCTATGATTTATATTAGTTTATAATTATTTATACTGACTATATTTAAATATACCTTTAGTTATGAATAACATTTAATAAAGGGATTTGATCATTTAAAGTGTCATGAGAATCATATATAGTGTATTCCAATATAATTCAATAATGTCATCTTACTCAGTGGATTCTTGACATAATACCTTGGTGTATGGGAATATTTAATTTTTTTGTTTATGTATGGTATTAATTAAAAAAAATTCAGGTAAGTAACCTATAATGTGTTTCCATTTATATATTATTAATGACACATTATTATGTTAATAATTGGGAATGGGTAAATCTTGATAAATCTAGGAAATATTAAAAATAAAACTTCAAATGGAAAATAAGTTTAATTATTGAATGAAATTAAATAAATATGAATTTTATTAAAAATTTAAATCCTATGAATAAAATAATAATAAGAAATATCTCTTGATATTGATGGTAATTGTTGATAACTATGGTAGATTAAAGGCATTATGTATATGGCTTGGCCTATTCTATGGGTAGTGGGACCAATACAGGGATTCGAGTTGTGAGATTCTTGGTTTGTGGACCTTTCCTTTGTGTAGTTATGATCCTGGTGAGGGTATGTGGGGGAGAAATGGAGAGATGGGCTTGTGATAACCCTGAGATGGGTTGTAATGATAGATGTTTTGTGACCTTGAGACATAAACTAATGTTATAATTTGTGTGGTGATCCTTGTGAGGTTTGGTCTAGGGGATAGGTGGTAGAACCATGTGACCCTTGAATGAAACTAAAGTTAGTGAGATAGTTTCTCATGAACTTTCAGTGTAAACCATGGGAGTGGTTGACCAAATCTTGTTTGATTCCTTAGTGTTATGAGGCATGGGTATATTCCTTGGTTTATGTGTATGGTGCATGTTTGGTGCTGCTATGTGTTAAGGTACTTGTGGCAGAGAACAGATTGTTTTCTTGTTTTGTGTTTAGGAAAGTTTCTAAGGGTATGATCACTCATATGTTTGTACTTGGAATTTTGTGGCTGTTCTTTGGGTATAGTATTCCTGTGTAAGTAGGTGGTTTATCATTTTGGTAGAAACCCTCATATTGATAGGTGGTCATTGACATGGCATTGATGCATGAAAAGTTTCATGTCTATTCTTAAGAGATCATTTGGTATGCCTATAGTTCTTGGAAGTGATATGATAGGAAAATGGTTTGGACTTGGTTGGATATGTGATCCTAGGATAATTATGCTCAAATAATGGGATGATTATTTGGGTTCTGTAAAATAGTCATAGTGGAGTGGTGACCTCTGGGTCTTGGTGAAGTTGGAATGTGTGAGGGTGAACCAATTTTGTCTCAATGATATCAAAGTGGTGTTGGGATCTTGGATCAGTGCATGTGAGGTGATACTAGATGTATTGCATAGGTTTAGTAATGACTTTAATTATTTTAAATGTGAAAAAATGAAGAGTTATGCTACTTGGTATCATTTTTGGGGGGGGGGGGGTCAAAGGAAGGATTTATTGTGTTCTTAACCTTGTCGAGTTTGAGGTGAAGTATCAAAATGATTCCTGTTGTTGGAGGTTGTGTGATAAAACTTTAAATGAGTAAAGTTCCATTTCAAATTGGATTACCATGAGTAATCCTAATTAAGTGGAAGTAACCTATATGGTAATGGTTAGATGTTTAGGTGTGTGATCCTAGTTTGGATATGGCACAACTCATGGGAGTGTGATTTAACCAGTTTTATTAGGTAGTATGAATGTATGCCACATTTAGTTTTAGGTGATAAATGCAGTTCATGCTAGTAAGAATGGTGCATATCAAGATTTATTTTAGTGACCAGTCATGTGTGAGGTGAGATATGATGACCTAATAGTAATGTTGAGGGTAGGGATCCCGAGGTTAGGTTAGATTAGGGAAAAGACCATTGTTTGAGAAGGGTATAGTTTGTATGGATTGAATTTTTGTTACATGGTCGACTCGAGGGTTCAATCCTAGTTAAGTTTTAATAGGAATATGGGAATGGATCAAGAGGACTGACACACATGGGGTAAAGATAGAAACCATCCAGGGTTGATGGTTGGGGAGAATTATAATATTTGAAATATAGTGGGGAGTCCACCATGAGCTATAGAGTGCATGGCCATCCCTTTGAAGGAATTGTTTTATGACTTGGGATGCTGATCAGTGAGTTGGAAGTTTTTCATGTTCTATGGTTGGAATGATGATCAGTTATGAGAAAGTTTTCCTCATATGAGCATAATGTTTAGTGATGGATGAGACATTATCCATGATATTGTGGTCTTGAACTAGTAGAAAGACAACATGTATACTCTAATGGTGGGAAAATTTATGTCAGTCATGGGCATGTTACCTTCATCCTAGAAGAGTGGTTGGTGTGTGGGATCATCATTTTTATGGTTATGACAACCTTAGATACCAGTGTACATGGGTTTTTAAAGTAATTTGGATTTCATTGGGAATTCCATAGGTTGTTTCTATGTGATAAAGATCAATTTTTAAGTGGATATTTGTGGATCGAGATAAATATATATGATCCAATAATAGTTTAGTGTGGTTTCATGTTGGTGGTCACGTGGGAGAATGGTGAATAGTATGAGTGGTTGGTGTTTTGATAATGGAATTACCCCAGAAATTCATTTTTAGACCAAACTATGTGTTTTAGAGAACCACATTATGCCTATATAGACAAGAGTTACATTTCCATGGTATATAAAAGTGCTTCAGTAGAGGATGCCAAAAATTCTTGAGTTTGATTAGTTGAGTTTTCAATTGTGAAATGATATCAGGAGTCATGTGCAGACTATGATGTACATGATTGGGTGGTTTCAAAATGGATTTGAATTTGAGAATTTAGATTGGAAGGTGATATGGAATAATAATGGAATCCATGCAATTTTACAGAAGATAATCGAAGGAGATTTTCCTTATGTTATCATGTGAATTTTGGTGTGGTGTGTCAAAACTATTATCTAGGGAATTTTTTTAAATCCAGTGGTTTTGTTATGTTGGCTAGCCATTTATTTTTAAGAAAGATTTGGCATGTCGGGAGGTGCTTAGATGGTGGTGTAAAATCTATTTTGGCTTCATAGAATTAAATAAGAGATGGTATCACTGTTTACTTTAACTTACACACATGTTGAGGAATGGAACATCATTAACCATACCGTGATAGTCAGTAGACCAATGAAAAAAATAATAATTAAATAAGGAAATTTAAAATACTAGATGTGACAAGTTTTAGAATTGGACCCATAAGATATCTCTTACAGTGGGACCACGATATTCTAGATACTCATTTGGATAATGACAAGTGGATTTCTCAAGTTATATTGGAGTCATGGGAGGGGGGTTGTTTGAATGTTCAATGAGTAACATGAGCATCAAATCAATAACATTCAACCTTGTGACATTCATTGGGAGACACATTTTAAAGGCATGTTAGATGTTTAGGAGTGTAATGTAGATTTTTAGTATCAATTTGATGGTCGATTTTGGTTGGGTGACATAGTTTGATGACAACCAGGACTTCTCATGGATAAGAAGTGTTATTATAGGGAGTTTGTAAGGCCCAATTGTATAGGTGTGCCTTGAGGTTTGGGGGAAGTTTAATTTTTGGTTTAGTGGATGGGAATTTTTAAAACTGATTTTTGAATTTGGAATTTTAGAGTTGGAACATGTTAGTGAGATATTTTTTATTTTTTTGAGACCTAAGAGGTACATAGGTTGCTTGGTTAAGTCATAGGAGCGTTGGTGTTTGAAGTTTTTATTTCATGGGAAATAGATTGGGGTGAATGATTAGTGTAATATTTTCACCCTATCTGTGTATCTTGGTATATACACACACTATTTTATTAAACTGTTCATGGGACTTGAAAAAACAATGAAAACTCTATAATAAATTGTAGAGTCATGTCACACGGTTTACACATGGTTTTCCAAATCATGTGTACTAACCATGAGATATGGTGTTCCCTACATAGTGTGATCTACATAGTTAGGAATGGTATGGAAAACTAGGTGGCCTAGCCATAACCTCTTTAAAACTGAAAACAATGACCAAACTTCACTTTTTAACTTTTATGTTTTTACCCCCTCCCTTCCTTTGTCACCCAGCATACCTCTCACATGATCTCTCTTTCTTCTCCTTTTCACATGAGGTTATTTCCCTTATCCTTTCACCAAATTAAGTTATGTTACTTTCATCTGAAATATTTGAGTGAGTCTACCTCTCCTCTTCCTTTTCTTTTTATTTTATTTCACTATCAATTGGTTTTCAATTATTTTATGATAATATGACCCATTTTCATGGATTTTTTTGGTTTATCAATTTCTCCTGATTCAGGATGAAGTAGTAGAAAATACTTGATGTTTATACTTCTAAAATATGAGGTTGATCTTACTAGGACTTAACCCACATTATTGTTTATTTTTTCAAGTGGTGAATTTTATAATCAATTCATCCTTACCATGTATTTACCTAATTTAAATAATATCATCAAATTGTTCCTTTTTTCATAGTAAAAAACTATTATTTAAAATTCTATATTCCCAAATGAAAGAAAATTCAATGTTGAAATCCTTGTATATGAATTTTACCCTTATTTGGATTAGTTAAATGTTATGGTTTATAAGAACCAAATCGGGGGATGAGTTGAGTATCATGGTTTGAAACCCTAAATTTAGTAATTATGTTTTAAATCAATAATTTTGAAATGGAATTTAATAATCCTTGAATATATTGAAACAAACTTCAAATATTGGTATATATATTTATAAAATGAAATGTATTTCTTTTTTGGTATATTTTTTCCTTGATAAATTAAACTTGTTAACAATGGATTAGAAAATGAATTTGGGTAAATCACTTTTTCATATGTGAATTATGTTTTTAAAATTGGTAATAGGTATTAAAATGTGATATGAGGACTATGGATCATAATGGATTTGGAAAAAATGAACAAATTAATAGTGTTATAATATTTAAAGAGATTCCTTACCTTGTAAAATGATAACTCATGTTATATAATGAAAAAGATAAACTAGGGTTTTGTGTGTGTGATGATTAGGACTACCAGGATAAGCTCTACATATTATTTATTATATATTCTACTTGAGAATTATGAGATGTCTTCCTAGATTCCATATGATTCGTGATGATTGGAAATTATTCAACAGTCACTCAGATTCCATGTAATTGATAATGAATTTGTATGTTTAATAGGAGTTCTAAGATTATTTTACTCTTGACGATCAGGAGTCTTGAGATGAGTGACCTTATTCTATAGTAATTTTAGCATGATCATTTATATTCCATGTGTTGAATAAGAATTGGGTAATGCTGGGATAACATTTAAGCTTCCATTTAAATTATAAGACGAGTACTTGGATTCCATTTGATACTTTAGAATATTAGGAATTATAGAATAATCCCTAGAATCCAAGTGGTTATTTATGGTCATCACAATTACCAAGACATTCTTATAGAAACTCCATCACTAGCTGAAGTAAGTGGGATTATCATGGTCATAGACCTAGGGACTAAAAATGGTGTAGCCAACCTCAATTTTCATCATCTACCTAATTCATTGATGGTTATTTATTGATTTTATATAAATATTTTTAAAAAAATTAGTCTATTTATATTTAGCACTTTTAGATGAACTTTTATTTCAGACTAATTATTTTAGAGGTGTCATTGGTGGTGTCCTAATGAGTTCTACTCACAACTAGCTCATGCGACCATGAAACTTGGGTACCCAAGAAGACATCACTATTTTTTCACATGTTATAGGTTTAGGTCATGGATAGCTGGATTAACATTCCGATGTTTGTATATATGATGATATTGTAAAGGAATCAAGACTAGTATATGTGAGTTTCTTGGTTTCTTTTACATTCTTGTATTTATTTTCCTATATATGATCAATCTAATAAGGATCCTTGGAATATATATATTATGTATTTTATGGATTTTTTTATTCACTTATTTATTAGAACTTACCCTTATTTATCTAAAATGTTTATATGGACTAGTTTATATGTTCAGTCTTACTTATACTGCTATAGATACTCTAATAATGTGGATATTGTCTCCCCACAATAACCTCACAACACCTCTCAAATACTTAGTAAACTATAGCGCATGAGGAGGCATACTTGTGACCTTGTGGAGCACCAACCTGATGCCCTGATTTAGTGGATCTCGATTCAGGGCATTACAACACAACTCTAGAAGTAAATTTATATCATAGGTATACTCAAAAGTGGTGGAAATGTTTTTTTGAGAATATACCAGGAGAAACATCAAGTATATGAATGATGGAAGGTAAAATATCATTCGAAAATGGAAATTGGATTTCACACACCAATTTAAAGTTAATATAATATTATCTATGTTCAAGATATTAATATGTTCAGAATGGACATAAAAAGTAAAAAAACTACTAAATGATGAAGAGAGAAGATATATTTACTGATGTTGAAGTGATTTTTGTGTGAACATCCCATGTTAATCTAGAGAATTTTGAAGTTGAATCATTTTTTAGGAGAGTGACTGAAAATCCATTCTTGAGTGATAATTTTAAGTCATGAATTTTTCATCATTAAGATGTGAAATTCCTCATTATACCTATAATGTTTTTAAAATCAAAACATACCCAAACTTATCTATAGAAAACCCTTAAAAATTACTAAAAATAGACACAATTACTTGAATTAATGGGTGGAGATATAGAAACATAAGGATCCTATTGTGACCGTTACATAATTTTGGACTGAGAAAATATTTTCTTCAAATTAATGATTTATGTTCTATGAAAAATATTTCTAGGTAGTTAGTTAAAAAATGATTATGATAGGATAGAAAATGTATAATTGAAATGAATGTACATAATGGAGAAGATGGAATAAATAACATTTAATAGGAATGATATATTTGAGTGACATAGTAGTTGAAAAGGGAACTTAAATTTACTTTTGTTTCTTATCTTACTTGGGTAAAATTTTTTATGTTTACTTATATAAGATTATAAGGATTTAAGTATTGGGGAATTAATATAGATAATTAATTAATTATATTTTATTGTTATTCAATTATTTTTATTCCCCCCATTTGTATTAATTTAGTTTTTTTAAAAAAATTAGAATTGAAGTATTATTTTGTTATATTTTATAATTATTTCCTAAAATAATAGTTTGAATTGATTAATTCACTTATGGATATATTTATGTCTAATTAAGACATATAATTTTTATTTGGAAATGATTTTAGATGGTTTTAATTTTATTTAAGTATGTTTTGGAAGAATTTAATGGCCTTTTGGGAAGTTAGAGATGATTATAAGTGAGTTTAGGCCTCTATGGGGTATTAATTCACAATTTTATAGGGTTATGAGAGAATAAATATATGGAAACACTGATTTTTATGGATAACTTAACCAATGTATTACATATATATGATTAATTCATATAATTTTCCAACTTCAAGAGATTAAATGTAAAGATCCTTATTTAGAAGAACCACCAAAAAGTGAATATTAAAAGATCGATGAAGAATTCAAAAATATGGAAAAGTACAGAACCACTTATAAAAAATAATACATGAGGATTTTATGATTCTATATTATATAATAAGATGAATAAAAAATAAAATTTTCTAAAAATATAGGAAGTGTATATGTTTATATCATGAAATATTGATTCAAAAATATTTAAATGATATAAAAAAAGAATATTGGGATATAAATTAAGCATGTGAGGTTAACTTCATATGATTCAAAAACTATAGAGGAATAAACATGGAATTACATAGTTTTCATCCTGATAAATCTGAGTTACAAAAGATAATGTGGAATATGTGAATGAATAATCACATGTTGTGGAAGAATAAATGGATGTAGTGGAGTATTGAAAGTGAAAAGTGTCATATTAATCCAAATATATGGGGAGATATATATTATTAACACTAGGATAAATATTAATAATTTTATATTTTTAAAGGTTTTAGTATATTAACTTGGATTTATATTAGAATAATTTAAAGCTTGAGAGGGAAATGTATGATTCAATTTTATCAAATAAAATTGGGTATTTTCAGTGAGAATAAATAATTTCAACCACGTGGAGTTATGGGTAATAAATACCATCCTAATAACTCATATATTATATGTATTTAGGGGGAAATATAATATGTAAACTATACAAGAATTTTTTACTCGAAATTTAAGAAATAATGGATCCTGAAAACTAGGTGTTATCTATTCCATGGAAGAATGAATTCATAACTATTTATTTTTATGAAGGATGATATCTCAAGGAGAGAATATGTAAAATATTGACTAAAATAAAAGAATTAATTAAAACATATATTTAAGTCACTAAAGTATAAGGATATATAAGATCAAAGTTAGAGTTATTTTTTTTATATTATATTTTTATCAAATTATTTTTTAAACTCTTTAATGCCTGTGACCATTCACATTAAGGGTTAAAAACTTTTGGTGATAAAAAAATGGGAAAGAAGGATCATTTTTTAATCATAATACTTCCTTCAATTAATTTCTCTTGTATACAATAGAAATGTGTGGATTTATTTGTTGAGTGTCTAGAAATTTATGATAGGTTTGTGGAGGGAAATAAATCATTCTTTAATTAATTCAGAGTGCATGAACTTAATTGGGACATTCCTAATTTATTAAAGAATAATTTATTAATGATGCATCCCTAATGTTTCTCAATATGTTCCCACATGAATAGTAAGAAAGATTGATTATATATCTATTATTACTTAATAAATTATTACATTCACTCTCAATCTAATGTTAAGTATTATGAATTATGGATTATTTAACTAATCAATTAATAAGAATAAGAATTAATAATTTTACACTTGGATATCATTATAATTGGTAATATAAACCCTGATCCATTTACAAAAGATTATGATAATAAATTCAAATGTGTTAATATTTTTTGTATGTTATATGTATTTAAAACAAACCCCAAAATCCCTTTTACTAATTATGAAAACATTAATTTTTACCACTATTTGGAAACAAAATATGTTATATATTATACAATATAATAGCCTTAGGTTATATATTTAATTTTTAACACCTGCAATAGGCATGTCACTACATTAAAAAATTATAAAATATATTATAGACAATAACCTTCTAATCTAAGGAAATTTTTAATCTTAAATTCATTGTTTAGTTTCTCCAACAACATTGACACTTTGAATTTTTTTATATCAACTAAGATAAACATATCAGAAACTATATACCCCAAGAACATGATACCCAACATCCAAAATTAGGATTTGGAAGGATTCACGTATAAATATTTATCTCTTAAATTCTCCATCACAAAATTTAAATTTATTCCACGATCCTCCTTTGATCATGAATAAATCATAATGTCATATAAAAACACCATGAAAAATGATTAAAAGTATTTATATAAGACATGATTCATTAAGGACATACAAACTGTATGAGAAATTATAACACAAAATATCTTTATTAAGAAATTTTAATTTTTAATCCTTCTTTTACGATATATCTTTGAAATTTGTACCACTTTTACCCTTAACTATTTATTTCTTGAAAATAAATATATCATTTTGAAAACAAATTACATCATTTAAATAAATAAAACATATCATTTATGTAGGGTTTTGGGTTTTTATTCTTCAAAATTTCCTAATCTAACTTTTGGTAGTTTTTTCCAAATTTCAAGGTACTATATTTTTTTAGAAAATAGAAATTGTGTGTATAAAGTGAAACACCCATTTGAATAAATCTATCTCCCTCTAAATACTATATCTAGATATTAATCTTTCACAACTCTAAATGCACCATAAAATATAAAGATAATGTGATCAAACTCATACTAGGAAACATATTGATAGATAATATTGTATCACTATCTAGTGTTAGTCTAAATAAGTCCTCTAGGAATACATACATTAAATATTTAAATGTTTCTAGAAACTAATAAAAATGATCAGATTATAATTATCCAATAATTATCCCATATAACTGATACATCAAATGCTGAAGGATGTTAACAATTGACATTTAATGAGTTATTTATATGTTAAACTCACCTTGAAATGTTTAGAAAATCCCATCATTAAAAGTAAAGTAAAATATACATCTATAAAAATGGAATATACTTATACTAATAAAAAAATAACATAAAAACTACACCAACCTCTAGTGGTAGTATATATAATTATATTAAGAACACATCCAATAAATCTTTTAGTACTCTTGGAAACTTAACAAAATTATCAGGTTCTAATGTTTCAATAACTAACCTAGATAACTGACATCTCAAAGACATAAGGTATTTAATAAATGACCTTGACCAAAGACAAAAAATTTGTCACTCCCCATGAAAAGTGAAAATAGTCCCATTAAGTGAATTAAAAACAACTTTATATACAAAAAAATAAATAAGGTATTTGAACAACACAACATAATACATCCCAATTATGGCATTGTATGTTCTCATTTACATAACTAATAAGTCCCACAATATTTTATCAAAACGGATCTCACCAGAACAAGATGGAAATTAAAACTCTACGTCCACTATTTTTATAAGTGGTTACTTGATCTTTAAATAACAATAAATTATCTCCGTAAGAAAATTTAGATTGTCTATTAAGTGTGAATATTTTATTGAATTATATGAACTCATATCAAATATAGTAGACACCAAAGTGGAATAAATAATAATAGTGCCATCACAATCATTGTTCCTTCTTAAGAATCTTCTAATTCTTACTCTATAACAAAATAATATTCTTGATTCAATATATTTTGATCTAGTAGAGGATTTATATCAGTTCTAATATGATATTCATCACTAAATAGATTTAGTTTCTTTGTGTAATTTTTACCACTACATCTATTTAAAACCTCTAATAATAGTGCTTAAAGAGATAAAATTATCGAAATTATTATTATTCCCAAGATTCATACATAGATAACCTCACCTAAACTAATTAATATGGCCACACATCAGGTGTACCATGATACCACATTGATAAAACCCGATATATATCTCATAACTTATGAAACACCACCTTAATAATTTATGTATAAAACTATACCTTTGATTACTAAAATTTACAAAGAATATAAAAGATTAATTTTATCATTTATAAGAAAAATATATCTTTTTACACTCAGTAATAACCCATAAATATATGAGGATTCTACTTCAGGACTAGGGAATCATGATTCACTTCCTTGGGTGTCTCTTAATCTAGTCCCATCATATGCGCATAGATTTCATTTATTAGAATATTTTAGAGTTTAGGAACACACTATATATTCCTAGACCCTTCCTTAAAAATAAAATTACTACCCTCATTCTATTATTTTTCCTCAGAAATAATCTATCTACAAATAGTCATATCTATACCACCATAAACAAAAACAAAAACATACATAAGTCACCAAAAAAATCCTTATAGGAAGAACAAAAGTCAAAAAACCCAAGACCTAAATATAAATCTGTGTGGTATCATTCATATTCTAGTGATTTATTCATTTTTAATAAAATTACATACAAAAATATAAAAAATAATATCAACCAAATACTTTCTCAAAGAAAAAATATTCCAAAACCATTTAAATTAGCCATTAAATAAGGAAAACATTTTGGAACTCTAATGCACATTTATATAAATTTTACACGTGTCTATCATGATTCTGTAATTATCCTCCCAACTAAACCTGTCATGTGTGTAGGCTCCCACATGGAATAATTATCCAAATATTAAAGGAGATCGTTCTAATTTATTATCCTTCCTCAAAACCAAAAGTCCCTATTATTTTTTATTCATTTTGGACAATCCCATTTTTAATCGGGTTGTGGGGGAACCTTACATAGATCATAATACCATAGACACCAGAACTGATACATGGCCATTAAAGGCCTATGTATCAAACAACCTGTAGAAATACCACCCTAGATGATTCTTTTTAAAGTAACTTCAAAGCACCCAACCTACAAGGATAATAAACAAGTAATACCCCATACAGTACTGTATGGGTCTTGGTTTAGATGGAGGATACCTACACTCGATCTTCCAATTTAATTTTCCCAATATATTGATGATCCTTCGTTTCTATTGAGTTATAACTAGAATAACATCTAAACCTACCAAATTATTAAGACTCAAACTTTATAACCCATCTCTAATACTGTTATTTTTTGACATTGATCTAGGAGATCAAAACTCAAGTATATCCTAGAGCTATTGTAAGTCCTCAGTTATGTTCCTTAATGACCAATGGATAACAACTAATATTTATGGATCACATGATAATTGGAAATAATATTACCTAAACATAAATATCTAGATATATATTTGAAAACATTAACTTTATTTGAATCCCAAAACTAGCAATGAAACGCCAATTCAAGTACAATGGTAACTAAACATAATGAGTAGGAGAAATAAAATAACACTTGTCTTGATATAACATAGTAATTGTGAAATGATTCCCATACTAAATGGATGGTCCAACTATTCCAAAAAAAATGAACAAAAACCACCATATATACCATAAAAATCATCTCATAGTATCCATCATCACAAAACACTGGAGACTTTTCCTTAATGATATCAAGACAAAATATGTCTATATGCACACTAATATGTGTGGGTATATGTTATTGTAAAAATACCTAGTAGGGTTTCCCCAAACCACTCACATGTAATACCCTGAAATACCTATTACCAAAAATGTAACCAATTCCACTGGAAACTAATTAGAACATTTTAAATCCAAACTAGTTTATTAAAACTGGTAAATAAAGAAAAGTAATATATGGAAACAATACAACCAATTAATTTACCAAAACAAGGTAAAGCTTCCTAGTTCTACCCCAATACCCAATCATAAAATAATTATTGTAACCCAATAATAAAATGGAATTAATAAAACACATAATATAAATTCTTACATGTGATCATAATATACACCCTTTAATGATTTTATTCTAGTTGAGTGGTTATTTACCTTCACAGTACACATATCATTACCATGAATATGACGTAGACTCCCATAAAAAACATCTACCCAACACTTTTGTCTATATTTGACACTTCCTGTTCTTTTCTTGTACCAAAAAATTTTAATTACCTAAGTAATTTATTACTAAAAACTAGATTTCCCAGAAAACCCATCAATAAAAAATCTCAAATCTAAAAAATTTTAGGCAACCAAAAATATATTTTTATAAATCACTATTTCAAAAAAAATACTATTTTTTCCACCAAATATACTTAAATAAAAAATTTAATAATTCAATAGAACATTAGTTTATCACATTAAGTATATAAAATTATTTGATAAATACACAACATATGAAAATATACATAGAACATTTCAATCACATTAAAATAAATCAAAATAATATAACTGGTGATTGAGAGACACCTACCTTAGACGAATAATATATGATGATCCTTGAACTCTATATCTAACATGAAAAATAATGATATAATCCTACGAACTCTAGAAACAAAAAATAAGAAATCGTGAATCTTATATTCAAGATTTAATCCATAATTATATTGATCTATAGTTATTCTAATAAGATAGACCCCTTAGAGAAATAAAATTAAAAAGGATAAAAGATACACATGAAAGATCTCATGATATCAAACCATATATCCAATTCCGATCTAATCCATCCTAGAGACAGAGTCATTATCCATAAATTAAGAATAAACTAATTTGTATGTAATAAATACTTAGATTTTCCAATTAAAATATAGGGATTGTATTGGGATATATGTAGGATAATTTGAATATTAAAATTAAAATCATATAACATGATTATTCCATCATGGTTATAAAGCTTGATCCCTAAGACTTTGGAATGGCCATGCATGTATCTCATTCCACTAAACAAGGAGTGAAAATCCCTATTACATGATCCTTAGGACTATAAACCAATCATAAAATCAATATAAATTTCTTAAAATACATTATATTTATTCTACATAGTCCCTAAGACCATTCATTGATCATGATCCCTATATAATGCTTCAAAAAAAAATCAAAATTGAAGCAAAAAATCACCCAATATCAAAGATATTGTTTACTATAAAACCCAGTATATTTCATTTATCATCATCATATTAATTACTATCCCTAGAATTATCATATTACACTTCTTATTTTGAAAGAAAATTATTTTCCTTATAATATAAATTCATTTTTTTATCCTTTATATATTTTATTCTTCTCAAATCACATTTTTGTTTTCCCATTCTCATTAGATTTAACAACCTTCAACTTTGAAAAATCTTTTTTAAATTTGTCATCTACTCAAAAGATAAATCATTCAAAATGAATTTTGCCTTTACAATTTCATTTTCATTTTATAAAACATATAGTAATAAATGACATAATTTTCTCAAAGTCTCCATCATTAACATTATCATTATAATTAAAGGGATTCCCATCTTTAACTTATTTCTATTTTGAATATTTAATTTCTTTAAAAGTAGTAATTTTATAACATTATCTTTTTTTAAAAAAGGAATTTTATTTCTACAATCATAGAAAATTATGATTATATTAATATCATCTATATATAATTAATTGTTATTTATATCTTTAAGGAATACTAGTTTGGAATAATATATATATATATATATATATAAACTATCAACAATTTTTTCACAATATTTGAGTCTATAAGTGTCCCAATAAGTACTTCTATAGTACTTTTTGTTTCATTGATTCTTATAAAAATTTAAACCAATATTTATTCATTTAAAATATTGGAATATTGAAATTTGTCCCGATAAATTTGAATCATAGTCTTTTGAACATTATTATTTTATTTATATATATGTTCTATGGTTTATACCAAATCTCATTGATAGTTTTTATTATTAAACCTTGGAAAATATAATCTCAAATAAGGAATACATTATAGAATTCCATGATTTTTCATTAATTATGAGGTTTTTACTATTTGTATGATTTAATGCTATATATTTCTCAATATAATTAAATTAAATAGTAATATAATCAACAATATTTAATCATAAATATAGTAGATATAGAATCATAATTTCTTGAGATTTATAGAAAGATTATCCATTAAGGACAAAAAATATTTTTCTATAGATTATATTAATATTACCCACATTATCCAAGAAAATTATAGTAATTAATAAAAATGTATAATCATATAAGAGTCCAGATTTATCGAATACCAATTGAACTTCCCAGTAATGACATGGGTTTAAAACTGAGAGGAGGGTGAATTAGTGATGATCACTTTTTATAATTCACATTAACCAACCCTTGATTTTTGGTAAGATTAAAAAAGTTTTTCTCTTTCTATAACTCCTCTTTACACTTATTTATAATGATAAAATAGAAATACACCAAAAACATAGTGATTTAGAAGTCTCCCTAATGTAAGTGAAAAATTCCTTACAATAACTGGTTTTATCAAGAAATAGATCAATTAACTAATATAATAAATGGAATTATAATGATATATGTAAAGTAATAACCCTTTATTAATTGTGAAGTCATCCCACTAATTTACTGATAAGAATATCACTTATTTAAAAAATAATGAAACCTAGAATAATTAAGATCACAATAAAATATAGGATATATATTGCATCAGATGATATGATATGCATTTTTTGTATAGATATCCAACGACAAATCTATTATCTTTATTCAATAATATCAATAAAAATATCTCCCAATAGTAACACTCACTTATCTTTGGTTTAAGTTATATTTCTATATGATCTCACAAATTTCTAGAAACACCTTAGTCAATCTCTTATTCTAATTATTCTTCTTTTTCTTCTTTTTTTATTTTTTATTCTTCTTTTTCATTTATATTTAACATTTACATTGAAATATAATGTCAATTTTATATCTATTTTTAAATTAAAATATTTTATTTATTTTTAGATATTATAGATATATATTATATTGAAAGGAAAAATTTTTGTTGAGTTTTGACATCTTTAAATCTCATTATTTTATAATATAAAAATTTTACATGATATTATTGGTTATTTTATTGTTAAATAAAATAAATAAATCTAAAAAATATAATAATTTATGTTGTTTATACTTTAGTTATTTGAAAAATTCATGGTTTTATTAAGGATTTCAGTAGTTATGTTGAAAAAATTCATTAATTATGTTTAGTAGATTTACGAACTCTATCACACATTAATATTTACTTTATAGGGTCTATTAAAAGTTTTTTACTGCATTGAGTAACTAAATAATTTGTAATTCATGTGAATACATTAATATATCTTGTAAATCCAAAATATATCATGAAACTCTATAAATGCCTCGTATAATTCATTTACTATGTCACATATCTTAAAAAATGTTAAATTAAACTCAAATACCATTCCATGTAACTCAAAAAAACGTTTCATGAAACTTTGTTATTATATCACCCATCTAAAGAAATATTTCATACAACACATTAAATGATTCATGTAAAAAAATACATTGAGTAAAAAAATAAATTACAATCATATATATATTATTTTGTTAATTTATTTACTATAGAATGTTTAACGATGTCCTACAACATAAAATTATTCTAAAATACTTTATAAATATCTTGAATGAAAATAAATATTATTCTTATATTAATGATAGTTATAGATTCCATTTTCATGAATTTTTTTAATAATAACTCAAGTCTTATTTCATATGTAAATTTTGATAGAATCATAAATTATTCTATGTAAATGAGGATATGTATAAAGAAATAACTATTTTGAAAAAATATAAAGTCTTCTACCATTATATAATATTTAAAAAATATGACTATAAACTCTTAAATCTCATATAATACAATTGCAACCTCACATTTTATTTGAAACTTTTACTTTTAAGAAATATTTTATCAACATTGAATTTATTGTTCTATATATTTGATTATTTTTTGATGTATTCTTATAATGAAATGGAATCACATATGTTCTAGGTTTTCTCCGGATATATTTACAACACATTAAATAATTAATCCTTGGAAACTTTATTCTTCTGTATAATTTAATTTATTATTTTTTTCAATCTATAGTTTCTATAATCCCTTAATAATATTAATGGATTATGTATTTATTTAGATGATAAAAAACACAGAAAAGGTATAGTCATCAATATTGATAGAATTTTTTTAAATTATTTTTTTTACTAAGATTTATATTACTATTTTATATTTGAAAACTTGATATAAACAATAAAATATTATTAAATTTATAACCCTAATAGAATATGAAGGATAATCAATACAGATTGTCCAAATATAGCATCATTGATTCACTCCCTCTTAGTGATATAGATAGTACATATACCAGGAATGTTGTTTTTAAATATTTGGAAAAACTTCACACCTATGCATAATAAGTTAAGTGTATTTGTAACAAATTATAAGGTTACATCTCTGATAATAATTTCAAACCTCAACTTAAGAAATAAACATATAACAAAATAATCCACCTTTTCAATTCCATAGAAAGGTAAAACATTTGATGTTTTAAAATAAATAAAGAACAAGTGGGGGATATTTTTATAATATCTTACCATAATGATATCACTATTCATCTCAACATGTAAATTTATTCAAGAAAAAAATATTTTTAAAAATATTTAATTTATAGTATTATATTAAACATAATAACTATTTTTATTAGAATAAAAACTTTTATTTTTTGTTTATAATATTTTGATATAAATTATACAAAAAATAAATCATATTAAATAATAACTTTATCAATTAAAAATAATATAAATTAATCAATAATGAAACTCATTACATTCAAGCATAGTAATTTTAAACACAAGTTTCTATTCATAAGGTATGTATCAAACAATTTAAGCATGTTTTAATTCATTAAAATATACCCCAACACTTCTATTATATTCTATTATATTTTACTATTATTCCCTCCAAGTTGGTTTAAATTTTTTAATCAAATACTTTTAATGATAATTATAGAAAAATTTATTTTCATAGTTTATTACTTGACCATCTATAATATTTATTCACATTTACATAACATTAAATAAGAAATCATTACAATCAAACATATAACAATACATTATTACAAAAATCTTTTAAGTTTAATTAAGTTACTACTAATTACTAACATCACTTTCCTTTCATGATAATTATTTTTCTAAGATAATTTTTAATAATTTTCCTATTCATTTAATAATGATTTATATTTATAAACCTTTTATTTTATCACACTGACAACCTATTATGGATTCTTAATTATCTATTTAACTAAGAGTAGTTATTATTATATGTAATAGACACCGAACAAAAATGGTATTAACACACATTACATTTCCCTATATAACCCATTATTTTAAAACATTTTCATGTAATAAAACTTTCTCATACCCATTTATATCATTTAATCACTCTTAGAATATAGAATTAATTATTATATATTATTTTTAATGTAATTTTTTTCATGACCCCCACCAAGGTGTTTCCTCCTAGGATGGCTATGAGAGAAGGGGAACGATGACTATAGTTTTCCTACCTCTAGTAGGCCTTGGGTTAGAGATTAACACAGAGGGTATAAAAAACTTAAAAATGGGAGGAATTACCCTCTTTGTGTACAAACAAAAGAAGGAGATAAGATAGATATACCAATAAAAACCAACTCAAAAATTTAAAATAGATCCCAAGTTTATAAATGTAATATCATATAGTACTAAAATAATTGAAAGGAAAACTACTAGTGCCAAAAAGGTAAACTCAGTAATGTCTATGAATCTCACATAGATCCTAAAAACCCATGGGATAGTAATATCTAGTAAAATCTCCAACCAACTCATCCTAACCAGAATAAAAATTTATATATATGTGGGGTGAGCATCACAAAAAACTAAGTAGGATCCTCTCTAGATCCTATCATGCAAAATATTTTGAAATCATACTAATGCCCCGCGAACAATAAGTGAAACTAACTCATCAACTGAATATGTATACTAATTTCACAACCACAACATGGATAACTTTGAAAAATTTTCTCATAGAAGGAAGATCATATTTTAAAATAACTAATCAATAAGAACACCCCACTACCACTTCCCCATGATTTTCTTCACTTCCCCAACATCACATGTCCTAAGCCATATCTTTATAAAAGTAAATAGGTATTAAGACACCTAGGAAAAGTATCATAACATGAACGTCATGCATCATATCATCCAATACCACATCTCGATATAATATCCAAGTATTTGTTGGGATCCAGCATTGCCTCACTACGGCAAAAAAGGCATTTAGCGGCGGTTTTCAAAAACCGACGCTAAATCGTGCATCGGGAAACTATTCGCGGCGGTTTTCAAAACCGTCGCAGAACGTTTCGCGGCGGTTTTTTAGCGGCGGTTTAAACCACCGCTAAATGATTCAGCGACGGTTTTTTTATTTTTTTATTTTTTTATTTTTTTTATTTTTTTTATTTTTGTTATTTTTTGTTATTTTTTGTTATTTTGTTATTTTTAATTTTATATATTTATTTATATATTTATATATTTATTTATTTATTTATTTCGTATTTATTTTATTTATTTATTTTTCTTATTTATTTATTTATTTATTTAATTTATTTATTTATTTATTTTTCGTATTTATTTATTTTATTTATTTTATTTCGTATTTATTTTATTTCGTATTTATTTTATTTATTTATTTTATTTATTTAATTTCATATTTATTTTTTATTTTTTTTATTTCGTATTTATTTTATTTATTTATTTTATTTCGTATTTATTTTATTTAATTATTTATTTAATTTATTTATTTATTTATTTATTTATTTATTTCGTATTATTTTTATTTACTTTATTTATCCATGCATGCACATGCATGCCATGCATGCAAATGCAATATAAAGAAATTCTGCGTTTGGTGAGATTTGAACCCCTAACCTCTTGTATATTTTCCAAAGACTTTACCACTCCAGCAAACTCGCCATGTGGTTAATAAACAGAATTTAATTTACTTATATATATTAATTGAAAAAACAAATAATACATAAATAATAGATATAAACTCGATAATAATAAATAATAAATAATAAATAATAAATAATAAATAATAAATAATAAATAAGGAATAATAAATAATAAATAATAAATAATAAATAATAAATAATAAATAAATATAAATAATAAAAAATAAATAAATATAAATAATAAATAATAAATAATAAATAATAAATAATAAATAATAAATAAATATAAATAAATAATAAATATAAATATAAATATAAATAATAAATAATAAATAATAAATAATAAATAATAAATAATAAATAAAGATAAATAATAAATAATAAATAATAAATAATAAATAAATATAAATAATAAATAAATATTAATAATAAATAATAAATAATAAATAAATATAAATAATAAATAATAAATAATAAATAAATATAAAAAATAAAAAATAAATAAAGATAAAAAATAAAAAATAAAAAATAAAAAATAAATAATAAATAAAGATAAATAAAAAATAAAAAATAAAAAATAAAAAATAAAAAATAAAAAATAAAAAATAAAAAATAAATATAAATAATAAATAATAAATAATAAATAATAAATAATAAATAATAAATAAAGATAAATAATAAAGAATAAAGAATAAAGAATAAAGAATAAAGAATAAATAATAAATAATAAATAATAAATAATAAATAATAAATAATAAATAATAAATAATAAATAATAAATAATAAATAATAAATAAAAAATAAAATATAAAAAATAAAAAATAAAAAATAAAAAATAAAAAATAAAAAATAAAAAATAAAAAATAATAAATAATAAATAATAAATAATAAATAAATAAATAAATAAATAATAAATAATAAATAATAAATAATAAATAATAAATAATAAATAATAAATAATAAATAATAAATAATAAATAATAAATAAGAAATAAGAAATTAATATAAATAATAAATAATAAATAAATATAAATAATAAATAATAAATAATAAATAACAAATAAAGATAATTAATAAATAATAAATAATAAATAATAAATAATAAATAATAAATAATAAATAATAAATAATAAATAATAAATAAATATAAATAATAAATAATAAATAATAAATAATAAATAATAAATAATAAATAATAAATAATAAATAATAAATAATAAATAATAAATAATAAATAATAAATAATAAATAATAAATAATAAATAATAAATAAAGATAAATAATAAATAATAAATAATAAATAAAGATAAATAATAAATAATAAATAATAAATTTTAAATAATAAATAATAAATAATAAATAATAAATAATCAATAATCAATAATCAATAATCAATAATCAAAAATGAATAATGAATAATAAATAATAAATAATAAATAATAAATAAGGAATAATAAATAATAAATAATAAATAACAAATAACAAATAATAAATAATAAATAATAAATAATAAATAATAAATAATCAATAATCAATAATCAATAATCAATAATGAATAATAAATAATAAATAATAAATAATAAATAATAAATAATAAATAATAAATAATAAATAATAAATAGTAAATAATAAATAATAAATAATAAATAATAAATAATAAATAATAAATAATAAATAATAAATAATAAATAATGAATAATAAATAATAAATAAATATAAATAATAAATAATAAATAAATATAAATAAAAAATAAAAAATAAAAAATAAATATAAATAATAAATAATAAATAAAAAATAAAAAATATTAAATATTAAATAAATATATATAATCAATAATAAATAATAAATAATAAATAAAGATAAATAATAAATAATAAATAATAAATAATATATAATAAATAATAAATAATAAATAATAAATAATAAATAATAAATAATAAATAATAAATAATCAATAATCAATAATGAATAATAAATAATGAATAATAAATAATAAATAATAAATAATAAATAATAAATAATAAATAACAAATAATGATAAATAATAAATAATAAAAAATAAATAATAAAAAATAAAAAATAAAAAATAAAAAATAAAAAATAAAAAATAAAAAATAAAAAATAAAAAATAAATAAATATAAATAAAAAATAAAAAATAAAAAATAATAAATAATAAATAAGAAATAATAAATAATAAATAGTAAATAATAAATAATAAATAAATATAAATAACAAATAATAAATAAATATAAATAATAAATAATAAATAATAAATAAATATAAATAATAAATAAATATAAATGATAAATAAATATAAATATTAAATAATAAATAATAAATAATAAATAATAAATAATACATAATAAATAATAATTAAATATAAATAATAAATAATTAATAATTAATAATTAATAAACATAAATAATTAATAAATATAAAGAATAAAGAATAAAGAATAAAGAATAAATAATAAATAATAAATAACCAGTTACAAATAATAGATAATAAATAAATTAAAGTATATTATAAATAATAAATAATAAATAATAAAGGAAACACATGACGAAGTATGAAAAGACGTGATAAGGGAAGAAAAACCATGAAAACGCATGAAAATGGATGGAGAAGCATACGAAGAATGATGCATTAGAAAGAATGAGAACGCATGAAGACTAACGACAACTCTGGAAAACTCTTTAATAATTCAACATAATCATCATAATAACCCACAAAAAACCATTGATAAAGATAACAAGTCATAGATACCCAAATAAACAGTAATAAATGGAGCTATCGTTAAAACCCGTCAAAACGGTCATAAAGAGACAAAAACATTGGACTCACATTAACGTAGATAACTTATGATCTGAGAGTCCATTTTAGATCCGCGACCTGTCAAATCAAAGATCCTGAAACGATTTTCAACATGAAAGGTGAAAAAGTCCGAATGGACAGGCGGATCGGAAGTTACAACCGTTTAAAAAAAAGCTGACGGGGGAACGAGTGCTAGAAACGAGGCATTGAAAAACATAACAAACCTGATACCCACTTAAAAGGCCATAACATATGATCTAGGAGTGCATGTGGGCGTCGCGACCAGTCAAACTGAAGCTCATGGAATGAGCTATGATCTGGCAGGTGGAGGAGGCCGAACTGACACGCGGATCGAAAGTTAGATCCGTTTGAAGACAAGTTCGACGGGACACCGGTGACAGAAACTGGGTTTTGGAGGCCTTCGGAGGGGGTTTTGGGGTCGAAAAACATGAGAAAAGCTACCTTCTATCAATTTGGTGCATATCTCTCTTCGCTGGCTTCGATTTGATATTTGGTAGAGCCCAAACGGACACCCAGAGCGAAAGTTATGGCCGTTTGAAGTTGGAGAACTTTTTTCAACTTTCTTATAACTCTAATATCTTCCGCACCTTAGACCATCTCACGATTTTAATTATATGTGCCTCTAGATCTCTTCATGAGCTCCGATTTGACTGGTCTTGGCGCTTCAACGGACGTACGGATCAAAAGTTATGGTCGTTTTAGTGATTTCAGGGTTTCTCGTGTTTTTTTATTTTTTTCATTTCATTTCGCTGTGGTTTTACTGAAACCGCAGCTATTTCGCGGCGGTTTTTAAAAAAACCGCCGCTAATCATCGAATAAAAAAAAAAAAAAATAATAATAATAATTTTTTTTTTCTGTTTAGCGGCGGTTTTTTCGCGGCGGTTTTTAAAACCGCCGCCAAATGCCGGCTCGAAATGCATTTCGCGGCGGTTTTCTCGTAGTGCCTGTATGACATGTATCATGTATCATGTTTCTTCCTCAATCCATCAGAGTCCATAAACCAAGTAAGGTAACTCAATCCATCACATCATATACACATTATACCTATAATAATCATTTAGATACTATATCTGGAGATAAATTTTTGTGAAATAACAAAACTCCATCACATCCCTTAATAATTATATGGGAAACTAAAAAATGTGAATATTGGCCCATAATAATACCCATGAGAAGAGAGTGGGGGATAGAGGGGGTTGTCATGCATATATTCTACCACCATGATGTTAGGGAAAACCCCTCTTAGATTCCACTAGATATATATCACCCTAACTAACATGGATGGGGGTAGAATATGAAGTCAAAACACATACAATATATAATATAGCTCACAACCACACTCTGGAAAAAAAATAGTCTTAGACTCAATTGATGATAATGTCTCTCGGACTCCCAAATCCCACTTCTAAGAACTCGATATCCTATAAGAACATAATCATATTAAATTTATATATTAAATTTAATTATTTTCAATGAAAAATTTAATTTACAAAAACTAATTCATTAGCCATTAATTAATAATCCAGATCATTCAATATACATTTTATTAACCCACAAAGTGAATTCCATTCCCTCTAGGCATAATCAAAATTGAGTCCATAGTTTCATAAGATTTAACATTAATATTTTTATTATAGTAATAAAAACCAAATAGATTAAAAATTATTGAACTTTCCAAAATTTTAGGTACTTTGGGAAAACATATTAAGATACCATCAATAGATTCAACCAATAACATCCATCTACCTCAAGTAGCGATGAAATAAATGTAGATAATCAAAAAATATGGTCATCTAGCCTTTCAAAAGATTTAACAGGAAAGAATATTAATTTTTAGAATCACAAAATTGATAATACCAACTTCAACCCATTCCATCATCATGGTTCTATCCCTGACACCACACGCATATCACTATGTATCTCATAGTCACATGCATCACCTGCTATCACAACCTCATGCCTCCTCACCCATATCTCATCAACTATCCCAGTCTTTTATAAAAATAACATAGAAAGGCTCAAGCCCAAATAAAATTAGAAGGAAAAAAACCTAAAATCATAGTCAACATGGAAATATAGGCCCAAAAAACAAGGTATTCAGCCTTCACATGAAAACACACTCTCACAGACCCCAAACACAATTAATATAGCCTTTATAAAAAATAAAAACTATTTATCCTAGTCATTTATCTTTATTAAACAATATGTTTTTATTCCATATTGAATTAACCGATTCATTACTCATAGGATCCAACAATAGGAAACCTAAGGCGTCCACACTAATTATCTATCAAATTGATTAAAAATTCTCTCTATCATAAGATTCCAGATTCAAATAACATAAGGAATAAAAATTCTCAATTAAATTCATTTATAATTTTCTCATCATTTAAAATAATTATATATTCACGTTCTTTATCAATTAAATTAACATATGGAATGAAATATTCAGTTAAACATACATATATGAATCAATTTGATTATTATCAAGTTACTGGAAACATAAGATTATTATACAATTCACTACATTAGATCTTTATCCTAAAACAATTATTTCTGGATTTATGCTCATTATAAATTTCATCAATTTAAACATGATAAATCATGAATAACATTATACTAATAAATTATAGTATAGAAAAAAATGCTATGTATAAAATCAAGAATCAAACTACTATCACAGTATAAAATATCGATATTTGATCGCTATCCAATTTCATTATTAATTTAGTTAAATATTTATTATGTTAATTTCAATTCCATACAATGGGTTAAACTATGGTCAATTTATGATTTCACATAAATAAATGTTAATAATGAATCACCTACTTTAAATCCACTAATGTACTTTACACAGGAATGGGTCAACATCAAAGATCTTTAATCACCTCTCCCATAAAAAATTGCATCTCTCCAAGGATGTTGTGCCACAACCACACCAAAAAAACAATAAAAATCAACTACAAAGATATAGATAAATCTCCATAACAAGTATGTCGGAAATAGTATGAAATAATATATAACTGAGAGAAACTTCTAGAAAATATAGGTAAAATGTACCTTTTATTTCTATGAATTGAAGATTAAAATTTGGGATCAATCCCAATTGAAAGGGGAATCAACAATCCTCAAAAACACCATGGGGAGAATATGGTTTGAGATAAGAAAGTATGGGAATTTGGGGTTCAAATTAACTAGGGGGATATAGAGATAGGAATGTTTTAGAAGACTGTGGTTCAACTCGTAGGACCATCCTGAAGCATTCCCTACCATAGGGAATTCTATGATGTGCCCCAAGGGACCCATCCATAACCCCCTGGTCAAACCACATGTCCATGGAATGTGGGAAGATCCTATAAAATTATATCTTGGGGATAAAGTTCATCCTTAAGAACCAAACTATATGAACCCTTTAAAAGGCAACAACACTTGAAGCACGCTACACTGCAGTAAACTGTTCCACATCACAGCCTCAAAACCACCGGGAAGGGAATACACCGTAGCCTAACTCCATGGAATAGGAATTCAGGAAAATGAATTGTCCCCAAAATACTCCTAGATATCCCCTTTACTATATCCAGGATCCATGATGCAGTAGAAACCTACACTATGCCACATTGCACCTTTACACACCACAACCATATCATTTTTGGTAGTGACCCTTCCTCCAAAATTTCTCTAATTATCATGGGACCTTCTCTAGGAACTTATAACACTAAAAAACAACAAAGTTAAGGGATACTAGGATCTAGAAACTTATATCAAATACCCCCCAAACCATTCTCATCTTCAAGAATTCAAAACCAAACCTCAAGAGATAGAAAGAAAATTAGTCTTCCAAACATCCACCCTATGAGATACCTCTCTGGGATCTCTCCATCAGAGGACCTCAACCACCATATTATAGGAATAAATGAAAAAACAAATTAAAAAAAACAGCTCATAACTACTAGAAATTAAGGCTATATACATGATTTGAAACCGTGGATATAAGACCAAAAATTGTGGCTATAATTTAAAGCCACTGTTCCATGAACCATGGTTGGTATTGGCATGGATACAGGGAAATGCCTATAACCATGGATAAATCTCTATATACACTGTTCAAACCATGGCCAAAGGCCTATAGCCATAGTTCAAACCATGGATATATCCTTATAGCCATAGTTTCAAACTGTGGTAAAACCATAATCCATAGAGGGACTATATCCATGGTTTTAAAATCTATCTACATGCATTCCAATTTCATAAACAAACATCCCACTCCCCCTACTCTCCTTGAATCCCCTACCTCCCCCCTGAACAGACCTCCCATCACACCCCTCCCCCATCACACCCCAACTCTCCCCCTAGATGGACCCCCCTTGCACCTCCTGGACACCCCTCCCCCCTAGACACCCCCCTGGACAACCCCGAGACACCCCCGGGACACCCCCTGGACACCCCCTGCACATCCCCCAGACACCCCCCAGACACTCCCCGGACACCCCTCCCCCCTAGACACCCCTAGACACTCCCACTATACACCCCCTAGAAACCCCCCACAAGACACCCCCTGGGACACCCCCTAGACACCCCTTAGACATCCATAGACACCCCTCCCCATGGAAACCCCCCTATACCCCCCCCTAGAAACCCCCACTGGACCCCTAGACACCCCCTAGTCCCCCCTAGTGTAATGCCTCGAACCTAGTTATCCATAGTCGGTTAATTATTACATAACATTGATATTATCACAAAAGATCAAGTCTCTAGAGACCAATTAGTTTAGTAGCCTTAGAAATACTAGATACATTCAAAAGTTTTACATTACATAATAAAATGAAAAACTATAACAACATAGTATCCATAGTCCACACTCATATCCCTTAGACTATCTCTACAGGTCAGTTATAATATACTTCTTCGCATCCTGGGAAAAATAAAACATAGAAAGGGGTGAGATCAAATGCTTAGTAAGGATAAAAATATAGCAGAAACTTTCAAAAATAAGAATAAACATTTAAGTCAATGTAAGACGAAAACAAAATCCATTTAAACTTGTAATTCAGCATAATATGGAAAAGATAAAATCCAATAATGCAATTTTCTTATTCACAAGGATATTCTACGAGTCAAATAATCACATGCCATATCAATAGCCACTTCCATAATGATGGAATTCATAATGCCAGACTTCATAACCACATAGTCAAGGCCTTGTGCCAAGACTACAAATAAGATTCTATCAAATCCTTATGCCAAGACACTATTTTGTCTTAAGAGAACTATCAATGCATTGAGGAGCTATAGCGGTCTCCAACTGTAACTTACTAAGTCCAATGCATTCCTCATATGAAAAGGTTTAAACATAACATAAAAATTAATATTAAAAATAGCATAAGAAATGTCAATACTTTTTCCATAAACCATGAATGGTGTAATAATAACACATCCACAGTCAAACATATCACATAACCTTAAATACAATATGGAAGTTTTGTATAATAATAAATCAACTTCAAACAAGATTAAAATCCATCAAAGGATGTTAACATAGAAGAAATCAAAACTTTTTTTAGAGATATATATATTTCTATTTTGATGTATTTCAAATGTCATATAATTTAAAATATTATTATAAGCTTTTATGGGAAGATTTGACGAAGATATAATGGTGTAAAACAGCCACACCCGCCGTATAAGTAAAAAAAGACTTTCTTACCTTAATTTTATCAAAAAGGTCATAAAGTACCTTTATTGGAAAATGACAGAAAGATTCCTTTCAAAACATATAAGGTAAAATATGGGTACAAATGAAATTAACCCATTGTCTATTAAATAATAAAAATGTTTTGAAATACATTTTTTAATGAAAACACAGATGTAGATGATAAAGATGTCCCAATAGATACTTACGTAAAAAAAACCTCAGATAATAAATAGATTTTGAAATTAATCCTTAACTTGTACTTTTTCTTAGTCAATGGTAATTTAACCTCCTGTATAATAGTTAAATCATTGTTATTAAATTATAAAATAACTATATACATAAATATGATATCATATATGATCTTCTAATATTGCTTTGTTAATGATATCGTTTCAGGTGTTAACTGATTTATTTTCCTTTATATGATTTGTTACGCAAGTAAGGTTTTTATGGATAAGATGTATATTTTTCATATTCAGAATGATATTAATTCATTAAACATTATTTTTAATCATCAAATAAAAATTATTCTTGAATGGATACGATGGAGAAATAATTTCATTGCGTTCGTGGAGACGATAATCTGTACGCACGCACAAGAAACAATATCATTATTTTGATATTAAAATAATATATAACTGGATGGTATATCATATATATAGAATCATTATCATGTTATATTTATTATTTAAATAATTTATAATCATTATTATACCCATCCAAATGATGAAGTGTTTGAATAACAAACTACACCACGACGTGGAGAGAGTAATCTGTATGTACGCATGTATGGTGAATTTGTCATTTATAGGATGGATAGAATAATGAATATGGTTTTAAAATTTTTATAATAACATAAAATTATATATAAGATACTTGAGTTATTATTTTATAATGGAAAAAACAAAGAAGGATGAAGTGGAAGAAGAAAAGAATTTGAAAGAGGTGATGAACTATTTACCTCTTCTTCGGGTTCTTCCTTCTGACTTGATCAAAAGGTGTCCTTAGTTTGGATTTATGAATAAAGGAAGGCCTCAAGGATGAACGTAGGAAGGTTTAGAGGATATTTTTGTAGGGTTTGGATGAGAAAAATGGCTTTGAAGGTGTGAATTTTAGAGAAGGGGAAGTGCCCTTTTATAAGAGGGGTGAAAGGCACCTTAGGAAAAGATTGAAATATTATTTTATAATAAAATAATTTTCAGTTTATAATGGATAAAAAATGATTTATTTCAAGGATAATGTGGGTATGAGTCAGAAACCACTAAACCAATAGGTTTTAGATAGGTTTGGGTCACTATATTAACCATATATTTTAGATTTAACTCTTAGATAAATTGTTTGACATTTATCATGTTTCTTTGTATTTTTATATCATATGGTTAATAAACTTACTAAAAACTTCCAAGCGAACCTCAAGTGGTTCATTAATAACATATATAATATTAATTAATCCCTTTGATCGATCATTATATTTTTTGGAATATAATTTTAATTAATAATATAATATTTGTTTTAAAAACTCTTTTATGTCAATTTTGACACTATTTGGTATTTTGTTTTTTTTAAATTCATAACAGCATTATTACTTAGAACAAAATTCATTTAATCAACCCTAACATTTCATATTAAATTTGAAAATTAGTTTAATTCATTAAAATTCTAAAATTAGGATTATTTGGATATTTATAATATCAATTATTTTAATCATTCATTAATAAGGTAATTACTACACCATCATTGTGTCATAAATAAATTTAATTATTTAATGTCTAAAAATTATAAATAAAATTCCATTATGTAGGAAATATTATTAGATTTATAATTAATATTTATAGTCGAATTTATCTTATGTATAACCCTGTATTAAATTTTTTTTAAGTTATTAAACTTTGATTTTAACTCTTTTAACTCTTCTTTAAATAAAATAATAATAAATATCCTAATCTAATACAACTGGACCAAAAGGATCATATTTTATTCCTAAGGTTTGTTTTGGTCTAATTAGACCTATCCAATAGAATTATGACATGTTTTAGGGTAATAATAATATCATTTTTACCCTTAATTACCCTATAATTTTAATCGTGGAAAATAAATGTAAAAAATTACTATTCACAAAAAATTATTTTCATCTTATTGAACCAAATTTTACTTATTGATATCAACCGTGTCTCTTGGATTTCTGAAATTCAACTCACAGAGGTGGTAAAATTAAGTTTTATACAAATTTGAAAATGCTCCTAGGAGGTGGGTAAAATACGGTAAAAAGTTCGATAAAATTTTATATATCTAAACTTATTATAAAATGACTCTAATGAATTAAGTTGAACATATATAGGTATTATGTATCTATTTTTAACTAAAATAAATTTAAATTAAATATTTAAATATTTAATTAAATATCGGTTTTAAACAATAACTTAGTGTTTTCACTATTAATCAAATTTTGAAAGTTCTCAAAAAAATACCAAAAATTCACCCTAAGATAATTTCAATATTATGAATCCAAAAATGAAGTCCATTTTGAAAGGAAAATTTTATAAAATTTCAAAAATTGGGTATTACTATTCATGACATCTAGTTTGATTGGTTGTGGTGTGTTTGAACTCGAACTTGCATACAACACAAGCTATTGTATTATTCAAAGGGAAACGTACTGTGTAAGCTTGGGGGGTTACATTCTCCCCTTCTTAAAAATAATTTCATCCTTGAAATTTATATAATATTACTACATGAAAAGATTTGGGTGGTTCTTCATCATAATTTCCTCGGGTCCCCATGTTTCCTCTTCTGTCTTATGATTTCTCCATAGAACTTTTACCAGATGAGTCGTTTGGTTTCTCAGCCCTTGTTCTCTGGTATCAAGAATTTTGGTAGGCTCTTCACAATGAGATAGGTGAGGTTCCTATCAAATTTCATCATAGGTGAGTACATGCGTTGGGTCAGGAATTTATCTTCTCAACAGTGATACGTGGAACACATCGAGAACATTGGAGAGACTTGGCGGCATTTCCAAATGGTAAGCTACAGTCCCAATTCATCCTAGAATTTCAAAAGGTCCGATGTACCTTGGACTCAATTTACCCTTCATACCGAATCGTATAACTTCCTTCCATGGAGATACCTTCAATAAAACTTGATATTAAACCTGAAATTCCAAATACTTCTTTTGGTTATCGGCGTAATTCTTCTACCTACTTTGTGCTTCTTTGATGTGGGTTTGGAAAACCTTCAATTTTTTCATCATTTCCTCAAAAATTTCTGGGCCTACAAGTTTTCTTTCACCAACATCATCCCAAGAAGTTGGTGTGCGACATCGCATATAACTCTTTATATAGTGCCATTTGAATACTTTAATGGAAACTATTGTTATAAGAAAAATTCAACCAGAGGTAAATATTGATCCTACATACCTTTAAAGTCAAGTGTACAAGATCTCAACATGTCTTATAAGATTTGAATAGTCCATTCCGATTGTCTATCAATTTGAGGGTGGTAGGCATTGCTCAAATGAAGTTCAGTATCCAGGGATTTCTGAAGACATTTCCTGAATCTTTATGTAAAATGGGGATCACGATCAGAAACAATCGATAGGGTACACCATGGAGTCTTACAACTTCATTAATATATTGTCTTTTAAGATTTTGAAGTGGTAAATATTCTCTTATAGTAAGAAAATGTGCTGACTTGGTAAGATGATTAATAATGACCCATATTGCATCATTCCTTGTAGGATTATTTGGTAGCCCCATGACAAAGTCCATCGTAATATTGTCCCATTTACACTCATGTATGGGAATAGGTTGTATGACTCCTCTAGGCTATTGCCTTCCAACTTTCAGTTGTTGACAAACCATATATCTTGACACAAAATCAGAAATCTCCCTCTTCATGTTGTCCCACCAAAAATGTTCCTTCAAATCTCTATACATCTTAGTGCTACCAGGGAGTATAGATAAATTGGATCTATGAGAATCATCCAACAATTACATATTTAGATCAGGTAAATTTGGAACACAAATCCTCTTCCCAAATTTCAAAATGCCATCTTCATCTATGAAGTCACACAATCTCCCATCTTTCACAGATTTAATTTTTTTTGAAACTCCTCATCATCAGTCTAAGAACTTTTTATCCTCTATAGTAAATATGGTTTGGCAACCATTTTAAAAATAATTAATGTTTCACCTTCCATGGTTATTCCCATATCCATCTTTACTATATCCATGAAAATATAATCCCTTTCAAGTATCATCTTGTTCAAAACTCCATGATCCTTTCTACTCAAATCATCTGCCACTTTATTTGCCTTCCCCGAGTGGTAGTGTATAATGCAATCATAATCCTTGAGTAGTTCAAGCCATCTCCTTTGCCTCATGTTGAGTTCATTCTATGAGAAAATATACTTCAAACTCTTGTGATCAGTATATATCTCAGATTTTTCAACATAGTGATAATGCCTCCATATCTTCAAAGATAAGATTACAATTTCTAACTCAAGATCATGATTAAGACACTTTTTCTCATGAATTTTTAGCTTCCGTGATGCATAATCAATAACTGTAGAATTCTTTATAAGGACAAAACCATGTCCTTTCATTGAATCATCACTATAAATAACAAACCCTTCATTCCCCAATGGTTGATTTAAGATAATATCATTGACTAATCATTTCTTCAGTTCTTCAAAAAGAAATTCACAGACTTTTGTCTAAACAAATTTAAACCCTTTACATGTGAGCTTTGTTAATGGGTTATCCAACCTGGAAAAATTCTAGGCGAAACGTCAATAATAACCTGATAAAATAATAAAACTGCGTACCACAGTTATACTTGTTAGTGCTGGCCATTCTTGTATTTCCTTGGTCTTTGAAGGATCAAAATAGATTCCATCCTTAGAGACAATATGGCCAGGAAAAGAAATATCCTGAAGCCAGAATTCACACTTTCTAAATTTCCCATATAGTTCATTTCTTCTAAGAGTCTTCAGAATAATGCGCAAGTGATTTTCATGATCTTTTTAGATTTTGGAGTATACTAAGATATCATCAATAAATACCACTAAAAAGTCATCAAGATATTCCATGAAAACTCTATTCATTAGATCTATGAAGATAGATGGTGCATTAGTCAACCCAAAAGGCATTATTGTAAACTCGTAATGCTCGTACCTGGTTTGAAATACTGTTTTCGGAATGTATTCCTTCTTTACACACAACCGATGACATCCAGATCGAAGGTCAATCTTTGAAAAATATTGAGCTCCCTGAAGTTGGTCGAATAAATCATCAATGCAAGGTAGGAGATACTTTTTCTTTATTTTTATATCATTGATTCCCCTGTAGTCAATTCATAACCTCATAGATCTGTCTTTTTTCTTAACAAAAATAATAGGGGCTCCCCATTGTGAAACACCAGGGTGAATAAATCCATTGTTACTAAATTCCTCTTGTTGATTCTTTAGATCCACTAATTCCACAGTGGCCATTCTATAAGGGGTCTTCAATATGGGCCTTGAACCAAGAATTAAATCAATGGAAAACTCAATTTGTCGTTCTAGAGGATGTCCAAGTAAATCTCTTAAAAACACATCAACATATTAATACACAATAGATACGTCCTCTATTTGAACATTTCTTTCCTCACCCACAGTTATTTCATTATCTTCCTCCCCAATAATTGAATTTATTTGAGCTACTGGGGGTGGATCTAGATAAGAATTAGGTGGTGAAATTTCTTCTCTAAAGATAAGGTACTCCTTATCATCATCAAGAATTTTAACCTCCTTCTTAAAATAAATTTTCACATCATGGTTTGAAATCTAATCAATAGCAATGATTATATAAAATTAAATCATGTGTATGATGATGAGATCAGAAGATAAAGAACATTTATATGCCCTAATGGGAACTAATTCACAAAACATTGTTGTAATGATACAACCCTTAGGTGTTTTGATTGATTACTCCCTTGTTAATTCAAATTGAAAATATAAAATTTTCTCAAGAAACTAGAAAGATATGAAAAAATATTATGATTCATAATCAAATAAATCATTTTATAAACTTGAGGAAACCATTAAATTTCCTACCGCTACGTCTTTCAGAGATTCAATATCAGCAGTAGTGATATCATAACCTTGGCATTGATCCATTGACCTTTTCTGAGGTAATTTTCCTTGGTGCTTAGGACATTCATTTTCATAATGTCCCCTTTCTCTATAATTTTAGCATTCAACATTGACAACCTCTTTATTCCCTTGCAATCACGATCTTGGTGGCCTTTTTCACCACACTTTTAATTAAATCCCATTCCCTTAAGGAAATTTATGAGGAGTTTCTTACCACATTTACTGTAGGATGGATATTCAACTTTTCCCTTCTTCCCCTTATTTCCATTTCCGGAGTGTTCAACAGGTCTCTTCTTCTCTTACTTTACTTTAAAGTCGTAAGAATTATATAATTCTTTTTTTAGTCTGGTAGCACATGAGATAAAATATTCGTACGATGAGAAGGATTGTGATACTAATTCCAAACAGAGAAATGTTTTTAAAACATCAAAGAAATGATCAATATTACTTCTTGGGTTACGTATATAATCTATAGAATTCCTTTCTAACCTTGTAAAGTTAGCCTCATATTTTGTGACATTCTAATCCTCCTTTTGTCTCAGACTCAAAAATTTCCTTTCCATATCCGCTCGATGGTCACGAGGAAAATATTTTTCTAAGGAAATATCTTTAAACTCCCTAAATTCCATATTTTATACTTCATCATCTTACTTTGTGTGTTGAATCATTGAACACCATTGATCTTCAACTCTCATGAGGCGATAAACTGCCATGAAAACTTTTTCCCTTTCGCTACTCCCCAAAGCATGGAATATTTTCTCTAAGGAACTTATCCATTGCTCGGATACAAATGGATTTGTAGTACCATTAAATGTTGTTGGTTTTTTCCTCAAGAAGCCGTCTAACATTGATCCTCTACATTGTGGATTAGGGTGCCTCATACGGGTAAGGTTATTATTCATAACCTGAGAGAGTTGTCCCAGTATGGTGATAAGCTGATCAGCAACTAGTTGCATCACCAGCTCAACTATAATTATCTTGAGTAGGAGGAAAATCCCTACATGGATTATGTGCATTGATATGGTTTCCATTCCATCCTCTAGGTGCCATTTCTAAACAATAGAATACACTAGATTAGTTTATGAATCACAATATATAATTAAAAACTTGTAAAATAGTTAACATAAATTAAACAGTTTTTGGATATAATCCATAATCAAAAAAATGTTTTCATTTAGGAATTATATACTCATAAACCCTTCCTAATGGTTTGTAACGAAAATGAGAATTATCCTAATCATATCCCCTAGGAGTGTCGTAACCAAGAGTGCAGTAAGGCTCGTTTTCAAGCACAAGCTCCCATTTGAGTCTTGCTCAAAGCGTTGTTTTCGAGTTTTACCCCTAGGTACATCTGTGCCAGAGCCACCTCTACCTGCTCGTATCCAGACATGGATGATAAAGAGGTCCCCAGTATATACTTATGTAAAAACAACCTCAGATAACAAAGAGATTGGGAAAGTAACCCTTAACTTGTAATTTTCCTTGTTCAATGGTATGTTAACCTCCTGTATAATAGTTAAATCATTGTTATTAAATTGTAAAAGAACTATATACATAAATATGATATTATATATGATCTTATAATTTTTCTTTATTAATGATATCGTTTCGGGTGTTAACTAATTCGTTTTTCTTTATATGCTTTGTTACGTAAGTAATGTTTGTTATGGATAGGATGTGTCTTATTCATATTAATAATTATATTAACTATTTAAAAATTATTTTTAATCATCAAATGAAAATTAGTCTTGAATGGATACGATGGGGAATGAATCTCATCACGTTCATGGAGACCGTAATCTGTAGGTATGCATGAGCGAAAATATCATTCTTTTGATATTAAAATCATATAAAATTGGATGGTATATCATATATACCGAATTATTATCATTTTATATTTATTATTTAAACCATTTATACTCATTATTATACCCATCCAATTGATGAAGTGTTTGAATAAAAAACTACACTAAGACATGTAGATGGTAATCCGTACGTACGCACGTATAGTGACTATGTCATTTATAGGATGGATAGAAAAATGAATATGGTTATAAAATTTTTATAATAACATCACAGTATATAGAAGATACTGGAGTTATCATTTTATAATGGAATCAACAAAGAAAGAGTAAGTGGAAGAAGAAAATAACTTGAAAGATGTGATGAAATATTTACCTCTTCTTTAGGTTCTTACTTTTGATTTGTTCAAAAGGGATATTAGGTTGGCTTTATGACTAAAGGAAGGCATCTAGGATGAATGGAGAAAAGTTTAGAGGATATTTAGGTATGGTTTGACTGAGCCATATGGCTTTGAAGGTAGAAATTTGAGAGAAGGGGAAGTGCCCTTTTATAAGAGGGGTGAGGGGAACCTTAAGAAAAGATTGAAATATTATTTTATTATAAACTCATTTTCGGTTTCTAATGGCTCAAAAATGATTTATTTCAAGAATAAAATGGGGATGGATCAAAACAGACTCAACCAATAGGTTTCAGATAGGTTTGGGTCACTATATTAACCTTATCTTTTAGAATTATCTCTTAGTTAAATAGTTTGACATTTACCATGTCTCTTTGTATTTTTATATTATATGGTTAATAGACTTATTATAAACTTCCAAACAAACCTCAAGTTGTTAATTAATGACATATATAATATTATTTAAGTCCGTTTGCTGAACCTTAGATTTTTTAGGAATAGAATATCAATTAATAATATAATATTTGTTTTAAAAACTATTTTATGTCAATTTTGACACTATTTGGTATTTTTTTTGTTAAATTTATAAAAACATTATTACTTCAAAAAAAATTCATTTAATCAACCCTAACATGTCATAGTAACCTAGAAAATTAGTGAAATTCGTTAAAAGTCTCAAATTAGATTTATTTGGATATTTATAATATCAATTATTTTAATCTTTCATTAATAAGGTAATTACTGCATCATCATTGTTTCATAAATAAATTTAATTATTTAATGTATAAAATTTTAAATAAAATACCATTATGTATGAAATATTTTTATCTTTATAATTAAAATTTATAGTTGAATTTTCTTATTTATAACCCTATATTAAAAATTGTTTAGTTATTAAACTTAGATTTTAACTCTTTTAACTATTCTTTAAATAAAATAATAATAAATGTCCTAATCTAATACAAGTGGACCTAAAGGATCATATTTTATTCCTAACGTTTTTTTTGGTCAAATTAAACTTATCTAATAGAATTCGTACATGTGTTAGGGTAATAATAATGTCATTTTTACCCTTAATTACCATATTTACTTTTAACTGTGGTAAATAAAAGTCAAAAGTTACTATTCAGAAAAAATTATTTTCATCTTATTTAACCACATTTTACTGACTGCTATCAACTTTGTCTCTCGAATTTTTGAAATTCAACTCACAAAAGCGGTAAAAGTATGTTTTATACGAATTTGGAAATTCTCCTAGGTGGGTAAAAGACGGTAAAAATTTCGATAAAATTTTATATATCTAAACTTATTATAAAATGACTCCAATGAATAACATTGAACATATATTGGTATTATGTATATATTTTCACCTAAAATAAAAATAAATAAAATATTTAAATATTTAATTAAAAAGTCAGTTTTAGACAACAACGCAAGGTTTTTCACTATTCCTCAAAAATTGAATGTTTTCAGAAAAATACCAAAAAATCACCCTAAGATAATTTTGATATTACGAATCCAAAAACAAAGTCCATTTTAAATGATAAAATTTATAAAGTTTTAAAAAGTGGGTATTACTATTCATAACTGCATGTTTGATTGGTTGTGGTGTGATTGAACTCGAAGTTGCGTGCAACACAAGCTATTGTATTATTCAAAGGGAAACGTACCATGGAAGCTTGGGGTCTTACACCTATACATACCCCACTGGACCCCCCTGGACCATCCTTGGACGACCCCTAGACACCCCCTAGACACCCTCTTGGACACCCCCTCTCCCTAGACACTCCCAAGACACCCCCTGGACACCCCCACTAGACAGCCCCCACAGAACACCTACCACTGGACACCCCCTGGACACCCCCTGAACACCCCCCTTAGACACCCCCTGGACACCCCCTAGACACCCCCACTAGACACCCCCCGGACACCCCCTCATCCTTAGACACCCCTGGACACCCCACTAGACCCCCCCTAGACACCCCCTAGACACCCCCTAGACACCCCCGAGACCACCCCTCCCACCTAGACACCCCTTGAAACCCACTAGACACACCCAAGACACCCCCATGAATTCATATATGTGAGAACATTAATATTAAAAAAATTCATGAAGAAAAAGGAAAAAGGAAAACTATAAATTGATAGAATGTATAAAATATGTTTTCTAAAAAAATATAGAGGTATAAGATTCAAAAGTGCATACATGGGGATCAACTATCCAACCATGATAAAGAGAAATGTGTAGAATATCAAATATTTCCCACTCATGAGTAAAATCAAAATAATCAATTCTACAAGCATGATTTATGCCATGTCAATTTTTTTAAAAACACAACAAATGGTTACTAATTTCTTTCAAAAAATGGTATAAAATAACCATTACCTCCTGAATTTTATAATCACGTCAATTCTAGTTGCAAGTCATGGAAGCAAATCAATTGCATCAACTATGTTTTTTTGCTGGTTCTCTGTATATAATTCATCCCTATCATGCATACCAATACAAGTAATCAAAATAAACAAATGATTGAAAAGGAAAAGCCACTAGGTAGCCAAAAATAGGGAAATTACTTTGACATTACTGTTTCAATCGATTAAGCATTATGGAATGAGGGAGAGAAATTTTTTGTGTGACTCCTCCACCATTTCAGAGTTAAAATTCAAGTTTTTTCTCACTATTATAACATTTCCTATCACAAATTGCAAGAAAGTAATTAAAATGGAGAAATCGTAACATTTTCACCATACGCAAGACCCGACCCACTCGATAGCGATATATTCATTTTCATATTCATGGAGATTACTATAATATATTTGATAAGAGGCCAATTAAAGAATAAAATCGTGGTTAATTAGGTGGAAAACTATCATATCTAATTGGAGGAAAATAAGATAATGTCAATAATAAAGTAATATCTCAATTAAGAAGATATTACAAATTAGAAGAGAAATAAAGATCCCTAAAAATGGATAAAGTGGAAGAGAAGTGGTTTACAAATGGAAAAGAGAAACCCCTTGAAAACCCTCTGGGACACCCCCATGGAAACCCCTTGGACACCCCATCTCCCCTAGATACCCCCACTAGACACCCCCTAGACACCCCCTTGACATCCCTCCCCCCCAGACATCCCCCTAGACACCCCTTGGAGACCCTTATACACCCCCTGGACACCCCCTTGACACCCAATGGACACCCCTCCCCCCTAGACACACCCCACTAAACACCCCCACCCCACGGATACCCCATTCATACATATATGTGTAAACATTCATATTAAGAAAATGAAAGAAGAAAAAGGAAAAAGGAAAATGATAAACTAAGAGAATGTATACAATATTTTTTCTAAACAAATATAAAGGTACAAGATTAAAAAGTTCATACCTGGGTATCAACTATCCAACCATGATACCGAGAAATGGACAAAAGATAAAATATTTCACACTCAGGAGTAAACTCAAAATCATCAATTATGCAAGCATGGTGTATGGAATGTCAATTTGATTAAAAACACAACAAAAAGTTACTAATGTCTTTTAGAAAATGGTATAAAATAACCATTAACTCCTAAATTTTATATTCACATCAATACTGGTTAAAAGTCTTGGAAGCAAATCAATTTCATCTGCTATGTTTTGTTGCTGGTTCTCTACATAGCATGCATCACCTTCCTGTATACCAATACAAGTAACCAAATCAAAAAATGATCAAAAAGGAAAAGCCACCAGGAATCCAAAAACAGGAAGTAATCCAAACTCTCTTTTGAGCTCTTTCACCGGCATATATTCACAACCCCCTGACCCCCTCCTAGACATCCCCCTATCCCTAAAACACCACAACCCCTGCCCCCTCCCTGCACTCTTGGACTCCCCTAGATATCCCCTCCCCCCTGCACCCCCACACCACCATACCACCTTCCCCCTCTGTGCCCCTTGCCACAACCCCCTTCACCTCCCCCTAGACACCCCCTCCTAAACCCCCCCCCCCGCACCCCCACACCCCGACCCTACCCCCCTTCCCCTGCACCCCCACACCCCTCGAACACTGCCCCCAACCCCCTTCACCCCCCTCATGGACATAACCCCTCCCCTGCCCCCATCCCTTCCCGCCTGGATAGACCCCCTTCTGGATATCCCCCCTGCACCCCAACTCACCCTGCACCACCATATCCCTTCCCCTCCCTATCCCTACATATTTCCACTATCCCCCTACACCCCTGGACACCCACTAGAACCCTCGAAAACCCCTTTCCCCTACACCGCACACCCCTTCCCCTTCCCCCTCCCTAACCCTACCCTCTCCCCTGAACCCCCACTCCCCCTACACACTACCCCTATCCCCCTTAACCCCCAGGAAACACCCCACACACCCCCCTCCTAGACAACCCCCTCCCCCTGCATCCCATACACACTTCCCCCCCATCCCCCTTAACCCACTCTCCTGGACACCCCTCCCCCTAGACTCCCCTCCCTTCTGGAATCCCCCTGGACAGACCCTCCCCCAGCACCCCCACACCCCTTATGTGCCCCCTACACACTTCACCCTACCCCTTCACCCCCACAACCCCCTACACATTTCCCCCTTCACCCCAACATTCCCAAAATTTACCCCTGCACATTTCCCCCTTCCCCTTTAACCCCCACTACCCCTGAACATTGCCCCTACCCCCTTCACCCTCACTACCCCAACCTTCACCCCCACTGCCCCCAATTGCACCCCCACATCCCACCCCTCCTCGAAACCCCTCCCCCTACACCCCCACACCCCCACACCCCCTATACCCTTCACCCCAATTGCCCCAACCTTCACCCACCACTGCCCCTACCTGCACACCCACTTCCCAACCCCACCTTTACCGCAATGCTCCCTACATACCCCTATATATAGTAATCATTATGAGAAAAATCCTATAGAAATTAAATCAATGAATAGAAAGGTAATACAAACGTATAAGGGAAAAATAATTTCCCTAACATAAATCAAACAGAGGCCTGAACCTAATAATAACAATAAAGTAAATAGAAGGGTAGAGAGTGGATCAGGTTACCTAGATCTGGCCACCAAACATGTTAAACACCATTATGAACTGTTAAGCTCCACCAAAACCATAAAATAAAAAGTTAGGAGGGATAAAGAACATGATGTAGAAGTCAGGTTTTGGTGGTGTAAGTATAATGAATGACAATGACTCTTTACATATGACATGAAATTTGGTCACTCGAAGAATCAATTTCTAGTTGAAGAAAAATATATCTGATGAGTATTTTCTAAAGAGAGTATTTCCATTCCAAAGGTGTTTCAACATAAAAATAAAAGGAAATATAATATGTAATGTGATAAAATGGAGTATAAATCCACACCTCATGCCGGAATATGGGCCGGAAATATCTGGTGGAAAGTGAATTTGGGATAATCTTAATAACCTAAATATAAAGCTGTCAGAAATTAGAAAATGGCCCAAAATATTAGGTGTTCTTATTGTAAATTTTTTTGACAAATCCAATATGATTTCTACATATAAAATGATTGTTTTAATAGAAATAAAACCAAAAAATAGGAAATATTTTTTCCATCATAATCTTATTATTTTAATGTTTTTTGTTTTTTGTGTGATGGATATAGTTACAAGGATACCTAATATTACACTAGGGTACAATGAGAGGTGACTCCTGATACCCATAAATTAGGATATCAGTATCCTAAAATATCTTCCAACCCATATAAAAAATGTTTTTTAGTTTTTCATGATGAAAGGGAGTTTTTTGAACAAAAATATCCTCATAAGTATAAAACATCATAAGAAGTTCCTCAATGGTCATAGAAGAAGATTAAATGGTATCCGAATTAAAATGTATCTAATGTTTCTTTGAAAGATATATACATTCCTAATTTTTTGTTTTTGTATAAAATATGTACCTCACACAAGACCTGAAATAAAAATCTTATTACAAATATCAAATATGATAAAGGTGGATTGGTTCTATTTTCCAGTGATGAATAAATCATGATAATTTGGTTTGAAAATGCAAAATTTAATGGAATATATATTTGGAAGAAAAGAGTGTGATTGAAATCATGATCTTTTAGCCTATAGTGATATACTGTGACAACAAGAGTGCGATTGAAATCATAAATAAACCCATAAAATACCGTTGAGGGCGGCGTTGATTGGAAGCGTTGGGGAGGAGGGATCCATGGTGACAGAGGTCATCGGGGAGGAGGGAATAGTGGGGAAAGAGGTATTCGGGGAGGAGGTAATCATTGTGAGAGAGGTCTTCAGGGAGGAGGGTGCCATTTTGATAGAGGTCATTGGGGAGGGGGAGAGGTCGTCAAAGAGGAGGAGAGGTCGATAGGGGGGAGGGCTGCATGGTGATAGGGTTGCAGATCGGAGGAGGAGGAGGAGCCCGATATAGATTGAAAAAAATAACATCCACAATATAAAATTGATATACCCATGGAGGTTTAATAAAACCATAGTAATAAAAAATTTATAGACACAGACCTATAAAACCATGGATATAGGTCTGTGGCTATAGCATAAATTTCTAGCAGTGATTTACTTTGTTTTCTAGGTAATAGTAAGTATTTTCCATAGAAAATACATACACAGTTTTTCAAAAACCAACCTAAGTCACATGTAATGTTAAACAAGGATTTAGAATTTGGGTGAAATTTAAGGAAGATAATTTTTTCACCAATTCCTAACTTCAAATATAGAAGGTGAGGTGCAATAATAAAAAAGGTTTTAAGGTCATCTGGTCAAAAAATAATACATGGATCATAGTCCAGAATCATTATAAGAATATAGGAAAAATGATGAAGAGGAAGCTATCATCTAAGGAAACATGCGCCTTTGTTTCGCATGAAATCAAAGAGGTCCCACAGAATAATCCTATTGATAAGGTCATTCACGAACTAAATAAAAATCACACTAAATAAAAGGAGACTACATCAAGGTAATTCATGGCCTATGTAAAGGTCATCTGAGAAAGATGATGGCTACGTAAGGGTCATCAATAATTTGCAGTATCTATGTAAAGTTAACTTTGGGATTACACCAGATGTGTCAAGGTAATTTTGATCCATGGTGAAAATTTGGAAACTATTTCATAGGGTGCTATGAAATGAAAGCAAATCCACACCATAGTTAATTACTAAGGGGTGTTTTGATTATTGTGGAATGATTATAATTTTTCTATGATAAACTGTGAGTTAAAAGAATCTATGGAGATACTCATGGTGTCTCAAATAAGAGAAGTAGAGGTAAGGATTAAAATGAAAAAAATCAATGCAATAATTTCAAGAAATATATATAAGCATAAAATACAAGTGTGAGTTTTCATAGACAAAACACCTCTGTTGGATGGGGTTTTTTAGAAAACAATGTCTTGTTTATCAAATGAAATAATTACCTTAACTAACACTGATTTAATAATTTCAATTTAATACAAACAAGAATAATTAAGAAGGAATATAAATGAAATTTAAAACGTTCTTGAATTAATGAGGTCGGTAGAGGGACCATACCTCAAAGGATCCAAGTCACACTTGATGCATGACACTTTTATCAGTGACAACTCTAAGCTGCTCCATCCATCCACTAGATATATGCACCATTGCATATACATAAGGATGCCCTAACCCCTATGTAGATGTCCGCGTGGCCTTGAACATGCACAAGAGGATCCTTATATATATGCTCACATGCATAAGCCTGTTATCACCCACACACGTATGAATTTTCCATATATATATAAAATAACACCTGGAACCTTATATGTAACCACGTTTCCATTGGAGGATATACATATAATGAGATAACATATTATATATATGCTTACCTATGCATACACAATGACTTGCCTTTGAATCCGGTGACTTGAAACCACCTTAAGGATTATCAACATGATTTTATAAAATTATGAAGGGCTCTAAAATTAACAAAACCCCCAATTATAAACTAAGATGCATCGAATAACGAAGGAAAAAACTCACCTTAAACCGTTGGAGGCGAACCAAATCAGGCCGAAACTCTTCACCTTCAGCGGCGGTTGCCGCAACACACAAGAACTGGTTCTGGGAGACTTCAACCAAATGTCAATGATCAGATGAATCATCATTAATTGAACCTAAAAATTGAAGTGGAAGGAACATGATTAGTGAGAAAGGAAATAATAGAACAGGTGATGATGAACAGTTTTTCATGTAAATTAATGAACTATAAAGCCTAATAGCATACCATAGGGGTTCCATCCAGTCTAGATAACTGATCTCATGAATTCTACAACTCCACTATTGTGACATGATGTTCCAATACCAAAATTTACCTGGGAAGAATTAAAATATACCATAAAAATAATTAGTATGGTTAGATCTATGAAAAATAGATAAGAAAAATAGCATGCACAAATTGGGTGCGTCATATATGAATCAATATGCAGTGCTATATGGATTATGTGGTTAGATAAACTGTTATAATTCTACTATAATATATGTTCTATACTAGTTTTGAAATGAATACTAATATGATATTGTATATAATGTAAATATTATTCATGTTGTATAGCGTAATTGACAATAATGTCTAAAAGTCACTAAATCTAATGTCTAGGAAAATCAATCCATTCTGACATTTATGGATGACATTTGGAATAATGAAATTTAAAACATGAGACCAGCTGTAATGTAAAGATGTTTTGATTCTAATAAAATAAGTAACCCCCCCCCCCCCGCACATCCCCCACTCCCCATTCCCCACCCCCTTATCTGACCCCCTTCATCCCCACTACCCCCAACATTCACCCCCACTGCCCCCTTCACTCTTCACCCCCAACCTTCACCCCCACTGCCCCCACCCTCCCCCCACAACCTCCCCCACCTGTACACCCCCACATGCACCCCCCACTACCCCTCCCCCACCTACACCACACTGCCCCACCTACACCCCCACTGCCCACACCTGCACCCCCACTACCCCCACATGCCCCCCTCTACCCCCAATACCCCCTACCCCCACCTCCACCCACACCACCCGCACCCCCAAATGGACCCCCACTGCCCCTCCCCAAATGCACCCCAACTGACCCCCACCAAATGCACCCAAATTCCCCCACCTGCCCCCTATCCACCATACCTCCCCACTTCCCCACTACCCCCACCCTTCACCCTAACTAATTTGAACCCCCCACACCCCCTACCCCCTCCTTGCCCCTGCCCCTAGCCCCCTTCACCACCACCCCCCTACACACTACCCCTTACCCCCACCCTTCACCCCCACTACCCCACCAACCTTCACCTCCCCTTACACCTCCCCCTTAATCCCCACTACCCCCTTCCCCCTTCACCCCCACTGCCCCCACCTGCACCCCCACTTCCCCAACCCCACTTCCCCCAACCTAAAACTCTTCATGCCTATATCAGTCTTGATTTTCTAGATTGAAACCTCATTTTAGCATGTTATTCTTATAGAATTAAATTTTATTATTAAATTATACAGGTTTATAAATTTTATAATGTAGATAATATTCCTTATTTTATTATTACTTGGCCAACATGGCTTTTTCAAATTAGTTTTCTAATATAACAAGACAATCTATTGGTGCATGATTTTCCTTCTTGATGGTGTATTCCTTATTTGTAGAAACTATTTCCAAACATGTGATAATTGGTTCTTTCATTTTATCTTTCAACAATTATTATTGTTATGGAATATATTTCATATATTATTAAAAATTTACACTACTTGGTTTCCCTTCCACACACACTTTCAACAGCCTTTAGAGTACCCTTTTTAAGCCATGATCCCCCTGCACCCCCAACACCCACCCCCTTTGCACCAGTCCCCCCCACAACCCCCCCCCCCCCCCCCCCCGCAGTAGTCCCCCCATCCAGCCCCCTACACCTTTTGAGAACAATAAATTATGTATGACTCCCTTGGGTATAGATAGCCTAATTTTTCTAAAAATGTGGATACTTTCATCTATAATGTGAAGGAAATTTCATTTTCTATTGTTGAGTTAGTGGAAATTTTCTACTAGTTCATATTTAAGGCTTAGGGAAATCATGTAAAACAGGTGAAAATGTAAGGGTCCACTACAGATGGAATGAGTGCAGCATGTTCATATGATCTATTCTTATCGTAAGACGGGGGAAATATTGGTGGAATACTCTATAATAAATTAATGTTAAATGTTATTTTCCTTCTCTTTGGTTATAACCAGTGATTTAAAACCACATTAACAATACTAGTTCTAACCCCAATTTCCTTACTCCCTTCCATTTATTAAATATCAAAATAGATTTATTTATCATAAAAACGATTCATAAAACCCATCAATATAAAAAAATTTAAGAACATACCTAAGGAATATAAAACATACTTTGTAAAAAAATTAAATGAGGTACAAACATTATTTGAAAAAAACATATAAAATATATTAAGATTATACTCATGAAAGAAAACTAATCATGTTATCATTTAATACACAAACCATTCTGATGAGTATCAATGGTTGGTTCATAGTAACTTACTCATTAATAATAAATATATAGTAAAATGATATATATTTATTTTTAATGTTTTGGTTAATATAAAACACAATTTATTCTAAATTAGAGCATAAAAAAGTGAAGATGGGTGTGTGTAATGACATGTGGTCCTATGAGTGCCTAATTATAAATTCTTAATATTTTTCATGAGATTTTCATACCTTGGGTAGACTCAAGGGAACAAAAAGAATCAAATGGAATTACAAGCTACCCCTAGAAACTCAGAATTCCAACATAATTATGTAGTCTAGACATATTTATGGGGTACTTATAAAGTATCGATATCCCTATATCCTAGATAATCTTGACTTACAAACCTAAGATCTAAAAAGTGTGGGCTTTGATTATATTTTTTTATCAACTATGACCCAATCACCCAAGCATCATTGGGCCAGGTCTTGACAACATCTTAGGCATACATCTTAATTTCCATAGGTTGGAATAAATTTCAAGGGTTAGAAGACACTAATGTGGGAGATGGTTTGTCCCATGAAATGGAAAAATAACAATGGGTATTACATACTAAAAATTCAGCATGACCCTTGGGGTAAATAGAATACCAAACCCATGTAATGTTGGGTTTCACCATAGGTACCTAATCATCCAGATATATACATAATTAGAGGGGATATATCTATATAAACATGCATATATACTTAAACCTGTTTCCAAGGGTCCATAACACACACAAGATAATCGAAGAAAAAACAAAATAAAACACCATGTATAGAAAAACTTATTCAAGCAATGCCTTATGAGGTGAAAGTGATAAAAATGTGATTGGATCATATTGGTCAAACCAAAAAAGGATGAATGGTCAAAAAAGGTGTGTTCCCAAGTGTAAACCCCTAGAACAATGTTCAAAACATTTGAGAATGATATTGTATTTGCTATCAATATTTAATGTCGAGTATTTGATTCATATGGGTTGAAGTAAAAAATATATGTTGCATTAATTTGAAAGTGATGAAATCACCATCATTTGAGTTGAGTTCAATCATGAGAAAATAGGGTCCAAGTGAGACCTAATCTAGCCTCAATCTTGTCCAAGGAAGCTCCCAGTATAGAGGAAAGCCTAGCTGCAATAAGAACCCACAAAAATCAGACTATATAAGAACCATAAGGTTCAGCCAGAATCACACCGCAATGTCGGAACTGCATATTCATGGAGGTGGGGTGGCCGCATCGGATCTGTGTCAGTTGGGAGGTGGGATGGATATGGAAGAGCGTTGAAAGGGTAAGAGGAATGTCAGCAGGGAGGTGGGGTGACCGCATCATCATAGGAGAATCATACCAAGGTGGGTGGCCACATCAGAGGGGTAAAATGATGAAATTTGTGGGTGACAGTGTCGGGCAAGGAGGGTCCTGGGGAGTAGGTAAGAAAAGGAGGGAGGTGAGGATTTTGAGTGGGAGTAGGACAAAAATGGGGTGGGGATCACAAGTACATGGGAGGAAGGTGGTTGAGATTTCAAGCATATATGAAGAATAGGGGTAAAGCCACATATATTTTATGACCCATGGTGTTACCTTTACCTATATCCATAGTTATTTAAGCCGTAGATATATAAGTGTGGCTATATCTTCAATTTCTAGTAGTATATCTTGGGGATATCCTCTTAAATGAGAGAAAGTCCACAAAAACAAACTAGAGGAAACCATCTCATAAAAATTTAAAAGGTTCAACAACCAAAACTAATGTTATAAAAAGAATAGAGTTAAAAAAATATTTGGGTACAAAGTGTATATCTATGACTCATACTCATAGGTAATCTCATTAAGACCATAGAGTTTCCATATTACATTGAACTAAGGGAAAATCATGCCCATATAATACAATCTCATAGCTATCTTGGATTTCCCCAGACTGCTCTGCGAAGGTCACATCATCATCCAAATTGATCTAACCCTATACAATGACGTGACAATAATATTGAAGGTAATGGAAAATAAATGAAACATGAAATATTTCATGTTTTCAAATCCTATTTTGGGAAGTGATATATGATACACCACAATTCTAACACGTGCTAACTCCACAAAAACCCCAAAAAAATCAATGAGAAACCTTAGTCCCACAACCAAACCTTCACTACCCACAATGTGGAGTCACTTTAAAGAATACATAATTTATAACATAAAACACTACAGGCATCCTACAATGATCATCATAGGCTTTTATATGATTCTGCACTACCATTATCTTCTCTCAAATCACCTAAAGCATCCCTATCATGCATTATACTAGCTATGACCTAATAATTTCCGACTCTCCCACCCCAATCTAGCACAATCGAGAATGAAAAGGTTGTCTATACAATACTTCAAACGATTCCATACCAATAGTGGAATGAAAACTATTATTTGAAGAAAAATTAACCAAATACATGTTCCACATCACCAAACCTCAAAAATACAGGATAGAAGAACACAAAATATCTTCAATATTCTCAGTAGTCTTCTATTTATTGTCATTATTCTACAAAAAAAATAGTTATAAGGCATAACTATGTGAAAAAATCACGTGGGAGGCCTCTATAAACCATGAAGGTAAAACAAGGATCTCAATCCAATATGATCATCCATGAGACTCTTTGGAGTCTCCCCACCTCCTCTGGATAATTCCTCAACAAAACCTCCACTGATATCAACTCACTGATCACTATATTGTGGGTTGATTTCATAAAATGATCTTGTATCACCCATATAGCATCATAGCCTCTCTAAGATTGAGGTAAAATGGTAATGATTTCCATTGAGATGTCTTCCCAGTTCCAATGATGAATATCTAACAACTTCAGAAAACCATCAGAATCATGGTTCTTGGTCTTCACCTTCTGGTAGACCATACATCAAGACACAAAGTCTGCAACTTCTTGCTTCAACCCATACCACTTAAACTTACTTCTCAATGTTTTGTGTATCTATTTCACACTTGAATGAATCACCAAAGGTGAGATATGAAACTCTTATAGAATAATCTCACATATTTCAAAAGGAATTAAAATCCTCCATTTTAATAACACCAAATAGAGATCATCCTTAGAACAACCATCATGCTTATCACTAAATAAAACTAGGTAACTCTAGTCCTCCACCTCAGAATCCCCAAACGAGGAATCCTACACCATTTTCCCAAAATACAATTATACTTTCATTTATAAAATGAAAAATCTTCCTCCAACCTTTCCCATATCGAGATGCAACACCAAGAGATCTTATTGAACTCTCCATGAATCCTCAGATTTAGACATGATATCACTATGTGATTTCTAACATAGTTTACAAGATACAACATTTCCATTTCTCAGGGTACATAAAATCTAGAAATTTTAATCCTCAAAGAATTATATAAATTGTTGATGTCAGACAATCAATTCATGCTGGTAGAAAACAAACCTCAATATCTTATGATTGGTGAAACCCAAAATATGCTCGTTAATGAGGACATGTCACAACAACCTCAAGTGAAACAAAACTACTGCTAACTCAAGATCACAGGTGGAATAGTTATGCTCATAGGGAAATAACAACTAACAACCCTAAGGAATAACTATCCTCTACTGCATTAGAAATTATCCAAACCTAAGACATGAATCATCACAAAAACGTCAAAATGAACTCCATCTCCGAGAATATAAAATACTGAAGCACTTACCTACTTTTCCTTCAGTTTCTTAAAATCATCCTTCCATGGGTTAGTCCATAAGAAGGCCCAATACTTTATGGTCAAGGATATAAGATGAGTTGAAACTTAAGATAAATAAACTAAAAACCTAATATAATAGCTTTCAAGACCAATAAAAATTCTCACTTCTATAATATTCTTTGTGGATTCCTAAGAGAAAAACACCTCTATATTTGAAGGATACACAACTAATAATTATTGGGATACCACATTCCCCATTAAAGAAACTTCATGATCCTTGGACTCACACTACGACAACTTGTTGAATGGCTACTAACTATGAAGAAATCCCAACATAGCATACATATGATGTAACGCCCCAAGATTTTATGAAAAATATTCTTTTTAATTTCATTAATGTCTTGTGTTGTACGCTACAACAAAAGAAGCTTTCACAATACGCATCCTTGACTTTCCTTCCGTTACACGCAATCGCGACCTTCCTCGATAGCGTGTGTAGTACGCAATACTGAGTTTCACGAAACAACGATATGCTATTAAAATATTATTAAAACTAGCCGTTATGAATAGTAATAACCACTTTTTGGAAATTTTGTAAATTTTATTTTTCAAAATGGAATTCATTTTTGGATTCGGAGTATCGAATTTAGCCTAAGGTGAAATTTTGGTACTTTTCGGATAACTTTCATATTCTAATGAATAGTGAAAATTACTAAATTATAATTAAAAACAACTTTTTTAATCGAAATAATTAATAGTGATAAATTATTAATTTGAGTGGTTTTAAAGTATATTTAGAATATATTTTTACAATTTAATACAATGTTGGTCATTGTTTGTAATTTCACATTTAAACCAGACATAATCAAGTGTCAATCTTTTAATAGATTTTGTTTCTTAAAAAACACGCTATTTGTTTTAACAGCGGGATTTAATTATAAAATTAATTAATGCAACTTCTATGTTATGAATTTGGTAAAATAGACTTCATTTTTGAATTCGGAATATGAAATATAGCTTAGGATGAAATTTTGGCATTTTTCTGAAAACTTTCAATTTTTGATGAATAGTGAAACCACTAAGTGGTAGGTTAAAAACGGAATTTTGCATAAAACTTAATTTTACCGCTTTTGTGAATGGAATTTCGAAAATCCGAGAGACACGGTTAATATCAAGGACTAAAATGTGGTTCAATGAGATGAAAATAATTTTTTGGTGAATAGTAACTTTTTACTTTTTTTACCACGGTTAATAGTAAATAGGGTAACTAAGGGTAAATATGATATTAATATTACCCTAACACATGTCCTAATTCTATTGGACAAGTGTAATTCGACCAAAAACAAACTTAGGAATAAAATATGACCATTTAGGCCCACTTGGATTAGATTAGGACATTTATTATTAATTTATTTAAAGAAGGGTTAAAATAGTTAAAATCAAAGTTTAATAAGTAAATCATTTTTAATATGGGGTTATACATAAGCTAAATTCGACTATAAATATTCATTAGAAAGCTAAAAAGATTTCCTACATGATGGTATTTTATTTGTAATTTTTAGACAGCATATAATATAATTTATTTATGACACAAAGATGATGCAGTAATTATCTTATTAATGAAATATTGACATAATTGATAATATAAATACCAAAATAAATGTAATTTAAGACTTTTTATGAATTCCACTAATTTTCTAGGTTACTCTGATATATTAGTGTTGATTTAATCAACTTGTTTCGAATATATAATTCTATTATGACTTTCAAAAAAATCATATATCAAATAGTGTCAAAATTGACACAAAATGGTTTTTAAATCAAATATTATATTATTAATTGTTATTTTATTCCTAAAAATCTAAGGTTCGGCCAAATGACTTAGATAAGGATATATGTATTAATAATATACAATTTGGGGTTCGTTTGGCATGTTATAGTAAGTGTATTAACCATATAGTGAAAGAAAACAAAAAGACACGGTAAAAGTTAAATTATTTAACTTAGAGTTAAATCTAATTGATAAGGTTTAAAATAAGATCCAAACATGTATAAATTTGATTGGTTGATGAGATTACAACCCTATCTCATCTAAGCTTCGAATATGAGTCATTTTTGGAGGTTTTTAAGTGGGGTTATATTTATTATAAATTAATATTTTTAAGAATTCCTAAGGTGCCCCTCTCCTCCCTTATAAAAGGACACCACCTCCCCCTCCTCCTCACACCAATTTGAGCACTCAAGATCGGCCAACCCCTGCAAAAATCCCTTCTACACTTCCCTAGCAACATCCTAGAGGTTCTGGTCTTCCTCAAAGACCAATTATAGTGCCCTAAGAGGAGGTCTCAAAGAGGCACTTCAAAGAAGAGGTAATTACCGTTACCAATTCTTTCATCTTTATTTCTTCTTCCACTTCTTCTTCTTAGGTTGTTTCATTATGAAGTAATAACATCAGTATCACTCATATACTGATATGTTATTATAAGTACGAAAAAACCCTATTTCACCATCTATCCATCCTACGGAAAAGGAAATCACCGCGCGTGCGTACGTACGGAATACCGTCTCCACGCCGTGGTGTAATCTATTTTCCACCACCACCTTACATGGATGGGTATAATGGTGTAAAGAATAACTATACATAGTTATTACAACATCATAATGATTCTGATATATTTTATAATCCACTCCAATTCAATTCAATATTTATAGAAATGATATCATCGCTCGTGCGTACGTACGGAATACCGTCTCCACGACGCGATGAGATTCATTCTCCATGTTAACCATTTAAGAATGATTATAATGTATATATAAGAAATAATAATGAAATACATGACATTATAAAGCTACTGGATTTATGTATATATATATACATATGTATGTCATCTACTTACTTCCATTTCAAGACAATAAGGAAAGAAAAACAGCGTTCATGCGTACGTACGGACTACCGTCTCCATGAACGGTGTTTTTCATTTTATTTATCTATCTATTATATATATATATATACTGAATATATATGATATATAAATCATATTTTATATTCTGGAAGTAAGTAAATCATGATATAAGTAATAATGATGTCAAGAACAACAAGTCAAAACACCTACGATAAATGAAACGATTTTACCCAAAACGCTTCTTTAACATGGAATTTACAAAAGAACGGGTAATATAATGTCATAAGTGAACCATATATGATATCATAACAATGAATATGATTCTGTAATAAGTCAATGACATTATTTAAATCATTATACAGGAGGTTCGGACACATACGAAGCAAATTGGACCTAAGGTAAGGGAAATATCACAATCTCATTTTTATCCGAGATTGTTTATTCGTAAGTATTTACTGGGGTGTATTTTATCATCCACATCCATGTTTCATCAAAATGTAATATTATTTACATCCACCTACAATTGTTTAAATCCATTTTTACCCTTCGGTGAGTTTTTAGTAATATGTATGAAAGGAATCTTTTGTCGTACGAGGTACTTTTTGACTTTTCCGACAAAAGTACGAAGAATGTTTTTTTTAACTTATACGGCACGAACGGATTTCTACTGTTTTATAAAGCCTTATTTTCATGAAGCTTCCTCTAAAAGATTTCATGACTATTTTCAATAAAATCTCTTTCTTTTAAAGTTGCATGATGTTTTGTGAAAAGAAATTGATTTTGAAGAAGAAAGGATATTTTCCTCAAGAATTCAATTCAAGTGTTTTATCAAAATTATTTTCCATCTAAGATAATAAAGAGTTCTGTTTCTATCCATATTTTTACATTGATTTGACTATGTTGTGATGGAATTATGTTTATGAATTCCTTTATCTTATATGAATGGTTTTATGATGTCATGTTGTTTAAGAATCCCATTTTTATTACATGGGTTATGAAATGATGTATGATTTATGATTTTGTGGCACACATAAGAAATGATTCATTAAGAGATGGGTGGGACCTATATCTCCCTCCAATGCATTGGGTAAAGATTTTATATCTCATGAGATAGACATGGCTGGAATGGTAGGTTATACCGGTTCAGTGAAACAGGACTGAAACGAGGATTACTCGATTCAGAAAGGGACTTTGTCCACTAAGATAGTCTTGGCAATGAGTCTTGACTAACAAGAAATGATTCTCTATGATTATGTGTGTATGCCACAATGAGTAATGTTTTAAGTTATGATTTCATTTCACTACTATGATTTATCCCATGTTATGAAATTATGCTCTCTTTTGCAGGTTAAGATTTCCAAAAATGTTATGTTCTTATGAAAATTATGTGATTGATATTTCCTTTGTTTACCCTTACTGAGCATTTGAGCTCACCCTTTTATGTTTTCTTTTCCCCAGGATATAAAGAAAGGTTTTAGGTAGAAAAAAGGGATGACCTTTATGGGAGATATTGAAGAACTTTCACCACGATTAGAAGATTACGTTCCGAGTTTCCAAAGACACTAAACTATTACGATCCTTTAGTGTGTGTTTTTGTTATGTACTAAGTATTCTGCAAATGTAATGTAATGTCCATGTACGTCAAGATACGGGTTTCTACATATGATCTGCATGTTCCTCCTCATACATGAAGTAAAAAATGATTTCATCAATTAATACCACCATAAAATTATATAGAAACTCTCTAAAAATTGTGTTTATTAAACCTAATAAGATGGATATAGTTTTTTCCACACCGAATTTCATCACACTTAAATCATAATTCCCATAGTGATAATGAAAATAAGTCTTTGAAATGTCCTCATCCTTCACCCACATATAATTATATATTGAATAGATATTGATTTTTTAGAACTAACTTTCCCCTTAATATAATTGATTAAATCATAAATCTATGGACGTGGATAGTGGTACTTCACTATCACCCGATTCAAGAAATAATAATTGAAACAATGTTTCGAACTTACATCATCTTTCTTCACGAATAAGACTAGTTCACCCCATGGTGACACACTTGGATGAAAAAAACATCACTACAAAAAAATTTCAAGCTACACTCATAGATCTTGCAACTTATAAGGCTCTATCCTATATGTAGTAATATCGATATCTCATCAACAGGGAAATCCACAACCTACTCAAAAAAAATATCAAGTTAATATTCTAAAATATTAGGAAACATTGATAGATAAACCTATGTTGACTCAAAAGTGTCTTACACATCAAGGAATATAAGGAAAGAACATGCCTTGGAACTATTCACAGATCTCTCCCACCATTGAACACTACTGGATATCCATCAGCATCCTAGAACACAACCTACCTCATAAAGTAATCCATAATAGCCGGAACCAAATATAACCATTCCTTTACAATGATAATTCCTTATGAATTTATTATTAAATATTATAATTCTACCAAAGATCATTTCTTACCATGAACTAGCTCACATTTTCTACATTATTCATGAAAATATGCACGACCTCTAACTGGTGTAGTCAACACAAAGGGAACTGGAATCCTATCCACCTCATGTTCCAAAGAATGAACAAGGGAATGTTTTAAGAATTACGTAGAACCTGAATAAAAAAGAGAATTAACCAATATAGAAAAAAAATAAAAGGTTATCTTGAAATTTTTTTAGATCAATCATTGCTAGAAACTCTAGGTCCTATTGCAAACCATGACCTTTTACACAACCTCTCTAAACCTCATGAAGACTAACTCCATGGTTTTGATCTTCATTTTTAGGACAAGGATCATAGCAATGATTTCAAATACCCACCCCATCTTCCCTATGCCAATCCCAAACTAAAACATCCAATTGTTGTTCCCTCAATTATAACTATCTCAATAGAAGAACCTGAATAAAAATATCGGGAACATGATGACTGATCAGAGAGGTTGGGAACTCTCATCACTTTTGACCTCAACCTCCATAATAAAACCATTCATCCAATCCCTTATCATGGATATAAGGGCCTCCAAAACTAGATAAAATAGATGTTTTGGATTTGGTCCTCCCCCCGACTGACTGAAAAAATTTTTGTCTGAGAAATTCAGACCCCCAAACCATATCCTTGGTTCATAAGAAATCTTGAAGACTCCCCTATTTTGATGATATAGTTCAAGAAAACATCCTCTCAACAACCTCGGATTTCTCCAAAACCTCAATATATGTCAACAAAATAAATGGGGCGAACTAGTGCTAGATATATGTATACAAATCCTCCTCAAAATGCCCCACCCTATCCTCCTCATCCAGAAACAGGTCTGAAAATTATTAAAGAGGGGTCATAAAATGGATATTGAACTCATGTGAACTGTAACTCTCTTATTTAAGGGTAAAAAACACATAGAGACTACATGCCTTTGCAGTCTAAGAAAGAAAATATTCTTATAATCAGTATCTAAACTTCTTCTACCAGACCAATGACTCATCACAACCACAAATAAACAAGATCCACCACTGACTCACTACTCCCTAAAACGTCATCACATCTAATAAAACCCAATGATTTTTATAGTCATGGATTGAAAAAAGTTATTTCTACATCCTTTAAAAAGTCTTCTGTTACTATGTTAGAAAATGGGACATCATACTTCTAAAAACTCTACAATTGAAACTCTAGGAGTGTCCTCTTCCTAGTTTCATCATCATTGAACTCTACACTATTGAGATCTACTAGAACATATTTCTAAACATATTCTGTGGGAACATGATAAGAACATATACCTGGATCTATACATTAAAAATAGAAAACATTTAGACTCCTAAACCTAGAATATGTAACAAATAACAATAATTAATTCATTAATTCATTTTATTGTATTTAGGTTTAACCTATCCCATGGTATACCAATATAAAACATGGGTGAAAAGAAGATCGATTCATGATCCTTTCCAACATATCTATCACACAACCAGTATCACATCATTTATAAAACTCAATAAATTTAAAGTTCCCTATATCAAATAACATGGGACCTTTAATACCAATGTATCATATAGTATCCCATGTTTACATCACTTACAAAACCTAGTTGATATTGTTTCCCTACAATCCTATGTAGTCTCACCAAAACCTAACTCAAAATTCCATCCTATCCATAAACCGAACCTCTAATACCACTCCTTCATAACACCCTCCAACCATAGAGTACCCATACTTAGCCATAAATGATAGAAGGGAGTTGGTTACTACCAAAGTCCCACCTATATTATTCCCTTGGTTGCCAACTAGCACCAAGGGTATACAAAATATAAAAATGGGAGGAATTAACCTCTAAGATAACATATGTAAGAATGTGATAAGAAAGATAACCAAATAAACAACTTATAATAATGTTAAAAGAGATCCCAAGTGCATACATTTAATGTCATACAATTCAAAAAAACTAAAAGGGAAACTTCAAATACCAAAAAAGAAAACTCAGCAATGACCACGAAGCCCAAAAAACTCATAAAAAAACAAGATCTAGAAATATCAAGATCAATATAAAACATACTCTTAATGACACGATAAAAAACTTATATATTTAGGGAGTGATAATAATATTATACTAAGTAGGATCCTCCAAGAATCCTCTCATGAAAATGATTAAGAAAAGAAATAAAGCCCAGTGAAAAACAGTTGAAACTAACTCATCACCTAAATTGGTATACTAAGTTCCTAGCCTCACCATGTTTATCTCTCACCATGTATCAAATACAAGAAAGATCATATTATATAGTAATAAATCAATAATGGTACCCTGCTACCGCTATCGCTTCCTTGCTGGTCTGCTTATCTTCCCCAATGTCGCCCGTCCTGATCCATCTATCTCAAAAAGTATGCTAGATTAAATACACATGGTATAAGTAGGACAAAATGAACCTCATACATCACAACATCAAAAAATCCAATTCCACATATTTATATAGTAACTAAGTAGTTAATGGGTGCCACCACAACCCAGAGGAAATGTATCATACATTGGGTATTATACCTCAAGCCACTATAGCCCATACATCAAGTAAGGCACCTCATGCCATCATAGCCAATACATACAATAATTATAATAATACTTTCGATAATATATCTAGATATACATGTATGTGAAATAATAATAATACATCAAAACCCTCTACACACATATATGTGAATCTAAATTCCAGGAATACCATCACATAATAAAACCAAGAGAAGATAGAAGAGCCTGAGGAGGTATTCATCCATCTATCCCCCATCATAATGTTAGAGAAAACACCCTCTTATAATACACTTGGTATAAATCACCATAACTGAAAAAGGTGGGGGTTGTTTATGAAATCAAAAAACATACACGATATAATATATCTTGAAACCACACTATGTGAATAAAAATTTCATAAACTCAACTACAAATAACATCTCTCAAACCCTCAACTACTATTTCTAATAAATAAATATCCTACATGGAAAAAATAATTTTAATGAGGTATATTAAATTAAATTAATTTCATTGAACAATTAAACTTATGTTAATAAATTAATTATCTATTAATTAACTATCAACATTATTCTAGATACATTATATTAACTAAAAAGTGTATTCAATTCCATTTGGGCGTAATTCAAACCAAGTCCATGGTTTAACAATATTTAACAACAAAATTTTCATTCCATTAAGAAACAAACCCATGAGTTAAACATGTAAAGACACAAACTTCTCATACCTAAATATTATATCTTAATTGACCAATATTTATTACATATCACAATGATTCAGAGCAGAATAATTTAGGTCCAGTGTCTTTGGAAACATGGATACATAAATAACTGGTTCATAACTATACTATATTATCTCCCTCTAAGTTCTTCATAACTACAACCCTTTTAAGACATGTCATATATAATGTCCTTCTTCCCAACCTAAGGAAGGGAAACAAAATATAGGATGAGATTAGGTGATTAGTAAGGATAAACAAGAGAAATATCAACATAACCTGATCATAAGGGTATGATAACATGATAATAATAATTGAAAAACCATAACCTATATATAATAGACCATAAACTTTAGTCATATAATAAATCTTGGTAATTAATAATACATAAATAATAATGGAATCAAAGAACATAGTCTATGAGAGAAAAACATTGGCATAAAACATAGACTTCTGTAAAACACATAATCACAAGAAAAAATATGTCAAGTACACCCTTTAATACATTTATAATATTTTAGGCATGGTGTAACCACCAGTGTACCTACTTTGGGCTTTAAATAAACTCCCATATACCATCTTTTCAAGCTTGAGATAACTAGACCTATGCCCTCAAGATCATAGAACATAAATGACTACCCAATGAATTGGAATGAGATATATGTACCACATATATTTGGTTATAGCATAACCACCGTCCTTAGTTACAATATAACCACCTTCACATAATGATAACCATACATAAGTGTGCCATAAGATTATAAATCATTCATCATATCAAAACCAATGAAATGAAATGGGATTCGTAGTATATTTATCATATTACAACCCATGAAAAGAAATGGGATTCACAAATCATTCATCAAACTGGAACCCATCAAAAGAAATGGGATTCATAAAACATTTCATCAAATCATAACTTGTGGAAAATAAATGGGTTAAACAAACATGTCCTTCATTAAATAAATAAAATAGTTAGAGAATGAATAATAATTTTATCCTTGGATCATATCACAATAAATATTATGTAACATAAAATTATTCCTTCTTAGATTGAAAATTATTTTAAAATTTGACTTGGAACATTTCTTGATGAAAACAACCTTACCACTATGAAAAACAAATTTTCAAACAATTTTTTTCCAAAATACTTTTCCTTAAAAATAATCTTGGAAACATATAATGAAATATTTAAAAATAATTTAAAACATTTATTGAGTAGAATATTCTTTCCAATTTGAAAAAAAATTAAACATAAAACATTCTAAAAATAATTTTCTTTTAAAATAACATTTAAACTCGTAAAAGAATATATAAAAACCATTTAAAACATTTCGTGAGGAAAATATCCTTTCCACTTTAAAAATTGTTTTTAAAGATATAAAACATTTTCAAAATCCTTTTCTTTGAAAATAAACTTTTAAACTTATTGAGGAATCATTAAAATCAGTTAATACATTTTTTTGAGGAAAATAAAATTTCCAAATTGATTTTTTTAAAACATAAAACATTATAAAAATATTTTTCTTTAAAAATTACTTTGGAAACTTCTAAATTAATCTTGAAAAATAATTTAAAACTTTTCTTAAGGAAAATATCTTTTCCACATTCTATGAAACTTATAAAAAAATTAAACATTTTCAAAATTATTTTTTATTGAAAATAAAAATAGAAAATTTTAAGGGAATATTTAAAAAAATGAGTTATTCATGATGGATTAAAATAATATTCATTCCATAAACTTTAAAACAAATATTCCTTTTACAATTTCATTAAAATCCAAATGGGAGTTGTTTGGAAAATGATATAAATATTACTTTAAAAAAACATTGTATAATGTAAAAAATTGGTAAATATATATTTAATAAACAATTTTGAGGATAACCAAAAAATTGACATCATTTTTAGAAAACATAGATATGGAAGGAAAATAGTTTTTGACTAAAGAGATAAATAAAGTCAGTTTTCATAAAAAAATATATTGGTATCTTAAACACATATATAGATAAAAATGAAAGGAAACCATTTATTTTCATGAAATGACTATATTAGAAGAAAAATTAATATTTTATTGAATTATTGATCGTAATATTTCATCTTCAAAGTCATAATCAAAACAATCAGGATAAACAATGAGATTGTAACATCAAACCTTAACATCTATAGTATCTTTTTAATATTTTCACCCATGAACGAATAAAATCAAATGAAAATTTGAATATCATTAAAATAATTATATTTATGATATTAAATTTAAAATGAGTATTATATACAACTCATATAAGAATATAGGTTCATAACATAAATTATGTTACAAATTTGGAAATTTCAGAGAAATATCTCTTACATTAAGTCTTGACATCATTAATACATGTTAAAAACTCCATTATAGTAAATATTATTCTATTATACATCTATTATAGAACCATAATTATATATCATACCATATATTGTTTTCTTATTACATTTTATTACCCATTCATTAACAATTCCAAGTTAAAATCACATTTCAAGAAATAACTACTTTGTTTTATGTGTATTTTTTGGTTTTTTATTTTCATTACTCTTAAATTGATCAAGTTTCTATAATATATATAATTTTAAACATTATATAAATACAATATATATTTATTATATATTTATTTAGAGTAATCCATAAAATTTAGAGATTGAAAATGAAATACATCGTTTATGGAGACAGTAGGTCACACATATGCAAGAATGATGCTTACATTTTTTTGAAAGATAAAATAAAAGAAAGGTAAATAATATATTACCTTTATGGAATAATTTTTATTTTATATATATCACATATATTCATTAAATTTACCCAAAATACCTTCCATTCAAATCATTATTGAAAAAATAATCACATCGTTTTGGGATACGGTAATCTGCCGTACACACGAACAACATTATTGTATCCCCCACAAAATGGAAAGTTAGAAGGTATATGTGATATATTAATTAAAAATGAATAATTATGTTAAAAATATTGTATATATTAATTTAATATATCCTTTTCACCATCCAACTAAAATAGAAATGAGAAAAACACCTCACATTGGTTCACGAGGTGCACTGTTGGAAATGAAGGTTTTTCTAATGGATTTTAACCAACGGTTTGAAGAAACCATTGGTATAATGTAAAAAAATGCATCATTTCCAATAGTTTGAACATAACATTGGAAATGTGTTATAATAATTAGCATTTCCCAATAGTTTACTCAAACCGTTGGGAAATATGTAATTTTACTAACATATACCAATGATTTTAATAAACCGTTGGTATAGAGAAGATTTCACAATAGGTTTTAAAAACCTTTGGGAAAGATTTCTCCCAAATACAAAGCTCCCCACCCCCACTCCCCCCAATTTCAGACCCTAATCCAAAGCTCCTCCCAAAGGTCTCTCTTTATCCTAGGACACAAACCTCCCTCCACCTATAGATCCATCTTCAGTGGAGTATTTTTTTATACACTTAAAATTAGTAAGTGTTACCTTAGTTTTAATATTGTTCATTTATTTTTGTATGTTTTCTATTTTTATTTGAGCTAAATTAGAGTTCCTGCAGTCTATGGTATATAAAACACTTTGATTTGTTTTCTGTTTTTTGTTATTCACTTCAAAGATGGTAAAAGGGTTGTTAAGTCATTTGGTCTCCAGGTGGGTAATGGATATAAGGATGGTCCATGTGAAGGGATTGGGGATTGTTGGGGTAGTGTGTAGGTTATTTTACATTTTTTTAGTGAGGTGATATGGTAGTTTCTGTGGACTTTAGTTTAGTTGAAAAATGTATTTGAATTTTGTATTTATAGTTTTTTTCAATGAATAATGGGAAGGGTATTGATATTGATGATGAATTGGGTGTTGGTTGGGTGATGGATTAGAATTGTGATATTGGTTGGATTGAGTATAGGTAAATTATAAGGTATTATATGGGTATTTACACCCATTAACACCCCCACCCCCACCCCTCTGGACACCCCCACCCCTTCAGACAAACCCCACCCCCTGGACACCCCCCTAAACACCCCCCATTAGACAACCCACACCCCCCAAACCCCCACCCCTAGACACCCCACCCCCTGTACAACCCCCCCCCAACCCCTGGACAGTCCCCCTGGACAACCCCCATTGGACAACCCCCACCCCCTACCCCCCTTGGACACCCCACCCCCTGGACACCCGACCCCATCCCCTTGGACACCCCTCACCCCCATAGACATCCCTCCCCCACCCCTAAACACTCAACCCCCTGTACACCCCCACTCCCCTAAGACACCCCACCCCTTAGACACCCTCTACCCCCTTGGATAGACCCACCCCCTTTGAGACCCACCATGGACACCACCACACATCATGGACACCTCCACACCTCCTTAGTGCTTGGACCAATTTTTAAATTGGAACTAACAATGAAGTTGATTTTCCCTTTCCCCAATGAAATTTCCTAAGTGACCCGTAGATCCTTATAAATTGGATTTTTCATGTTTTTATAAATTGAATTTTTCATGTTTTGATAAATTGAATTTGTCATGTTTTGATAAATTTAATGACTTGTTTGGAATGAAATGGATAATGCCTGATGTGTTTCCTTTCTTAATAAATTAAATGGTTTTAAATAAAATTACCCTAAGGTGGGCTATGGTATACCCAAGGAGGGGTGTGTGATGTCTATGGGGGTCAGGGTGGGGTGACCATGTGGGGGAGGGGAGTGAGATGTCATGGGGGTGGGCTGTCCAGGTGAGGGAGGGGGGGTGTGTGAGCTATCTAGGGTGTAGGGGGGTGGGCAGTCCTGGTGGGGGAGGGGGTCTGGGCTATTCAGGTGGGGGTGGGGGTGGGGGGCTTTCTAGGTGGGGGTGGTGGTGGAAGGTGGGGGGGGGGGGTTCTAGGTGGGGGTGGTGGGGGGATTTCTAGTTGGGGGGTGGGTTGTCCAGGTGGGGGGGGGGGGATGTCCAGTTGGGGGTGGGGGTGGGGAGGCTGTCCAGGTGGGGGTGTGGGCTGTCCAAGTTGGGGGGGGAGGTTGTCGAGGGGGATGCAAGGGGTATGGCCTGTCTATAGTGGGGGGGGGGGGGATGTCCAGGGGGTACGCTATCTAGGTGGGTGGGGGAGGGGGATGTCCAGTGGGGGGGGGGGTGGGTGGGGTGGGGGGTGTTTAGGTGTGTGTGTTGGTGGGGGTGTCTAGGTGGGGGTGAGGGTGTAGGGGAGGGGGTGTGGGCTGTCTAGGTGGGGGGGGGGGTGTCCAGTTGGGGGTGGGGGACTATCCAGTTGGGGGTAGGGGGGCTATCCAGGTGGGGGGGGGGGGTGTCAAGGTGGGGGTGGGGGGCTATCCAGTTCGGGGGTGGGGGCTGTCTAGGTGGGGGAGGGGGTATGGGATGTCTAAGGCGGGGGGGGGGGGGGGGGGTAGGCTATCTAGGTGGGGGTAGGGGGGGTATCTAGTGGGGATACATGGGGGTAGGGGGGCTGTAGGGGAGTGGTATGTGGGTTGTCTAAGTGTGTGTGTGGGGGGGGGGGGTTTCCAGGGGGTGGTGGGTGGGCTCTCCAAGTGGGGGAGGGGGAGGGGGGGTTGGGCTGTACAAGGAGAGGGGTGGGTTGTCCACTCTGATACTCTACAAAAAATAGGAATTATATATTACCAATGTACAGTTGATTTCACACGCAAAGACTTTTCTTGAAGTTCCATAGAAACACTCACTCTTACCCTTCCAAGAAGAAGTGATCTCTGCAAATAAATCTCATTCAGGTTCTTATCCACTATCCATATTAATCTCATTCAAATTTAACATTCGTATAACTCCATATCACCTAATGATATAACAAGTCTCATACTCCCATGAGTAGTGTCCCATAGAAACTTGGCTCATATTCCTAAACAACATACATAAGATCATATTTTCCACACACACAAAATTTTGTAAACATACACCTTGTATCACAACCTGGAATTAGATCTCAGCTAGCCACTCAAGGCATCAATAAGCCTCATACCTAGCTCAAAATTTGGAGGTGTGTTTACAATTAGGTGTTTTTTAGAACTCATGTATGATATTTATAGTGGAAGATAAAATTTGATCAACGTATGATATTTGGATGTGTGTTTAAAATTAGGTGTGTTGTGATTTATATGTATGATATTCATGGTTTACACTAAAAGTCTTTTGGGTAATCTATAACAGGATTGAAATCATGGTACAATTGGATAGATATTGTATTATATGACCCTAGTTTGGGGGTGGACACCCCCACCCCCTTGGATATCCCCATCCCCTGGACCCCCTGGACAGCCCACCCACATGGGCAGAGTATGTGACCACTCAAATAATCTACTAAAATATAAAATTTATTTGATCTAAAATTTAATAAACTCATGAATAATTCTCCTCCACAAGTGTACATGATCTTGTACATTCATTTATAGTTATTCAAATATATTTTGATATATATATAGTATTTTGTTGTCTTTTATATGATGATTCTCATATAGAGTAGTGTTTCAGTTATGATTTCATATAAAGTGAACAATTCTCATTTACTTAAATATATTTTCGATGAAACTTAAATATTGTTGAATTGATTTTGACGAAATCACTTATAACAATTTCTTTACAGAATGGATAGAAGTTGGATGTATGAAACCGATCAGATCTCAAGTGATTTTCAAAACAATTTGGAGAGCTTTTTAGATTTTTCATTTCACAATGCTTCAGATAGTGGTCACATACACTGCCCCTATTGTAATTGTGTTGGAATACCTTGGTTGAGCTATAAAGAAGTCAGTTACCACATAACCAAATATGGTTTTCAAGCAAACTACTCTGTGTGGTATCACAATGGGGAAAAAATGAAATCTCAAATTGCTGATGACCCAAATGAGAGGATTGGATTGGAGAATTTTTTATATAACCAGTTTCCATTTATTTTTCATCATAAAAAAGGATTTAGACCCAATAATACTTTGATATGATCACACTTGATATGTCCAATGAAAATGATGATGTTGTCAGGGTGAAAAAATTGAATGATGCTACCATGACTCCCATATAACGACAATGCGGTAAAATGAAAAAAGTTGAATTTTTAATATGATTGTTTTATGAAAAAATTATGTATGGGATTTCAAATACTACCATCGATTAAATTCTTACCTTTTTAATGTAATTACTTCCAAATGATGCATATATTCCTTCAAACCACTTTATAGAACGAAATTTTGTTGAGGAACTTGGATTTTGAAGAAACAAAATTTATGCTTGCCCGAAAGAATGCAGTTTATTCTGGGAGGAAACTGCTGAATGAAATCATTGTATTAAATGTTTCACATCCTTCTAGAAGCCAAAATCTGATAGAACACCATCCAATGTGCCACAAAAAGTAATGTAGAACTTTACATTGATCCCCATACTCTAGAATCTTGTTATGTCTGATTAAATGTCATTAAAAATGCGATGTAATGATACCGAGAGAAAGAAGACTAATGATGAGTTGGTTCACCCATTAGATGGATTGGCATGGAAGAGATTTGATTCTCGATATCCTGATTTTACAGCTGATGTGCATAATATGAGGTTGGGGCTTTCATGTGATGGTTTTAATCTGTTTGGGAAGATTCTTACTTCCCACAACCCATGGCTGGTTTTTATATGCATTTATAACCTTCCCCCATGGTTTTGTATAAAAAAACCTTTCACTTTTATGATTATACTAATATCCATCCATTTTGATTCCAACAATGATATAGACATATACATGAAACCTTTAATAAACGAGTTGAATCTTCTTTGGGATGTGGGTGTGCGCAGATATGATGCATGTTCGAAAGACATATTTCAGATGTGTTCTATGATTATATGGATGATAAATGATTTTATCGCTTATGAAATTATTTTTGGATGAAACACGAAGGGAAAAATATCATGTCCAATGTTTATGAAGAATACATGACCTAGAAGAGTGAAACATTGTTGTAGTTTCAGTTTTATTGGACATCGTCGATTCATGCCAATGGACCATCCATATAGAAACAATCATTGAAGATTTGAAAATACCATGGAGACCGATCATCCACCTCAGTGTATGTTTAGAGCTGATGTGCTTAATGAATTTAATGTTTTTAGTTTTTCATTCGGGAAGGGTCAAATGAAATCTGAAAAGAGAAAGAATGTTTCCACTGAAACCTATTATAATTGGAAGAAGAGAAGTATATTCTTTGATTTGCCTTATTGGTCAACCAATTTATTACTTCATTTCCTAGACGTAATTCACATTGAAAAAAATCTATGTAAAATGTTGCTTTCGATTATTCTAAATCTTAAGGGAAAAACAAAAGATGATTTACTATCTCAGCGTGACTTGGTGGATTGGGGCATCAGACCAGAATTGCATCCTGTACGTATTAGTGAAAATAAATAGAAAGTTCCATGTGATTCTTATGTGATGAAACCTACAAAAAAAAGAAAATTTAGGAAGTAATAGAGACTATTAATGTTCATAATGGGTATTCAAAGAACATATCTAAATGGGTCAATAGAAGAGAGTTGAAGCTAAAATCTTTGAAGACTCATGATTATCACATCCTTCTGCAAGAGTTGATTCCAATAGAAATATGTCATCTTTTTTCCAATAATGTAATGGTGGCTGTTATTTGGTTGTTCCCTTTGTTTAGATATATTTGTGCTAAGATGTTTTCCATGTCTTTCTTGCAAAAAATGTTGAAAGATTCCCCATTAATTTTTTGTGAGTTAGAGAAAATATTTCCTCCATCATTTCTCACATGCATGCTGCATATGAATGTCCATATTCCAACTGAAATAATTCCCATATGACCAATTTATTTTTATGGGATGTATCCAACTGAAATACATATGTACACATTAATTTATTATGTATGAAACAAGAATTATCCATAAGGTACTATGGTGAATGGTTACTTGGCTAAAGAATGTATGGATTTCTACTATATGTATTTGACTGATCTTACCACAAGAATAAAAATACCAATGAGAAATGAAGAAGAATATTATGAGAAAATTAAAACCAGTTTTCCATCACATCCTCAAATAGGAGGAATTCCTAGATCATATACATTGATGACATTAATCCTTAAAGAGCGGGAGATGGCACATCACATTGTTTTGTTCAAATATGATTTTTAGATGAATACATCATGTAATTAAATTGAATATATATATTATATATATATACCTGTTAAAATATTATTATTTTTATTTATAGGGAACATAAAGCGATGATAAAGAGAAATAATCATTATTTATCTTTGATAAGGAGGGAGACTTTTCATAGAAAAGAGTTTTATACTAGTTTAAAATTAAAGGTAATAATATTACTGTTTAAAATAATTTAAAAAATAGTTAATTGAGTTTAATATTCATTTATATTTCAGGTATTGTGTTTGCTTACAGACTCTGTCTTTAAGGAAATAAGAGCTTTGGATTTTGGTCCTAATACTGTGGTTCGTGACTGTAAATCAATTGTTTTCAGTGGGTAAAGATTTATTATCACTAAAAAAGCAAAGCAAATGAGAGCACAACATGATGGTATTATGGTTACTGCCATAGTAGACAATTATGCCAGTGCATCAGATAGTAGATGACGATATGAAAATGTAGGTTATTATGGAGTTGTTGAAAAAATAATAATATTAGATTATTACTCTCATGGATGAGTGACGATGACGAAATTCTTGTGGTTTGATTCAATGATAAGGAATAGAACATTTATTGATGATTTTGGATTTCGAGTAATTGATATGACTCACACTCTTGATACCAATGAACCATATATATTATCATCAATGGAGAAACATGTTTTTTTATGTCAAAGGCCATCTTTGACCTGAATTCGGTGTCATTATTGAATTAATTAAAAGAAATATTTTTATGATAGTGATGATGGAATTGACACCATCCCTACTACCGTTGGAAATAATCCATTTATTACTTTTTATGACTCCAATTTCTCAACTGTCAGAGTTGACTGTGAACCTGATGTTCTGGTAGGGAATATATAGAATCATCCATCCATGTTCTCAATTCTTTTGGTTTAGCTCAAAATTGTTTGTTAAGGTTGGTACTATTCATATTGATTTAATATTGACTAGAAATATGATGTATCAAACTTGACCATTATTTGAATTTTCAATGTTTATTGGTTGCAATTTTATTTTAATTTCATTTTCTAATTTAGAATTGAACTGTATTGAACCCTACGAAACCAACATTTCTTACATAGTGAACATTTCAATGCTTTATTGACCATGTATAAAATTTTTATAACTATAATACATCCATTTAACATTTCACCAGATAACAAAAATGATTTTTTGTCTTCTTTTGCAAAACATATATAGAAACCAACATCATCTACCTAGGATTAAGAAATTAATTTCCCTTAATTTCAATAAGTGTTTTACCCCATATGAATCTGGTATATATATTATCCTTGTTCATATGTTTATATCATCATTTAAAACTATCTTAAGGATTTAATAATTTATAATTTATAGACTGATGACACTTAGTAAATAACCATCCTACTCAAAATTAATTTTTTTTGTTACATATTATACGATTTATTGAGTTCTTATATATCCATTCAATATCACATAAAACAATGGATAGTTAAATTATCCATGAATCATTATATTCCCTCTCATATATTTTTTTTGGGTTACACTATAGTTATCCTTTTCTAATTACTTCCATATTTGTTTTCAAATGCAGGAAATGCAACCAATTGAATAGAGGCGACGAAAAAAGATGATGGACAACAATCGTCGCATGGATGAGATGGGCATTCCACCACTAGTTACTGTAGTTATTATTTTATTTAAAATATATATAGTTAAATAATATATAATATCATGAGATTAATTTTTTATTAATTTTTTTTGCAGGATCCAACTCTTAGGCGCAAATTATTTGATGAGAAGCCTAGTAGTGGTCGCAGTACTTAGGGTGTTCGTATGGGGGGGGGGGGGGTACGAGAGCTAGCCAATCTAGTCGGCATACCCGATTAGACACTACCCCTCCCACTGACATAACATCTATCCCACATTCTGATACTAGTGTGTCATTAGGGAAACACAAGATTTTTATATCTCCCATATTTTTACCACCCTTTATATGTGAGCTTCCTCACCCATCTTTACCATATCCGATGATAATTCCTGCTCTCCATCCAACATTCGTCCAACCATCTGTGTCAACTTCTTTTACTTCTACTTCCTTCTCTCCAAGATTTTATATTACATCTTATTTGACTCCTGCTCTGCCAGAGTCTGTCCCTACAGAGCATACATTGGGACCCACTCCACCTATACGGGGTGTTCCTTCAGTTTATGCGGATCCAACGACACCCATTGATCAGAATACCGCATGTATATTTATACAACCCTAACATATTTTCATACCATTATTTATTTTCATTATAACATGTATTGATAAAATATTTGTTTTTAATTCATAATAGACACATCTAATGATAAGAGGTGGGGGTGAGGGCATACAAACATGTGTGCAGTGTGGACCTCCCACACACAGTTGATGGTAGACTAAAATAAAGATAGTCAATTGATTGAAAAAACAAGGCAGCAATGTCGGGTTTTTTTGACGACACTTTCCAAATACTCCAACATCATTTCTGTCAGCCCGCTCTCATAGAGATAGTTGAAAAATGAATTAAAGGATAATTCTTGGGCAGAGATATGTGTAAAAAAATAAGTTGTATTTAATGTAATATATTATTTTTTTGTATTTATATGAATTAATATTTTGGTGTCAGCTTTGGTTTAATTTTCCCCATGGTGAGGGTCATAGACAACACGTCTAAATGATATAGGTGATATTTAGAGAGACTCTAAGAATGAGTTGTATGTTGGATGGAATGAGAGAATTGGCATAGAGTTATAGGCGGTCGCTGCCATTTATGATTGTCCGTTAGAACAGTATCTACAGATGATTACTCCTTAAACGACTACCCAGTTTAAGGTATTAATCACATTTGAGGTATTTAAATAAAATTTTTCATGTTTTTCATTAATATTTTATTTTTATTATTTAATTTTATTTAGGAATCATCAGGAACAAAAAAAAATATTTATGATAAAAAATACCTCCACATATTGGGACATACCACGATGCCAGATCATGAGAGGAAGCTGGCATGTTAGTTGTTTATATAATTTTAGTTATGAAATTAATTTATGGTAACATATTTTTAATTATAGTTTCCTACATTCAATGTCATTGTAGAGGAAAACATTGAATATTGAAGGACATGTGCCTTGAGTAAAACAGTTTTGCTCGAGTAGAAGGAAAAAGGATTGATGTGCGGATAATGAACTTACTCAGTAGCAGATTTTAAGTTTTACTTTATTGATTTCAAATTTTAATATCTATTTTGTAACTTAGTAATATATTTATATTTGTAGAAGGATTTTTTAGAGGCCCTTGATTTCCAAAAACCTAACAATTTTGGGTGAAACGATCACATACATCAGGTGTTAGGAGATGAGCACCCTGGCAGAGTACGCTACCGACATGGGAAGAGTATAGTGCTGATGAGGTATTGGCCCTCCTCAAGTACAAGTTGTAGTTCCATTGAGTTCAATAATGTTAAAGAACATGCAGAAAATGATGAAAAAGGGCCATAGAGATGGCAAAACAGTCTGCTAGGGAAAATACTTCATTTATGAAACTGATGGAAGTTTTACGACCAACACTTCCACTCGAGGACACCACAACTTGTGATGAATATATTTCATCAATGTGTTCTATATATGGTGAACATGGTGGAAGTTATAGTGGTGGTTGAGATGATGGAAATTAGAAGGGAGAGGCAGAGAAATAGGAAGGTAAAGAGGAGGCCGAGGTGAAAGAGGCGGGTGAGGAGGAGGAGGAGGGCGAGGTGGAGGCTGAGGCGGAGTACAAGGGCTAGGAGGAGGGCATTGAGGAGGGTGGGGACAATGATGGGGATGAAGATGAGGACAAGGATGAGGCTGATGATGAAGGAGATGATAGTGATGGTGATGAGGGACAGATTGGTCCATTACATTTTGGGATGATATTACTGACATTTGATGTTTGATGATTTGTTATGCCTGAATGTATGTGTGATTAGGTAGGTCAAATTATTTTTATTTATTTATATATAAATAATAAAACTAGACATGATGATTTTTTGTGACTAATGCACCCCTCCCCAGGACACCCCCTACCCCCTTGGACAACCCCCAACCCCTTGGAATCCCCCATCACCCCGGATAACCCCCCACCCCACACCCCACCCCTTGGACACCACCCCACCACCTGGACACCCCCATCCCCATTGGACAACCCCCTCCCCACACCCCCACCGCCCATGGACACCACACCACCCCATGGAAACCCCCACCCCCAAGACACCCTGACCCCCTGGACACCCCCACCCCCATGGACATCCCCCCTTGGACAGCCCCCACCCCTTGGACACCCCTAACCCCTTGGAAAGCCCCCCAACCCACTGGACACCCCCATCCCCCCGGACAGCCCCCCTTCCAACACCCCCACCCCCTGGACACCTGCCCACCCCCGGGACACCCCCACCCCTGGACACACCCAACCCTATGGCCAACCCCCACCCCCTGGACAACCCTTACCCCTAGACACCCCCACCCACTGGACACCCCTACCCCCTTAGAAAACCACACACCGCCGTGGACAGCCCACTCACACCACCTAGAAACTTCCACCCCCTGGACACCCACGAACCTCCATAGATAGCCCCCACCCATGTAAACCACCCACCCCCTGGACACCCCCACCCCCAGACACCCCCAACCCTTGGACAACACCCCTCCCCCACCCACCCCGGACACCCCCAACCCCCTTGGACAACACCCCAACCCCCTGGACAACCCCTCTATCTGCCCTAGGTTCCAAACCACCCCATGGACACCCCCACCACCCCCAAGACACCCCACCCCCATAGACAGCCCCCACCCATTGGACACCCACACCCCCGTACCCCCTACCCCCTTTGACACCCCCCCAAAACCCCCTGGACAACCCCTTCATCCCCCCTAGGCACCTCCCCACCCATGGACACCCCCACCCTCATAGACAACCCCCCCATGGAAAACCCCCCGAACACCCCCTACCCCCCTTGGATAACCCCCAACCCCATGGACAACCCCCACCCCCTGGACACCACCCCACCCCCTAGAACCCCCCTAGACACCCCACCCACTAACACCCCTTACACCCCACCCCCTTGGACAACCCCCACCCCCTGGACAACCTCCACCCCCGGACACCTCCAACCCCTTGGACATATGCCCCCCCGGATAGCCCCCACCCCCTGTACACCACCCCATGCCCTAGACACCCCAACCCCCATAGACGGCCCCTCCACCACCCTGGAGTACCCCCCTGGACACCCCCATCCCCCCGGACATCCCCCCCACCACCCTAGATAGCCCCCACCCCCTCGACACCGCCATACCCCCTAAACACCCTCCCACCACCCTAGACACCCCTACCCCCTTAGACAACCCCCAACCCATGGATATCCCCCCACCCCCATGGAAAACCCCCACCCCTGGAAAAACCCCCACCCCTGGACACCCCTACACCCTTGTACAACCCCAACCCCCTACACAGCCCCCACCTCAATGTCACCTTACACCTTACTAAAACATGGCATACCACATTATCCAAAAATTCAAATCTCATCTGAATTCACCCATTCCTATGAAAAAAAATTCTATATTCAAAACCTGAAATATGATTTTATTATATAGGGGTTATCACATTCTGAATTCTGATTTCAATTATGTGTGTGTTATAGAGAATTCATTATTGTATGTATTCAAATCAGAATTATGTATTGCATAGGGTAATTGACTTATGAATTATTAATTGAATTTTGTATTTTTTAATTGATAATTAACTTATGAATTATTAAATCTGTATGTGTGTAATTAAATTTAGAATTGGAGGTATTGAGAATTATGTGTTGTATGAATTCTATATAAATTCATACATAATTATAAATGTATTATGCTGGTATTAAGAATTCGGTATGAATTATGCAGAGGGGGAGGTATACTTGGCGGTGGTGGAACTGCTGCAACTGTATAGGGGGGAGGTGGCTTGCTTCAGGTGTATAAAGCCTTTTCCAACAGTTGTAAACTATTGGAATATGTGTCTAAACAGAACATATACCAACAGTTTATCTAAACAATTTGAAAAGGTATACCATTTTACTTAACTTTTAATAATAGTTTTTGGGGAACCGTTGCTAAAATTATATACCATTGGTTTGAAAACTGTTGGTATAGACATGATGTTGGGTATTTAAAATAGTTATAAACCATTAGTAAATATTTATACCAACTATATCATGTAACCATTGGTATATAATTCATTTTCCTTCCATATCCCTATGGTTATCACAGAACCATTGGGATATATATATACCCAAGGATACACATTAAATGGTTTGGAAAACCGTTGTTATAGTTTATACCAATGGTTTTCCAGCCTTTACCAATGTTTTCAAACCATTTTCAATGTGTAAGTTTCCAGTAGTGGTGGTATTCCGCCGTATACACGACGAACCTTATAGTTTTCTAACATGTTGAAAGGTATGGTGGTAGATGTGATATTATAATTAAATAAGTATAATAATATCATAAATTATATATATATATATATATTCATAATTATATACATCTATGGGACATGATGATAGAAGATGAATTACATTGGGTTGTGAGGTGATAGTCCCCCGTACACAAGACTGAAAATGTTGTTTCCCATTTGATAGAAGATGATATGTTTATAAGTTAAAGAATTAACAAAATAAAATATAATTGTATAGTATATACTATTGATATTATTTCAACATATTTTAGTAAGATTTAAAGGAGGTTTAAGAAGATATAAAACAAAACATAGTTTTAATAATTATACCACTTCTTTGGAGAGCCTTTTTATGTTTACACCTATATCCTTCATAAGATACATTATTAATCAAAATAATTACTCTATTAAGTGTATATATAAGTAGGGAATATAATTTTTTAGGTAATGGATGAACTAAATAGATAATAATGTGTAAAGTGGAGAGGATAGGGGGTGGCCTTTTATAAATAGTGGAGAGGAAACACATAGAATTTTTTTAAAAAATAAAGTGTTCCAATATTTTTCACTTTCAAAAAGACAAAGAAATGGGTAATTATAAAACATTATAGAATAAATAGGTCAAAGTTTCTATAAAATTGGTGTTTATGAGTTTTAGGTCATTTTACCCCTTATCTTTTTAGTATAACCCCCAAAAATATCATTTTTGTCCTTAACCACGGTAATTAATTTCTTGTCATCATAACTATTATATATTATAAAAAAAAATTAATTTAGACTCATTATATAATATAAATTATACCTATTCAAAACATGTAGTAAAATTTTCTAAATTCCATTCACATAAGTGGAAATGTTTCAATTTAAAATTAAACTCACACATGCAATGAAGAAGTTGTTTTCCAAATAGAAAATCATCAAAAATTTAAAACATTTTTATATCATAATTCAATAATAAATAGATTAAAATGACCTAAATTGTATTAATAAATTTATAATTGACCTAATATTAATTTTAAAACAATATTAAAAAATTATGTTTTTAAAATCTTTAAAATAAACGAAAATTCATAATAAAAACCTGTATTTTCACTATTAATCAAAAAAATTATCTTCAAAAAGAATTCTAAAAAATGTTATATAAGAAATATTTTACATGATTATTTATAAATTTAATTTTTTTATGTATATTTTATTAATGTGTAAAAAAAAAAATTTAATAAATATATTTGAGAAAATCCTGATAAAAATTCATTTAGAAAACAATAATTTTTAATTAAAAAATTGGATTTATTCTTATCTCATACCAATAATATAAATAAAATTAATGATAAAAAAATTTATTGAATATAAAAAATATATATTTCATTATAATTATTCACTAAAAGTGATGTATTTAATTTATTAAAATAAATCATGTTTGTGAACATAAAAAGAGTTTTTTATAAAATGATTTACATTTTTTTCACATGTTTTTTATTATTATTTTATATTTAATTGGTGACCAAGTAATTAATTTTATATATTGGTGTAAACCATATATTTTTATATTTTTTAAACCTATTCATACCTTTCATTCTAATGGATATGAAATAACCATAATATTAAATAATAACATTTTAATAGTATGTCAGGTTTTGTTTAATCTCAGGGTTGTGTGTAATGAAAGATAATCTCAGTGTTATTTGTAATTAAATATAAACTCAGAGTTGAATGTAATTAAATATAAAATAAAGGTTTTATGTTATGAAATCTAAGATTAGTGTTTTGTGTGATTCAATGTATTGAAAAAAATAAAATTAATTTAGAAAAAAATATTTCAAAAAATATAAAGGTGTTACATTATACCCCCTTCGCCCTCAAAATTTATCACTTTGGAACAAAAAACTAAGGGTACTTATACATAATTGAATCCTCAATATACCACATGGATTCCACAAGAAGGTGGGTTTTCCAGAAAAACTTTGGCCAGGTGAGTGGTCTTTTGTCGTAGAACTTTCTATATATGATAAAAAACCTTCATTAGTTATTCCTCATAAGAAAGATCATTCTCTAGTGGTACAACATATGAGTTTAGTATATGTGATTGATAATTTATGTAATTTCTTATCATATATACATGGGATACTTCATGATCCTAAGAATGGTTCAGTGGATGTGGTAAATGATAAGATATCATCCCAATATGATCATGAATTTCAAAGGGATATATACACGTAGGGATTATTTTTACCTTATTTATCACATGTAGAAATTAATAGAAACACGTTATCACCAACTTTAAATTCTATATAGTATCAATGATTTTTAAAATAACATTTTTATCGACATTGTACTTCTCTTATGTATTAATGATTGACTATAATCTTATCTTCCATTTAATTAGTAATCATGGGTCCCAATAGCTTTCTTTCAATAAATTGTTTCCATTAAAATAGAGTTCTATAATTATTTCCATATAGGTCTTCAAAAGGAAACAACTAAATGGTCAAGTAAAAGATATTTTTGAAAATTCAACTAGAGTAATGTGTTGATACCAACCACCTATGAAATATATAATATAATATCATAGAACATCCTCTAGGGTTTAAATTGTTCTCTCAAACTAATCATCTTTTTGGGGATGATAAGAAGTGATGAAGTATAACTCTGTATCCAAGTACTATTGAATAATTCTCCATAACTCCAAGGTAAACCTAATATCATAATTAGATACAATATAATGTTGTATTCCATGCAACCATAACACTTATATAATGTATAACCTAGAATAATTATCCAAATAGAAATATTCTATAATAGAGATGAAGTGTGCTGAATTTATAATGATTTCAACTAAAACACATGTATAATTATTTTCTTTAGATATTTTAGGGAGTATGATTATATAAACCTTTATGATGTATTCCCATTTCCATTCTGGTTTTTATAATTTTTGTAACATCCTTTTAGACCTTTGTATCTCAGCCTCAACATGATGACATACTAATAATTGAGATGCATAATCAGAAATACCTATCTTTATGTTGTCCCACCAGAAATTAAATTTAATGTTGTCTAATGGTAGGTGTTATACCCTTGTCACCCTTTAGTTGTGGGTTAAATACATGATGCCTTACTACATGTAATAGGTTGTAGCCCAACTCATGGGTTATCATTTTTCCAAAATTGTATTAAAAAATACATTCCAAAATTGTAATAAATAATAATTACAGTAACATAAATTATAATATAACCCTTAAGGATACCAATAACATTAATCATATTCCCACAAAATGTAATTTCATTGAACATCAAATAAATTTTTCCCAAAAAACATATACAAAACCAAATGGTTTTATTTCCATTAATATCTTCGAAAATATCCTTAATCAGGATAAACACCCATCAAATAATGCCTAAAAATATTTTTCTATTACTATTAACATGTTATCAAGATGAAAATCATAAACCCATGTTGATATCCATAACTCTTATATTAATCTTACCCGAAGGCATATATTTTTCTTAAATTGACACAATCATTAGATGCTTCATGAATCTTACAACACAAATGAAATTGGTAAAAATACATCGACAAAATAATCCTTGGATATCAATATATAAATAATTCAATACTTCCAATTAAATTATTTATGTGGAATATGTCCTTCCTTGGTCTTTATGTTAACTCTTTTACCAAGGAATTAACTTGGATAATTCCCATGTTCCCCACATGTAATACATTGAACTCATTAACAATTTTTCACTCCATTACCTTATTTTACAAAATTAATCATGTTCCAATTTATTTCAAATATTATTCTAGGTGATTATTCCTATATTATTGACATGTAGAAACCTGAATATTCATTCCTTTATATTAAATAGAACATAAAATTTCATAAAAGTTCATATTCCTCTTTTTTTTTATGATTTAGTAATATCACCAAAGTATATTTTTTTAATCATATATTATGATAGATGATTAGATATAATCAAAATATACATCTCTCCAATAATTATCCAATTTACATGCTCATAGTCAATGGAGGGAACTAGAATAATATGTAATATTTGTTAACTTTGAGCATGTAAATTGGATAATATTGTAGAGAAATATATTTTGATTATATCTAATCGTCCATCATAATATATGATTAAAAAAATAAACTTTGGTTAGAACACTAAAGCATAAAATAAGAGGAATATGGACTTTTATGAAATTTTAGGTCCAGTGCCTTTGGAATAGTGTGAGCAACACTAATCATATTTTAAAACCACTTAATCATGAAAAATAACTTATAGGATATCTTAATCATGATATTATTTTTCTTTATATGAATCCTTATACTTAACCTTGGTCATTCATGATCATTATTCTAATTCTTCATGATTATTCATGAATAGTATTTGAATTTACAAAGAATATACATAGGAGAGTAAAACTAGGTGTGTATAAAGGCCTATTGTTGTTTAGTAGGTGATGATTGAGTCCATATCAATACAAACTTTTAAAATTTATTACCCCTAAGTACCTTTATGTCTGTACCACACAAAAATATAGTATCCATATGGAGATTTATTTGCTTGGAAATCCCTCATTCTGTCCTTTACCAAAATTCTAGGACAGTTTCTTATACTTTGACTCATCCTTAGAATTATATTTAGAAATATCCATAGAAATATCCCTAAGGATCTCACTAAAATTTTCTCATCCTAGTCTCCAATGGTTAACTAAAACTTACCCTCATACCTATAATAATGTCTCAAAATTATCATAAATAAATATTATATTTTAATAAAAAAAATATTCCTTACATATCATAACGATCCACACCTAGATTGTTCAGGTCCAGTGCCTTTGGAAACATGGATACATACACAATAGGTTAATAAGTGAACTACATCATCTCCCAATATGTTCTTCATAACTATTACCCTTATTTAAAATATCAAATATAATACTTTTCTTCATAACCTGTGGAATGGAAACATAATAAAGTGTGATATCATGTTCTCATTAAGGGTAAACAAGTGAGATATTAACATTACTTGAGTATAAGGGTTTGCAAACAAGAGAATAACATTTTATTAACCACACCCTACATATAATAGATGATAAACATGAGTAATTTAATAAATCATGGGAGTTTATAAGTCATTAATAACAAAGTAATCAAATAATAGGGTCCATGATGACATAAAATTAGCATAATACATAGTGTTATGGAAGGAATATAAGTATAGAAAAAATTATTTCAAGCATACCCATTAGGAAATTCATAAAATTTTAGTTTTGGGATAGGAAATCATGAACCTTCTTTTGATTGGGATAACCTCCCTTATACCCTCTATTAAAATTTTAAATAACCTCTTGTGTACACTCTTAACTTATAGAATATAAATCATTACCTAATGAAATGGAGGTAGATATAGGTCCCACACAACAATGGTTATAACATAATCACCATATTTGGTTATAGAATAACCACTATAACATTATGAAAAGCATATATAGCTATACCCCAAGATCATAAAAAAATCTTTATATCAGAACCCATGAAATTAAATGGGGTTCATAACATGTTTTCTATATTAGAACCCATGAAAAAATTGGTAATCATAAATTATTCAACATATCAGATCCCATGAAAAGAAACGTCATTCATAAAATGTTTCATCATAGCATAAATAATGGAAAATATATTTATTTAAAAATAATATCCTCATCCTAATCATAAACCATCCAAAGAAAGAATAAGAATGATATCCTCGTATCATATCTTCAGTAAATCATATGTGACATCAAAACATTTCCTCTTAGATGGAAAATTATTTTTAAAGATATCATTTAATATTTCATGTTGAAAATATCCATTCAACTTTGAATTTTTTTTTAAAACATAATTTTTATAAAATCTGTTTTATTTAAAAATTACCTTGGAATAATATAAAGAAGCTTTGAAATCATTTAAAACTTATCTAGAGTAAAATATCATTTCCTCTTAAAAACTCACTTTTTAAAACATAAAATGCTTTCAGAATTCTTTTCTTTTAAAATAACCTTGTAACTTATAAAGGAATCTTTAAAAATTATTTAAAACATTTTTTCTATAAAATATCCTTTCCAATTAAAAAAACACTTTTCAAAAAATCAATCATTTTCATAAAATTTTCCTTCAAAAATAACCTTGGAATATTATAATGGAAACTTTAAAAACAATTTAAAAAACTTCTTGAGAAAAATATCCTTTCCACTATAAAAAACATTTTTTAAAACATCAAACATTTTTGTAATACTTTTCTTTGAAAATAACCTTGGAAACTTATAAAGGAAGTTTTAAAATAATATAATTTTTTTTTGATGAAAATATCCTTTCCACTTGAAAAACACTTTTTAAAACAATTTTTTTTAAAAATCAATTTCTCTTAAAATATCATAATATAATTATAAATGAATCTTTAAAAAATGAGTTGTTTATGATGGTATAAAATACCATTCATGTCGTAAACTTTAAAACAAATATTCTTTTCACATTTTCAGTAAAATCCAAATGGGACTTATTTGGAAAATCGAATGAAGATTTATTTCAAAACAATTTTTAAAAAGTTAAACATGGGTAAAAATCTCATCAAAAAATACTTGGTAAAATGTTTATTTTTAAAAAAAATAGAAAACATGTATATAGAAGAAAAGGGTTTTTAACCGAAGAGAGAGATAAATTCAGTTTTCCTTATAAAATTTATTTTGGACTCTTGAGTACAAAAAGAGAGGAAAATGAAAGGAATATATGTATTTTAATAAAATAATAAGAGTATAGAAAAATTCATGAATTTCTTGAGAAATATATCATGATATTTAATCATCGAAAGTATAATCATAAACAATCCTGATAAACAATGAGAGTGTAACATCAAACCAATATAACTTTGGAATATTTTTATTCATTGGTCCTATTAAAGAGTTACATAAAATGAAACTTTTAATATCATAAAAATACATATATTAGTTATATAAAATTTTTATGTTGTAGTATATAAACGTCATAGAAGAATATAGGTGCATAACATAATTTATGTCCTGAAGAAGGAAATTTGAGATAAGAAATCTCATAGATTAAGTATAAACTTCTTTCGTACAAGTTATAAAATCTTTTATAAAAAATATAATTTTATTATACATCTATTATAGAACCATAATTATATATATCATACCATATATGATTTACTTATGACCTTTTAGTACCTGCTTGTTATCAATTCCACGTTAAAATCATGTTTCAGGAAACAACTGCTTTGTTTTTTATTTATGTTTTTATTTTTTATTTTTGGTCATTTTTTACTTTTATCATGGTGACATAATATCTAGAATTTTAAAATTTATACAAATATCTTATATATTCATTATATATTTATTTAGAGTAATCCATAATTGTTATAGATAGAAAATTAAATACACCATTCATGGAGATGGTAGGTCGTACATACACATGGACGTTTTATAAATATTCTTAATGGATGAAATTAAATAAAGGTAAATAATTTATTACCTTTAAAGAATAATTTTAATGTCTTATATATCACAAATATCCATTAAATTTACCCTAATTACCTTCCTATGTAAAACATTTGTGAAAAAAAATTACATCGCTTTGTGATGTAGTATTCCAACGTATACACGAACAACGTTATAATATCCCACAAGGAATGTAAAGTAAAAATTTATATATAATATATTAATTAAATTGGTACATTTATGTTAAAAATATCATATATATTTAGTCAATCTGTCCTTATTACCATCTAAGTAAAATGGAAATGTGAAAAACACATTGAATCTGTTCGTGAGGCAATAGTCCATCGTACACACGAGTGATAATATTGTTTTAAAATGGGGTTGAAGGTTTTAATTTAGATTTAGTATTATAATAATAATATAATAATAATATCTTAAATATCTTATAAAAATATAAAATCTATCATTATACCAATCCATGAGAGGTGGTGATGGAAAACGAATAACATCGGCTCGCGAGGTAGTAGTTCCGTGTACACACGATTGATTGTTTTATTTACAATTTGATAGAATAAGAATAATATATAGGTTATTAAAATAACATAACCACATATAATTATATAATATATAATGTTTTTATCATATAATCATATTTTAATATGATTTATTTGATGTGAAAGAAGAAATAAAACAAAATGAACATTTAAGAATTTTACCTCTTCTTTGGAGAGCCTATTTATGTTTATAAATAAAACCTTTTTAGGATGGATTCATAATAAAAATAAGCGAATTAGAAATTATAGAGGGAATTATGGAATATATTCGGGTAGGTATTGGGTGAACTAAATGTTTTTGGAAATGTGAATATGAGTGGAGATGTGTTGAATTTTATAAGTGGGGGGGAGGACACAAATGGAATTTTTGGAATGAATAAATTACACCCAAATTTTTTTAGATGACTCAAGAAGTTGGTGAATTAAGATAAATAAGAAACCTAGAATTATATCATTTCAAAATATTAGAAAAGAAATAATCCCATCTCTTAACATCACAACAATGGGTAAACCTATCTTCAACCCATTCTATCATCTCTATATAATCCCTAACACCACAAGCCTATCACTTTGAATCTCACCTTCATTAGAATCAACTACTTCAAAAACATTGGGCCTCCCAAACCATATCTCTTCATCTATCCCAGGATCATATGAGGTCACATATAAAGGGTAACATCCATATCACATCATAAGGTTTGAAATAAATAAGCATAATCAATAAGTAAATATAAGCCCTAAAAATAAGGTATTCATCCTTAACATGCAGACAAGCTATCATAGTACCCAACCACAAGGAATCCATCATTTATAAGAAAAAATACACTATTGGTATCAATGATTTATATATTTCAAACAACTAATTTTATTATATCTTCAATAAACTGATTCATTATTCAAAGGTTCCAACTATAGGAATCCTAAGGAATCAGTTATAAAAAGATATCAAATTCATTAAAGATGATATCTAGAATAAGATTACAGTTTCAACAATCTTAATAATGAAAAATTCTCAATTACATTACTTTTTTACTATTTTCATCATTTAAAAGAAGTCTAACTTCAAGTTATTTATCAATTTTATTAACACATGGAATGTAATATTCAATTAAACATGAATACATGCCTCAATTTGACTATCATCAGACTACAAGAATCCTTAGATTATTAAACATGACTCTAATTTAATTATTTATCAAAACATAAATTATTTTTGTCTTTATATTATTTACCAATTTCATCAAATTTTAGATTGATAAACCAATAATTACAGCATGCTAAAAATCATGGTAGAGATAACACACTATCTAGAAAATCAAGAGGAAAATCATTATCTTGGTATAAAACATTGACATGAAATTGTTATCCAATTTATTTATTAATAAAATTAAATGTATATAAGGCTAATTTAACATCCATAAAGATTTATATATTATAGTAATATTACAATAGAATCTAAAGAAAATAGAATAAAAAAATAAAATACCTCACTGGCGTCAATGTTCTTCACACGAGAACGACTCAACATCACAGATCTTTGATCACCTATCCTGTAAGAAACTGAATCCCTCTAAGGAAATCACACCATAGCCATGAAAAATAAAACTATGAAAAATATATTATAATGAATCATAAAGATATAAAAACATGGTAAAATAAAAAAAATAGGAAATGATATCGAATGGAGAGAAACTACTACAATGGAGAGGTAAAAAAATCCTCGGAATATTTTATATTGAACAAGGAAATATATGATCAATACAAATAAAAAGGGGCTTCAAATATCCTCACAAACCACCCTTGGTCTCCAAGGGTTTGAGAGAAGTAATTGGGATAAAGTGGTGTTTCAATAGATTAAGGGTATTTATAGAAAATTAAACTTTTAGAAGATCACAATGCAGCTCCTAGGACCATGCCATAAACCTTCCTAACATAGAGAATTATATGGAATATCCCAACAGACCATGATACTACCCCATTGGCTAAACCATGTGTTTTATGAACATGGGGAGATCTTATAAAAGAGGATCATGAGCCTAGGGAAAATCTTTAGGCATCACATCATAGCTACCCCTCAAAAGGTAGTATCCCTTGAATCCTGTTATTACACATCGGTCCATTCTACACTACCTCCTCATGACCACTTGGAAGGGCCTACACCATAGCATACCTCCATTAAATATTCATTCTTAAAAGTATAGTATCCCTAAAATCCTTCACGATCTCTCCTATTCTTCTTTCGAGATACACAATACAAAATCTACCTACTCTATAGTGTAGTTTACCCTTCCACACCCTATCCATACCATTTTTGGAAAAGGAACCCCAATTATCACTTTTATAATTATGAAAATAGTGTAGTGTATAAAATAGTTTTTTATCATGATGAGGTATACTTGAATAAGAAAACACATGGTATCAATATGGATCACCAATAGATTCATTGTATTCGTACATTAAAAACTAATAGCTCATGGTTTAAATTAAGACATGATTCCTTATTAACTCATTTTATTCTTATATTTTCCCTTTATTACTTATTAAACATTTATTTATTGAGTTATTATAATCAAAACATGGTAATAAATTATTTCATATCCCTCTTTAGAACATTTAATTTTCATGAATCTTTATTGAACCTAATATATGATCCAATGGTACCATCCATTAATAATATCATTTAATCTAAACAATTATGTAATACAATTATTAATATTTGGGTTCTTGTATAGTACTAAATATTTGTTGAGGAATCTATTAGTTATTTAATTTCACAGAAAATGTACCTTAATTTAGTTAATATTTAATTCTAACATGATTCCTTAAAAATATTAATTTTAAAATATCACTAATCTTACTAATACTCCAACACTTTTGTTTGACACATACCATTATTAATTTCATTAGTTGATTACTAATATTCAACACTAAAATATTGATAATTATATATTTTTTATAAGTCATATTTAATTTTATTATACCACCATTCCAAAAATTTCTTTAAAATCAAATTTCTATAATAGAATACAGAGGAATATACTTAAGAAAAATGCATATGTGAGTTTCCTTTCATTATGCCTGTATATTCTTACATCACATTTTAATCCCATATTTAATATATCAAATAGAAGTGAAAGATAAATTTTTCATGATATAAAATATTCATTGAAACACATTTAATAATTTTAATAACATTTTCTAGTATAATATAAGGGTATCCAAAATATTCATGAAATTAATATGTGAAGTTGTCACCTCTTATATTTTATGTGATATTAAAATTTGTTTTATTAAAATAAAATATTATCTTAAGTCAAATTTATATATTATGATCACTTATAAAAAATTTATTATATTATTTTTTACTCTAATACACTTATATTAAAACTATATATGTAAAGTACTCAATAGATGCGATAATATAATCCTTATTTTTTTATTAATATATTTTCTAACTATGAATCCACCAGTTTATTTAATTTAAGGGAAATATATAAGAAATATGGGAGTATCTTCTCAAATGATGTATACTAAATGTATAATTAAAACCCCTAGTGGTGGTATGAATGAAATAAGGTTTTATCAAGATAACTATTCTATTATTTTCAATATTTTACTACTTAAAAACATTATTTTCATTACAATGTTTGAATTTGATAACATATGGGGTGTGGAATATATTTCAGGATATCAATAAAAAACATTTTCAAAGAAAATATATTATAATAAAATTTCAAAATATGAATGTGTTTTCAATTAATAATTAATGAATAATGGTGATACCATATCAATTTATTGAAAATTTTAGTAAACAGTGTCTTTAAATAAAAATTTTGTATATAATTGATGAAAGGAATGGGTATGAAATTAAGTGTAATATAATTTTACAAGAATAATTTGATATATTTCTTAATGATCCAATTATAAAATATTTTTACCAGGAGTTATAATTCTCAATTTAATTTGTTACAAATGATAATCTAAATTAAAAAAAAACCATATCAAATGGATCTAATATGATTGGTGGATTTAAAAAATAAATTATAGGATTTTGTTAAAAAGGAAAAAGTATATAATGTGTCATAGTTATTATTTAGTTTCATAATACTGAAATACTAGTATTTTTTTAATATTTACCTTTGGAATATGTATAATCTATTTGAGTTAAAAGAGTGTTTTAGACAAGGTATGACGACTTTGAGTTTTTAGTTATTTCATTTAAAAAAATCATTTCATTTTTATAATCATGATGAATATCATCCAAGATAGAAGGCATTAATTTTTTTATTAATTTCCCCCCTTTTTACTGGGTTGAGTTGTAACCTTTTTATGGTCTGAAATCCCTTAGGAACATAGTCCCAATACATGATCTTGAAGACCAAAAGTTATAGAGTAGACCCTAACCATATATTTTTTTAAAATTTATCTAAATCACCAGATCGGTAAAGGTGATCAGCTGGTAATTCCCCATGAAAAACTATATGGTTCCTGGTACTAAGGAAAAAATCCATACCCTCCCATTATTTTCAATATGATATTATTTTTGATGGATTATACTTTCCCTAAACCACATATAGTGTGAACCTGTGATGTTTTCAATCGTAGACAACACTTTATAGCTGTCCTCTATCACCATCCGAACACCCACCACTGACCACACTGACCACACCCTTCTCCACCAAGGAATCTAAGAAATCCTTCCTCCATCTCCAAACGAATTACCATTACTACATGAATGCCTCCATCAATTGAGACCCAGGACCCCCCACCATGACTGAAATTAAAACCACAAAAAATACTCTGGTTTTTCCAAGATTTGACCCTACTATTTGATTTAGGATCATGGGGCTCCTTTTCCACTACGATTGACTACAACTACATGCCTGATGAAATGGGTTTTCAATGAATTACTAGATAAGATTATATTAGTATTAATTACTGATATCCATTCTTTTATTTTATAATTTATAATAATTTTTAAAATCCTATATGAATTAATATTTAGTTATTAATAAAAATTAACTAGGATATAAAACTAGGTAAGTGTGAATTTTTATTGTAGAAAGTGTCATTCATTTGGTATATACTTACCAATTATGGTATAGAAAAATATCTAACTAAGTCAAAAATTTCATAAGAATTTCAAAGAATAATTTATATAATATGAATTCATATTTATTTGGGCTTGGATGTTAATATTGATTTTTTTAAATTTTCCAAATATGAAAACTTGTTAACAATATTAACTTCTAAGAGGATTAGACATTGTTTTACAATGGATGGTGAAAAAATATTTTATGAATATAAATGAATTTTGGTTATTTCTTTTGTATCATCCCTACTAACTATAAATTAGTTATTTTTAATTTATTATTATTGATCAAAGAATGATATTTGTTATATTATAATAAAAAATTATTTGGTCATATCATATGCATCACATTAGACATGGATTCATGAGAAAAATTATTTAATATGTCATAAAGAGCTTACAATTGTGATTTTTAATTAAAAATATTTGATATAATTTTATATGGTATAAAATTTGATATGTATGTCTATATATGTGTTTCTAGATAACAAATGTTTTTTGTATATATGCACTAAAAATATATATGAGGCATGAGACTATTACTAAAACTATTTACCCATATTTCTCTCCATATTTGGAATGATTTCACACTAATGTATCTTGAAATCCAAGAAACCTACTTTTTATACATAAAAATTCTGTTGTTAATATTTCCAAAACATTTTGAAAATTAATTTGGGTAATATTTTTCATACTCATTACATGTTAATGGGTTCCTTCCATCTCATTTTCTATTAGTGTTTCCATTACATCATATAATGAAATAAAGTGTTAAAGTAGATTCCCATTAGGGTTAATAATGATAATTTTAATTAATGAAGTGAAGTTTACAATAAGGGTGTGATTAAATTATGATTAAGTGTTCTAGTTTTAAAATGGTATAAATATGTGTTTGTGTGATTTGTAAAATTAATTTGAAACTAAAGATGCAATCATAAAATATGATCATGTTTATGTGTGACCCAACATAGTTGAGTTGACTCCATACTGTCCCCATGGGAAATGATGAATGATGTTATATATAGAATACTAGTTATTAGTGGGTGTTAGTTTGTAAGGGTACCATTCTTCATTTAGTATATGATCAATATCCCCACATGGTAAAATGTGCAAAGACCCGTAAATTTTATGGGAATTTTTTTTCTTAATTTTCTATGGAATTATACGAGTACACAGTTTCTTAACGGCGCCTAATTCCGAGGCCCGGTGTGCCCAGAATAATTTTACGAAGTTTAGCTTGGGTTCTTTCAGTGAACAAATGAGTGAGTTTTCTAACTTTTGATCCGGTGCTCGGAATTGAAATCTGAGGGCACTGATTAAACCACAAAACCGATATTTTCTTAAGAAGACCCTTCCTAGAGTTGCGTTTTCTCTGGAGGTGTTGTTAAATAATTGGGTTAACTAAAGAGGGAAATAAAATTTCCACCACAATTTTATTTCTAATCTAAATAGTTATAACCTATGCATGGGAGTTGAGTGGGACCCACTTCATCCTAACTACTTGGTATGATATTTGTGCGGTGGGGCCCATACGAGCCCCCACCTCCTTAAATTTCTTAAACACCCATCTTTATGTTGACAACACCCCCATAAATTTGTAACTCACCCCTCCCCCACTTTAAATGCTTGTCAACCCTCACATTTATTAGATTGATTAAATCTATTCAATTTATTTAATTAAGGGTTTGAATTTTGAATTCTTGAAACCTTGAAATGAGTTAATAAAATAAGGATCTACCTTATTTTTATTTGAGGTGGTTTCGGTGTGTAGAGTTTTTGAGAGAGGAAGCGTTCTTTTCTCTAAAGAAGTTCTTCATCCTCCTTGAAGAACGCGAAGAACACTAACACACCTTCCCTCGTTCTTCTTCCCGTGTCATAGGAAGGGAGACACCGCTCTTCCTCGGACGATCTCCATCAACGTGTATGGCTCCACACCCCACGATGTCATTTTACGCAACGCTCATCAATCATCAACTTGTTATCGAGGTAGGGGTTTAATCTTCGTTCAAGTTTTATTTAACGAACTTTGTTTATAATTGTTGGCCGGTTGCTATCATTATAACAGGAGGAGGTTGGACCGCACGAACACGGCCGATCCTCTTCCCCCACCCTTTTTTTTGTTGGTTCACCCTCATGGCTTGAAACGAAAGAGATGCGGTGCCCTTGCGCCACATGGGAATGACAGAACCGTGGCCGGAATGGTCCGCGGAGAAGAAGTGCGGCGCCGTCACGCCGCACCGGTGAGGCCGGAGGAGCCTGTGGCCAGGAGCGGGCCGCGGCGGAGAAGCGCGGCGCCATCGCGCCGCGCCCGAGTGCCAAGGAGGGCTGCCGCCGGGGCGGGCCGCAGCGGAGGGGCACGGCGCCATCGCGCCGCGCCGGTCGGACAAGGCCGCGGCCTAAGGCCACGGCGGTGCAGGGAGGGGAGGCTGAAAGCTCCGGCCGCTGGCGCAAGGAAGGTGGGACTCAAGGGGGGTCCCGTGGCGGCACACCAGCCGACCAACATGGCCGGCCGTTCTGTAAAATCCGGGGGGTCGTAACCCCCGGACATGTCACCTAGGGCGGACCCCACAGGGGTCCGATGTTTTCCAAATAAAAGGGATGTGCCCCCTTTCCCCTCCACTCATCCTGCGGGCGACCGCACCGCAGGGACCGGCCGTGCTGGGCCGGGCCACCAGCGCTGGGCCGGGCGGCCTGCGTCGGGCCGGACCCCCGTGCCGGGTCGGGTCGCGCCTACTGGGTTGGGACATGCCAGCCGGGCCGGGCCACGCCTTAATGGGCCGGACCCGGACCCGGGTCGGTTCGACCCGGTCTGGGCCGACCCAGGTGGTTTTGGGCTGGGTCGGTCTGGGCCCAAATCCCCCTAAAAAAAGGACAGATTCGTTCAAACGTCTGTAACGTGGGCTACAGAACTCCGATCGACGCACCATCAGTTGAGGTGCGATCCTTGGATCGTGAAGGTCGTTTTGGTATATTACAGTCAAGGTTTCAGAAAACTTTGGGTATTTCCGGGTTGGTTCGAACATGAAACCAACCGGGCCCTCGAAGCGGAAACGTTTATAACTTGAGCTCCGAACGTCCGATTGACATGCCGTCGATTTTGTTGGTTTCCTCTTAGTGAGAATGTCCTTTTGGATTACTCTGCTCGAGGTTTGGACACTGTTGGAGAACATTCGGGGTGGTTTTGACTTAAAAACCAACCGGGCCCCTGGGACGAAATAACCAATAACTCTTAGACCGGGCATCCGATTGATGCGCCGTCTGTCGCGTTGAGGTCCTTTTGAAAAGATGGAACTTTGGGATAAATCATCTCCGGACTTCGTTTTAGTTGATGTATCGAACCCCTTGGCTCGTGGAGCGGACCCTCCAAGAATCGAGCATGCTGTGTGTGGGAACCCTAGAGCTGGCTGCGACTGCGACGACAAGGATGACTACCGGACCGGGATCCTTCGTGGGTTCGACGAGGATGACTACTGCACTGGGATCCTCTGTGGGTTCTATGAGGACGAATACTGGACTGGGATCCTCCGTGGGTTCGATGAGGACGACTACCGGACCGGGATCCCCCATGGGTTCGACCCGGATGACTATTGTACTGGGATCCTATGTGGGTTCGACTAATGTGATGGGATCCTCGGTCAATTCGACGACGATGACTACTAAACTTGGATCCTCCGTGGGTTTAGCAGCGACGAGTACTAAACTTGGATCCTACATGGGTTGGCAGAGGAGATGATTCAGAGGCTACTTCTAATCATCTCCATCCCACTTCGTGAGTAGTATACCTATGTGAGCTGAGTCTTTACTTTCAATATTTATCCTCGATGTGATTGACTTGATATCCGGTGTGGATTGGATTATGTTTTCGTGTGTGGATTGGGTCTTACTTTCTTGTGTGGATTAAGTTTTACTTTCCTGAGTGGACTGGATTGTACTAGAGCTCGTGAGTTGGAGCTGAACTGGATTTGATGACTTCGGTATATGTATGGGCATATACCTAAGTAGTGTTGGATGATACTTCATGATTGTATATTTTCTTTGTGGTTTATCCTTTTTGGATTTAGGGAGACCTTCTGGGGTCTCGAGGTCCCTACTAAGTATTGTATACTCACCCCTACACAGGCTTCACCCTCACTATGTTGTGTTGGTTGCAGACGACAGACATCACTGATCGTGGTTGAGGCTTGTAGAGCTGGACGGTACCCGGAGGAGGATATCATGACGAGTAGGTGCTCGGAGTAGGATCTCACGACGAGTCAGTGCCCGAAGGTGGATATCACGTCGAGTCGGTGACTGGAGGTGGATTTCACGATGAGTCGATACTCGGAGGAGACGGACAGACGTGGAGTGTTGAGGAGTAGATCTGTACCTACCCTTCCAGTAGGAAGCTGGAGGATGATCCAGGAGTGGATTGTCACCTTTCAGCTGTTGTCCTTGAGTTGTACTTTACTTTCAGTTGTACTGCATCTTTAGTTGTGTTTTTATTCTGGCCCATTTACTTTTCAGCACTTACTTCTGTTTTAAGTTTACTTAGTGTTTACTTCATTTTGCGTACTCTGTGGTGTTTGTTTTCTTTATAAAGGCAATTCTTTCCCTTTTTATCGGGACTTATGCCTTTGGTTCTAGTTGTCGTCCCCTGGCCTATGGAAGGCAGGCTTGGGGTAGTCACGGCACGGGCCCCGAGGACAGGTCGTGACAAAATGGTTCATGATATTTTAATTGAGTTAGGATGACTAGTATAAGGGTTTATTCTATGGTTATATATGGTGTGATTACTTATAAATATTTGACTTATCCCACCCCATGGGTAGTGGGAGAATAATGTATAATGTTAGAATAAATTTTGTATATAGAAAATTTGACCCATGGTGAGATCAAATTTTTTTTATGTAAAAGCGTATTCGAATTATGAATAACATGACTCCTAGATCACAAGATCATGTGAGGTACTTGATAATTGATTTGATATTCAGTTTTTTTAATAGATGATTTTATTTTTAGTAGTATGGGTGATAGATTTTATAATTATAGTTATGGGTAATAATTTGTTTTGGATCAATACTTTAGGTTTTGGGTTGATTATTGATCATGGATGAGTTACATTATTTTAATTACACTAGCATGATGTATTAAATTTGAGTTGTTTGGGTATAAATTTTTGTGAGGATCCTACCAATTACCTTTTACTCACCCATCTACAAGTACACTTTTGTATCAATATTGTTGTTTTCTCTTATAAGTTTTCTAGTGGTGGTTTTAACACTATTTTAGAAGTGGATTTATGGATTTATTTCAAAATTGGATGATAGTTTAAGGTATTCTAATTTTATTGTGGTTTGAATTAAGAAGTTATCATTAGCATTTTCAATTTAAATTTTTACAGCATTTTTAAAATTAATGCATTAATAAATTATATTATTATGTTGAATTGAGGTTAATTATATTGACTTGATATTATGATTTTATATAGTAATATTAATTTTTTGTTTATTTTTTTGTGGTTAATTAATCCAATGACTGTGAATTATACCCTCTATGAAATTCATTATCCCCCAACATACTATAGGTGGAATATAAGACACTATAAGTCACATCACTGATATAAAAAGAGTCTAAGTGATATCAGATCATTTAATTCCTATTTTTTAGCCAATTTATTAATATCTTACTTCACTTACTCCACATTTTTAATCCAATACAATGGAACAAATTATATCTATAATCAAATTTAGTTTTAAATTTCACTTAATCATTCTTAGTCTCCTAGAATTTATTTTATACCATAGAAAAATATTTTAACCTTTAAAAAATATCATTAAAACAGAAACATTTTTTTCTATTCCATGGAAAGGTATATCACTTGATTCAAAAGAATAAAAAATATTCATGAGAGAATGTTTTTCATAAAAACACATAAAAATAGTATCACTATTCAATATAATAGATTAAGTAATTAATCCAACAACACATTATTATTATCTTATTTATTTATAAAATTATTTTGGGCATACTAACCATTTATTTGGTTTCCATATAAAGTATTTTTCTTTTTTAATAACTTGATTATATATATATATTATTTAAATTAGTTTGAATTATAAAAATACTTGCAAAACATTAACATATATCAATTAATCAGAACACTCATTACATTCAATCATGCTAATTTAAAAAAAAATGTTTCTTCATATAAGGTATACCACCCAAAAAAATTAAATGTGTTATCATTATAGAAATCATACATAATAACTCTTTTTTCAATAATTATCTATTACTTTAATTATATCCATATAAGGAATTTTAATTTTTATAATTATACACTTATAAATATATTTTTGAAAAAATTTATATCCATAGGTTATTACTTAATCGTATGAATGATTAAATCACATTATTATTAAAGTATATCTCAAATAATTTATACATAAACAAAACAATTAAATTATTAAAAATTACCTCTAGGTTCCTTAAGAAATTTATAATTATTCATGACACTGACCTTTCATGATTATTATTTAATCAATAATATTTTTTAATAATTTTAATAATTATTTGATATAGTTCTATATTTATAAAAAATATATTTCATCATAATAACCACATATTATGAACTCTTAAATATTTATCTAACCTAGATTTATTATAATTAGCTGACACATATGGTTACTAACATCAGTGTTAACAACCATTATCACATTTCCCTATATAAACCGATATTTTAATATTTTTTCACCTAATAATAGTTTATGTTTCCAATTTTTATCATATATTTAATTTTAAATTTAATCATTAATTATTATCTCAAGGTGACACACATTGAGTTTACTATATTTAAATTTTATTCAATTATAAATTATCTACACCTGAAATATTTCTCTGAAAAACTGAAATCACGTTTCATTTTTTTTAAATTCATGTGTTGAGTATAATAACCATAACTTTTAAGACATATATAATATATCTTATTAGTGGAATAATATTTGTATATAAATATAATCCACACCATAACCATAAAGGATTAGTGTATTTGGAAACATGGATAATTAAAAAATTAATACATTAAAGAAATAAATCGTCTTCCACTATGTTCTTCGCAACTAGTACACTTATTAAATACATTATACTTAAAACCTTTCTCCTTATCCTGGTGAAAAATAAACATAATAGAGGCTTTGATATAATGCTCAGTAAGGGTAAATAAGGGAGATATCAATCAATGATCATATATAAGAATAATATGAGTATGAGGGTATGAAAACATGATCTTAACATTTAAAATTCATCCCCAACGATTCATATATAGATGATTCATGAATCAAATATTGGAATTTCAAAATAAAAAAATGATAAAGAAATAAAATAACATGATCCATGTGGGTATAACATTACCATAAGATCATGTGATAAAAGATTGGCATAAATGTTGAATAATCATAATCATAGAAATCATATGTTAATGCAACCCAATAATAAATTAATCACATGTTAGGCTTGGTAATACAACCCATTTACTTAATTCAATCACGGGATAACCTATTTTTACCCTCTCTTGGGATTCAAATAATATCTTGTGTACCATTTTTTCGACTTGGGATATCCTCACAAGTAACTATTTTTTTCTCAGAATAACCTCCCATTTACAATTTTAGCTCATAAAGCATTATTCATTACCCAATGCATTTGAGGGATATAACATACCCACCCATGTCATAATAATAATACAATCATATTTATGATATAATATCATGAAAAAATTTATCATTACATCAATGATTAAATAATGGAAAAAAATTTGTTTCATCACTATTTCATTATCAAAATTATAAAATTTCTAAATAAAGAATTAATATGGTAACATTTCATCATATCCCCAGTAAAGTATAGAAATCATTAAAGGATGTTGTTATATATGAAAATACATTTTAAAAATTCATGAGAACATTTCTTGATTAAAATACCATTTTGTTTTTAAAATCCCTTATTTAAAATGTATAAATTTTCACAAAATTAAGGAAAATTTTTTCTTTAAAAATAACTATAGAAAATTTTAAATTATTCTTCAACGAAATTATAATTCATGATGGAGGAACTGTATGTTCATGTGTTGTACATTAAAAAAGTTCATTTCACATTTTGGGTAAAAAGTAAAAAGTAAATCTTTTAAAAAATAAGAAGATGATTTGTTCAATCTATTTATATGGAGAGTAAAACCTGGGTGAAAATGAATTTAATAAATATTTTTGAGAATAATAAAAAAATAATTTAATTTTTTTAATGAAAATATGGATTAGAAGAAAATAAATCGTGACTAAAAATAGAAATAATGTCAGTTTTCCTTAAAACAAATTTAGTGTTTTGAGTACTTAAAGTGAAGAAAATGAAAGGAAAAATAATAATATCTATAAATAAATAGATTAGAATAAAAGAAATATTTTTGGGGAGATATAGATCATATAATTTCATCATTTTAAATTTAATCATAAATAATCTTAATAAAAATGCGATTGAAACATAAAACCCTTACAACTTTGGTAAGATTTGAGTAATAATTACCGTGAAAGAAATAACATAAAATGAAATTTAAATACAAATAACATAAGAAATTTAATAAGAGAACATATCAAATAGGTTTTAGATACACTTAATAAATGAATATAGGTTTATAACATAACATAAGTCGTAAAAAATATAATTTGAGATTGTAAATCCTTCCCACTTTGGTAACATTTAAATGAAATTACCTTGGATGAAATAATTTTAATTATAAGTTGAAATACCCTGAATTACGAATGATCTATGGTATAATATTTCAAAGTATTAGTATTTTTATACCTCTCCCCATGCCCAATCACTTTGTAAGAGACAGAGGTGTTATTAGGCTTAGGTGACATCCCCAAGAGACTAAAGTCTAGAAATAAATTCCTAGGGATTAAAAGAATATTGGCGGATAATTTTTCATTATAAGATAAAAAATATCACAACACTAAAAAATAAGCATAAAATCCTCTAAATTATTAATGAATAAACAACCACATAACTTAAATAAATACTAATACAGAACAATATCAGTGTAACAATATAAATGAAATAAATTTGAAATACTAAGAATCTAAATAGAAAGACTTTTTCACCAAATGGTAACCATCCCAGACCAAGAGGTAGACGGCCCCAACTCCATATTCAACAACCAAACCATGATAAAAAGGACCACCACTAGGTAAGTACAAAATATAAATCTCATATATATCTTAGTAGAAAACATCTAAAAATGAAAAAATGTTCCCAAGAATGGGATGAGTATATCACTCATAAGGATTTCCCCAAATACTTCCCAACACATGACACTAAGACCAAAAATGAGTTAGAAAATTTTATAGAAAGATGAGAGAAAGTCATGTAAATAGTTTATATCAAATTCATAAACAAGATCTACATAAAATATTTAATAAAAAATTTAAACCCATTTATTGTTTCTTGGAGTAATCTTCTAATTTATACACCCATGTAAACACATTATGCATAAAATAATGGTCCTCCATATACTAATTTGTGGTGAGTCATACTTTCACCAAGGCATTTCTTGGTGAAACCATTTGATAGTTATACATCCTCCAATGATCCATCCATTCAATAACTTAATGGTGGTACTTTAACCCATAATATGTTCCACATTAACTTGAACACACACAAACACATTAAAATCAAATTTCCAATAAAATATTTATTTAAAGAGAAATACAATCATTAAAAATTCACCCTTTTGAAATCACATCAAACAGGGGTTTCCCAATTCAATTTTATAAGATATTTCCAAAAATGAGTATGCACAATTATTCAAATATAAAGACAAATAGTTTCATAACTATAGTGTCTGAGATAATCCACCTACATAAATTATGATTAGCGTAGAGGACTCAAGATGATTCCTCCTATAAAACCTCTTAATATCTATAATTTTACAGATCCCAGGAGATCTCATTACTAAAAGACCAAGTCTATTTTTTTAGTCTTACCCACCAATATATGATTCCATAGGAGACAAACCAAAGAGATACAAGACCAGAAGGAATAATAGAACCATAACCATTAATTCCAAAAATTAATACTCAATGATTCATTACAGATGGACTATGTATGTCGATGATCACAATAAATAACCTAGTTTTTTGGGAGTTAATAGGAAAAAAATCAGAGCATATAAAAAACTAAAAACCACTGAATGAATGAAAAATCACTAGGTCCAAATGATTGATGATATAAATTGAGTTTTTATGCTTTAAATTAATTGAGGATCACTTATGCAAAAAAATATATCAACTTGACAATTTTTATATAAAAGAATCATTTGAAAATATAAACCATTTTACGAAAAAATGGTTTTTAGGACCTGAACATCTACCCTAAACTATTTACATTTTAAAACCACAATTTATAGTATAATGTGTTCTTACAAATTTTCCTAGTATCCCACTCTTGGTTATTTCATTTTTTCACCTTAAATAACTTCCAAGGACTAACCAAAACTCCAAACATAAAAAAGAAAATCATTGCATAATGGTGTACCTAAAACTAGGGGTGATACAATCTACCCACCATTGGGATTCCAATCCATGGGTAACAGGATATTAATATTTCTCTTGAACATGTTGGGACATTTCTCCCACATAAAATTTTCCCATTACCATGTTTTCACTTGAACCACAACATGCTACCATAGTACTCAAAAAAGTAAATAGATCTTCCTTGAAGGGTATTTTCCTATCTATAAATAGCCTATAACAGTTCAGTGATAAACGTTGTTGAGTCAATAAGTTTTTCCTTATGACTTTTCCATTCCTTCTTATTTTTGAAAATCACAAACACGTTACTTTTAGGAAAATTTATTTCTTAAGGAAAATTGATTTTATAAGGAAAATTGCTTTCTTAAGGAAAATCGCTTTTATAAGAAAAATTATCCTTATCTTATTTTCGTTCATATTTTTCTTAAGTATGAGATTCAGATTCATTTCTATTTTCTCGGAATCGTTGAAACATTTATATGAAGGATTCTGTTTTAGGATTCAGATTCTGGATAAGAACTATAAGGAAGTTTCATTCCGAATTCCGAATATGAACTCTAACTAAGTTCTATTCCAGATTCAGGATATGAATTCTTATGAAGTTCGATAACGAATTCTCAATATGAATTCTCATGATTAATTCTCATTACGAATTCTGAAGAAGAATTCTCATTACGAATTCTGAAGAAGAATTCTCATTACGAATTCCAATGAAGAATTCTCATTACGAATTCCAATGAAAAATTCTCATTACGAATTCTGATGAAGAATTCTCATTACGAATTCTGATGACGAATTCTCATTAATAATTCTGATAACGAATTATCATTCCAAATCCTGATGATGAATTCTCATTACGAATTCTGATGACGAATTCCCATTCCGAATTCTCATTCCTAATTCACTTATTAAACAGAATCTGATTATCTTTGTTTTATACACTCTGAATTAATTCAGACTCCAAAAAATATTTTGGTTAGACTACGAACTTTTATTCTACTTACTTTTCTATAATTTTTCTACTCTTTATTATTTTCATTACACTCCGAACGTTCACTCCGAAGATTTCATTCCGAATTTTTTATGTTAGACTTTAAAACGATGTCGTACATTCTGTTACACTTGTTTTGTTATAAAACGATGTCATCTATTTTGTTATAAACTAACCGTTGTCTAAGTGACACGTGTATAGGTCCCTCCGATCTTTAAGGAAAATATGACCGTTGGAGAAGGAGCCGACCTTACCTATAAATAGGAGCTCATTTGAAAGAGCTCGGGGCTGAAAGGATGACTGATCTTCGACTCATGTGATTACATGCTTGAAGTGATTTCTAGAGAGAGAGGCTCTTATTAACTCTCAAAGTTTCGTGCGACTCTGAATGTTGGTGATTACATTCAAGGACTTCCGGGGATAGGAAGACAGCAGTGCCGACTAACTTGAAGTTCGAGGGCTTCCTTGCTGAGGAAGACAGAGGTCACCAACTACCTTGAAGTTGAGGGCTTGCAGGAATAGCAAGACAGAGACTCCGATCTTTGTATCGAGGGCTTACCCTAGTGTGGGTAAGACAGACTTTCTTGAAATTATAAATCAAGGGACCTTTATCCAAGGTTTTTGGATACCCTTCTCTTTGGGTTAAAAGACTTATATCTTGTTACTTGTAGTTTAACTACTTGTTTTATTTCCGCTACATTTTGTATCTTAAGGAAAGTATAACTTTCTTATACTTCCTTACTTATACTTTGATTCATTTAGATTCTATACTCTTTAAGATAGAATCTCATATTGTAACTTTTGTTAAGATTCAATTTCCGGAACCATATTTCCGGAACCTACTTTCGGAATCTCTTTCCAAGTTTGCATTCGGTGTTAGAGGTGTTGTGAATTTACTTAGTTTAACTTTTTTAAACTTAGCCCTTTCCTTTGCTTAAGGAAAACATAGTTAATCGTAACTAACATTAAAGGTTCCAAAGGAATTTTTAAAGTATACAATACACCCCCCTCTTGTATATTGAGCATCTACATCATTATTTCGATCCTACAATTGGTATCAGAGAAGGTATCTAAAATACTTATACTTACGAATATGTTTTTCTTGCTCACTTTTCGATTCCGAACTTTTCTATTCCGAAAAATTTCAATCCGAACTTTGTTATTACGAATATTTTGCTACTAACAAGTTTTTGTGTCGAAGGTTTCTTGTATGGAAGGAATTAATGTTGGTTCGATTGATAATATAGATCCTACAAGACCACTAATCTTTGATGGTAATGACTATGAGTACTGGAGAGATCGCATGAAGACTTTTGTTATCAACACTGGAGTAGATAATTTTGTTATGATTACTGGTGATTATAAAATTCCTGACAAGGAAGTTGGAACTTTTACTAACCAGGAAAAGAAGTAATATCAACTCAACTATAAGGTACACAATACTCTACTATGTTCAATGACTAGAAATATATATAGCCAAATTTCTTCTTGTGAAGCAGCTAACTGTATCTGGAAGAAGTTAGAGGTTACACACTTTGGGAATTCTAAAGTGATTGAGACTCGAAGAGCTATTCTTAGAGCTGAATATCATGGCTTCAATTTTCCTTATGGAGAACCTATCTGTAAAGTTCAACAGAGATTCATGACTATAGTCAATAGTCTGAAGTCTATGGGAGAGAAAGGTTTAGATGATGAAGCTCTTGTGGATAAAATAATTGATATTATGCCCAATGAGTGGGAATCCAAAAGAATAGCTATAGATGAGAACAGGAAGGTCACTCGGATCTCTCTTGATGAGATTTTTGGAACTCTTCTACAACATGAAACCAGAAGGAACTTACATATCTCGACATAAGTATATTAATGATCTTCTGAAAAATTATGGTTAGGACAACACTAAGAGTATAAGTACTCCCATTGGTACCTCAAACTCTTTAGATCTTGATGAAGCTGGGAAACCAGTAGATCAAACATCTTTTAGAGGTATGATAGGAAGCCTACTATACTTAACAGCTAGTCACCAGACTTAATGTTTTCAGTATGCTTATGTGCAAGATATCAATCCAATCCTAAGGAATCTCACTTAAAGCCAGTAAAAAGAATTTTTCGCTACCTTACGGGAACCATGGATATATGATTATTTTATACTTCTGGAAATGATATTGTTCTTAAAAGCTTTTCTGATGATGACTTTGGTGGATGTAGAATGGATAGAAAAAGTACATCCGGAACTTGTCACTTATTAGGAGATTCAATAGTTTCTTGGTCCTGCAAGAAGCAACATTCTTTAGCACTTTCCACTACTGAAGCCGAATATGTAGCAGCTGGAAGTTGTTGTGCTCAAGTGTTGTGGATGCAACACGCACTCACAAACTATGGCTTGAGTTTTTCCAAAACTCAAATTTTGTGTGATAACACAAGTTCCATTTCTCTTAGTAAAAACCCTGCACATCACTCCCGTGCAAAACACATAGATATTAGGCATCACTTTCTTAGGGATCACACACTTAAAGGAGATATTATTCTTCAATTTATCGGAACGCAAGATCAACTTGCTGATATTTTCACAAAATATTTCCCTTCTGATAGATTTGAATACATTAAACAGAAGTTAGGAATGATAACCGTAAGGTAATCCTCCTAAATTAACTTACTGTTGAAAAAATATCCTTACAACAATAAACTCCTTTTCATAGGGGGAGTACATCTGATTATTAGATTAACAAAGTTTTTCAAAATTTGTTTTCAAACTTTTTGGAACTACAATTACGGAATTGAATTCCCGGAACTAAAATTTTACAGAATACTTCTGGAATGGAAGTGTTCATATTAAAAATTTCCAGAATGGAAAATTTTGTACTGATATTTTCATAACGAAATTTTCGTACCGAATCTTCCATAATAAGTTGTTTTTTTCCGTTTTCAAAATTTTGTATTTTTTTTGTATTAAGTTTTTTTATACTAAGTTTGTTTTTTGTACTGAGTTTTTCGTACTGAGTTTTCCGTAATGAGTGTTCCATAATGAGTTTTTTGTACTAAGCTTATTTTCCATAGTAAAGTTTTTGCGAATTCTGTCTTCTCATAATAAAGTTTTTTTTTATATATTACCCATTACGAATAATCCTCCTAATCCAATCCGAAAGGTATGATTTCCTTACTTCAGTTTTCGTAGTCATATTTTACTTGCTGACATTTTCTTGTATTATGTTTTCGGATTATACTTTTCTTAATTCTATGTTTTAATAAAAAAAACCTCAAAAAGATCATATTCAAGTTTTCAAGGGAATTTGTTTTCAACCGTTAGATCTGATCTCAGATTATCACAACCGTTAGATCAACCGAGGAAGTTGAACCGACATCTCATTGCCTATATAAAGGGGACCCGAATACTCGTCCCACATCGGTTCTCAATCTCTCGCGTCCCGAATCTCTGCCTCTCAATTTTAAGGCCATTCCGAACTTCAGTTGTCTCGATTCCGATCTTCTCAAAGGTTTTCAAATCTGAATGTCTGTGGAAGTAGCTTCTCAAGATATGTCTTCATCTTAGCCGATCTCTAAGTGGTTAGTTTATAAAGAGAGGCTGATTCATCCGGATTTCTTCAACAAGTATGATTCTCTTATTTCTAAGAATATCAAGCATAATGGTTGGGAAGATGTTGCGGTGTCAAAACCCGGGAACCAAGATGAAGTGTATTCAGACTTACTTGTTGAATTCTATGAGACAGTTTCTTTTCTTCAGGAAGATGGAAAGGACAAATTGTCTTTTAAGTCTTATGGGAAGACTTATAAACTTTCATATGCCAAGGCAGCCAGCTTGGTAGGTCTAAAGAATGAAGGTGAAGCTGAGTTTGTTTCTCATGTATTGCCGGATTCTGAAGGTAGCTTTGACAAGGAAAAAGCTTTAGAAACTCTCGGACTGCCTGATGACAAGGCTCCGAAGATTGCTAGTTTATCTACAAATTTCCAGATTCTAGAGCTATGGGTACAAGGTCTTATCGTACCAAGGAAAGGTGAAAAAGATATCTTGAAGAAGAGTGAGATATATATCCTAGATTTTCTGATAAATCTGAGGAAGTTTAACTTAATGAAGCACATTCTTATCACTCTTGAAAATTTGAAGAAAGGAAATCGGAGAGCTCAGATTATCATGTATCCAGCAATCCTCTCGAAGTTGATAGTTCAGTTCCTAGAGTCTTTCAAGGAGGCTTGCAAATCTAAGCCCAGAGTTTCCAAGATTATGCTAGTAAGCGATGGTACTCTTAAGAGAATGCTTGTAGCTTTTGACAAGGAGTCTGGACAGTTTATTGATTTACCTGCTCAAGGAGAAGCAGTTTCGAAAGATGCTGATCCGGAATCCTCTAAGACAGTAAGGAAGAGAAAGCTGAAAGAAGTAGAAGTAGAAGCAGAGAATCCTAAGTCTAAGGAAGTCCATTCCGCACCTCCAAAACCAAAGAAGAATAAATCCTATCCTGATGAAGTTGTTGCGAAGTGGAGAGCCGATAAAGAGAAAAGGAAAGAAGGGGATCCGTAGTTCGGATTGGAACCTGCGGAGGCTAAGGCCTTGAAGGAGAGAACTGCTGATAAGATTGAAAAACAAATAAAGGAAAAGAAGCTCAAAAAGAAGATGTCTGAGGCTGAGGTAGCTCAGACTTTGTTGAAATTCAATGAGATGGTTTCAGAAACTATTCCTGTTCCGAGATCTTTCTCCTTGGAATCTCTACCTGAGATTCCAGGAAGAAATTTCTTTGCTTTGGAAGAAGCTGTTGCTAAGAATACTAAGGAAGTAGAGCAAGTTGATCAAGTGGAACAAGAAGAAGATGGTGCTGAAGGAAGTGGTGAAACCTGAGATGTGCTGAAACAAGTAGACGATTACAAGGGGACACCTTCGGAACACTTATCACTCCGAACTTTAGAATCTGAATCTTCGATGCTAGTTACTCCAGCAATGGAAGAAGAGAAAGGAGAATAAGAATTTACTTATCATGGAGAAGAAGAACAACTTTTACTTGATATTTCTCAGAAGGACAACGTAGGGGTTCGTGTTCAGGAAGTTGCTGATGAGGAAGATAATGTTGTTCAAGTTTCTGATAGGGAGAAGAGAACTCCGGAACATGATTCAATTCCGGAAAAAGACAAGGGAAAGAAATTTCTTACTGATACTCCGAGCTCAGAAGTGAGAAAGAGGAAGGAAGTTGGTAGTACTTCGAAAAGAAAGCTTGACCTTATTGAAGAAGAAAATTCTCAAAGCAAAGTTTCAGATTCGGAGTCATCTTCGGTGGGGCATGAATTTGTTGTTCAGTCTTTGAAGAAGTTGGTGGGAACCATCCCGACCTTCTCAAGTATTGATTCAAGATTCCAGATGCTCCAACATGCTTTGAATCAGAAAACAGACTCCGTATCCATGGTTATGGAAAAATGCGTTGACATTGAGGCTCAGTTCAAAACCTTCTTTGTTGGCTACGAAGCTCATAGAAAATCTTGAAAGAGGATGAAAAATTGGTCGAAGAAGACTGTTGAAGAGATGAGATTATTTGATGAGTTTCAAGACAATGTCAAGGATGCCTTTGAGACTGAGGACAAGAAGATAAATGACCTGACTTCATCCTTTGAAGAGAAGCTGACAGATGAAAAGAACTTCCGGATTCAACAAGTCAGAGATCTGAATGGGAAGTTAAATTCTGTTTCTCAGAACTGGAAATTTGAAAGAGATCATCAGATTGAGTTTAAAGAAAAGATGAAGGCTCAGGAAGAAAAGATCAAAGCTCAGGAAGAAAAACTTCAAGCCCAGGAAGAAAGAATTGAAGCTCAAAGTGCAAGAATAGTGGTCTTAGAGAAGCAAGCTGAAGAAGATCATAAAGACCTGAAGAAGATCAAGACTATTCTTAAGGGGCTCATGTCGAAGGAAAAAGATCCGAAATAACTAAATCCTATCTTTTTGTTGTATCTAATTTTCTTTGTTCCTGAGATTTCAAACTTAGTGAAATTTGTGCTTGTCGATTCTTTTGCTACTAATGTTTCAGGTACATTGTTATTTTTTTCCCATTCCCTCGATTTCTTTTTGAAAATCTCAAAGGGGGAGAAGGAAAAGATCCTTAAGAAAAAGAAGAAACTTTATCTAAAGAGGAGAAGGAAAAGATCCTTAAGAAAAAGAAGAAAGTTTATCTAAGGGGGAGTTTTTTCATCAAAGATGAATTTATTTTTCGTAATGAAATGTCACTCCGGAAATCTAGAATACGATCCTTAGTGTTTCAAAGCCTAAGGGGGAGTTAGTCGTATTCATCAATTTCCTTAAAGCCAAGGGAGATAAGCCTTGATTTTTTTCTTTCTTCTTAGAATTTCTTTTTCGTAATGATAGTTGTGCTTTACAAAAAGGGGGAGATTGTTGAGTTAATAAGGTTTTCCTTTTGACTTTTCCATTCCTTCTTATTTTTGAAAATCACAAACACCTTACTTTTAGGAAAATTGCTTTCTTAAGGAAAATTGATTTTATAAGGAAAATTGCTTTCTTAAGGAAATTCGCTTTTATAAGAAAAATTATCCTTATCTTATTTTCATTCATATTTTTCTTAAGTATGAGATTCGAATTCATTTCTATTTTCTCGGAATCGTTGAAACTTTGATATGAAGGATTCTGTTTTAGGATTCAGATTCTGGATAAGAACTATAAGGAAGTTTCATTCCGAATTCCGAATATGAACTCTGACTAAGTTCTATTCCAGATTCAGGATACGAATTCTTATGAAGTTCGATAACGAATTCTCAATATGAATTATAATGATTAATTCTCATTACGAATTCTAAAGAAGAATTCTCATTACGAATTCTGAAGAAGAATTCTCATTACGAATTCCAATGAAGAATTCTCATTACGAATTCCAATGAAAAATTCTCATTACGAATTCTGATGAATAATTCTCATTATGAATTCTCATGACGAATTCTCATTAATAATTCTGATAAAGAATTATCATTCCGAATCATGATGATGATTTCTCATTACGAATTCTGATGACGAATTCCCATTCCGAATTCTCATTCCAAATTCACCTATTAAACAGAATCTGATTATCTTTGTTTTATACACTCTGAATTAATTCAGACTCCGAAAAATATTTTTGTTAGACTACGAACTTTTATTCTTCTTACATTTCTATAATTTGTCTACTCTTTATTATTTTCATTACACTCCGAACCTTCACTCCGAAGCTTTCATTCCGAATTTTTTATTTTAGACTTTAAAACGATGTCGTACATTCTGTTACACTTGTTTTGTTATAAAACGATGTCGTCTATTTTGTTATAAACTAACCTTTGTCTAAGTGACACGTGTACAGGTCCCTCCGATCTTTAAGGAAAATATGACCGTTGGAGAAGGAGCCGACCTTACCTATAAATAGGATCTCATTTGAAAGAGCTCGGGGCTGAAAGGCTGACTGATCTTCTACTCATGTGATTACATGCTTGAAATGATTTCTAGAGATAGAGGCTCTTATTAACTCTCAAAGCTTCGTGCGACTCCGAATGTTGGTGATTACATTCGAGGACTTCCGGGGATAGGAATACAGAGGTGCCGACTACCTTGAAGTTCGACGGCTTCCTTGCTGAGGAAGAAAGAGGTCGCCAACTACCTTGAAGTTGAAGGCTTACAGGAATAGCAAGACAGAGACTCCGATCTTTGTATCGAGGGCTTACACTGGTGTGGGTAAGACAGACTTGCTTGAAAGTATAAATCAAGGGACCTTTATCCAAGGTTGTTGGATACCCTTCTCTTTGGGTTAAAAGACTTATATCTTGTTACTTGTAGTTTAACTACTTGTTTTATTTCCGCTGCATTTTGTATCTTAAGGAAAGTATAACTTTCTTATACTTCCTTAATTATACTTTGATTCATTTAGATTCTATACGCTTTAAGATAGAATCTCATATTGTAACTTTTGTTAAGTTTCAATTTCCAGAACCATATTTCCAGAACCTACTTTCGGAATCTCTTTCCAAGTTTGCATTCGGTGTTAGAGGTGTTGTGAATTTACTTAGTTTAACTTTTTTAAACTTATCCCTTTCCTTTGCTTAAGGAAAACATAGTTAATTGTAACTAACTTTAAAGGTTCCAAAGGAATTTTTAAAGTATAAAATTCACCCCCCTCTTGTATATTGAGCATCTACATCATTATTTTGATCCTACAAACGTATCATATGTATTAGGAGTAACATGATCCCAAATAATCACATGATGAAGATTAGGATGATACTTATTTAGTTGAGAAACATGGAAGGAGTTATGAACAACATGGAGTATTGGTTTTAAAGATAACTAATATGTAATAATTCCAATCCATTTGATAACCTCAAATGGTACCACATAGGATAAATATTGACTCCCTTATTTATACAAGTATTGATGACCAATTTTTAGTAATACTTTCAAGAATACATTATCACTAATATTAAATGATAAAGGATGGAGATGATTGTCTTCATACAAATTCTGTCAGATTTGTGCCATATCCATCCACTTCCATATTATTTGGACTTTCTCCATAGTCTCATAAAAAAGGATTGGTTAAATCAAATATATCTCTCCTATTTCAACCCAACATAAAAGAGAACAATATAGATGGCTATAAATAACCTCAAATGGTGGAATCTGTATTATTTCCTTATAACTATTATTATAGTATAATTCAACCAAAGTTATATGATCCTCCACGAACCACCAAAGTCCATGAAACATGCTCTAAGAATATCATCCAATGTTGGAATAATGCATTATGGATATCTATATTTTTATGGATTATATGTTGTGCTCATAGAAAATTGACTTCCATGAACGTGTTGTAATTATTTTGAAAATATAGAAGTAAAATTGTAGTCTATATTAGATAAAATTTACTTTTTAACTCTATATAACCTGAACACTTCTTGGATATATAATTTTTTACAATTCCTCTAACATGATGGATTATATAATAGGGATAATGTGTTTTGTATTTGTAAATTTATCAAAAACTACAAATATAACATCATGCTTTAGTAACATCCTCAGTAGTCCTATGAAAAAATACATCAAAATTTTATCCCACTTCCAAATAGGCATGGATATAAAATATAGTAAACTAGCTAGGTTTTTGTTCATATTTCTCCTACTAACATGACATATAATTCATTAAATATCCTAAAATCTTGTGTTTCATAGATTTCCACCATAAATTTTCATTCATCGCATTGTACATTTTCTGAACACATGGATGAATACCAATTTTCAATGGTGATATTTTTAAAGGAGTTGTTTCAGACAAGGATGAGAAACTACAATTCGATTATGAAAGTATAAAAAAAAGATTTTATCTTCTATATTATCATTAGATGTCTCCCCTCTAGTTATATTTTACCTAATGAAGATAAAATTATTATCTTCTATCTACAATTATTTTACCAAATTTATCAAATATGGAAGAATAATTTCTCAAAAGAAGGATGTGTTCTCATCCTATGCAGTACAATCTAATTTCATATCAGCAATCATGCTCATCAATTATCATTGATCAAGATATTATCAGACCACTTCACTATACAATTTCTGACTCAATGCATATTCATTATAATTCCCTTTACTAAGTGCATAAAATAAATTTAAATTGAAAATATGGAGGTACTGTATCAATTTTTTTCCCTCAAGTTCAAGTCTTTCTTAGGAATTATATATTTCAAACTCTTATGGTTAGTGAAAATAATGAACCGTTCTCCAATGAGGTAATTCTTCTATGTCTTTAAGGAATGAACAACTGAAACTAATTACAAGTCATGTGTATGATAATTCTACTCATGTACCTTAAAATTAATCAAACCATAGGCCACAACATTGTATATCTATATGATATCACAACCAAGACCAAATAAAAAAACATTACAATATACCACATAGTCATTACCCAATCCTAGAAATATTAGTATTGTTTCCAAGGTGAGATGAACTTTAAATTGAAAAAATAATTTTTGATATTCATTATTCCAAATGATTGGGAAACCATTCCTTTTCATAGTTTATAACTACCCTAATTTTTCTAACATGAATATTACAACATTAAAAAGATAATAATAATAACAATAATAATAAAACCAGGATACAAAGGTTTAGTGTCTTGAAAAAAATTAAGACTAAACATAACATTTACATAATAAAATATAAACATTATTTAATTTCTTATTCTTTATATTTTAGTGGTCCTCATGTCCTCCGTAGTATAAGTAGTCACTTAAGGATATACATCAAAGAAATGGGTGTGCTAAAAAGCACAATAAGAGGATACATTAAAAGATGAAACAATATAACATGAGTGAGAACAATAATACTTATAATTATATATTAATGGGATCTTAATAATAATCATGATAGTAATAATTAGGTAGAGGAATGTAATGTGGAAATTCATAAAAATGAAATATCATTTCTTAGTGAACAAATACCATACATAGTTTTGGACAAAGCTAGCATCAAGCTCACACATAACATATGTGCACAATCATAACATCATCAATGCCATAAAATCTAGCAACACGTTCTTGCATATTGATCATTATCCCATGAGATACATCACATTACCTAATGCATTGGAACACTATATAATTTTGAGTGCCTTAGTCACATCATAACATTTACATAATAATGCATGCCCCATAGAATGTATAAAAATCCTTGAAATAAAATAAAAAATGGAAAGAAAATAGGTTTTATGAGAATTTAATAATGAATTAATTCATGAATAAAATTTTTGGGTTATTAAAATAAAAATTTAATTGCATACATGGTATAAGAATCATCAATCATGAGTGAAGAATAAAAAATATCAAGAGAAGTAAAAGATGTGTCCTTAAAAATAAGAGCTCTTTTAGAAAATATTTTTGTTTTTCATAAAACCATTTTATATACATGTATATCTTAGAAAATAAAAGGTACAAAAAATAAAATTATATTTTAGAAGTATTAAATGATCATTCAAACTAAAATTTGACAAAAAATGGAACAACCCAAATAAAAGAGTTTGGGTTTGAGAATCCCCGTACATTATGTCTGAATGCTTTGTTCACTTGAATATCCAGGATAATCAAATTATATTAATTAATTAATTAATTAATTACCTAATTTAAAAATATTTTATTTATTTTAATTTTATTAAGTTTATTTATGGCCATTAAAATGAGTTATAGATTTCAATTTCATCATATGAGAGTGTTCATTTTCTTGGTTTTCATTAGTGGTTCACTTGTATACATATACGGAAGATCATGTAAAGTGGGAATAATTATCAATAATTTATAGTATATCTTATTAATGAACTTATATAATTTTAATTGGTCTTTTATATTATTTTTTTCTTATATAAAAGGATGACCCATTGGATAAAATGTTAATGATAATTGTTTAAATTAATTTGGTGGTTTTTCACAATGAACTCATATTTTTATATTATTTAATATTATGTATATAGGTTAGTTCCATAATATAATAAATATTTTAATATAAATTATAATATCTTTTTAAACCATTATAAATGTATTTATGACTATCATTAAATGTGGTAAAGGAAAATTGAAACATGTCGTACTCAAAGATGATAAACCAACACCTCACGAATGAAATTTTCATTTTTAGAGTAAAAGGGAGATCATAAAAGGTTTCATGTTGGATTATTCCATTAACATAATAAAATTTCTTTCTATATAAGGCAATGGAGTTATCCTTCCAATTGGATAAGGGGAGTTGAGGATAGAGTAATAAAAGAAAATGAAATGAAATGAAATGAAAAGAAAGATGATTTTACCAGTTGAATTCTCCTCCTTGATAACCTCCTTAGAGAGATGGGTTTTGGCCTTTTTTCGATCCCAAATTTTGTTGGACATGGGGGAGGGTCTTGGTTATATGATTAAGTATAAATTGGATTATATTAAAGGCTTTGGAGGTGTGATGATAATAGGTTTTGAGGGGTGGTATTTATAGTGGAGGAGAGGAGTGTTTTTTGATTATTTTGTTCATGAGTTCATTATTTTGGATCAAGACTATGAGTAGTTCATACCTTATCAATAAAAATATTAAAATAATTAAGTATAGTTATAGATTATAGTCTTACATAATTTATTCATCATCAATGAATCAATAATTCATATATGTTTTAAATACCCCAAATTACTGTATTTCATTATCCACCAAAAGTTTAACTGTTATATCAAAAACCCAAAATTTCACCCTAACAATTTTTAAACTTTTAGAATTCAAAAATGAACTCTGTTTTATGAAAATAATTTTATAAATATTATAAATTTAATTTTTAATTAAAATAATCATTTACTGGGAAAATACCGACATTAAAATTACAACAGATTGTATAATATTGTGAAAAATTAATTAATATATCATAAATTTATCTTGTAATAATAATATAAAAAATATTAATTTATGAATATATTTTATGAATATAAATTTACATTTAAATCATTATATTAATTATAATATTTTAATTAAATATTTATAACTTAAAAACATATCAACACTTAATTTATCATTTCTAAAACATTTATTTACTTATTACATGAAATAAATATATCATATTTTCATTCAAAGATACCTAAATTTTATTTATAATTTTATAGGAGAGGTTACTATTCTATTGGTGAGATTATTATTCCTAATAGTCACATAACTATTCCAAAGGTCAAGCTACTATTCCATTGGTACAAGTTTCTTAACTTCAATAAATACATTTTATTACATTAATTATTTGTTTATAAAGTTTTTATTGACTTCTATATGTGTTTGTATGTGATTTATAGTGTATATAATAATTATAATAAGGGAGTTTCCATTGATAAAATTCTGGGTTGTTGCATTCTTTCCCCTTATGAAATTTCACAGTCGAAATTTTGTGTTACAAATACTAGTGTGGGTATTTATCCTTCATCACTTACACTAATTCCCATGTTACCACTTCGTACTAAAGTTTCTTCCACAATACATTGACCAGGTGAGTATATTTTGTTGTGTAGAACTTTATCTGTACGGTTTAATATCTTCACTGGTTTCTCCTCGTAAGAGAGATCATTTTTAAACTATACCACCTATGGATTTAGTACTTGTGAGGGATTTAGTATTTACTTATTCAATTTGGATACATGGAATTCATTGTTAGCTTGAGACATTGTTGGTGGAAGTGTTAGTAGATATGCCACAGCTCTGACATGATCAAGAATCTTGAAGGGGCTAATTGTAATTTCCTGGCCTAGGTGCCATGCCTCGATGCTCGGAGGCAGTTCACCACGTGACCTCAAGAGTGCCTCCCCATATTCCAGAGGGTGATGAATAGAAGCGAGGGTCAAATATTGATCATGCGGAGACTATAACATATTTTACCAGAGTGACACACTGTAGTAAAAATAAGAAAACAATCACTAAATAACATATAAATGTAAATAAAATAGTACGAAGATCACAAGATGATCAAACTGGAAACAAAATGTCAAAACCAAACAGTAGATATGCCATGATAATGTACATATCAAGTGTGAATAATTAAACTAAAAAGTAAATATTCTATCATATCCCAAGAGGGTAATGAACCAAGTCTGGTTCCCTCATCCATGCTCCATCCCCAACTCAGCCATTTAACATAAAACCTTTTCTATTAACCTATCCTGAAAAAATAATTTCTAATTAGTTACTAATAAAGAAGCTTGAGTAGGATGCGAGAACAACTCAGTAGGCCACTACCAATGGTGTATAAAACAAATCTTGTCAATGAAAGTGTATGAAGTTGTATAAATAAATAAGTACAATGAGTAAATAAATAGTTTATCACATTATTAAATATTCTCTTTTAACCACATAAACCCCCAGGCTCCCGAACACACCTGAACATCAATACCCGGTTCGGCCCATGTTGGAGACTGAACCATTTACATCATCAATTCAAAATTCATTCAATAAATGGGATTTCATTATCCCTTTTAATTAAATACACTAACACATATACTTGGTGCCATACACCAATGCTAATATTATGGGCATAGAATGTTAGGTCCAGTACCCCATGGGTATTTGGAGCGTTATTCCATGTCCCACACCCCTTGGGTATTTTGAGCATCAGTGTATGTCCCATAAAATATTCAAATGCATGCACCTTTTCATTTTATGGCTATTTGGAGCATCAATCCTTGTAAAACACTCATATATCAATCAATCACATATATCACATATATCAAATATGTCCCATATATCAAATATATCACATATATCATATATATCAAAATATCACATGTTTCACTATATCATATCAATCAAGATTAATCAACATTAATAATTTCATCACAATAACTCCCATTAATTAATACAATGTTAATTAATCTCACTCATTTTATTAATTAATTATATAATTAATTAACCACATCTATCACATTAATTAGTTCAAAAATTAATTAATATTTTTCATTCCATTTTTTAATTATCCACATTTAATTAATCACATTCCTTACATTACAAAATCTCATATTATAATAATTAATTCAATAATTAATTATTCTTAATTCATAATATCAATATCACATAATTAATCATACAATTAATTATCCACAATTTATGATATCAATATCCTACAAAAAATTCTACAATTAATCATTCTTGAATCCCTCAAGTCGACAAGTCTGCTATTAATTAATTCACCCAATTTAATTAATTAGATATAAACTTAAATTTGTAAAGAAGTCTAGAAATAATACAATTTCATAAACTTAATAAAAGTTATGAATAAGGGAATTGAATATTAGACCACCTATCTCAATTTATCAAAGAATAATCACCTAATGGAAATCCTCAAAAAATGATCCGCACAACAACGTAGATTTAGATCCAAATATCAAAACCCTAAATCAATATTAAATAAAATAAAGATTTTGAAAATAAAGATAATGATCTAAAATAATAGATTTAGAACTCTATAAATATATATATATCTATCCAAAATATCATATTTCATCGCCGAAAGAAAATGGAAGGAACTGGGGAAGCACGAGAGAAGAATGGGAGAAGAATCCTCTTAACGGGAGAGAATAAACCTTAGGCCTGGGCTTCAATTCTTGAATAATGATGGTTGGGATGGCTTGGAATTTGTTTGGAGAGATCCAAAACCATGAAAAAACACCTAGGGTTGAATGGGGATAAAAAATAAGTATGTTTTATGGTTTTGGGAAAATTTTAAAATAATATTCAGCCTTAATTATTTCCTACATATAGTTTCCTGGGAAGGGGTGAAAAATTTTCTCTAAACATGCGCTAAACATGAGAATGTTATTTTAGGGGTGGACTATTTCTTATTTTAGGGAGCATGGTTTGAAAAATAATGTGCTAACCATATAACCCCTCAATCTTCATGGTTGCACAGTTTTTTGGGCTGGGGAACACTGTTTTCTCTTACCTTACGCCTACCATGTAGAACCCCTTTTCCTTGTTTTTTTTTCAAAATTCACCCAAAGACACCCCAATATATAACCCGAACAAAAATTTATCAAATAAGGACAAAAGAGTGCCTGAAAAAAATATGGAGTCAACTCCATAAAATTTTAGGATCTTAAAATCTCCCCACCTTATAACAGTTAATCCTCAAGCTACAATCCCAAGCATCTATAAGATTCAAAGTAAAAAGGATTGTATTACTGAGCCCACATATATGATTACCTTTCACATGTTTACTCTGAAACACACCCATGATTCCACAATACCTGATCTGTCGACATTGTCTTTCCGCAAAACACTTTATCACTATGATCCAACACATGTATCAGATGAACCTTAAAGGATGTATCTATATCAAGATCAAATTTTTTTACATCTATAACATGATAAGGGTTGAGGTGATAATGCCATATTTTTGACACAAGGAAAACATCATGAATGGAACCGTATTTATTTGGAATATCCAATCAGTATGTCATTGGCTTAATTCTCTATACAACCTCGAACGGTCTAACAAATATGGGTTCTAACATTCCCTATCTCCATATTATGAGGTGAACAAATTTTGGAGACACCCAAAGGAATACACAATCACCCTCTCAAAATCTAGGGGTCATCTATGTTTACCAGCGTACAACTTCTCTATATTTTAAGTAGTATCCATATGCTTTGGAATCAGTTGAACCATTTGCAATATCTCCTACACGAGATATAGTCCCAACAACTCTGAATCTACTTCCCCCATCCAGTATAGTGGTGATCTACATATCCTATCATAAATAGCCTTTTATGGTTTCATATATATAGTTTCTTAATAACTATTGTTATTTTTAAACTCCCCTATATCCATGTGATTCTTGAAAGTCCCACCAAAATCAAGGAAACACACCCATAAAATATCCTCAAGAACCTATATAGTATGTTCCAACTACCCATCTATCTAGGGGTGTAAATACGCACTCAATAATACCTGTGTACCAAGAACCTTATGTGAGCCCTGCCAAAATAATGAAGTGAAACCTGAGTCTCAATGTGAAACTATAGTTCATGGAACCCTGTGAAGATGAATGATATCTCGAACATACAAATCTCCTAACTTCTCAACTAAGAATGTATCCTGTATATGCAATAAATGTTCCCCTTTCATCAGTTGATCTACAAAAACCAAGATAACCTCATTATTCCTTGGAATATTTGGGAGACCCACCATAAATTCCATTTTCACTCCATCCCATTTCCAATCCAGAATGGACAATGGATATAGAAAACCATCGGGTTGTTGATGATCTACCTTCAAATACCGTGTACCATCATGTTATGAACCCTTCTATCTCCATTTTCCTGCTCGGACACAAAAACTACCATCGTAGGTAATCGTACATTTTGGTTACACCTGTATGTACTGTGTACTTCAAGGCACAAAATTTCTGCATTAAATTCTCTCACATACTCGTAGGCACAACAACCCGATTTCAGACATAGATGATCTCATCCTCATCTATTATCTAATCTAAAGGTGACTACTGTCCTTCAAGGATTTACCTCAATCTCAAAAACTCTGCATCCTCACAATGCCTATCCTTAATCTGTACCAAAAGTGAATACTCTACTGAAACTGATATGAGAGTCATCTGCTTTTGATTCTATTGAACCACCACACGCATCTCTGCAGCAAGGTCATCATCTTCCACTCAACACTAGACTATTGAACTGCCTTAGTCTAAGTTTTCCAGCTCAAAGAATTAGAAACTCTTTTTCATTTCCCAAGAATATATTAATTCTCAAAATAAAATGACTATATATACTCAACCCATCTACACTAATAAAGATTCAAATATCTCTATAAAAAGATATACCTCATCTCTTGTGGTCAGTACACACTGTAATCTTTTCACCCAACAGATAATGTATCCAACACATCAAAGAATAGACCACTGATAATATCTTGAGGTAATGTATAGTGTAGTTATGTTCATGTGGCCTCATATGACAGGACCCATATGTCACAAATAAATCTCCCTACATCAAAAAACCAATGAGTGTGATCCCAAAAGAATTCCAATATATAGTGTACTCCTCACCTAGCTCAGATAGGATTAATATTTCTGCCAATGGAAAATGCTTATTCAACTCATACAAGGCCTTCTCACATTCTTGTAACCAATCAATATTTTGTCCCCTTTTTGGTCAATCCAAAATTCATCCTTAAAAATAGAAAAATATTTGTATGAATCTATGATATTTTCTATATAACCCTAGAATTATATAGATATTGAATATGTTCTTGTTCTGCTCCCAAGAATCTACTACATGTACTTTATCTTGGTCCAGAGACACATATTCCTTCAAGATGATGTGATCCAAGAAGTGTACCTTATCAATCCATAATTGAATCTTAGATAGCTTGGCATATAGCTGATTCCCTCTCAGTGTACTCAAGACTATGTCAAGATGTTTTCCACGATCTTCATGAGTCTTGGAGTACACCAAGATGTCATCCACAAACACTACAAAAAACTAATCCTGGTATTTGTGTAATATTTTTTCTATCAAGTCCTTAAACATTGCATATGAATTTGTTAACCCAAATAGAATTATGAATAACCCATATAGTCGACTCCTACTTCTGAATGTAGTGATCGATATATCAGAAATTTGAATTCTCAACTTAAGATACCAAAATTTCAATTCAATCTTTAAGAACACACAAGATACTTTCAAATGGTCAAAATGATCATCGATACATAGAATAGGATACCAGTTTTTCATTATCATCCAGTTCAACTTTTGGAAATTAACACATAATCACAAACTACCGTTAGCATTTTTTGGAAAGAACATAGGTGATTCCCATGTCAATGTACATGGATGAATAAACCCATTATCATCCAAATACTCCAAACGAGTCTTGATATGTTGATGCTCTATTGGTGCAATTTTTTATAGTGGAATAGGAATTGGATTATCCCCCAACACGAGCTCAATGGTGAACTCCACATCCCTCTTAGGTGGCAGACCTAAAAATAATTTAGGAAACACATCCTAAAACAGTTCTTGTACAGGTATAAAAGCATTAGGTTTCATACCTTCATCATCTAAAAAAAGACTATAAACAAGGAATGTGAGCTATCCTTGTTCCTAAGTAATTTTCCCTACTCAACCTACCTCGAAATAATATTCTCTATAGTGTATATAGTTGTCACCCTTAAAAAATTTGAAAGTCAACCTACTCTGATGACAATCAATATGGTCTTGGTATGTGACAAGCCCTTATATATGCATAATTAAGTGGAAACATGACATAAAAAGAATATATATATCCCATAAAAAATGATACTCCCTGATATAAAGGGAACACACCTTGCAAAAATAGAGGTATCTAGACCATACTCCTAATGGTGTATCTATCATTACTGTCTCGCTCACAAACTCCGCCACCAGGATCAAACTGTTAAAAAAATTTCCAGATAGAAAGGAATTAGAGGCACAAATATTAAAGAAGGCATAACATAATATGGAAGATACAAGAATAGTACCTCTCACTGTCAATGGACTATACTCTTTATCCACAAGTGTGGGTTGAATGTCATGTAGTTTTCCTACCCCGATTCTTTATGATGTAGTCTGACTCCCCTGAGATGAACTACTCTAATTATAAAGATTATCTTTATCTAAATAACCACATCCACTACCTCCAACACCTAGGCCAGTAAAACTCTAGTTTCGAGATTGATATGGTGCATAATATCCTCTTCTCTTACCGCGATTCTGTCTAGCTTCTCCATCACTAACCTTCTGTCATGGGTTCCTTCAGAAACTCTATAGATTTCCTATCTTGCTGCAATCTCTACACTCTAATAGTGTTTGGGGTAAAAGTTTGATAAAGTGGACTATCCTACCAAATTGGAGGAAAATAACTCAAGTACAATACTGAGTAACTAATCCCCCTAACTGGCCACTTTCATTCCCACTATGCTGGCTATATCTATGATAACAATGATTCCTAATCTTGAATGTCGCCCCTCCTTATCATCTAGCAGAAACCTCCTACCTAATACCAAAATACTTCTTCTGATTCCCCTCAATAATGATTGATTTATTTAATATTTCTAAATACTTCTTTATCCTGAATATGTTCATATGGGACTTAATTTATCATTTAAGTATGTCCTAATCTTTATTTTTTTGCAGTAGCCACATATCTTACCAATGATAGAGAAAAGCACTGCAAATCTGTATAGCATCCAACATACTCTATCACATACATTCTCCTCTGAGTCCAACTCATGAACTCTAATGCTCTCTCCAAGATCAATGTGTCTGGATTGATGTTCTCTAGAAAATTCTATACAAATTAAATAAATTACGAAACTTCTAACTTTACATCCCTAGTATATATGTCTCACTAATGCTACATGGAACCACTTAACATATAATTATATAGCTGGAATCTATTCTTTGTAGGAGTCTCCAAGTGGTTATGTATAGTCTAGAAAGAATCAATCTAGAACTCATATCCCTAGGTCCACCCTCTCTAGTAAAAGTTGAAGGTTGATGCAAATGAAACCCCCTCATTAGATCAGACATGATCTTCATGACCCACCCAGGGTCTCTTTCCACAAATTGTAAGAAGTAAGAAATGTTCTCTTAGAATTGCTCCCCTACTTCCTTAATAGGCACAATCAGTGCCTCATGTTCCGCTACTAGTGGAGCATCTCCAGCCACATCCTTATTTAATCCTCAAAATAAGCATATTCATGGAGGTATATCTCTACAATTCCAAATAAACACCTTAGAACTCATAACACAACTTTATCACATTTATATAAGTGGAAAATCATAACATTATTTAACAAGTCTATTCCCAAAAACTCACCACATGGTTAAAACCAAGGCACTATCACTACCCTTAACCATCATCCACCTAGTTCATGGTTAACAAGGGGAAAACATTCTCATTAGACAACTGCTTATTCTTATCTTGTACCATTTTACAATATTTTTCAGTTTCTTATTAGAAAACATTTTCATTTAAATTTCACACAAGAAAGGAAAAATAGTTTAAGTTCAAAAATCAACCGAAAATTCATTTTCCCATGCATGCCTAAAAGGATTCATGTCACAATAATCCTAAGTTCCTAGAATTATGCATGAAAACTCAACTCTAGTTCAATTATGTACTATGCTTCTATTCTGAACAATTACCAGAAAAAATAATCACATCACAAAATAAGCACGTCACTCAAGGTTAAATAATATTCAACTATAATAATATACAACAACAACAACAATCCCATGGTTTTCCCCCATACATGGGTTTGAAAACCCTATGAATGATCTCATGACCAGGGGACAACTATTAATAGTATCATATCTACCATTCCTGAAATAGAAAGATAGAATTAGAATGAAAACAAAACCTCCACTGATACAAATTTGTAATTTCCCGACCTGAGTGCCATAACCTAGTGCCCCGAGCCAGTTCAACACATGACCTCAAGCACCCCTCCCCCTATTCTAGAGGCTACCAACTAGCGTCGATGGTCAAATATCAATAATGAGGTGACTATAACCACTTTTATCAGAGTGATACAATAGTGAAAAAATAATAAAACAATCATTAAATAATATATAACTGTAAAGAGAATAGTACAAAGATCACAAGATGATTAAACTATACACAAAATGACAAAACAAAAAGTATATATTCCATGTTAATGTACCTATCAAGTGTAAAAAATTCAACTTAGATTTAAAGATATTAATAGCTCCCAAGGGTGTCCCGAACCACGTCTGGTTCCCTCAACCATGCTCCATCCCCAACTCATCCATCTGATGTAGGGAATTTTCCTTTAACTTTTCATGTGATAATAATGTCTATTAGGGTACCAGTAAGATATCCTGAGTAGGGAATTACTACAACTTAGTAGGCTACCACTTACGGTGTATAAAAAAATCCATTCAATAATAGTGTATTTAGTTTTATAAAGAAATAAGTACAATTCGTAAACAAAAAATTTATCACATTATAAAATATTCTCTATTTACCACATAAACCCTTAGGCTCCTGAGGAAACCTGAGCAAGAATACCTGCTTCGGGCCATGCCAGAGTCTGAAGCATCCACATAATCATGTCATAATTCATTCAATGAATTGGATTCCATTATCCATTTCAATTAAATTCACTAACATAGATACATGGTACCATATCCCAATTACAATCTTATGGGCATAGAATGTCATGTCTAGAACCCTGTGGGTATTTGGAGTGTCAGTCCATGTCCCGCACTCCATGGTAATTTGAAGCATCAATCCCTATTTTATACAATTTTTATAAGCATTAACTTTTTCATTATATAGGTATTTGGAGCATTAATCCATGTGTCACCCTGATATATCGATCAACCACATGTATCACATATATCACATATATCACAATATCACACGCTTCACTATATAATATCAATCAATATTAATCAACAATAATCCTTTAATCACTATAACTCCCATTAATTAATCCAATGTTAATTAATAACAATAATTTCATTAATTAATTCAAAAATTAATTAACCACATATATCACATTAATTAATTCAACGATTAATTAATCATTATCATTCCATTAATTAATTTCCATATTTAATTAATCATATTCCTTCCATTAGAAAAAGTCATTTCCCAATAATTAACTCAACAATTAATTATTTTAGTTAATAAAATCAACACCACACAATTAATTCTATAATTAATTATCCCAAATTTATGATATCAATATCCGATAATTAATTATAAAATTAACTGATGATAAATCTACAAATTCCATAAATCCACCATCAATCAATTAACACAGTTTATTTAATTAAATAAGAACTTCAATTTATAATGAATCATTGTAATTATAAAATTCCATACACTTAATCAAAAACATGATAGTGGGAATTGAAAATTAGACCATCTAACTCAATTTTTCAAAGAATAAATTTCCAATAGAAATCAAAAGAAAAAATGAGTGGCACAAATGCATATATCTAGATATGAATCCCAAAAATCTAAATCAACATTAAAGAAAACAAAGATATTGGAAATATATATCCTAATCTAGAATAATAGATCAATATATCACCAAATAGATATATATTTTTACAACATAGTAGTTTTCATCACTGAATTAAAATTGAAGGAATGAGGGAAGTACGAGAGAAGAATGATAGACCAATCCACTTACCGAGAGAGAAGATGCCTTAGATCGAGGAATAAATTTAGAAATAGTGGTTATTGTGATGACTTGGAATTCATCTGGGGGGCTCAAAAAATGGAAAAGAGGACCTAGGGTTAAATGGGGGTCGAAATAAGAGAGTTCCTAGGGTTCAAGGAATTTTTAAAATCATTTTAATGCTTAATTAATTCACGTACATAGTTTCCTGGGTAGGGGAACATGATTTTCTCTAACTGTATTCCAACTGTGCTATTGTACTGTTAGGGGTTCATGGTTTCTCCTTTTAGGGAACATAGTTTGACAAACCTTGCACTAGGAATGAATACGCCCATTGTATAGGGTTTCATGGTTTATTGGGTTGGGGTGCATGGTTTTCTCTAACCCTTGATAACCAGGAACAACCATCTTTCCTTCATTTTTTTTTAAAATTCTCCCAAACACTCCCCAAGTTATAACTCAAACAAAAAAGTACTCAAATGATGATAATATTTACCTGAAAAAAATATGGAGACAAATTTAGATTATGGTTGGGATCTTACACAAATGTACCTAGGATTTATCTTTCCATTCTTCCCAAATATCAGGATCCTCTTAAATAGAGATATGTAGAAGAATAACATATCTCCAATCTCAAACTCTATGTATCATTGATGATTTCCTTCATATATCTTCTATTAAATTTGGCTTCCTTGATGTGATGCATAATGATTTTCACCTTCTCCACAATTTCCTCAACCCTATTTGGTCCAAAAAGATTATTATCACTGAATTTATCTCATCATTATAGTGTTCTGTATGTTTTCCCATAAAGTTCTTCGTATGGAGTGATTTGGATACTTGAGTGGAAACAATTTTTGTATGATAACTCTTATATAGGTAGATGTTGGTCCCATATAAATTTTAAGTCCATATAACATTCTCTCAATATTTCTTCTAGTGTATAAATTTTTTAAATAGAATATCCATCAGTTTAAGGATGATAAGACATACTAAAGTTCAGTTTAATGTTTAGAGAATTTTGTAGAATTTTCTAGAAGATAGAGGTGAATCTTAGATCTTGATTAGATAGTATCAATAATGGTACTCAATATTTCATGACCAATTCTCTAATATATATCCAGGAATGTTGATCCAGTGAAAATTCCTATCAAATTGTGATAAAGTGAGCTATCTTTGTATGAATCTCCACACAACCCATATAGAAATGACTCCTCTATATGTATTTGGAATTTTGGTGACAAATTTTGTGGTGGTGTTTTCCACTTCCATGTTGGTATGTGTAATGGTTGTATCATCCCCTTATACTTTTTTCCTTTTAGCCTTAACTTGTAGACATACCAGACACTTTGATGTATATTCCATGATATCCTTCTTCATATTATCCTAACAATAGTTCTCTCTATGATCTCGATATATCTTTGTTCTTGCTGGGTGAATAGAGAAGGAAGAGCTATGTGCGCCACTCAAAAACTATTTCGTTATCTCTAAATTTGATGATAGAAAAAGTCAATACTCAAATAATATGACTCCGTCCTCATCAATTTTGAACTATGAGAATTTATCATTTTGGATAGCTTCCACATTCTTCAAAATTTCCACATCAATTCTTTGAGCATATTTTATTTTCTCCATGAGTGATGGTTGAGAAATCTTTTATGAAAGGATTTATGAGGTTCCTTCCTTAATGATTCCCATATCCATATTTTGAAAATATAAGAATACTTGATCCTTCTCAATTCTTATAATTGATAATGATGCAGGATCCTTTCTGCTTAGATCATCCACCACATTATTTACTTTTCTAGGATGGTAGTGGATTCAGCAGTCACAATCCTTAATGAGATCTAACAATATTCACTATAATATATTAATATAATTTTGTTTGAATATATATTTTAGGCTCTTATGATCAGCATATATTTCACACTTCTCCCCATATAGATAATGCCACCAGATTTTCAAAGCTATGATCACAACTTCCAACTCTAGATCATGAGTGGGATTGTTTTTCTCATGAATTTTAAAATTCCTTATAGTGTAAGATATACATTTATCATTTTGGACCAGTAAACAACCTAAGACATTATTTTAACCATTTTTTATACCACAAATAGTCCCCCACTTTTCAGAAGTGTGAGTACTATCATGGTGATAAGACTATTTATTAACTCTTTGAAGCAGTCTTTGCCATCACTAGTATATACAAAATTTTCTCTATTCTGAGTTAGCTTGTCTGGTGGGTTTTAAAATCATGATAATTTCCTTAAAAATCTCAAATAATACCTAGATATATCGAATAAATTATGGATCCTCATTAAAGATTTTATCCTGGGCCACTCTATGATTGCCTTTGTCTTGGAAGGGTCCATAGATATTTCTTTGTTGGTGATAACATCCCCAAGAATGATACATCCTCTATCCAGAGCTCACATTTTATGTACTTTGGATAAAGTTTATCCCTTCAAAATGACTTCATAAAAACATTAAAATGATCCAAATGATCCTCTTTTCTCTTAGAGTATATAAGAATATCATCAATAATGACTACAAAATATTTGTCGAGGTAATATCTAAATATGATATTCCTTAAATCCATGAATATTGATGGAGGATTAGTGAGACTGAAATCCATAAATTTGAACTCATAGTTTACATACCTCATTATAAGGAATCCTTGTGAATATATTCCTTCCTCACCTTTAATTGGTTATATCCCAACCATAGGTCCACCTTAGAGAAATTTTTGGCCTAATGTACCATATCTAAAAAGTCATATATATATGTAAGGGGATATTTGTTCTTTTTCATGATTTTATTTAGATCACGATAATCGATACATATGCATATTTGTCCATAATAATTCTTGATAAGAGGACTAGCACACCCCATGGTTATGCACTTAGGCATAAAGAACTGTTGTCCAGATTCTCTTGTAACTACTTCTTTAGTTACTTAAACTTAATGGTGGCCATTCAATAAGGTGTATTTAATATAGGAAGAGATCCAAGAATAATTTACATTGAGAAATTAATATCTGGGTCATATAGAAAACCTAGTAATTGTTTAGGGAACACATTATTGTATTCCCTCACAATGGGCATGTATATGATCTTTATTATATCCTTTGTCTCAATTATTTTAGCTAGATACACTTTCTTATAAAGAAATAATATCCACAATTGAGATGATGATTCTGAAGGGTATTCATCCTCCTCCTTACACATATACAAATTGGAGGATGCCTCAGGATGTGAAGGGTGATCTCCCTTTCCAGAAAGTTGATTTTGGATTTATATAAATATATCCAATCTATGGGAAAAATAGCATTAAACTCCACCAAAGGAAATAAAACCAGATTTTATGGGAGGTTCAGTCCAAAAACATTAATTGGGGAGGAATTATATACTTTGGATGAAATAATTTCCCCATTTTCTATTCTCAAAGATAACTCAACCACCATATTTTGAGATGGTATTAGTATAGTTATACTAAACATTAAAGATATGAAAGAATTCATAGAACTAGAAACAAGTAATACATTCATTATTCTTGAATTAATAACCAGTGTACCTATCACCACATAATTTTTAGGCTCCACATTAGTATTAGTGATGGAATATGCTTTCCCTTCGTCATTTTTATTTGGTGTTTGTTGATGGTGATCACCCTTGAGGACTTGAGGTTTAGTGAAATAGATTACATAGTGCCCTTGCCCACTAAAAAAGAAGCATTAAACCATAAGTGGTTCTCTTATTTATTACACCACATTTTCCATATTATTCATATATCTTTTATATTCATGATATTTATGACCTTCTATTCTAAGCTTGAAGAATTTACCCATCCCTTTGAGGAAGTTCCCATGATGTTTCTTCCCAATTTTTTGACATGTGAGTGATTAAACAATATTTACACCTTTTTCATTTAACCCTCGAGCTTGAAACTCTGTATTTTTTTTCTTATCATCATAACCATGGAACTATTCTCCAAACTCCATCTATACATTGATAACACATCGAACACATTATTCATGAATCCAAAAGTCTTGAATTTCTTGATCCTTTCAAAGGTGCAGTTTTAAAACACTAAATAATCTATCTATTTTTCTAATCATTATTGATAACAAAACCTGATACATACCATGCAAGACCTGTGAAATTTACTTCATAATCCTTGAAAGATTCACCAACCTTTTTCTTCATCAATATGAATTTTCTCTCCATATTTGTTCAAAGAGTTAGAGGGAAACACTTTTATAGAAATATTTTTAATGTATACCCACTCCATATATTCAATTTAATCCTTCGTCTTGGTGTTCTAAATCAACAGCCACAATTGTTTGACCTCTCTATCTAAGTAAGAAATGGCCAAAGTCAGCTTTTCCTTATCATAACAACGAAGCACAGAAAAGATCATATCCATTGAGTTGAACCACTATTCAACAACTAACGGATCATAAGTTTGACTAAAATTTGAAGGTATTACTACATAAAATATTGTATTGAAAATTTCTCCCACTTAGGGGAAGTTAATTGTTCCATATTATTCAGATTATTCTTCATATCCTGATATATCTTGGTAAACAATGCCATGATATTTTGAACTCCACCCACAACAGCATTGGGGATGTCATTTGGGAAATCACTTCATTGTACCTCACATGATTTTTTTTCCAGGTTTCTCCAATTTCCCACTATTTTATAAAAATATAAAAGGTTTTAACAAAAAATTAGTTCAAAATTCATGAATAAATAATTTATTCCTTCGTGAAATTAACTCTAAAGGAATATCTTGTGGGATCCCTATGGTTAACATTTTTCTAAAAAAATATTCTGGGGTGATTTAATATAATTAGTCTCATACTAATGGTTTTCACTAATTTTCTCTTATCCTAATTTTTGAATTAATTAAACCATGCTCCCAAACAAACTATATATACCCTACTTTTTCTTACATGACTATTACATCATTTTAAAGATAAAGAACATAGTAGAGTCAGAGAGCCAGGAACCAATAGTTTTGTGTCATTGAGAAATTAGGACCAAACATAAAATTTAAATAATAAAAAAACATTATCAAATTCCTTCCTATCTATATTCATAGTGGCCCTTATGTACTTATTAATATAAGTAGTCACGTAATGATATACATCAAAGAAAAGGGTGAGATAAAATCCCAGTAAGAGGATATAGAAGAACATGAAACAATATAACATGGGTGAGAATAATAATAATAATCATCATAAGAACATAATGGGATAATCATCATAATCATAAGAGGAATCATTAGTTAAAGTCATGGAATGTGGAGATTCAAAAAAAAGAAACATCATGTATTTGTAGTCAAATACCACACATAGTTGTGAAAAAATCCATCATCTTTTTTCACACAAAATATTTGTGCATAATCATAACATCATCATTGGAAACAAATATACAATCATTTTCCTTAATATTTCACATTATCTCATTAGATACATAACCTTACCCAATGAATTTGTGTTCTATATAATTTTGGGTGCACCTATCACATCATAACATTTACATAATCATGCATGCCACATAGAATGTATACCAATATTTATCATAAAATAACCCATGGAAACGAATTGGGATTCATGATAATTTCATAAATAAATAATTCATGATTATACTTGTGGGTTCCAAAAATAATAATGTAATATCATACTTGATATAAAAATCATCAATCTTGAGTGAAGAAGAAACAATATCAAGAGAAGTCAAAGATGTGTTCTTAGAAAGAAGAGTTCTTGGGGATTTTTTTTCTTAAAACCATACTAGAAACATTTATATCAAAAAAAATAAAAGGTAGGAACAATGAAATTATATTTTAGGTATACTAAATGAACATTCACACAAAAATTTGGAACAAAAGATCAATAAACCAAAGAACGGAGTTTGGGTTCGGGAATCCCCTTACAAGATGTTAAAATGATTACATCACTTTAATATCCTGGGTAATCAAATTAGATTAATTAATAAATAAATCTATAATATCTTATACATTTATTTGATTTATTATAATTTCTTCTGTTAATTTTTTTCCATTATAATGAGTTATAGAGTTCAATTTCATCATATGAGTGTGTTGATTTTCTTGGTTTTCATGATTGGTTCACTTGTATAGATGTATAGAAGATCATGTGGAGAGGGAATAATTATCTAGAATTTTAATTATATATTATTAAGTAAATTAAATAATTTTAATTGGTCTTATATTTATTTTCCATATATGTGGAATTTTAATTAGGTAAAATTTTAATGGTAATTGTTCAGATTAATTTGGTGGTTTTTGATCACCATGAACTTGTTTTGTTTTATTATTTATTATTGTGTATATAAGTTATTTCGAAAAAATAAAAAAAATTAAAACATAAATTTTAAAATCATTTTCAACCATTATGATGGTTTTATGACCGCCCTTGAATTTGGTAATGGAAAACGATAACATATCATCCTCGAAGGCGATAAATCAACAACTCACATACAACCCTTTAATTTTTAGAATAAAATGAGAAAGGAATAGGTTTGATGATTTATTATTAATTTAACATAATAAAATTTCATTAAATATATGATAATAGAGTTATCATGATACTGTGATAATGGTAGGTGGGGAGAGAATAAGAAAATAAAATAACAATGTAAAGAAATTAAAAGAAAAGAAAGAGTATTTTACCTATTGAATTCTTCTCCTTGAGAAAATATTTTGGGAGATTGGTTTTTGTATTTTGTTGAGTATAAGGATATTTGATTTGGGGTGGTTCTTGTGAAGATTAGTAGTTATAAATTTGAAATATATCAAGGCTTTGGAGGTGTGAGGAGAATGGGTGGTATTTATAGTGGAGGAGAGTAATGTTTTTTGATTATTTTATTCATCAGTCTATTATTTTGGATCCAAAATACTAATAGTTTGAAACTTATCATGAAATATATTTAAATAATGAAATATAATTTGATATTATGGGCTTAAATCATCCATAAATCATCAATGACTCAATAACTCATGTATTCGTTAAATACCATAAATTACAGCATTTCACTATTCACAAAAATGAAACTACTTTAGAAAAATATTGAAAACTCACCCTAATTTTTTTTCAAAATTTAGAGTTAAAAAAGGAGCTCCATTTTCTGAAAATAAATTTATAAATATGAGAAATTTAATATTTATGTAAAATCATCATTTACTTGGAATATACTGATTTAAAATTATAACTGATTTTATAATATTTGGAAAACTTAATTAAGTCTCATAAATTTATCTTATAATCATAAGAAAAAAATATATTAATTTATGAATCTATTTTATGAAAATAATTTTCATTTAATATGATTATATTAATTATAAAATTTTAATCAAATATTTACTATGTTCAAAAATGCCAACACTTAATTTATCATGTCTGAAATATTTATTAACTTATCCAATGAAATAAATATATCCTATTTTCATTAATAAGAATCATAAATTTTATTGATACTTTCATAGGTGCGGTTACTATTCTATTGTCCAAAATACTATTCCAAGTGGTCACATTACTATTCAAAATTCCATGTTACAATTCCATTAGTATAGGTTCCTTAACTTTTAGAAATACCTTTTATTCCATTCATTAATCATTTATAAAGTTTTTATTATGTTCTCTATATGATTTTAAGTGATTTATTCTATGTGGAACAATTATAAGAATGTATTTTCTATTGATAAAAATATGGTTTGTTACATAGAGGTCATAAGAGAAGCCATACTTGATATATCCAGAATAAAGCAGTGATAATAGCTAGCTAATACTATAAAACTGTGTACCCCAGAGACATTATTTTTTGTCTTCTAGGAGTCAACTTCTTCAATCATTCCAGGGCTATCACATATTCCTGCTTCAGAAATAATATGCCTGAGGAAACGTACTTCATGAATACACAAGTTTAAATTATAAAAATTATTATATAAATGAAGATATTGTAAGTTACATAGTACAATTTCCATGTGATCCTAATCATTATTCTTATTTATAGAGTATACTGAATATCATCAAAAGAAATACCAAAAAAAAATCTAGATACCTTTGGAATATACAGATCATCAAATCCATAAAAACAATTAGTGTGTTCATTAGACCAAAAGGCATGATGACATATTCATAATGGTCACAACGAATCTGAAAATATATCTTGAAAATAACTTCTCTTATGACTGTAAGATGATGATATCATGATCATAGATCAATTTTAGAGAAAAATTTGTATCCATTTGACTGATCAAACATATCATCTAATTGAGTAAGAGGATACGGATTTTTAATCATTACTTGATTCAACTTACGATAATCAAAACCTGAGCAGATGGTAACATCTACCTTACTTATGAATATAACCAATTAATCTTCAGATGATGTAATAGTTTCAATAAAGATGTTTATTTACAAATATTCTATGTAAACCTTTAATTGTTAAAACTTATTCAAATCCATTCTATAATATGGTAGAGAAATATAGATTGTTCTTGAGAGTATGTCAGTAGTAAATTGAATTTCCCTGTCTTGTGGTAACCTAGAGAAATCATTTGAAAAGACCTAGGGGTGTCATACACTATTTTAAGAAGATTCCAATTCTATGTTTCATAAAAAATGTTTATGTTCATGATTAAAAACATGATAGTGATGGTTTTGTAAACTATCACTAAAGGTCTTTATTGGCCTTCATTTGTATCCCAATGACCCTTGAAGGGGTAAAGGTCTCCATCCAGGGATAAAAATTGTAACAGTTGAGTTAAAAAGTTAATATAATATTTAAATCCCATCACCCAGTCCCACCAAATATTAAATCAGAAACATCAATCTCTAGCACTATAAACTCTAAGATAAATTGAACTGCATCAATGACAATTAAATATACCATTAATTTAAATCCTATGAACTCCCATTGTCTGTGGAGTTTCTTGATAATCATGATATGAGGCTTGATTTACATGTTTAGTATTAATTTTTTAACCACAAAATAAGAAAATAAAGAATGTGATGTTCCAATATAAAATAAGAAATGAATAAGAGTGATGTTTAGAAGAATTATTCCATGCACTGTAGAGGGACATAGTTTCTTACTCTCTATAGTATTTTGTTATTCATATAGTTATTTTTCATCTATGATGGGATTTATTTTATATCCCAACCTAAGTATCAATTGAACAAATGAAGTGTTCTTGGAAATTCCATTGTTCCCTTGTTATTGTGGATGAAAACCAGTCTGATGGAACTATTCAATTAGAGTAAATGAATGCTAAGGAAAAGGTAATAATATTTCACCTTTTGATCTCCAAATTTTATTCCAATAGTTTTTGATAATCTATTTCTTTACAAAATGATTGAAATTACATGGTTTTGTAATGAATTTATTCTTCCTATTTACAAAAAAAAACTTTAAAAACATTATACTTATCTATATGATATTCCCAGAAATTTAACTAATTAAGAGGGTTGAGTTCGTGGTTTGACACAACCATGATATTATACACCTCTCTTCCTATTATTTATATTACTAAATTTTCCACCTATTCTTATGAAAATTAACATGCTACCTCCAGTAGGATTACAAGAAAGATAGCTTTCCTCTACTGTAGACTTATTAAAAATCATTATATATTCTATAATATAGAGATTCACTATCTTGGATTGAATATTTGGTAATAATACCAACTCAATGATTCATGCTTTTAATGATGAAATAATATATACTATTAGAGAATAAAAAGGAAAGTTCATAAACATTTAATCATATTATATGATTATTTTTTCTTGATTTAAGATGAGAAACTATGTTGTTCTTTCTATTCTGAATGTTTGGGTATAGAATTTTTTCTTAAACAATTCCTCATAATCCCCCATATAATCCAATCATTAGATTTATCCTAGATATCTAAATCCCACCATTGGCATACAATATATTCCAACATATAGGTTAATAACTTAATATTTATCTCTTCTGATGTTCCAATAAAATAAAATATTCTATTCATTAGAATGAGGCACTCTTCCACATTTTCAGGTTCCTATTCCCTTAAAAATTAGGTTGGTTCTATTTCAGAAACTATATTGAGTGATCCACTTTCCATGGATCTTTATTTCAATTCCCTCTATCAAGAGCTTGAAAATATTGTATAATACTTTGTACAATTTTTTGGCTCACACATGGATCACGTGCAACCATATTTTTAGAAGATTATTTATTCTAATTTATACAACATCTTCTTGGTTCCATTTTTTATAATTAGAACAATACACCATCTAAAATATTTATATTTAAGATCCGGAGGCTTTAATAAATTCCAAAACATTATAAATAATTATTATTACCATGAAAAACAACCAATGTGACCATAATTTTAAGAAAAAAACATTATAATCATTTGAAAAATCATTTTAATATCAGATAAATAATTCATTCATAGTGGAAGGTCTTACTATAATGCATGTTATGAAACACTATACAACTAAACCCATGAAGATGTGATATAAACACTCTAAGAAGTTTCTTAGATAATTTTTATACCTGAACACCCTGGTAAATTGAAGTTTAGCATAAAAAGGTTATATACATATATTTGAGATTTATATTTTATGTTCCAACAATCCTTTCACCTTTATATCAGTCCAAGTCAAGGACCAAACATTACTAATACCATATGTAACACCCAACCCCTCACCCATTGTCTTGGGATGAGAAGGATGTGATACTGGCCTTAGGTGATATCCTGAAGACACCAACAGCTAGAAATAAATTCCAAGGTCATAAGAGAACATTGGGGGATGATTTTCCCTAATAAGATAAAATAATCTTGAAACAATGAACAATAAAAATACCATTCACTATATTATTCATAAATAAAAAACCACATAACACAAATAAATACTAATACAAAACAATATCAGAGTAACAACAGAAAATAAATAATGTTTCAAGGATAAGACTAAATAGAATACATTGGAACCAAAGTATAACAATCCTAGACCAAGATGTAGACCCTCCCCTTCTCCAAATTCAGCTAACAAACCATGATTTCTAGGAACTCCTCTGTAGGATAATGAAACATGACCCTTCTATATATCTCAATATACAACATCTAAAAATTCATAAAAGTACCAAAGTAGTAGGGGTGCATGTATCACTAAGTAGTATTTACCCTAATAATTCCCAACAGTTGCAACTACGATAGAAATAATTTAAAAATTTTTATAAAAAAATATAGAGGAATAGATAAATAGAATATATTAAAGTAATAAACAAGTTCTATATAAAACATTAAATAAAAACATAAAAACTATTTATTATTGTTTGGAATAATCACCCTAATTCTAAACACATATATACGCACGATGCATGAAACCATGGACCTCCCTATACTCACAAGTATTGATTCATCCTTTGAACAATCCATCAATTGGAGAAACCATTTGATAGTTGTAATTCCTCCCATGATACGACTGTACAATCAAAAAAGAGTGGTGTAACATCCTGAACCAACAGCCAGTAAACCGGTTCCCCAATATCTTTCATCACATTACCTTAGTAATGCCTCCTCATACACCAGAGGCTACTAACTAGCAGTGGGGGTCTAGGATGGTATAGTGAGGAGACTATACCCTCATATCCAATTGTGAAATAAATAACCAAGCATCATAAAAATCATAGTATATAGATGGAATAAATCAACTAAACATTCTATGAAAAAAATATAATGTATTAATGGAATAGACAGACATGTCATACATATTATTGACCACCCACTAGGCTGGTTACATAACATATCCTATTAAAATAGACCAATAAAGAGGCTTCACAAAATCTATGAGTTGTACTTCATCAGTTCCCCTGATACCATTCGATATATCCATCCCGATCATGAAAAACTCAACACGACCCTAATCTTAAAACTATGCCTATAATAAACATTTGAGTGATACTTAGGTACCCATGTGTAGTGGAATCCTGATCTAGGTTTGAGTAAAAACATAGTAATACACCACCAATGATGACTAATGAAAATAAAATTTAGAGAATTAGTGCATGTAGATTAATATTGGAACAATAAAAGTACAGTAAAGAAGATACATTCCATGGAAAACAATAACTCATCTACTACCCACTGACCCTCAGTTTCTAAGGTGAATCCTAGTATAACAAAACATGAATAATTTTATGTCTATCTTCTAAGCCAAAAAACAAAGGGTGATAGATAATTTGAAAAATAAAATTAGAATTTTCATTTACCATTTATCGTAGTGAAGCATAAATGTCAATTTCATCCTTTCGTAGAGCTTTAGTCCCATATGAAAACCATACCTAAAACTATATGTATCAATAAGTACCATCAAAAAATTCATTATAATCATACATATTAATGATAATTACCAAATCCTTAGTCAAATACCTACTCATACATTTAAACAGTAGTTCCCAGAGCATTTCTCTAGCACCATAAACCATTAATATGGAGCTTTAGTATATAATCCATTTACATTTGGAAAACCAATGTGCCTAGAGAATCAGTATGAAACTGAAACTGTATAGCTTACTATAAGTTCCTAGAGCCTCGGTCTAACACATAGTCAATATAGAATGCTATGTATTCCCGAAGCATCCGTTTGGAACCTAAATAATTCCATCATTTCTAAAATACTAGTGCTAACCATATTGAACTTAAATTATTCAAAAAATAACAAAAAAAACCATTTTCAAACCATTTACATTTACTGAGGTCCATCCTAACCTTTATCACTAAATCAAGGTCAAAAACCTCTTTCCATTAAACATTTAAAAAGTGAAATCAAGGCAATTCTCCAAAGGTTTAACCACACACCTATTACAAACCACATTTGAAATCCATTTATAAACCCATTTTTATAAAACCAATTGGAGGTCAACACCTCTAAAAGAAAAATAACCATTTAAAATCATAACTTGTCCCCATTGATACCCAACACTTGGTGAAAACCCACACACATGATGAAAACAATTTAGAGGGCCTCACCAGAATTTCAAAAAAGCTTAACACATGAAAAATGACATTTTTCCTCTGATAAGTCAGAACCACTTATTACCAAGTTCTAATATTTATCTCTTTAACAACATAATTAATCCAAACAATGTAATTAACTGGGTAAATCTCGTATCCCACCAAATTTTCCCTAGAAAACCCATTAAACCATTTTAGAGGCACAAAACACCTCATGGGAAGCCATAGGTTTGGTTTTATACATACCAACAGATCAAATGAGATCTATGGAAGGTCTAAGGTAAAAAATTAATGCCCACAACAATTTTATTACATAAAGGAAGAAAAAACACAACAAAATGTATTTAAGGAACATACGACAAACACATGTATATAATATAACAAGAATATGGGTAAATCTATTAGACCACCTACATCATTAATAAAGGATTACATAGCATTTACAAACTTCCGTGACATTGGAAATTACCGTCAAAGTACCGTTCAAAATCCTTGGCATCCAATGACCTCATCTTGGCTACTAAAACTCAAAATAAAGACAAATAAAAATAACCACTTGATATCATCATTTAAAAATTAACTCAACAATTAAAATAATGTTGTCATAAAGGTCTCCAATTTTATCAGAAGATCACTTATTATTGAAACCCCAAGAGGCCGCTATGTGTGGCCCAAAAAAGATACCTAACACCATTCCTAAGAAAATACCAAAGTAGCAATACCATTAAAATAATTAATTATGTTAATCTATTAGAAAAAACCTATGAATATTCTCCTTGATTTCATAAAATAATGAAATTTTATAAAACTATGTATGAAATTCATCTAAGGATCTCATATATGCAAGACAAATAAAATCCCCATCTTCTTTGGATGATTCCACCATACTATGGTGGAACCGGAATCAAATACCTTAACCCAAATGTGTGATATTAGAAATAACCAATGGGATGAAATAAGGTAATGAAGATGAAGAGAAATATCACCTTAAACTCTAATAAATCATCATGAATGCACCTAGGATCGATGGGTTGGGGAAGTTGGAAGGGGTTTGGATTACCCTAGTTCATGTGCACTGAATGAGGGAGAAAGGGGGAGGAATTTCCTAAAAATACAAGCGGAGTATTTTGGTAAAATCCCCATTTCAATGTAGTTCTAGTCAATTTTACAGTTTCTCCAGATGGTTTTCCAAACGTTTCACTAATAGTATATATAGAACATCCAAGACAACACTAGCACATGGTTTGTCCACAAGGTTGACCAAATTGTGCACCAACCATGCACACCCCACTGGACTCTTTTGGTAACAGGGTGTATAGTTTTTCTGAAACCATGTACTGGTCATGAAGCATGTCTCATACCCACCTAAAGCTCACATAGTTTCTCCTTGTGTTCACACGGTTTTATCTAAAACATGTGGTATCCATGAAAATTAACCATGCTTAGTTCAGAATGAAATGAAAAAAATACATAACACTAAGTATCACCTGGTTTCTCGTAAACATTTCACCACATAAAAACATTTTGAAACATCCTAAAACATAACTTGAAGCCTCAAAATATCATCCAAACACCTAGGATACCTCCACAATTTATGTAGTCATCTGAAAACATCACTTTGAAGCATTATAAATCTCAAAAATTTAATTATGAGTCTTCTTTCCAAATTTGACTCATCATGTAACAAAAATTAATATCCTTATAAAATTTTAAACCAGTATAGATGTGCGATCTTACAACCTCTCCATCCTAATAATTCTCCTCCCTGAGAAGTCATAGAGGACATACATACTGATGTGGATCATTTTTATTTCTCTTTGACACATCCTTTTTTATATTTTTGTTGAATTTTTAATATCAAAATATTGTATTTTTTTAATATTTATCAATTCTTGTATTTTTTAAATTACATTATGAAAAATGTGTTTATGTATTAAAAGTGTTTTTTTGTTTATTTTTTATTTTTTTTCAATAATAAAAATAAAGTTGTTATTTAAATTTCATTTAATTAATTCTTTATGTTATCAGTTTTCAGTAATTTTTAAGTCATTAGTTAAATTGATTAATTATTTATTCTTAAATTGTAAATAAATAACACTTGTTACTTTTCATGTCTTTAAATAATCAAATTAGTTTTAACAATTTAATTTTATTCAATTAATATTTCTTATTATTTAATTTTAATTTATTAATTATTTAATCAATTGGTTAATTAATTTAAGTTAGTAACTGTAATTACTTTAATTGTTCTTTAATTAATTTGTTTATAATTTTTAATACAAATAAATTCATACGTAATTTTATTATTCAAGATTGTTTTATTTATTTAGTTTTTAATCATATTCTATTTAATTTAATTGATGAATTTATTAATCCATTTTTATTTGTAAAAAAGTTTTAATTAATTTAATTTTCTATTTGTTTTGCAGGTATTACGGTCACACGATCCCTCTTTCTATTCCACCAACTCGTTGTGTTTCTGTTTCCCACTAGTCATGGTGGAACCATTCCTCTTGATTGTCCCACCATTTTAGCCTCACGGTCTCACCGTGATCATCACTAACAGTGCCACTATTTCTCACCTCACCATGCCACTATATCCAACACTTCACTATCTCACCATGAACATCACCCACCGTATCACCCACTTCACTGTCTCACCACCTCAACCCTTCACCGAAACACCCCTAGTACCGTTTCACCACCAAAAGGTGGTATTTCTCTGCACTGTTATCCCCCATTTTAGCCACCACAAACACACAAAAAACACACCAAAACAATAGTAACATCTTCAATGCATGAATAATAAATAAGCACCACAAATCACTACCACTCATCACCAAATCTGACAGATTAAGAATTGAACCCTTGGATCTGCTATGTGCCAAAACACCTTGTCGCCGCTCCCTGATTCACCAACACAACCAAGCTGAACCCGATGTTCTTCCACCCTCAACCATACCACACACCTCCAACCACACTACACCTACTCTGAGATGCATCCACGCTGCATCCCCTACCCCGCACAGTCGTTACACCCTTCTCTACTTCTGTTCGAACCCTTACCTTCTACCTTCTGCCACGCCCCATCTTCTTTCAAATGCCTTTCCTCCATAAGTCAGCACCATTATTGCATCCCCCATGTGACCAAAGTCTGGCCCAGATCTCCCTCTTTGAGACTCCTCCCCTTCTCTCCTGCCCAACGCCATTATGCTGCCTCGAACCAGCAGCAGCTTCCCCCGCCTGCTCTGAACTCCCCTATCCACAGGCCTGTCTCCTGCCCTACAGTGCCCTGCCTCAACGATCCCACATCACTCCACTCCCCTACACCATCAACCCCTGCCAGAACACCCCCAAACCTCTAACCCCAACTGATTCACCTGAAGCCGAACCCGTATTCTCTTTCTACCCCTCCGCACGAACAGAACCCCCTCTTATTTCATTTTCATTTCTCTTTTTCTTTTTATTATCTTTATATTATATTATAACATATAATAACGTATGTATATAACATACAATTGATATTAAAATATATAATAAATATAATTAGTATAACATTAATAATATATAATTTTGTACATTATTTTTATATATTATGTGTTATATATCATATAAAATAAAATAATAATAGGTATATTAATAAAAATATATAAGCTTATATATAATATTAATTTCTTATATATCATATATGTTATTAATACGTATTATTTTTATAATAATATTAGATATTAGTATTTTTATTTTAAGTATTAGTATAAATATATAGTATATATAAATATAGTTTCATTATTTTTGTATCTGAGTCACATGCATTTTTTGCAGAGGGAGGGTTGTGGCTCGCCATGCGTGCACAATTTCATTCAGTTGGGAGAAACTTATCCAATGGAAAGTGCGGAGAAAGCAACACAATGAAAGTTCCACGTGGAGGTTGGGGAATACATCAGATGAGAATCCAGAGACTTAGATTACTCGGTGATTATCATTCATCACGGGCATGAGATAAATAGAAGAGGATATGAATATTTGATATTCATTCCAAGAATTCATATAGGGAGGGGGATCGATCCAGACTGAGCAGAGTATGGGAATTCTATAACTTCATTCTGTGGGGGAAATCATCCATTCTTTCAACTCGATCAACCCTTGATCCATCTCATCACCAAAACAGAGGCATACAGACACTCAATAGGAGATCAACATAGAAGCAATTTCTGGATAGAGGAGTAATCTCATTGGAGATACTTCTTAATTCATTATTTGTTTCTATCTATTTTATGGTTTTAATGTGTAGTTAAATAGACCAGGGGAATCAGGCTGTAGAGAACTGATCATCCATCTATCCATAATGATTTTTTTGTTTGATTTCTCAGTATGATTTCATTGCTCAATTTTCTCTTATGTTTATTTTGAGTATCATTTCAGATTACCTAACGACCAAAAGGTGTGGTAGTGAATCATTTCACTGTGGATAATTGAAATAAGTACTGAGAATTAGAAAAGGTCAATGGATATATTCTCCAATTTAAGCAGATTTATCCAAGAGTCAAGATCAAATGATCGAGACTCAAGGAAGTTAATCGAGCTGTGTTGATCCACTGAAGTAGAAACTCAATGGATTAGCGCCATTTTTCTATGCACTAAGTAATTGAATTAAACCAAGTAGAAGCAGAGAATATATTTTCAACCAGTTCAAAGCTTTCTGAGGACCTAAAAATTATTATTACAGTTTGTTCTCTGTTCAAGACATACATTTCACTATTTCACATTCATTTTCACACCCACTATCAGTGTTTGTTTCACTGTTTGCATTTAGTTTTTTTGTTATAATTATATTTTATTTTACTTTTGTTTTTTAGTTTTAATTTGGTCTAGCACAATGTAAGTCCTTCTTTGTGGTTCAACACCCTTCTTACCACAATAGTAGTAGTTTGTAGAGCTTATAAATTGTAAATTTGAGAGTACTAAACAACTGCGTGACCACATACCCACCGCTTATCCTACATCAATATACAATTATAAAAAATGACCTCATTTATTTTCTAAATACCTAAAAAAACAAATAACAACCACTAATTCATGCAAGTACACTGACCAAGACCTAAGACAACACCCATTGTCAAAACTAGAAGACCATGTTGGAACTTACTTGACCCCATCTGATCAAATCACTGATTTTTTCATCAACTAGTCACTAATTAGAGCTCTGGTTCTCTCCACTAAATGATTCATCTTATAACCACCAACTCTAATTCTTGGAACCTACACCATCAAAAAATCTCAAAAATAACCTTGAAATCTTGATGCCACAACACACCTGGAATGGTTCCCAACACACCAATCACAAAATCTAAGAGGACTATAATTTTCATCCCCACTCATCCTCTTCATCATAGACCAACTTGGGTGGATACATACCCAGAATCCACATATGTACTAATAAAAAATTATATTTTTCTTGAAATCCACTCTCAATTAATGAAATTCACCCATCATTTCTAATGAAAAACACTAAATTCCATTTTTAACTCTCAACACCAACAATGTGTGCTAACACACATCAGACTATCCTCAATCGACTCACCCAAAAAACATTCGGCTCCAATGGCCTGCTCAATACCACTAATCTAAATATGATTCCTTCATGGTTAGAGGCATCCCATTATCATCAAAACACACCCACTAGAGTCTATTCCAAACTCCCAGTGAGATTCCATATACATATCCTCTAATTACTCATGCCATCATAGTTCCCTACCACACACATCAATTCACCTGTAACATAATCCCCTTAAACTACCAAATGGAACCACTTCATGGCCAAAGTCAACACTCATATTAATATCCACCATAACAGATTCCCGTCTTAAATTAATAAAGTAATTAATCAAATTTTCATTGAAATCATGATTCCACTATGACTAATATATAATCAGTTCCACCCATTTGCGACCCTTACATCATCAGGATTTTACCTCCATGACTGGAACATCATTCCCAACTATATAAATATTGTTGTCTCCACCTCACTCAATCAACCATCAATTGCTACAAAAAATATCCCAACCGCTGCTAACCCAAGAATTGTATGTGGATTTCTCGATATCACGTGATGAAAAAAACATCATCAACAATCACTCATTATTCATTATTGGGAATGGATCCCACAATATTCGGTGATATATTTTCCATCATAAAAACCATATTTCCAAACATTTTATGGTGAACTACTCACCATAAATCTCCAATTCCAATGTTCCCTAAGTGAGACTATGGGAAGACCCTAACCCAAAAAAGAAAAAACATTAGGTTTCAAGGAATATAGCCAGTTCTCTCTCAGTGTACCCAGAATAGTGTCATGATATCTTCAATAACTAAGACCATGCTAATATATCATCGATGAATATCCCCATGAACAATACATGTATTTAAATATTGGGAGATTTTAACCCCATTCAAAATTATTCGGCCTCCCTAACCAAAAGTGACTAATCAATCCTACATTAGTTCTCAGCATACTCATGGATACATGCATAACTTAAGCAACATTGGTGTATGCTCCTGTAACATCTAATCCACAAGACAAACGTTGACGTGCATAAACACCTTATCAAGCCTCTAAGATCCCATTAGAACTTAACCACAACACACTCTTGTGTAACCCAACCAAAAAACTTATTTATGACTAAGGAGTCAAATCTCTCAAAAAATTTGCTCACAAGCCCTAGCCACTAGCCATACCTACCCAACATTCCCATCTTACACAATATAGATCACCCCTATTTCTCCCATAAAAATAAATGAATATCACTAATCCAAAACCACATACACTACAACTTAAGCATTAAGATTTGTTAAAAACATAAAATGAGTTTATTTTCTCTCTCACTACATCCACAAAGATGCATCCCAAGATAATTCGTCTAGTAACCTAACTGATGCTGCCCTCAGAAACCTTATGTGATCTCTATGAATCATCACTCCAAGTTATTTTCATCTCAAGGAAACAATTCCTATATATACATACCATGATGCGGACATTTCATGTATACCACTCCTATATAGTCATCACCCAAGTAAACTCATGTATTGAAAACCATGTTTCATTCATCACCTCTGGTGCTATAGTTCCTACTCATAACCATTTGGTACATCCCACAAACACAATCGTTACCAGGCCTGTTAACTAAAATGAACCATCCTATCTTGAAACTAACCATAAGGCTAAACTTTTGGTACACAAATTCTCTTTTAAAAAAAAAATAGGCACCCAACATGACTAATCATAATACTATGTTTCCCCTTCATATAATACTATCAAAAGTCACAAAAAATATACCCATTTATCATGTTCCCAATGGAACATAAAAATCAGCTAACTTCTCTCATGAGTCACCCTAAAAAGTCACTAAGAAAGAAATACCTAAACTAGAGTCATCTGAAAGAAGGTCACTCGGCTCTCCCTCATATCCCCACCAGTCAAGTCTCATGTCAATTCACTGGTCCGACTACCTAGGTCTATGCCCACTTGTGGAAGTTACACCTCACGGGGCTCCAAACATGATCTCGTCTCAATGTTACCAGACATTAATAGGTGAAAACACCCATACCTAGTGTTTCAAATAAAAGGGGAATATTCTTGCAAACCAATTGACCACAACTAGTACACCTATCCTCTGAGATAATGTATCTATAAGACCACTCCTCGATGGACCAAGCCACACAACTAATACCAAACAAAACCCCCCAAAATGGTCTGCTGACCACATACCTACACCATATTGACCCACCATGGTCACTGAACCTAATGTGAATGAGGACCATGCACATGTCCTCATCATCAGGTATCTCACCCAAGATCCACATAACCTTCCATTAGATGAAAATACATAAAGTGACACACTACCATGACTATAACATGTGGATCCTACATGTCTATCGTAATTTATGAGACTCATCCTGAATCTACATCCAAGATTAAAAACCAAATCATAGTCTTATTTCCGATGGTCCGAGAGTTGAAATACAATCACAAATCACTAAATATAAACCAAATTTGAATATTTTAAAGTGAAAATCAATTGTAACTGCAACATCACAATTCAAAAAAGAAACCCCAACCCTGGTAACCTAGACTTCATATTGGAACAAGTGTTCACAATGCACCATCCCAGTATCAATTAAAAGATACAACACATTCCAATATCTCTAGTCCACCAAAAATAAAACAGAAACAAAGGAGATCAATTTCTTTGATACCAATTTGCAACACCCTATCCAAGGATCCATTAAATCGGTTCCTTAAGTCGGTTCTCTACATGACCTCATGTGCTCCTCTTCATATGAACGAGGTTGTAAACTAACATCTAGGGTCTTGGGTGGTACTATTAGGATATTATACAACCATATTAGAGTGTGAAAGAAAGAATCAATCATCATATACATAGAGTATACAAAAAAATAACTAAACATTTCATGATTAAATAAAATGTAGTAAATGTCTAAAAATCCATGTCATACACAAAATAAACCTCCCACTGAGCTGATTACATAACATACCCAAATAAAATAATCTAATAAATAGGATCCACAAAATATATAAATGGAACCTCATATATTCTTTAGATAACATCTGATAAATCCAACCTGATCATGAAAAAAATGATGAATGCCTCAACCCAAATATGTATTTTTAAAAAACATATAAAAGTTTCTCTAGTACCCATGTGTAGTGGTGACATGAGAAGGGTGTGATTAAAACTCATTATTCCATTAAAATGGTTTCTAAAAAAATAAACGTGATAGAATTAGTGTATGCATATTAATAGTGTAATAAGAAAAGTATATAAAGTATTATACATTCTAGGGAAACGAATTACTTATCTAGTACCCCCCGAGCCTTGGGTTTTAAGGAGACACCTAGTCCAACCAGATCATCATCTATCTAAGATGGTCATAAAATCCAAAAAACATAGGGTGATATATACTATGAAAGATACAAAGGGTCTTCTCATTTACCATTTATCTTATCGAAGCTTAAACTTAATTATCAACCATGACTGGAAACCCAATCCCACCCAAAAACCATACCCAAAACTATTAGTTTTTGATATGAAGCATCTATTCTATCTTTATAATCATACATCATAAAAATAGTGTCATGATCTATAGTCTAAAACCTACCCATACATTCAAAATACTGATTCTAGATCATCATACCTTAATTTTAAACCATGGAGGTAGAGCTTCGATCCATAATCCATTTCAACCTATTATACTAGAGTTCCTAATTAATCAGTCTGGAACATAAAACCAAAGAGAATACTATTACTTCCTAGATCCTCAATCTAACACTTATTCCATATATTATTCTATCTGTTACAAGAACATAATGCCTAAACCTAAATAATTCCATAATTTTTAAAATACCATGGTTCAACATCTTTAAATTACTACATTCACAAAATCAAAAAACAAACCCTTTTCAAATCATAGTCATTTATCGAAGTTCATCTGAGCCTTTAATACTAAAAATAGGTTAAAACATATCGTTATTGTAAACATTTAATAAGATCAATTGAGGAATTTATCCAAATGTTTATCCTAAATCCTATTTCAAACCATTTTTGAAATGCATTTATAAAACCTTTTTTATAAAACAACATTGAGGTTAACACATTTTTTTAAAAACAAGAACCATTTAAAATCACAACTTTTCCCTTTTTATACCGAACACCGTGTTGAAACCCCCACACATGGTAAAACACATTATATGGGCCTCATCGACCTCAAATTTATTAATTTTGTTATTTTCCAAAAAGCCACTTTGATAGGGTTATGTGGGAAACACACAACTAAATGAACAATAAAACAAATACAACACAAAAAAATCATCAGATTCAAATTTCAAAATAAAAATTTCAAACAGTTTTTGTTGACATCATCATTGAGATGAAAACCCACCAGGATACCACTGTCACTACAGTCACTTCAAACATAAGTCTATAGAAATAACTAACCATTGAAAAATCAAGAAACGCTATCATCAAACCATCACCAGAGAACTCGACCAAAATAGACCTTCATTTGGGAAAAAACCATCAATGAACATCCACTGAACAACCAAAAAAATCACCACTATCATTACTACTAGAGAAACATAGAAAAATAACTTGAAAGAGAAACATAACCCCAATTGTATACTGATAAAGGATCTAGAAAAGGTATTAAATAATTTATTAATAAGTAATAATAATTTTCTAACATGTTTTACTAATTATATATTTAACTATTTAATTAACACGACAAAAATACTTAATTAGGTTAAGATCATAACCCACCTACAATACCCTAAAAACCCAGAATACTATTTTTAGGACATAGAACACCCCATGGGAATACATAGGTTTAGTCTTATAAATACCAACAGATCCAAAGGGGTCAATGGAAGGTCTGAGGTACCAATTTAATTCCCAAAACCATTTACTTTCACCATGGAAGAAAACACAACCCGTGAGGGTTTTAAGGAACATACCACATAAACATGTAATTAATATAACAAGACAACAAGTAAAGATCTTAGACTACCTATCTCATTAACGAATCATTCCATAAAATTTCCAAAGCACGAAGACGTTGAAAATGTCTGTTCATGTCCCTTAGAAACTTCTTAATATCCAATTATCTCATCTCAGCTAACCAATCTATATACTTGTTACCAGAAAAAATAACCACATAATATTAGAATTTAACAATTAACTTAACCATTCAAATTTAGTTGTAATAAATCTCAAAAATACCACCGGATGATCACCTCTTAGATGAACTCCAAGAGGTCTCAATGAGAGGTCCAAAATGGGATCTTGATTCCATTCCCTACAAAATTATTATGAGGTTATACCATTACAACAATTAATTAAATAAATCCATTATAAAAAACCTAAGAAAATTAAAAATAGTCTCATACCTTAACAAAACATGATGAAACAATATTCATAATTCATCTCAAGATCTCCCCTACACAAGAAGACGAAAATCCCCATCATCCTTAGATGATTACACTATTCTCTAGTTATATAAAAACCAAATCCCAAAACCCAATTATTTGAAATTTGAAATTACCAAGGAGATGAAACAAGGGAAGGAAGAGGAATGTAAATCCCACATTAAACAATAAATGATCTCCATGAACACCCACAAATTGAGGGGTTGGAGAAAGTTTAAGGGCGTTAGGAACCACTTGATTCATGTGCATTGAATATGTGAGGAAGGATATGTAATAGACTAAAAACACAAGGTTTATTTTGATAAAACAACCTCTTAATGATTTTCTGGTCAGCCTCATGATTTTTTAAACTATTTTACAATTGTGTGGTTGGAATTTTCCAAGGGAAGACAACCACAAAATTTGGACACACTGTTGAAAAAATGATGAGACAATTGTTCAAACCCCACTAGAATCCATTTGAAACAAGGTGCATGGTTTGTATTAAAACATTCCCCATCCATGCAACATGTCTCAGACCCTCCTAATTCTCACACGATTTCACCTCAAGCTCACATGGTTTAGTCTAAACTGTTCACTAACCTTGAAACTGTATGACCCCGAAGAACCATGAGAGGCGAGGGGTGAAGAAGGGAGTCAAATTTTTATTTTAAAATAACAAACTTTGTTCCCACCTTGGTAGGAAGTAATTAAATATGTACGATGAAAACAATCTACAATCAAGTATTAAAAATAAAATAGACAACCCAAAAATTTTACTTGGTTCACCACTAAGGGTGAGTCCAAGGAGGATACACTGATAATGTGTCAGTTATACCAAAGTCCACTAATTTTCACTAGTTTTGGAGTAAAAAAGATTATACACAATCACTCTTTTCCAAACACACTACCTTTACTTGTTTTTAGGGATATCTCACAGTGTTCCCCAGAACACTCCCATCAAATCCCATTTTCTCACTAACTTGGTTGAAGTCTTAGCCAGTTAATTGACTTGAATATATCTTCAATATATTTGCAGTGAAGTCTTTTTATCTATCTAGAACAAGACTCTTCTTACATTAAAATTCCTAAAATCATGTACTTGAAAGCACTGATCAAACAAACCAGATTTTCAAAGCCTTCTAGAAGCACACACTGGTACTTGTGGGAAGCACCTACTCATGTGTGCAAGATTTGTGATTGGCACAATAGATGACTTTCACACAATCCTTATTTTTCAGGCAACACTTATCTTTTGCACAATTACACCAAAAGTTTTACTTGGTCTTTAAAGACTAAAGAAAAACGTTACACACAAGATTTGTGCACCTAAGTATTTATCTCCCAACTCTTTCATGTGGAAGAGACACTAGATCTTCATTGCAAAAAGATCTAAGTCTTGGTTCGGGGTAGCCACCTATTAATCAGCCATAAAAACCCTACACACAATATTTTGACGTGACTTCCTCTATGTGTTTGATATTCTATTTGATAACACAAACCCTATTTTGACGTCCCATTGGGCACCTAAGGCGCTTTCGAGCAACCTCATCAGTCACACATATTTTAAATATTTTTCATGCTTCTTTTCATTGCCATATTTCGCTGTGATGATCCTAAAAAATTCCTTACATGCAAGTTTCTAGACTACCCTCAATATTGCTCACAACTTTCTTTGATATTTTTTTCCATTTTCCAATTATAGACTCAAAAATTTGGAAAACACAGGGAACCAATGACACATTAAATATTGTTGACTAGTTAAACTGTAAGAACCTTTTCTATGAAAACTCCTTGATCTTCGAAGTTAGTATTGAAAATAAATACAAACCATACTCCATTTTTAGCAAACACCAGCCTTGGATCCAACAATCTCCGACATTGGGTTTTTTGGAAATCTGGTGATAAATTCAATAAAGTTACAACCACCATCAAAACATATTATGAATGAAACAACTCAACCAACACTCCAAGTCTACATGAACAATGCTTAGTGTATAAAACAACAGGGGAATCATGACTTAGGTTCTCATGTGTTGGAATACTTACAGGTTTCCAAATAAGTTCTCTTAATATTTTCTAATAATACCTAACTTTTTTCTTCATTCTCATACTCTCAGTCTACCCCATTTTAAGAATCATTCTCCCTCATTGAATTATTCAATTCTCCATTCTCCTGAAACATTAGAACATTGAATTTATCCATTCTCAATTATCTTGAAACCTCAGGACATTTAATTTATCCATTCTTACCCAATGAAAATAAACCCAAAGAACCTATAGTTGTATGTGTAGATCTTAAAACACACCCCCTGGATACTATCTCCCCTATAAACCTGCATCAGTTCCAAAAAAATATTAAAAATAGTTAACACAATTGGGGATAGGGGATTAACTATAACCTCTTCATTTACTGGGATGTGGTTGAACACTAAGGTTGAACCGATGCTTCTCAAACACATGTGCTGACAATGGCTTGGTCAGTATTTCAGCCACTTGATCAACATATTCAATATGATCCATTTCAATTATTTCTTGTTCAACTTTTTCCTTGATAAGGTGATATCTGATTTAAATATGTTTCATATGATAATGATTAATAATAATCTTTGTAAGATAAATTGTGATCTTATTATCATAGTGAATATCCATCAGTTGTTTCACCTCATCTCAAATATCAGTCATTTGTTGCTTCATCCACAATAGATGAGTGAAAGCCTTTGTAGTGGATATATACTTAGATTTAGTAGTATAGAGAGAAGTTATTTCCAATTTTATACTCAACCATCCCACATATTTCTTTCCAATAAAGAAAAATCCACTACTTTTGGACTTTCTATACCCCACATCTCCAGCCCAATCGACATTAGAAAAAGTCGAATGTTCATTATATATTCCTGTAGAAAAAGTATAACCCATAATTATGTGTACCTTGAATGTACCTCCTGGTTCATTTAACCAACTCCATATGTTATTCCTTATGATTAATTTTAAAGAGGGCCACTATGAAAGTTTCAATGAAAATATTCGGTCATGTTGAAGTTAGGAGATGTAAGCCTCTAATGATTCTCATATACATGGTGTGATCTATAGAAGTCCCATCCTCATTATTTAAATGTTTAGTTCCAATAGAAATTAGAGTCAACAATGGTTTAGAGTAATGTATATTGAATTACTTCATCAACTCTCTTGCATAATTTTTTAAGAAATAAAAGTGTAGTTTTTCCTCCAAATAACTGGAAACCCCAAGAAATATATATATTTACCAATCATAGACATTTCATATTCTGATTTCATATGATTATTAAATTATTCCACTAATCACTTCCCACTTACACCAAATATAATATCATCTACATAAACCAGTTCGATGAACTTATATTTCTAAGAATTCTTTATATAGAGGTTATGATCAGTTATTCCTATTTTAAATTCGAGCTTCCTTGGATATGAATCTAGTCAGAATACCATGCTCGTGGAACCTGTATCAAGCCATAGAATTACCTATTTAATCTACAAACATTAATTTCATAGAATGACCTATTTAATCTAAAAACATTAATTTCATCATTTCCAATTAAAAAAACCACTTGTGGTTCTATGTAGAGTTATTCCTCCAGAACACCATTTAAGAAAGTTTTTTTTCACATCCATTTGATACACTTTGTGTCCTATTTGAATTTCCATTACAAGAAAAAGTTTTATTGACTCTACAATAGACATAAGAGGAAATTTTTATTCAATATCAACACCTTTAACATGTGAATAGCCTTTAAAAACAGATCAAACCTTATTTTTTATCACATGTCCATGCTCGTAAAATTTATTTTTAAAAAATACACTTCATACCAATCACATTTTGATTTTCAGTTCTCTTAACTATATCCCATGTTTGAATCTTGTCGATATGATCAAACTCATCATTAATGGATTTAACCCATGATTCATCCTTTACAGCTTCTTCAAAAGAGGATGGTTACACAACTGATAGGAAGGTATATTGTACATTATCCCTTATTCTCCTTTTCTAGGTGGGTATAGTCCAATCCCCAATGATGATTTATTTTTCAATTTCTACTCTTCAATTTCTCCTGTGAGGTTCATAAGAGTTTTCTTCGGCCACATTTTCCTATTTTGATTATTCTTATGAATCAATATCATTTTGTGACCTCTAAATGTTTTTCATTACTTCATATACATCTTCATTTGAATCTCTTCCATGTCTAATTTCTTCTACATCTTTAATCATATAAACATAAGATCCCCTCAAGGTATGTGTGGTATTATCTCTAATAATAATAACATCAATATTTTACACAATTCCTCTAAGATGATTATTGAAAAATTTTATGATTTATATTCATTTAATATACAATAAATATTCATTCATATTCTATATCACCATACTTTCTTTGATTCCCTTATTTATTTTTGATAAATCAATTACTTACGAAAACAAGATCATACTTTAAAGAGGGATTCCATTCAATTCCATAAATCATATAGTGTCTTTTTTTCTCCCATATAAAGCCCTATTCGATTTTGAATATACACAACATCTTGAATATCCTCTTTCTAGTAATGGTAAGAAATAAGAATCTCAGTCAGCATAGTTCTGGCCATATTGTGCATCTGTTAATTCTTATGTTCAAAAACTCCATTTTGTTGTGGGGTTATCACAACAGCCACCTCATTTAATTCCATGTTTCTCCAGGTATTTTTCAAACTCAATGGATGTGTATTCCCCTCAATTATTGGACTGAATATCATTGATTGACTGCCTAATATCATTCTCAGCTCTTCAGCAATAAGTTTGCATGTAATCATGCAATTTCCATTTTCTCGGTATATCCATCACACAATCCATTACACTATTTTCATCAAGTAAAATAATGAAGTATCTTTATCTATATTTTTCAGAAACATTTACAAGACCATATAAATCTGTATATATGTGAACATGAAGATTTTATGGTCTTTTATTCTTCGACCGATTTGAGCTGCATAACAACAACCCTTGTATGCAAGAATCAGAAGTATTTTCCTGGTCAAGCTTCAGATTGGGAATATCCCTTAATATATTCATCATAGATATATTTTCCATTTAATTTTTATTAATTTAATCCAACCTTCTATGCCCCCAAGTTTTTTCTTCTTCAGTCGTCACGTAGCAAATGTTCTTCTTTACTATCAACCTGATATAAGCTTCAATCATTCTTTACCCCTTCATGGGAGCATTACCTGACTTTCCTATGATAGTGATCCCATTTTTATTAAATTTCACTATCAGTCCCAAGTCAGATAGTTTAATCACACTTAGGAGATTGTGATTCACACCATCCACATAGAGAACTTTAGTTTTCTTCAGCTCTCCATTAGCCAGTTCAGTACTTCCACTTCCTTTGATCTTCAAATCACTATTATTACCAAAACTTACTCTTCCATAAATATTTTTCTTAACATTCATTAATAGGTCTACATTTATAATCATATGGTATAATAATCCTCTATCAAGAATCCAGGTGATTCTTCTCTTTCCAGCTTTGAGGGCTACTTCGGTAAGGTTGGATTTTTTAATTTTCTTATTTTCCTTCGATGAAATATTAGATTGAGTTAAGGATAAATATGGGGTTAGAATATGTTTTACATGTGAATTGGTTCATAATTTTCATACTCTTCTTCTAGAATAGAAAATCGGTTTGTAAGTGAAACACTATCTAGTTGATGGGTATTTTCTTGTCTCTGAGTTCTGTATGAATTTTTCGTGCATTTCCTCTACCTGCAATAAATAGATATATGGAAAAGTTAGAATATAAAAAAATATCCATAGAAATTATTTATTCTCTAAGAATTAGGATATGAATTCGTTCTCCTTTGAGGAATTTATATATCTTCCCCATTAAAATAACTCCTTGCATCTTCGCAACCTGACTTGGTATGGCCCAAATTGCCACATACCTGACATTTCATAAGAGGAAATGTCTTCCCACTTATATTCCACCTCATATATCCTTCCTTAGAAAAATCATTTGACTGCATATAATTTTTGTAATCTTGAGGATACTTTTTAGTTCCCCATTATATTCTATTTGAGGGTTTTTTTCTAGTAATTTAGGAGACTTTTCATTACGTCTGACTTTCATCTTTTCAATTATTTTGGTTCATTTTATTTACAGCAATCAATGTTTATGTATCCAAACCAATTTCACATTTTCACATGCATGTGAATATTTGATCATCCAAATAATTCTCTACTCTTTCAGAACTATGCTAAGCTCTCTATTTCATCTCAGTATCTGAGAATATTCCAATCTGAATTTTCTTTTCTTTTTTACTTTTTAATTTGACTCACTTTCAATTATACTTATAAGAGTAACAACTTATTCTTCAATTCATTCGATAGTGTTGGGATTATCCTCCAGTCTGGATGTGTGGTCATTGATGAAATTTTATTGTTCTTTAATTATAAGCTTCGGTTACACTATATATTCTTTTCTTTCAGAGGTTGTTGAATGTTTTTATCTACTTCTTACAGTCATTCAATTTCATCTTCAAGATGATCAACATATTTTGATGATTATTAAACAATTGATCTCCTTTTTTTCATTTATTACATTGATTCTCAATATTACCAAGAGAATCCATTAGTTGTAACATGATATCATTATCAGTAATCAACTAATTATCTTTATCATTTAATGATTCTGAATTTTCAATAGTAGCCATCATAGATGTGTGGGTTCTAGATTTCTTCTTTTTTTCTTCTTTTTCCAAAAAATCACGGCCATCATCTTCTTCTTCATATAAAAATAAATTTATCTATAATTGTTTTCTAGATTTTAAGCCTCCATTTTGAGAAAACCTTTTATAAGGATTCTATGACTTTTTATATTCACTTTCTTCATCATCAAAATTCCATGATCATTGAGAGGAAATGTTCCCAAATCTATTATAATGAAATCAGGACAAGGGTAGATTTCCTTCAAATATCCATTTTTTGATATTGAATTTCTTAGAAAATAGGGAAAGAAATTAATATTCCTCATTATATTTATTAACAGTACCACCTGAAATATCATGTTTTTCCATGGATTTAGATTTCATATCCTTACTAACATGAATTTTTTTAATTTTATAGTATGATGATCATTTAATATTCTACCGAACTACTCAATAGGTAATATATAGAAAGTTTTAAAATATCCTTTTTATAAAGGGATGAAACTTTGGGATTGTAAAGAAGTGGAAATATTCTTAATAATTTCTTTAAAATTTCATGTCTTTGATTTCTTTCTAAATACCTTGAAATTATCTTACAAATCTAGTAATTCAATTGAAAAAGGTATCTTTATTTTCATCCAAATGCATCTTCAGATCATCAAACTTGTTGTAAAAAACATGATGATCTGTCTCATACAATTTATTTTCTCCAAAAATATTTTCATGTTTTTTGCACATATACTTAGATGAAGTAAAAATCATCAGTTTCAGATTGATTTTATCAGAAAGAGATACAGTAAGGGAATTATGAGATTTTGAATCTGTATCAAGCATTTTTTTATATATGTTTCATTCATAGATAGTCCTGTTGGATCAGTGACATGAATTCCTTATGTAGTAGAAAAGAGTACATCAATTATAAGAGTGATTATATGAGACCTCAGCATGTTATTCTAAATATGAAGGCTACTTACATCAAATAGGGGGACTCACCTGAAATTTACTAGATTATCCCCAATATCAATGTAAAAATTTAACACCAGTTACGTCCCTCTGATACCACTTGTAGGAACTCAGAGCATCCTAAGTGAGGATAAAAGAATCAAGGTTTCCAATTTTTCTTTTACAATGATGGATCTTGTTCCCACGTTGGTAGGAACTAATTAAATCTATTTTTTGGAAATAATCAATAATAAAGTATTTAAAATAAAATAGATAATAGAATAATTTTAATTAGTTCACCAGTAAGGGCTAGTCCAAGGATTCTATCTCAAAAGTGTGTCATTCGTAGAAAAGTCCACTAATTTTCACTATTCGTGGAGTACACAAGTTTTTACACAGTAAATCTATGCTAGGAATGCTTTATTTTATAATGTTTTAGGTATAATACATAGAATCCATCTGAACACTTCCACCGACTCCCCCTAGCTCACTACCTTAGGTGAAGTCTTACTCATTTTATTGACATGAATATCTCTTTAATAGATTTTCATTGAAGTATTTCTCTCTATCTAACACTAGACTCTTCTTAAATCGATTTCTAGAATTGATTCACTTGAAAGCACTAATTAAACAAACCATATTTTGAACACTTTCTAAAATCACACACTAGCACTTTCACACAACACCTACTCCTGCTTGCAAGATATGGGATTGGTGTGCAAGATGAATTTCACGTAACCCTTATTTTTAATTCAACCCTCATCCTTCACAAAACTACACCATAAGTTTTACTTTGTCTTTAAAGACTAATGAAAAACTTTAAACACAAGATTTTTTTCATGTAATTCTTTTTCACACAACTCTTTCAGACGAAGAAGTCACTTGATCATTATTGGAAAAAAAATCCAAGTATTGAGTGTGGGTAGCCACCTATTAATAGTAATTGACGACCCTACACAACATATTCTGATGCAGCTTCCTCTGTTCACTTAAGATTCTCTCCAAGAACACACACCCAGTTTTTATGTCACATTGGCCGCATAAATGTCTCCCCCAAAATTTTATATTTCCCATAAATTTTAAATATTTCGCACATTTTATACCATTTCCATATTTTGATTCAATAATCCTAAAACATCCCTTGAGCGCAAGATTCAAAACCACCTTCAATATAGTTTAATACTTCAAATATAATAACCCTTTACATGGAAACTCCTTGATCATACATCTGAGGATTGACAACAAACACAAACCATACAACATTTCTTACAAAGACCAGCCTTAGTTCTAATAGAAACATTACAATGATCAGTTCAATATGAACAAAAAAAATCCTGATCATCAATGTGTCTCATGGTTTATCCTGAACCATGCACACCAAATCATACACTTGAGAAAAACATGATGAAACATCCTAAAACATAGCACAATGCTTTCAAAGCTCATCCAAACACTCGAGTTGCATCCCGAGTATCATTACTCATCTCAAATTTCACTTTAAAGAATTAAATATATTAGAATTTACATCCGATTATTGTTAAAAAAATTTACTTATTCAGAAAAGAAAATTCAAATTCCAGTAGAAATTTTCAACTAAAACAAACACATGATCTTAAAGGTTGTACTTCTACCCATTATCTATTTTATATGAACATGAAAACACACTAACACTTTTATGAAAAAAATTCTAATAAAAATTTTATTTAAAAAAAAATCTCATATTTCATGGCAGAAAATTTTGAATTCACATCAAATAGGGGTTTTCCAATTCAATTTCATAAGATATTTCCAAAAATTCATAATCACAATTTATCAAATATCAATCCAAATAGTTTCAGAACTATAGGATGAGATAAAATCCACCTACCTCAATTTTGATTAGCACAAAAGATAAATGATGATTTTGTGAATCAAACATATTACTATCATTATATTTAAAAATACAATGGAGATATCATCATTATAAAACCAAATCAATATATATGTTCTTACACACCATTATACTATTCTTCATGAGGAAAACCAAGGATATACAAGACAAGAAGGAATAATAGAACCCTGGCATTTGATTTCAAAAAAGAACACTCAAAAACCCAGTGTAGAAGTATTGTAGATATTTAAGATTTCTGAAAGCACCATCTTTTTCCTTGGGAGTCAAAATTATAAAAAAATTAGATTTAAAAAAAATACAACCAATCAATGAATGAAAACTTTCTGGGTCAAAATAATTTATGGTGGAAGTTAATAATTTACATCGTTAATTCATCAAGGTTCACTTAAACTGAAATAACTATCACCGTGGTTTTTTTTATAAAAAAAATATTTTATGGTGTAAACGTTTTTACAAAATAAATATTTTTTATGCCTTTAACATCTAACATAAACTATTTAGGTCATAAAACTACAATTTATTGTGCGAATTGTTCCATCACATTTTCCACTAGCTGAATCTGGGTTATTTTCTTCTTAAACCTTCAAACACTTCCAATGACTAAACAAAACTAAAAATGAAAAAAATAATAACATAAAATTATGGTGTACCTAAAAATTATGGCTATATAAGTATATACAGATCATGAAAAAAATAGGTTTATAACATCAAAAATTTATCAATAAAACAAAATTGAGATGAATAACCCTTACCTTATGTCCAACATTTTTTATAAGAACTCTAAAATCCTATATAATAAAATTAGATTTATTATAATTATATAACATAACCATTTAAAAACTTATAATATCATATAATATCCACTTATAACATTTCAACACCCATTTATTTATAATTCTTTATTAAAATCCTCATTTATGAGTGATAAGAGTTTCATTTTTCATATATGTTTTATTTTTAAAGATATAGTCCGTAAACAATTTTTTATTGTTAAATAGTTTCAATAATCTAAATAATTTCTGAAGTAACACATTTAATAATCATATACACTTATAATCATTCATATAAATTATTGGTGAACTATTAATTACATCACTTTTTGGATATGGTAGTATGTACGTACACATGAGTGATGCTTCCACTTTTTGATGGATGGAATGAAAGAAAGGTAAATAATAATTAAACCTTATAAAAAATTTATAATATCATCAATATCATGTATATTCATTAAATCTATCCATATTACGATCCATGTACGGTATAACTGAAAAGCAAATCACACTACTTCATGGAGGTGGTTGTCCACATGTGCCCATGAGCAATGTTATCATTTTCTAAATGATGGGAAGGTAAGAAGTTTGATATGATATTATAATTATGAAGTATAATTATTTCATAAATATAATATATAAACATTAAATACATCATAATAACCATCTATGAGATATCGTGTTTGAAAATGAATCACATCATAATGTAGAGGTGGTAGTCCACATGTATGCATGGGAAACACTTTCACCTCCCATTTGATAGAGAATAGGTAGGAAATGGTTTCAAAGCCATCATGATAAAATCTTATTAAATTTTTTATACTTTATTAATCATGTTATTATTTATAAAATAGTTATTTATGAATAATAGGAAGAAATAATGTTTAAAGATCTCAATTATGAACAATACATCTTCTTTCACATACCTCCTTTGGATTACATAGTAAGAATTAAATGATTAATCCTGTGAGAAAAAATAAGCTATCATATGAAGTAAATTAATAGATAAAATCATTTGATTTGGAATTGGTCAATATAAAAGGCTCAAATTTTGTTAATAAGGGAGTAGAATAAGTTCCCTTTTATAAGTGATGGAAGAGACACACATGAAATTTCTTAAAAAATTTCAATGATATAAGGCCACTTTCATAGAAAAGTTTCTCAAAATGACAATATATTTGAATTTATAATATCTTAATTTGGAAATATCATCATTCAATAATTAATAAACATGTTCTAGTGGAATTATTACCCTCATCCCATGGTGTAACCCCCATGAAACCTATTTTAACTTCAACAATGAGAACAAAATATTATTATTTTTACTATTAATTATCACACAAAATTAATTTGAAAATATTAAATTATAATAATTATTATGAATTAAAATATGGAGTCCACTTAACTATTTTCAATTTCTATAATTTTCATAATTTAATTTTATATAAGAGTAAAAATCGCAACAAAACCCATTTTAGAATAATAAATTTTTAAGTATAAAATTGAATTTACTTCAATTTCATGCCTTGTAAAAAAATAAAATGAATGTTAAACTATTTTATTTAATATATAATACATAAATTTAATTAAAAATAATAAGTAATATAGATTAATTTAATTTCTTAATATAAAAACACATTGCATGCATAAAAACAATATTTTGAGAAAAGTGTTTTTAATCCTAAAGAAGAACTTATACCAAAATAAAGTATTATTATGATTAATATTAAATTAATTAAATTAATTATAATTAAAGGATATTTATTTTAATTTTTTATAAAAATAAAAAAATAATGTTACTTCTAATAATATAGAAAATATAGTTTCATAAAAAATGGAATTTTCCACAATTCGTTGAAAAATAATACTTTTAGAAAAATACTAACAATTCACTCTAATATAATTTTGAAATTTGGTTTTAAAAAATGATATTAATTTCATAAAATTAATTTATAAAAATAGTATAAATTAATTATAATATAAGGGAAAAAAATTAAATTAATACAATTTATGAAGAAAACATATTTTTGAAGCATAAAATGACTTTACAAAAAATTGAGTAGTTATTTGTTATGAAATAGAAGATACATTTTCATTATTTAAAATTTATATAAACATTTTTCATAATTCTATAATTAATCTTCATGTATTCTTACTTAATTACCTGGTTATAATATATCATGACTCATTTTATACTTGATGTTAGGTGTCATGTAATCTATCAAACACATACAATTTAGTTGAAGAAAAAATAAATTCTGAATATTTTGGCTATTATAGTGAAAATATTTTTAATTTATATTATCATATAATATTTTGATATATTATTTAATTCCATGAACATATTATGAAGATGAAAATCCTAATGTGTAACTTCAAATGGTCAAAATGTATATACTCATTTCAAAATAAAAAACTATATATGATATGATATTACATATATAATAATAAGTTATTAGAGAATAAGAGATCTAATAGTCTCAATATATATCACCTTGAGATATATTTTATACCTATTTTTAAAAAAAACTATTGGTCATTGTTTAAATAAATGGACGATCCATTGTTGAATCATTTTATACTTATATTTTTTCTCATCAACCAATTTACTGTGTGCTCAGAGTGATCTTATCAAAAAATATAATTATATATTTTTAAGTATCCCCATTATGAATGTTGGAGAATCAATTTTCATGACTCACACTTAAACCCAATATAATATCTAATAGTTGTATCTATTGAGAACATAATTTAATCTAAACAATTAAATTATACACTTTTAATTTTTTTGCATCATTATTTAGTTCATTAATTTGATAGGGGAATTCATTCGTAATAGATTCTTACAACCATTAATACTTAGTGATTCAATATTAAACTATTACCGAATTATTTAAAATATATTATTTTAAAAAAATCAATAAAACTACCTATTTTTAATCATTTTTGAAGAACATATTCCACTATAATTTTTTTTGTATTAATTCTCAAGTACTAACCTATAATAAGATACTAATTTTCATTATACAACCACACCAGGACTCCTCCTGATAAATAAATTAGAATCATTATGACCCCCTAAGTCCACATTCAATATTACATGTGATGATGACTAACACAAATTGAATAAAATATAATTCAGTGTAGGAATTTCCCCTTTTTAATGTAATTTAAAATTAACCAAAATGTTAACTATTGACACAGTTATGACAATAAATTTACACATAAATAATTTAAAACTTTAATGAGTATGTATATAATAAAAATTAACAGAAAAAAAGTATTCCAACAATTGATGAAATGAATTAACAAATGAATCCACATACAATCAGCTAGATCAACTCTTTCGCAAACAAAAATTACTCGACACAAGAAATTTATATACATTTGGGGACCCACCCAACAAGGTAATCATAACATGATAAAAATACTTATATAGAATATTTTTTAATTCTTTATTTTTAAAAAACTATAAATTTAAAACTCTATTAATTATAGGATTAGGCTTGAGATTCAATAAGTGACCCAGTATGCCACCCATGCAACCCAATTAGGCATTATTATTACTATATATATATATTTAAAAAGTTACAATATTATGTATTTATAATTTCAAATTAATTATTATTATATATAAAATTCATTCAATTTAATAATATATTAAGTCTTGAATAATAAATAAGAATATATTTTAGGGAATGACTCATAAACGTGTTTTTAAGGTCTCATTAATAAATAGGGTGGGTCAGGATTGGTCCCACCATGCCTAATTAATAAATGCGTCATTTTTTTGGCTAGAACCCAATGTACCCATATCATGTACATATCAACTTAGAACCTCCTTGAAATTGATCCATTCAAAATGAAAAATTTGATATTAAGATGGTGAGTATATAAGTATACACGATAGGTTGTTCATGTAACCCCTCTAATGTCAAGTAAAAAAGGAATAGTAATAGATGAATAATATATAATATTATTACGTAATTAAACAAGAAAAAAGGGAGAAAATATAATATTTCTTTACATCATGATATCAAATACCTCATGCACATAAAATCAATCACATCACTATAACATGTGAACCAATCAATTAAATATATTATACACACCTATAATGATTGTAGATCCAACCATAAAAACTACCTACACATAAGTACCACACATCTACAAAAATAATTATAAAGATATACCTATAATAATAAAAATTATATCCATGGTGGGAAAACCCCATCCCTAACATCACATATACAATGGGGTGTACCACATACCTCCAATAACCATATCACAAACATACCAAGAAAGGATAGTTCAATTCCATAACATAACATAAGAATAATACAATCCACTTATCATTTCAAATCACATAACACATAATATAATTTAATTTCCCAATAAAAAACATAGTATAGTAATTACCTCTAACATCAACATACACATTCCCTAATATAATTACATCAAGAAAACTCTATAGAAATACAAAACCCAAAAAGTTTTCCAATAACGCAAAACCATATTACTCGCATTACTCTATATTTTTAACATATCAAAAATACTTCCCATGGTTAAAAATAGAAACCAAAAAACATTATAAATCTCATTTATTGAGCCTCATCTAGTGGTTCCATAACGAAGCATCATTTAAATGCTTTATTTTTTTTCCTCCATTCATTTTATTTATTTATTATGTTGTTTATAATGATTCACTCTATTTAATTACCATAATTACCATTTTCTCATTGATTCACTATACTATGTCAATTAAATTCTCTCTCTCATGAAAATTTCATTTATTTTGTTTATCTAACTTAATATTTCATGTGTTTTACCAAAATTTCCCATCACTACATATCAAAACTATAAAAAAAGAACTTAACTTATAAAAAAGGATATAATTTAGAATTAACTACCTTAATAAAAATCATAATTCATAACACTATCAAATAATGAAGCTCAATCCTTAAATGTTTACATTCTCTCTGAAGAATACTATAAGGAATATATAACCAATAACACTATGTCAATTCTCAATTAAACCAATACCTTAATAATGGCCCTAGAATATGTATTATTATAGAAAGAATATAGGATAAGGGAAAACATAAGATATAATTTCTTTTTTATGAATGGATTTTGGGTCATAGAAGAGAAAATTAAGAACTAGTGAATGGGAACTCTAGGTAATTAGAGAAGCTGAAACTATTTATAAAATCCACGAGGAATGGGGATAAAATAGAGTTATAGGTGAGAAATGACTTGATTTATGTATTGAAAATATATTTTTAAAAATAATATCATGAGGCATTTCATTATGGTTCAATTGTGGTTGGTCAAATAGAAATCCGATAATCATAGTGAAATTCTACTTTATCTATATATGAATACCTTGGAGACAGAATTTAAAACATGATGATATTAAAGGATATTATAGAGTAGTGAAACTCATTATGGTTTAATATAATATTCCTATAAATTTCATGATAAAAAATTTATCTTCAATAAATAAATATTTTGTTCCCTTTTATACTTAAAATTATAATATAAATAATTAATTTGTAGCATAAATAATTATTTAGAAATTCGGGAATTTTTATAGAGTAATGATATAAAATTACTGCTTGAAAAAAATCAATATAATTTCCACCAATGATACAAATTCATCGCTCACATAAAATCATTGTGGAATTTGTGGGTAATATGTTGTGATTTTATCAAAATATATATTTACAAGTTTTTTACTATAGAAATACCTCTATGCATACTCCTTCCATCCCAAGTACCTCAAAACAAACACAAAGTAAAGGATCATGAAATTATAAGCCTCTATAACAATTACCTATAAAATGATTATTACCCTTAAGAATAAAAACAAAACCTAGGAGAATTTAAGAAATGATTGAAAACATAACTATAACATGAGATACCTCTCAAACAAAAATCTTTCCATAAGAATTATCAATCACCATACTAAATAGAAAGGATAACATCAATCATATAATTTGAAAATAAATCTAGAATCTTCTATAAGAATAATGTTTTAAAACCTATCTAGTTATTTTTTTAATCTACAAGTCTTATTACCATATAAAATACTCAATAACACTATATTTATATAAGATATGCACTAAATGAATGAAATCCACCACAAAACCTTCTACCAAAGGTCCTAAATTTCCATAGACCAATACAAGAATGGAATACCATCTAAAACATCTAACTCACCATAATTAATGACTTGATATTCATATAAATATATATATATATATAAAGTTTTGATGAATGGAAAACATCATTAAATTTATTGATATGAGGTAGGATTTCCAAAAAAATTACTCCAAATCCTCTGAATTCCAATCAAACGGTCAAAAAAGATTAGAACCCCTATTGAACCCACACATCCCATGATGAGATGAAAACATCATTAATTTTTTATTATTAACCTCAAAATCCAAATATTTTATCTATTAATATAAATAAAACCTCAAAGAATCCTTATCATTCTTTATCCATTCTAAATGTCATATAATTTCTCCTTCATACCCTAAACTAGATATGGCCTAATGACTAAAAAATTCCCAACTTCATTCTAATATAATGGTGATTTTAATATTTATCTATATAATTCCATGAATGGTGTCATAAAAATGGATTATTGATAGTAATTATTATATGAAAACTCAAATAAATGATGATTATTTTCCAATGGAACTATAAAATTGATAAAATATACAAGAAATATTTCCTCTAATGCCTAGATAATTGACTCTATCGGGTAATTTTTCTAAGGATAAAATTTCATTCTAGGTTCTGACTTAGATCAAAAAATATGCTAAAACAATTACACTCCCATAAAGTAAAATAAGGATCCTAATTAGATAATTTCATCCAAGAGACTCCATAAATCATCAAAAAATCCATTACATAGATCCTCACCAATGAATACACCACACATAACTCCATGATCACCAAGAAATAATCCATATTCTTCAAGAGATCATCAATTACAATTATATAATCATATCCTCCTAATACTTGACAAAAAACGATCTTTATATAAAGGATATATCCTATAATTTATAGTTAGGAACATAAAAATAATCTAAAAGACTTTTTAGAAAATAATTCTCAACCATAACCCACAAATATACAAGACATAAAGATAAAAAATCCATCGTCAACTTCTTCACACAATCTCTAGAAAAATACTCCTTCAAGGAAAGATACGTCATAGAAACACTCTAATACACTACTATAAGTGAGATATAGAAGTCATATAGAACCAAATCTTGTATCTCCAATGGAAAAAATATACTAAAAAATAACAATATTTAATTATAACTATTATCTATCTATCTATCAAAATCGTCTTCATGAAATATGTGGTCCCACAAATGTTTTGGGTCCACAGTCCCCATCTAATTAAACTATGAGATGAGACATTAAGATAACTTGTACATGTGGAAGAAAAATATATACAATGAATCCAATTTACAGTAACTAGAAAATATTATTCAAAATAACACCCAAGTCACCTTGATTCTATGCACAACCTCTAAAACAATCAAATAATAACTATCAATTGAAATGATTATAAAATATATGTGGTATAAGAATAACACAAGAGATTATGTGGTTCAAAATTACATTATAATCCATAGGGGAATGCTTCTTCACTTTATTGAAGAAAAAAATTAATTATTACAATGATGTATTTGAATAGTACCAAGTGATTACACTATAAATATATATAGAATACCATGATAGTTCTTCTGATCACCACCACTATCCTATATTCATGGGTTTATATCCACTTAAAACTATATTTATATAATAATCTACATTAATTTAAAGTATCTATCTTCTTTAATGTGACCTATCATTGTGCTATTATTACGTCTCAAATATTTTTTATGATATACTTACATGTGTATATATTAGTAAACCATCATCTAAAAGACCTGGTTTCTGTTTCACCTTCTCTAATGTCATCAATATATTCAAAATATCTCGAGTTCCATTTCTTACATTCCATGAACCCTTCCGGTATTCAAAAACCGGGATACTAAATATTATCCTTTAGTGGACTTAATTTAAAAATATTTAAAATGATTCTCACATGTCCCAACAAACTTTCACTTGATATTATTTATTGAGATTATGACTATGTGCTTAATTGGATTTCGATAGAACTATTTCCATCCACATGAATTTATGTTTAACATATATATAGTTCCAAAAATATAAGTTTATATGTTTGAAGTAATATTTTAAGAGGTGTATGGTTAATTTATTTAAAAATTATTTAAAAATGATTCTGCAAAATAAAAAGTGATTATTATGAAATGAATGAATTTAAGAATAATATAATAAAAGTAAAGTGAGAATAGTATAGATTCAAACATTAACCACTGGGTAAAATAAATTTAAGAAATAAATAATACACAAATTGATATAGGTATTCAATTATAGATCAAGAATTATTTCCAACGTATCATCCCCTTTAGAATGTTTTAGGGTGTTATATTGATCACTAGGGTTTAATGTAGACCAATAACCAAAGAAGAATAAAGGAATGCATTTTTTTAATATAAACCATGAAACAAAATATACCCATGGTTGTAATGAAAACCAAGAACCAATAACTCTCATTTTAATGGTGGTGATTACCTAAAAATAAGATGAATAAGATAGGGTTTGCTTACAAACCATTTATAAATTACTCAACTATCTATTAAATATTTAGATAAATATGATAGATGAAGAGATAGAGAGATAAGGTAGAAGAAGATATTTTAAGAATAAAAAAATTAATATTCTCAATGATAAGAGTGAAAAATATATTTATTAATAGAGTTAATATAAATTATATAGAATCCATTGAAGCTTAGTTTCCTTTTGAGAATTAGAAGTTTTTGAGAGACTTTTTCAAAAGTTTGTTGTGGATAGATAATGATTAGTTCAGTGTAAAGTAGTTATTTTGGATGTTTGTTATTGATGAATAATACTACCTTGGTGTAAATTTATAACCTTAATAAGATCTGGAGGTTTCTTTGCTTGAGTTAGGGCTTTAATTAGGAAAATTAATTCTTTTAGACTTTGAATTAAATGTCATTTAACTATTATAAAATAAATCCAGAGACTTGAAATCCAATTCCCCCAACTTTATAGTGATTTTTTATAGATACCTAGGTTTTTTAGACTTTATTAGATCATTGGTTCACTCCACCATCTAGCTTGTGATGTTGAAAAAGTTAAAGGAGGTTCTGTGACCACTACCGGCTGACTGATGCACTCCTACTAAATTGCGGGTGGGGGAAGACTAGAATGGACTTCAAGGATTCCCTTTATAATTCTTTTTGTGCCTTAAAATTTTCCATTTGTTACCTTGGAATATTTCTAAGTTATATAATAAAAAAACCTAAAAAAAACTTATAAAACACCTCAAGTGATATAATTGTAAAAACACAATACTGTTTCAATAATATCTCAATTTTTGATGATAAAAAACACACATTTAAGATTAAAATAACAAATAATAGATAAGAAGTAAGTTAATAATAAATATTAAAGAATAAAAGGTAAAATATAAAAGATTTATAAATACCATTTTGGAGAAAGAATATTCCCCCATGAAATAAGATCCTTCCCTTCCTTTGAAAACGTTGTTTTTTAAAAGAGTAGTCTTGCTCCTTCAGAAATTTTTTTTCCTATAAACTAGTGTTTTCATAAACTATACATATTAGTCAATTATCCCCCATAAAAATTAAAAATTTCTATATATATAATATAAATTTATTCCATTTATGATTAGAAAAAATAATTATAAAAATTGTTAGATAGATAAGATATAAAGCATGAATAAGATAACAAAAGGTATTATAAGTAAAGGATTTTGAAAATTTCAACAAGTTTTTTCAAAAAATGGTAAAAAAATATTTTCTAAAACAACATATATTTGAAAATAGAAAATATAGAAAATAAGATATATGAAAAATAATTACAACTATTTCATTCCAAATTCCCCCTTTGTAAAATTAATGTGTTCAAAATCAAGGGGTTTGTGAAGATATTAGTTAATTAAAGATTTAATGCTAATATATTCTAACATGATATCTCATTTTTTAAAATGTTCATTGAAAAAATGATGTGTAATTTCAGTGTACATAGAGTCTACATACTGATTATTATTTCTAGAGTTTCTTAAAACACAAGAACTACCACATTTAATAATAACAATATGAAATGTTATACCAAAATTTAAGTGAGTTTGTTTCATCCACAAAAAATAGGGTAAAAAAGTCCCTAAAAATATATATTATACTTTAGATATGGAAAGAGGTATTGAATTATTCTGTTTACTAATATAAGAGATTAAGTTATGTACAAGAAGTTGAAAGGTATGAATTTTAACTTTAATATATTGTTGAAGTCTCTTAAAATAAGCATTGGAAAAAAAGAAAGATTAACAAAAGTTCCTTTAGGATAAAAAAACATGTTTTTAGAAAAATTTTAAAAATATATTCTTTTATAATATTTAGATTTTAATTCATTAGGATTGTATTGAAAATGATTACAAAGAAAAAAACCAAAAATAATTTATAGGTAGGTCACCGTATGGTAATGAAAACCCTCAATATTACTTCTATACATCATGTTGTCAACTAGTTTACTAGATTTTTCGAACATTAACATACATGAAATAATCATAGGTGTATTAATTTACTTATCTTGATATATTCAAATATGATTTATAATTTTGTTAATTTATTTTATTTGTCTTTAAAATGTTCCATTATTATTTGTAGAGATTTGAAAACCAAGAAAGAATTTTAACTCACCCATAAATCTAATTTCAAAATATTTTCTCAAAATATTAAAAAATTAATTAAACTTAGACAATTTTTTGATCCAAAAATTACATCATCAATATATATTTTAATTATATAAATATCATTGGAATCACTTTTAGAAATAACTTCAAACCTTTTTTCCCATTTTGAAATCATTTGATAAAATAAAACATTTTAACCATTAACACTAATCCCAAGGGGTTTATTTTAAAAAATATGAATCCCTATTTGTCTTAATTTGTTTTTGGAAATTTTGGATTTTCAAAACTAGTTGGTTGTTACCCAAAAAAATTTATAAATAAAAACATTTAAAAATTCAAAATTTTCATCCATTTTAAAATCTTTGAAATTTAGATGGGTGATGAATTCTAGAAAGATTCTTATGGATTCTATCTAAGTAATAGGTGTGAAAGTTTACCTATATTCAATTAATTCTTCTTGATTATAGTATTTAGAAATGAGTCTATCTTTGTTACACATGCTGTTACATTTCTTTTAAATATTTTTTTTTAAAAACCCATTTTATATCGAAAATAGGATGATAATTAGTTCTTTAAATAATATTATAAACACAATTATATTTGAATTGGGTTTTCTATACTTCCATATATAAGAAATATTTATTTTTTAATAGAATAATCATGGTTTTAATGTTCGAAAAATAAATAAAATAATTATGATCAACTTAATATAATATATAACCAGTAGTATGAGTATCAACTTGAAAATAATTGATGATATTTTCAATGCTATGAAATTTTTATTTCATTAATGATTTAGGTAAAGGACCTAGAATATATTCATATTTGATAACATCTTTAATAGAAGGAAGATCATTGAAATTCAAATGTTTAAGTTTATCCACATATTCATATTAGAATGAAATTTTATAATGATTTTTTTTTAATTTGATATGAATAGATTCTTCAATGGTTTTGGTTATTTTATTGAAGTCCCGGTAGGATTTTCTAGAGTTCAAGTATCCATGAATGATTATTATGTCATATTTTAGATCTAATTTTCCAATGTTGGTATTATTATTATGAATATAGAATTTACATTCAAACACATTACTAAATCCAGTATTTGGAATTTAATTTTTCCAATGTTTGTAAGGGATCATTTTAAGGTTGGGACTTATGATAAAATATTTTATTATAAAATAAAGGACATTTAAAAAATATGAAATGTATTTAGGGAGTTTTAAATAATTCAAGAGTGCTCATGAGATTCCATGAGGTATTCACTTTTAGATTTCAAAAACCCTATCTTTTATGGTTTTCTAGGAGTAGAAAAAGAATGATTATAACGTTTTCAAGCACAAAGTTCCTCCAAAAATTTATTATAAAAACCTCCCCCATAATAACTTCAAATCAAAATTATTTTTCCTTTTTTTTCAGCCTTCTTGAAAAATATTATGATGACATTTCAGGACTAATTTTAGTGGGATAACAAAAATACCCATGTGAATCATGTAGAATAAATGATAATCACAAAATAATATAATTGACCATTAATAATTTCAACATGAGTTAGTCCCAAAAAAGAAAGGTGAACAATATTAAGTGATTTTGTTGTTTATATTTCTTATTTTGTTTTAAAAGTGGGTTTTTTGTATCTTACCAAGTAATAAAAGAACACATACAATATTATCTTTGAAATGAAATTTTGTTAAATCCTATACAAGATAATGTCGGTTGAGATTAATAAGTGTTTATGTGGTACAATGACAAAGTATTACATTCCAAATATATGAATCACTATCAAGAAAAATAAAAAATTTAATATTTTGAGATGAAAGGAATTTTCAACCAGTGATAGGAACATTTTGTAAAAGAAAATTGGTAAACAAATGTTTTCCATTTTTTTAGAAATTATTTTCCAAATATATTTTAAAACCATTATATCCTAATCTGATAGTTCTTAGATTTTTTAAAACATCAATGAATAAGACACCATTCATAAGTTTTGAAATGAGAAAACTAATTTTACCCATGATGATGATTTTAATTCTTGAATTTTCATTAAATGCCAGATATTCCCCATCATGTTTTTCGTGTTTATTAAATTAATATAGGTAAACACACATGTTTGAAGAGAATAAACTATCTATGTACAATGATTCATTATGGGATTTACTCTTTATACATGTTTTGTACAAAAGAAATAAGAAATTAAACATTTTGATACCTAGATTTTTGGTCTGTAAACGGTACCCAAGAGGGATTTTGCTACCCTAACATTTTTTAATGTGATTTTGGAAATGAGATATGTGATTAAATATGGGTAATTTTATGTCTACTAAATTTATCATTTTTTCAATTACATTTATGAATGGGATGCTTGGTTTTACAATAATATTTAATAAACATCTTTTGTAAGATCTCTTTTTAAAAATTCATCTTTTTATAATAATGAGAATTATTTGAAAAGAAAAATTAAAATTTATTATTTTAAAAGTGTTTTAATCCCAAAATATTGTTCATATTTGGTTCACCTTATGTGAATTTTTGATAATTATTTTTGATATCATCAATAGTCGATTAAAATTTCTTACTATTAGACAGTTCATTTAATTTTATCGATTATTCATATTTATTTACATAGAAAGTTAATTTTTTTATTTATGTGATTGATTATAGTTATTTTTTAGTTATTTTTACATTTAAATCATTTTTGAAAAACATTCATCAAGTTGATTATGAGCATGATTTACATCATTAAAGCTCAAGTTGATGGAAGAAGATGAGGAAGAATAGGAGTTTGATTAGAAATAATAAGATGATTTATAGTTTAATTCAAAACTATCCTTGAATTCAGAAACAATATTCTTGGAAATTTCATCACTTTCATTGTTTGAGGAGAGGGAAATATCTCTTGTACTCCAGATTGAAACTTTGAAGGACTTCTTGTTTCTATTATACTTCCCCTTATTTTTCCTTTTGATCAAGGGGTATTCTAGCATTATGTGTCCCCTATTCGTTTATTTGAACCATGTTAATTATAGTTCAATTTTTTGATCCTCCTTTTTAGCATGTTGGACAGATTTCTTTATATTTAATAATTTGTTCACCTTATTGTCTAGATGAACTATTTTATCATCATTTTAAGATTCATCAATAATTTCTTTGAATGAAACTATATTATTCTACTTTATCTATTTGAAATACTTATCTAATTTACACTATATTTAAATATCATAAGGAATGAGAGATAATTATCTCTTTAAATAGTATGTTGATATGTCTTTTTATTATTATATTTCTATCACTTTATGTGCATAATTTCTTGGTAAAATCCAATTGATTTTCTTCACTAGAGTATATATAGTAAGAGTATCACCAAGACAATTTATACCATTTTATATTTGAATAAAAAACTTAAATATCATGGTAATATATTCATTTGTATGTATACTAAATCATTTTAATCTAGCCTATACATATCAAACCTAGTATTTGTAACTATATTTCATCTTTTAGGAGTAATATCTAATAGTTTCTAAATTTCATAAGCATTTTTTCATGTAGGTATACAATTAAATTAATTTTAGTATAAGAAAAAATAAAAGTCAATCATATATTTAAAATATATTTTAAAAGTGGGAATATCACTTGGTGTCTATTTTACTTCATTTCACTAGTTATAATACTACCATGAATAAAAAAAGTCTACAATGGTTATGTAATAAATATATGAAAGGTTAAATTTTCATTCTTCCAATAAGTATAGTCTTAATCATTAAAATAATATACATGAACCATAGATTTAGCTTTAGGATCTATATGGGTATTTGAAAAATCAACCACTTAAAAAAAATTTGAAATCAGTTAAGTTATTTAATGATAAAAATTAATTTTTTAAAACAAGGATATGTTATATAAAAAGATTTCCTTTTATTTGAAATATATTTTTAGAGATACGATATAAATAGGTGGGACGAATTTCTTTTAAAAATAATTTTAAAACAATGCTTCAAAATAAAATAAATTAGCATTTAAGCAGTCAATTTAAGAATAAAAACATCAATGTAAAGAGTGCATAAAAAAATTAAAAAAATTATGCATAATGGAAAATAAATTTTTAAAATTAAAATAGTCATAGTTTTACAAATGAGTGTTGAAATTGATCAGAAATGAGACCCAACATCTCCTCCCCTTAAGAAGTATTGAGAGAATTATATTGATCCCTTTTTTAGTGTAAATCAAGAAAGAGAGAACAATAAAGGAACTAATTGGTTTAGAAGTAAACAAAGAACCAAAAACAAGACCGTTAGTTTTATTGAAAACCAATAATCATGAACCCTAACTTTAATAGTTGGTAAACATAAAGAAAAAGATAAAGAAATAGTGGTTTATTTTTTATAAACATTTTACAAAGCACTCGACTCTCTCTTGAATATTTAAAAGAATATAATAGATGTAGATATATATATATATATATGTATATAATCTAGTATTAGAGATTTTAAGAATTAAAAATAGGTACCATTGGATCAAATAGAAGTAATAAAGTATTGAAGACTATAGGAAATGAAAATCTGATAGAAGTAATTGAAGCCTAGTTTTCTTTTTGGGGATTGGATGTTTCTTTGAGATATCTTATAATTGTTTGTCTTGGATTAACCTAGATTCATTTAATTTAAATTATTTTTAAGGGATATTTTATTTTTAGATCTAATCCTACGTTAGTTTTTACTTATTTCCTTTATTTTAGTTGGAGGTGTCTTGGGCTGAGTTAATGATTTAATGATCCAAATTAATGTTTTTTTTGACAAACAATTAAATGTCATTTGACTTTTATAGTATGAATCCACAAGATAGATAGTGAAATTTTATAGCTATTCAAGTTTACATAGAATATACAGGTTTATATTATGATATCCACCATCTATTCAGTGAGATTTAAAAAGTTTTAGGAGGGTTTTCACCTCTACCGTTCAGATGGTGCACTCATACCGGGTAGCGATGGGTGAAAACCACGAAATACTTCTAGGAATACCTTAATATTTATTTTGATGAATTATATTGTCCCATTTGATATGAGTAAATATTTCTAAACAATATAACCAAAAACAATCAAAGAAAGGTAAGATAACACCTTAAGTGATTATGATCTTAGAAATAGATTATAGTTTTAACAAATTTCTAGTCATTCCAGTCCAACTAAGTTACAATACCACCATAGTACTTCATTGGAAACAACTTATTTTAACATGAATGATGGAATTAAAAATCTATCTATATTTTATTGTTTTAACACTCTATCCTCCAATAGCTTCCAGATGAATGGTCCACAAGATGAATATTCTTATTTCAAGAATGAAACATTGGATTTCCAACCAAGTGAATCATGATCTATGAATCCCAAATTAGTGATTTAATATTAAAATTTGTTATGAGATCCTCTATTAAACAATTAATCAAAAAAATCCTTACCAGCTTATGTAAATATGATGTACTCTGCTTCCATTATTAATATTGTAACAACTAATTGATGTTTGACATACATCTCACCGGCCTTCCATAAAAAGTTAACACATATCAAAATTTTCTATTTCATGAATCTAAATATCATATAATGTTCAAATCTAAAAAAACATAAAATGAGTCATCAATTTTGAAGAAATGTTCCATGATTCACAAACCCTTTAAATACGATACAATCCATTTTATATCCTCTGAGTTCTCTCTTACAAGGTTCAACATAATCAAGTTGGAAAATCCTATTTTTTCAATGTCTAAATGGCTACAAACCATGACATACATCAATATTATGATAGTTAATGTATATAAAACCTTCACCATGTACTCCTATTAGGTTTTTATTCATGGTGATTACTCTTTTCAAGTCATTAAATTTTAGTAAATGAGTTTGGATAAAGGATTTTCCTTGATCATCTCAAAGTCCTCCTCTATATTTTGAATGTAGTCATCTTGAGTCATGTAAAATGTACCAAAACATTATTTTCTCACTATCCTTATCCATAAAACCCACTTCTCTAATCCAACGTCATTTATCTTAAAACTTATGTACAACTCAAATTTCACATCATCAATAATCTCGTTTATCAAAACTAGAACTAGTATATTATAAATATCGTGTAGAATCCTGATAAAACTCACATAACCATACACATTTTGGTAATAAAAATTATAAAAATTACCCCATATGAACTTCCACTATTACATGATGTTATATAAATCCCCATTCTAATTTTGTGGTGCTTGGTTAAAAAAAAGTATATTTTTGAGTTGAAACAAAATTCCCTGATTTTGGTTAACATTGAAACCAAATAGATTCTTAATATAAATTTCTCCATCCATGCCCCTATTAAGGAATTCTATCCTCATGTATGACTATTCCAAATAAATCCCTTTTTATGAAACCGTACTCATCACCATCCTAAAAGTAAAATATAGAACAACCAGTGAGAAATCTGCGTGAAATATATGTCTTCCATTTTCTAAAATCCTTTCAAAGAAATCATGGGTTTTTATCACCTTCTACAATCTACCCATTCCTTCTGTCAACTAATACAATATTATTTTTAGACTTTATCCCTAGTAGGATTCTCTATCACATACCATATTATAGACATATGGAGGGAATGTATTTCATCCCTCAATGATAAATCTCACTATTTTGAGCCTTTCAAAGCCATTCCACTTCCTAGATCTTTAAATCTCCATCATCTTGTAGAAGTAGATAGTATAAAATAACATTATTTCTTTTCCTTATGAATCATTATGTAGAAGATATATACAATGTTTCCTATGGATGAATACCTTCCAGTAATACAACCTCTGTAGTTATAACTTATGATACTGAAGCTTCCATACTATTTAAACTATATGGTATATCTAGATTGAGAAACACTATTATAACTTGACATTCTTTATTCAACTTTCCAAAATATTCTAGTGTTTTCTATATTTATGTGATCATTGTATTTATTAAAGTATTCATAACATTTATATGTACATGTATCTTATACTTATATTTATATGTCACTTTGATTTCATTTGAACATTACTCTAGGTTCTAATATTTCCATAAGATCCCTTCATTGAAGATAATTTTTTTGAATTCTGATGACTTTAAACGAGTCATTATTCCATATTCAAAAACCAAACTCTTCATTGGTATATAAAATAAATTAACACACTAAACACTAGGCTTATAGTTTATCTCATACCATAACATTGATGCAGACATAGGTGAGACCTCTAAAGACTATGTAGAAGTTGAAATCTATCTTCCTCCAGTTCAAAAAGATTCATGAATTTTTTATCCATTTGGTGGGGATGGACTTTTATTTATTACTTATTCCACGTAATTCACTCTCAAAAAATAATGGGGAAACTTACATGAAGTTTCATACTCATTTTCTTTTTCACACAAGTTCTATTCCTCTTCTTTTTAACTCTTTTTTGTTCCAAAGTCCCTAGCACTATCTTCTCAAACTGCACCCCCTTCAACTAGTAGAACCTATTTAACTCCCCAATCTATAGTCACTACTATTGTCTGAATTTAAGTAATTAAGTTTGAAACAAATCACTTTATCTACTATGTACCTCCATTATATGAAAGTCTGAATACCTCAAACATCTTCCTCATAGATCACAACCAAACCATTTGTGTGGAATAATCAATGAAAATTAAATATATAAGTGATCATCATTTGGAATAAAATAAATTTATCCACCGAACATGAATGTAAAGAAAATATAACTATCATCACATAGGAATTTTAATTTAATCCCAAAAGGAAACCTGTCTCTAATTTTCAAAAAATAAATCCTCATAATTTTTCACTCAATTATTCTGATACTAATAAATGATTTCAAAACAAGGATCTTCATTATATTCTCATTGAGATGACCTAGATTAGAATTCCATGAATTTATAGAAGTTAACTCTCCAACATGCATCACTTATTTTTGTAAACCTGTGAGGTTGATAATCCTATCCTTCACTCTACTTTTGATGACCATGGGCACTTGGTAGATTGTAATTGAACCATATATAAATATATTTCAAAATACTATATCCTCATGTAATATAATATAAATTGATTACTTCCTTTACTTCAGTATGGTATATACATACTTAACTCTATAATGCTTCAATACCTTATCTGGGATGGAACATCACATTTACCATGAATTATGAGATCCTTATCATTGGTACGATACATCTTTTCAAACATTCATGAATGGTGATTCCTCATACTTCCTCTATCATATATTTAGTGTAATAAATATATATATTATATTACCCAAGAACCCGATGAACTAGTTGAACGTAGGAGTAATCTAGGTCTATATTCTAACATAGTATTCAGAGAAATAATTTAAGAAGAAAAATTTTCATAATCATACCACTCTTCGTTATCATATTTCATCAGGTGGTATTTTCTCCCAAAATTCTAGCATAAGGGAGATCCATCCGCTGAGCTACTCTTTTGGGGATCCTTATTCAATTTCCATTCCAATGATTTTTATGTTCATCAGTACATCCTCTTCCTTTTGCACTGTATGCATTACTTGAATATTAATTGATTTGTATTTGATGAACACCCCCATTCAAAATTAATTCTATAAAATATGTGAAAATTAATTCTACCTTTCTCCTTGAACTACTCATAGTTTTCACCATCACTTCCCATGATACAGGGAGAAAAGAGAGTAACAAAAGCATCCAAACCAGGTCTCTAAAAATTACCCTCATTGAATGAAACTAACATTTTATCACATCAAAGTGGATAATATGATCAAAAACTGGCATACCTTTTGAGATTACTATTACAAATAGTATTTTTAACAAGAACACCTTGTTCATCACTATGTGCATCTTATAAATATAAATGTGGGTCTTCATGAATAATGATATAGTCATCATTTCTCAGATATTATTTGAATTGTTATAGAAAACTAAAATTAGCATCAAATTGAGAAATTTATTATCCATACATTCCCATTATTCTACTTTTATTCCTTTTGGATGGTCTTTAATCGATGAAATATCAAAGTCTTTCTTCAGAAGACAATCCTCCATCATCATTTACTGAAACCCAAAATACAGTCCATAAAACATCTCCACCCAGACCTTACTCTCATCATACACTATCCAACAAAAATTTATGAAATATCATTACTTCTAAACAACATAAGGGATATATAATGAAATATTTTCTGAAATTATCTTATTAGGAAAAGGGACAAATTATTCTAATAAAATAATATCTGAAACACCTTCACCGATTCTTTTCCTTCTTGAAACACTTTAACCATGAGCTACACTACTATTGTTTGGTCTGTGGTCATTGTCTAGTTAAACCACTTAACAAAATTCCTCTAGATAATGTTTGAATAGATGAAAAATATTCATAATGAACAAAACCCCAAAAAAAGAACCTTGAAGATAAAACCATGCCAAATTCACCTTGCTATAATGTACAACAACTGGAAGACTTAGAGAAGAACTATTAATTGAAACAATCATAAAATAAATAAATCAAAAGAGAAAAACAATAGGTTACATGGTTCAAAATTTCATCCCAATCCATGGGGGAATTATTCTTCACATTACTCATTGAAAATGATAAGATTATAATGATATTTCCATAAAGTACAATGTAATTTCACCCTATACATATATAGTACCCAACCATTGCTTTGGGTTTCAACCTACCACAATATTAGTGGGTTTTTATCCTCATAATATAATATTCATAGAAGATCCTATATTCAGTCAAAGGATTTCATCTCCTTAACTGACTTTATTGGTGTATTATTACCACATCTTGATGATGGAACAAGATTTACCATTGGGTATAACTTCTTCTGAACAATCATCAAATGGATCTTGTTTTTGTTGCACCATCCAGACTATCAACTATAGCATCTAAAGATATTGACTTCCAAACTTGTAATTCTATCATCCCATTTCATAATCAGAAATTAGGCTACCGGAGCCTCTCTTTTTTGTAGTCTTAATTTCCATATCATGAAAATGATTCTCACATTTCCCAATATAAACCACCAACACAATATCATCTAACAATGAATATCACATGCCCTAGAATAAGGAGAGTGTACTATCAACTAATATAAAAAAAATACACTACTAAAATATTCTATATCCAGATGAAAATCCTCAAACTCCTCTACTATACACCCCTCATAACTAACCTAAAGAACAATATTACCACACATCTTTCTCAATTGTGTATCTACTACTGCATAATTTTTCCTTGGGGTTAAGAGATATCACTACTATAGAAAAACATTTAACAATGGAATTTATCAGCGGTATAAAAAAAACTATGGTAAATATTACATTCATCGGTGCTAAAAAATTCTGAGAAAGGGTTCCCTTTATTAGCACTTTTAGAATCGATTAAAGGTACTATTTATTAGTGCATTATTTTTAGCGTCGATATTTGGCACCTGTTATCGGTGCTTTATTTTTAGCGCTGATAAGGGGAACACTTTATCAACTCTTTTTTAGTGCTGATAAAGGTCTCGAGTAAAATGAAAAAATTAAACAAATAAAAATAAAAAGTAGTAAATTTTAAAAATAGATATTTTAATTAATTAATTAATTAATGATAAAAATGAATACATTTAGTATACATATATATTATAAATACTAATAAATAATATATATTAAATATATAGATTCATAAACTGAATAAAATGAAATAATTAAAAAATTAAAAATAAAAATTGGCTAAATTAGGAAAAATATTAAATATTTTATTAAGTAAATAATTTTTGAAAAAATTAATAAGTTTAATAAATTTATATATATATTATAATACTAATAAATAATAAATATTTATATAAAATGAGTAAATTTTAGTAATAAAATAAAAAAATTAAAAATTAATAAATTGTAATAATTAAACCAAAAATTAAAAATAATTAAATTACCAAATTATAAAAAAATTATTAATGAAACAATTATTAATAAAACTAAAAATATTTAATATATATAGTATAAATATTAATAAATAATTTATATTAAATATAATTATAGAAAATTAATAAAATGTAATTGTTTAAAAATATTAATGTCTTATTCATTTTAATGGTTTTTATACATAATTATTCATTAATACAATTAATATAGAAATATATTCATATATATATATATATAAATGCATAATATTTCATAAAATATGATTTAATATAATACTAAATAGTTATGCTTACAAATTTTATAAGATATATTTAGTGAAGAATGATTTTTAATTAAAAGTTAATATTAATTAAAACTATAGACTAATTGCATCGAGCAATGAACATAATTGAATGTTTTATTTTTCAATTAAACATATATAAATTTTTTGTTACATTGATTTCACACACTTATACATAATGCATTTTTATATACAATGAACAGACATGAATATTTATGTAATTAAAGAAATATTATATATATAGAAACACATGCACCTATTATTTATGTAATTTAGTCAAATTTTAGTATTAATTTTAGAATTTCATTAAAACAAGATACATTTAATATATTATTTTTTTAATTGGTAAATATTATTTATTTATTTTTAATCTTATTATAGTTTGATATTCGTTAATTTTTTATTGTTTTTTATTTTTTTAGAATTTCAACAATTTATATTATTTATTTATAAATATTTATTTGATATGTTTTAATTTTTTCAATACATATTCATCTTTATTTTTATACCTATCCATATTTTTATAATTTATTATTTTTAATTAATAAAATATATCAATTTTTTCTATATTTTTAAAGTGTACTCATTTTTAATTATTCAATTTCACTCAATTTTAACATACATACATTTAAGATTATATATTAATTAATAATGTTAAAAATATATTTGCATATAAATATTTATAAATAAATATATTTACAATTTTATATTTAATATATTTATAAATTTTTATTTTTATAATTATAAATAAAAAATATCATTTTTTGAAAAGTATATATATAATAATAAATAATTAAATTATATATATTTAAATCATTATAAAATTATAATAAATTTATTTTAATAATTAATATATTAACTATATTTATATTTATATTTATTTCTTTACATATATTTATTTATTAAATTTAATGTCCCGACACAAGTATCTCGGAGCCGGTGCATTATTTTATTTCATTGGCTTGATTAGAAGGAATGAAATCCCAAAGGACCAATCAGTTTATATGTCTTGGAAGATCGGATTACAATAATGATACCAATAATACATTGGGAAAAGAAAATAAGACATGATACAATATAAAATGAGATAAAATGAATCCTGGAAAGCTTATTCAATGTTTTCTTCTTCATAACCCGTGGAAAGGAAACATAAAAAGGGGTCAGCTCAGATGCTCATAAAGGTTATGTAATACAACATAATCTATCAAAAGTAGTAAGGTAATGTGGGTAACACGTTCTTCTAAAACATAATTTTGAGAATAATATGGAAGGAATATGAATAATTCCATTAAAATAATCACTAGAGAATAAAACATAACCATGGATATTATACTAGTTGAATAATCACTTATAATATGAAATAATAATCTCATAATGAGTGAATGAATAATGTGAGACATCTGGAAAATACTGTTAAGGCCATGACCAAGACATCTGAAAATGATTAGGGCCTCATCTAAAACCATATCTGAAATTGGGCATGGCCTTGGCCATGTCTATATCTGTTTTATCTCATGAGAACTAGTAATGCATCAAGGTGATATATCATGTCCTACCCATCAATTACAAATTAAAATACATTTCTTATATGAAAAGGGTGATAAATAACATAAACATTCTTATTGAAAAAACATCATACAAAATGTGAATACTTTAACTATAACCCACAAATGGTATCCATTTAGCACATCCAAAGACAATATAATAGTCAAAACTTCAACAATATATGGTAAATGGTATTTTAATATATAAAACTTAATGAAGTACAAGATTAAACAAAGGATGCTGATGTAGATAAAGATATTTTTAAATGAGAGCACTAACTATTTCTTGAGGAAATAACTTTTAAACATTCCAAAGCATCTCATACCACATTGAAACATTCAAATCACAATACCTTATAATATCACTATAATAAGGATACTATTTATATGATATATCAATGATAATTAAATACACAATAGATAAGGAATAAGTGGTGAACAAGACATATCTCATAGAAGTAAAAGTGAGATTGGGCCCTTTTTTACATTAGAAAGAGTAGTTCTTTAGAAAAATATTTTTTATTTATCATAAAGTCATATTGTAAACATTTATATCCAAAAAAATAAAATTTAAGTTCATTGAAATTATATTTGAGGCATAAATGATGTCCAACTAAAGTGAAATCATGTAAAAATATATTTTAAGAAACATTAGAAATAGAAAATTTTAGTGCAATTTAAGGAAAATATTAAAGATATTTTAAAGAAGAAAGACAGGATTGTTTTGATAAATCCATAAATGAACCAAGATATTTTTCTCATGATAAAATATTTTATTTTTAAAAAATAATTATGGATTAAAATATATTATATAGTGCACTTGAAAATCGGTATGAATTCGAGAAGTTCACGTGATTCGGGATTTTTTATCAAGAAGAATTGAGAAGGGAACCATTTTAAAACATGTATATCCACATAAAATAAGGATAATATAATATTGATACATGATTATGGGACATATAAATCTAATTTAAAATAAATATAAATACATGAAGAAGAATTAAATTTTAGTACAGATAGAGAAAGAGTAACCCAGACAAAAAAACAGGGGTTCATGTAGAATCCCTTACAACTTTGTAAAAAATCAAATCATATGCCCCAAAATTAAAAATCATCAAATGATATATTTAATACCATGAAAATAAATACATTCATGAAACCACACATCAATGGTTAGTATATATACAATATACACAATAAATATTCGTGAATAAGGAATATATCACAAAAAATGGAAGTGATATGAGAAAACCCTTACATAATATACAAATGAGTTCTGAACTTGACCTCAAGGTCCTATAATATGAAATTAGACTCATTAATAAATTAATTAATAACCAATTTTAAATTTATATAGTTTATTATAATATTTTTAACCTCATTTATTTCCATTTTGATAAGTTTTAAGATTGTATTTCGTCATTCCAGAGTGTTCTTTCACTTTCTTTTCATGATCAGTTCTCTTGACTATAAATAATAAAGTTCATGTGATATGAGTATAATTCACCAGAGTATTTTTTAAAAGGTTGGGGCTGAAGGCCCATTTATTATAAAATTAATGGAAGGACCTATTTTAAAAAGGTAGAGGGAGACCCATTACATATCCTGAAGGCCGAGAATACATTTATCCCAATACATGGCCTATAGGCCAAAATGTTTGGCCTAATGCCCATTCTGTGAATAGTGCTGCTACAGTAACCCTGCTTGCTATAGTGCCGCACAGTACCAACCACTGCTGCGATGCCCCTTCCGTCACTACATCGACCTACTGCCACTACAGTCCCCGCTATTGCTATAGTGCCACTGCTACTATAGTCTGCTATAGTGCCCTGCACCCAATGAGTGTTGAACCCCCACTTTTCATGTAGGATTACGAGGTGGTAACCACTAAGACAAACCCAAACTACATATAATTCAATAGAATTGGAATTAAATATTATTAATGTACTAACATATGTGTAATTGGTATTATGTTTTATATTTTTCCATTTATAAGGATGAATCATTAGATAACATGTTAATGATAATCTTTTAGCTTGATTTTAGAGACTTTTCCATCACAATGATCTAATTTTGTTCTATTATTTAATATCAAGTATATATAACGGTTCCATAACATTAAATAAGATATAATATCTTTTTATAATCAATTTAAAGCATAAAATTTCTTTCATGACTAGTATTGAAGGATAAATTGATGAATGAAAGTTCATCATCCATGAAGGTTGTTAATCAACACCTCTCAGATGATGATTTCATTTATAAAAATAAAAGAGAGAGAGAGAGTAAAGATATTGATGATGTATGATCCATTAACACGATAAAATTCCACTATATATATTATACTATAGTTATCATGATCACTAAGATATAGGAGGTGAGGAGAGGATAATAAAAGAAAAATTAATTGAAATAAAATTTTAAGAAAAAAGAAGAGGGTTTACCTCTTGAATTACTCTCCTTGAAAAACTCCATAGGGAAAGAAGTTTTAGTATTTTGGAAAGACCAAGAGATCCTATATGTGGAGGATAGACTAGGGAAGATGATTTTGGAAAAATTTTAAAAATCTTCAAGGCTTATAGGTGTGAGGAGAAGAGGATTAGGGAAGAATTTATCATAAATTATCGTATTTCACTATTCCCCAAAAATTTAAGTATTTTAGAAAAAGTATCAAAATTTTATACTAACCATTTTTATATATAGAATTAAAAAATGAGCTCCATTTTTTGAAAATAATTATCTAAATATTAAAAATTTTATTTTTAATTAGAATCACCATTTACTCAAAAAATAATGTTTTTAAAATTATAATTGATTTTATATGGCCCTAAAAATTAACTAAGGTCTCATTAAATTATCCTAAAATAATAGGACAACAAAATATTTATTTATGAATACATTTTTTAAAAATTAATTGTATTTTAAATCAATTTATTATTTATAAAATTGTAATTAAATAATTATTACCCATAAAAATACGGACACTTAATTATTAATTTTTTAAAATATTCACTTACATATAATTTGATATAATTATATCATAATTTCATTTATTGGATGGATAAATTCTATTTATACATTAATGAGTGAGGTTATTATTCATTTATCAAATTTACTATTCACAAGGTTCATAATACTATTTATATGGGTACATTACTATTCCAAGGGGTCAAGTTACTATTCACAAAAAATTAACTTGATCCTATCAGATTCTAAATATCTTAGTAATTGTAACCGTGTATGTATATTTTTTAAAATTAAAATAACAAAAAAATAAAAATTATGTTTAATGTATAGGTTATAACTATCTTGTTTAAATAATTATAATAACAAAGTGATGTGTCATAGAGACTCAGTGTTGTATGCATTAAATTCTTTATTAAATTTATTTTTATATCCTTGGGGTGTTATATTATCCAATATTTCTATAAATTGAATCCTCAAAATTTTAAAATACACATCAAAATGCAATGGTTGATACTTGAAAATACCTTATGGAAAACCCACATCAGAAATAGAGTTAATAAAATATCCTCTTAATAAGAGGGAAATGAAAATTAATAGGTTACTAAAAAACTAAAAATCCGAATTGAATAACATTAGTGTGAATTTATAATATGAACACTGAAGAATAATATAACCATCATGTTCTGATGGGGAGTGATTGATGACATGGTCATTATAATCTTGACCATCACAAAGCCATCAATCATGTGATCAGATAAAAGAACACTAATTTCTCAGAATGAAATCTGCATAGATGACATTTTTGTTTCAAAATATTTTTCCTAGAATTGAGTAATTTCTTTAGTATATAGATAAGAACTTGAGAAATTAAAATTAATTGATTACTTTCAATGTTATAAGAATAATATCATCCTTTGGTTATTGTTCGATCTATTTTCACATTATTTATTAAAAATGAAAATGAATAGTCAAGGTGAATTTTTCATGCCTAAGGAATTTAAATTGATATTAATGGATCAAAGTTCCCATTAAAGTATCATTATATATTCCTCTTATCATTATAGAGTAACCAAATCCAAAAATGGTTAGCATAATAAAAGATGATTCCTCATAAATAATAAACCTTTATATAATGAAAAACCATTTTAATCTAAAAAATTCAATTGTAAAACTCAATGTTCAACACAGATCATTTTGGAAATTACTATCATTCTTTAAAAAAAGTATTCTAGATAATTACCCCAAAATCAGAACAATTTTTTCATATAGTCTTCCAAATGACAACGATAACTCTTAATATCTTACACCAAAAATTTAATTTCCCCTATCATATAATCTTTATGTTATTCTATCCATTTCCATAAATAACCTAGATCACCATAAGTCCACAATAAAAGACTATTTGATTCCAAATTAAAATTTAACAGTTATTCCTCACAAATATTATATTTTCCAAAATCATACTGGATTACAAAAACTGATAACGTCTTCTGAAATAACATTAATTATTTAATAAAAAATCATTTTCCAATCTCAAATTTATCTATTTTGTAACAGAAAAATTCCCTAAAATAAAAATAACATTTATCCATTAGATGTTTTAACTAATAAAAATTCATGGTAATCAGGACTTCACATAAGCTTGCGGTAGGTACTTCAACTTTGCTTCCATTTATTTGCGGGTTCAAACCTTGTAGCCTTGCTGAACGTGGAAGGTTTTTACTTGGTATGAAAATTTTACTTTTTCTAAAACCATATAACTTCCAAAATAAATATATTGGATGTCCTTGAAATAAGGTCAATCAGTAAACATTTTTTAAACTATGATTTTCAATAAAAACTTAATACAGAAATACTTCATACATTTATTTACACATTAGGCCTCCCTTGGTTTAGAGGATATCCTATAGAATAAGGTATTGACTCGGGTAATTCCCAGGTCCCTTACATTTAACGGAAATGTCTACAAATGAATTCGTAGGATCCGTTTTATATCCTTCCATTTTAGTCTTCATTTTATGTCAGTAATTCTTTTCCTTATTCACTTCTTTCTCACACATAAGTCATTTATTTTTTCCTTTGAAACACTTTCCTAGTTCTGTCCTTCAACATTTATTACATGATGGAAAATTATATTTCTTTTCTCCATGGTATCCACCACTAGAGCTATTATAAATATCTATTCTATTATTTTTTTGTGGTTTTGGGAGTTTGTTAAGGTATATGTTGTTAATAGTATTTTGGGAAAACTAAATATGAGTGAATGTGATTTAATTCACTCCTATCATAATCCCATTTGGTTTCTCACCATCACTAACTATTCCATAATGTTCAATATTAACATGACTCATTTGTGTTCCATCCATTTATTAAAACTATAAATCATTGTTTGAGTAATAGTAATCATAGTGATAAAAATGTATAATTATTTATTTAATATCATGACATATTATTGTGAAAAAAAATCCTTATTTTTAACCTAGGTTATTCATTTTCATTATATACCAAAATCCTTAACAATGGTTTGTAATTAAAATATGAGTTATCCTAAACATATCCTTTGATAGATTCAAACTAAGTTCATAGTGAGGCATATTTTCATGCACCAGGTTTCCCAGAGTCAGGCCCTGGACACCTTGTCTGAGCTGTTACTCCTAGGTACATCTATTCCAGAACTATGTCAACTTGTAGTATCAAGAAAAGGATTAATTTTCTAGAAATATCCACATAACCTATAACCTACAAAAATTCTAGTATGTTATTATATTCATATCTTTAAAGTCTATCTTAGGGTTATGTTCCCTAACCTATGTTTTCTAAATCTAGTTTCCAAGGATTCTACTAAACATCCATTGAGACGAACTGTAACACCCCGAACACAATATCTTAGATATGATGAAATATTTTATTACATTGGAATTATTAATTGGAATAAAATTCTGAAATACCGATCTTTTTAGTAGTATTGGAAGGCCAGATTACATTCATTATACCCATAACACATTGGGAAAAGAAAATAAATCACGATAAAATGTAAAACAAAATAAACTGCATCCTTGAAAACTTATTCAATATTTTTTTGAAACCTAAGGAAAGGAAACATATGAAATGGTTTTTCTCATATTTTAAGTAAGGTTATGCTATATATCATAATATATCATAAATAATAAGGTAATGTGAGTAAACTATGCCACTAAAACATAATCTCAAGAATAATATGGCAGGAATAAAAAATGAATTAATAATTACATTAAAATAATCATGGTAGAATAAAAATTAACCATAGATATTCTACTAGACTAATAATCACCTAGAATATCAAATACTAATCTTATAACTAGGGAATTAATATTGCGAGACATCTGAAAAATACCATCGAGGCCATGACCAAGACATCAGAAAATGATTAATGCCTTAGCCAAAATAATATCTAAAAATGGGAAAGTCCTCACAGAAGTCCATATCTATTCTTTATCATGATATCTACTAATTAATTGAGGGGTTATATAGGGACACACCCATCGCTTGATAATTAAAATAAATTCCTAAAATGAAAATGGTGATATTTAAACAATATAAACATTTATATTGAAAAACTAGTATATGAAATGTGAATACTTTAACTATAACCCATGAATGGTATCAAATTAGCAGAAACAAAGTCAATATAATCACAAAAAATTCAACAAAATAAGGTATATGTTATCATAAGAGATAAAACTCAATGAAGTAAAAGATTCAACAAAGGATGTCAATATAAATGAAGATACTTCAAAATGAAACCATTGAAAATTTCTTGAGGAAATAATCAATAAACATTCCAAAGTGTCCCATTCCACTTTTAAAAATTCAATTCAGAACCCCTTAGAACATCATGAGAATAAGGATAATCATAATATGATATATCATAGGGAATTATACATACCACAAACAATGAATAAGTGGTGAATAAAGACTATATATATCATAATTAAAAATGAGGTGGGGAAAACCCTTTTTTACTTTAGAAAGAACAGTTCTTTTCGAAAATCATTTGTAGTATTCATAAAAAATATTTTAAAAATATATATCACAAAAAGGAAATTGAAATGATGTTGAAATTAAATTATTGGAATAAACGATGTCCAACAGAAGTGAAATCAGGTAAAAAGAGTTTTTAAGAAACTTTAGAAATAAAACATTTTAGTGCAGTCGAAGGAAAATACTAAGGAGATTTTAAAACAAAAAGGAATGTTTGTTTTCATAAGACCCAAAATGAACCAAGATATATGTTTTAAATTATAAAATGTGTGGTTTTATAAAATTAATTTTGGCTTAAAAAATATTATATAGGGAACTTTAAAATGGGGAAAAATTCAAGAAGTTCCCTTGAATCTGGCTTGTTTATCAAAAAGAATTGAGAAAGGAACCATTTAAAAACATGTATATCCCCATAAAAGAAAGATGATAATATATATATATATGATATTTAAACATATTAATAAAATTTAGAATAAATATAAAAAAATAAGAATCATTACATTTGATTAAATAAATAGAAAGAGTAACATAAATAAAAAATGAGGGTTTGGGTAGAATCTCTTACAACTTTGTAATCAATTGAATCATATGACCAAAAATTATTAATAATAAAATGATACATTTAATACCCTGAAAATAAATATATTCATGATACGATACATCAATGGTTGGAATATATAAATGATACATAAGAAATAGTGGTGAATAATCAATATCTCACAAAAATGGAAGTGAGATGAGAAAACTGTTACCATATGTAAAAAATGAGTTCAACACATAAACTTAAGGGCCTGGAATATGAAATTAGACTATTTAATAATTTAAATAAAAACATATTATACATTTATATAGTTTATTATAATTTTATTAATCTCATTTATTCCTTTTTTGATAAGTTTTAAGATTGAATTATGTCATTCCGGAGTGTTCGTTTACTTGATTTTCACGACCGGTTTGCTTGACTATAAGTAATGGCATTCATGTGAAATGAGTAAAATTTACCCAAATTTCTATTACATATTATTATTAAATAACCAAATGTGTGATTGGTATTATGTTTATTTTTTTCCATGTATAAGGATGAATCATTATATAACATGTTAATGATAATCGTTTAACTTTATTTTAGTTGTTTTTCGATCCCAGTGATCTAGTGTTTTTCTATTATTTAATATCATGTATATATAATTGTTATAGAACATAATATAAGATATAATAAATATTTTATAATCAGTTTTAACCATAAAAATTGTTTCATGACCAGACTTAAAGGAGAAATTGAAGAATAGAAGTTCATCATCCACGAAGGTTGTAAATCCGAACCTCCCAGATGATGATTTTGTTTTTAAAAATATAAGAGAGAGAGTAATAAGATTTATGATTTATCATCCATTAAAATGATAACATTAAAATATATAGATTATATTTGATTTATCATTATGATTTTTATAGATGAGGTGATGATAGGATAAGAAAATAAAAATAAATTGAAGTGAAATTAAAAGAAAAAAGAAGAAGACTTACCTCTTGAATTATCATCCTTAAGAACCTCCTTAGGGGAAAGGGTATTGGTATTTTAGAAAGAACAAGAGCTCATGTACATGGGGGAGAGAATAGGGGATAAAATTTGGGAAGAATTTTGATAATATTCAAGGATTATAGGTTTGATGAGAATAAGGGGTGAGGGGTGGTTTTTATAGTAGAGGAGAGGAGTGATTTCTCATTATTTTATTCGTTATTTTATTATTTTTATCAGGACAGGAAATAATATTTATTATTGTGACTATATAAAGTAATGATTTCATGTGAGTTCTAACCAATGATTATTACATCATAAAAAAATCATCCATGATTCTATAATTCATGTACATAGCATTTATCGTAAATTATCGTATTTTACTATTCAACAAAAATTCGAGTATTTTAGAAAAATATAAAGAATTTATGATAACAATTTTTCCATGTGTATAATTAAAAAATGAAATACATTTTAGGAAAATATTTTTCTAGATATGATAAATTTAATTTTTAATTAAAATTTTCATTTACAAAAAATATAGTTTTTAAAGTTATAACTAATTTTATAATACCCTGAAAAATTAACTAAGGTACCTTTAAACAATCCTAAAATCCTAGGAAAATAAAATATATATTTTTGTGTATATTTTATGAAAAATAGTTATCTTTTAAACGAATCTATTAATTATAAAATTTTAATTAAATATTAATTACTCATAAAATATCACCACTTAATTATTAATTTTATAAAATATTCATGTACTTATACTGTGATATAATTATATCATACCTTCATTTATAAGATGCCTAAATTTTATTTAAACATTCATGAGTGATTTTACTATTCATTTGACTAATTCACTATTCATAGGGGTTATATTACAATTCCAAAGGTTACATTAATATTCTAAAAGATGATGTTACTATCCAAAAAAGGTGATCTTATCAGATTCTAAATATCTTACTAATCACAACTGTGTATGTCCATTTTTGGAAATTTAAAATCACCGAAGTGGAAAAATTATGTTTAATGGATTGGTTATAACTATCTTGTCTAAATAATTAAAATAACAAAGTGTTGTTTCTTAGAGACTTAGTATTATGTACATTACATTATATATTAAATTTATTTGTAAATCCTTTTGGTTTTACATGAAACATATATATAATTCTATAAATATATAAGTATTATTTTTAAAAGTATTTATGTAATTATAAATAAATAATTATATGTTTAAATAATTATAAAATTATAATAATTATATTCAAATAATTAATATATTTACTGTATGTATATTTATATTTATATATATTTATTAAATATATATATATAATTATTAAATATATATATATATATATATAATTATATATATATAATTATATAAACATATATAGTTATATACATATAATTATATAAACATATATAATTTTATAAATATATTTATAATTATGAAATTCTAATAAATATATTTAAATAATAAATATATTTACTATATATATATATATTTAAAAATATATGTAATAATATATTTATATATATATATATAATTTTATAAATATATATAATGATATAAATATATTATAAAATTATAAATAAATAATTATAAATGTATATTTAATATATTTATAAAATTATATATTTAATATTAAAAATAAATATATATATATTTTTTAAAAAGTATTTATATAATTATAAATAAATATATTTATATATTTAAATAAATATAAAATCATAATAAATAAATATATAAATATATAAATATATAAATATATAAATATATAAATATATAAATATATAAATATATAGAAATATTTAAAAATTCTTTTAGTAATTATTATAATTATAAACCTTTATTAGCCCCTTCTTGGAATCACTAATAAAATTCTCCTGTTATATTTAAAGAACCCAAAACCCAAATGTTTTACTTGCCATATATAAATGTTTTTTTAAAAGCTACATGCCATCGGTGCCCCTCCTCCTCATATCAAGGTTTGAATCAAGCCTCAAATGCATCCAAGGTTCGAATCTATGGCTCAAACACATTTGTCTCAAATGAATCCAAGTCTCAAACTAATCAAAGTTTTCACATTAAATATCTCTACTTTTTATGAGATGAATCAAATCATGAATCCAAGGTATGATATTTTCTACCCCTCAAAATTGATTTTTTTGGTTCCTCGTAACGTTTGTTTAAAATAGGTGGTTGTCTTTTTGATTATTGATCATATGATTTTTTGGTGCATCAATGTTGTGTTGATTTGCATGAATAGATTTGGGTATTTTACCTTTTTGAGGAAGTATGTATCTTTAGTTTGTGACTTACTGACAATCTAATATTCTCACATATATATTTACATGTTGACGTTTAGGCATAACCATCTTCATTTCAGCACATATAGTGTTAGGAATCAGCTCCTCTAATATTTATAATCTTGGTGAAATCCCCACCACTAGATGGATGTGTAATGGATTTCTTCATTCATCCAATTATAAGAAAGATAATGGAAAACCCCTCACCTAGTAAGAGACCTAATATTTAATGTAGAGATAATACTTAGAAGACAACTCTATCTACATTTAATTGTTCCATTTGGGGAATTGGTAAATGTCCCGGTGTGTTCTTCTTAGGATATTTTCTATTATCCATTAAATTGAAAATAATTTAGGTTGTTACATATGAAAATTTCTCTCATAATATTATTGAGAGCATGCCATAGTTTATTACCATGATATAAGTTGGGGTTCTGACATAATCACAGTCCTTGGTGGGTTTTCTTAAGTTCTTCCTAGGTAAAATAATAATGTAAATTAACTATAATTATATTATAATTATGAATTTTACTATTTCATTGATGATATATGGGCTAATGTTATTGAGGATCTATGTAGAAGTCTTGCTTGGAATGATAAAATTTATGCTCATTTGTTTAACTTTTTAAAAGAGGCAAGTGGTACCAAGGTTTTCAAACAATGGTTTATATGTGTTTTAATATGGAATGTGATATGTATGAATATCTAATCCAGGAAAGGATACCATATTGAGTTTTTATATGGGTTTAGGATCATGATTTATAATTGATAATAATGATTTGAAATGAAATTGTCATTCTATACATTGTGGGATGATTAAAATGTCACTCTTTGTTTTGTCACCTTATGATCCTTGGGTTTTTTAGTTAAGAAAATCCTAAGGGATATTAAAGTATAAAGTGGTGGGGGTGAACCTATGATATTATTATATGATTGTGTGATAGGGACCTTTGAGGGTGTATTGTGGGATTGGTGATTTCAAAATTTTTTACTTATGGGCCATGGTTCCTAAAGAAAGTGCTACTTGTACTTAAGACATAGTATTTCAATAAGAAAGGTAATGTCTAGTATATTATAGGTTATATTATGAGAGTAATAGTTAATATAATCATGTCCAACAGATGTATCACATAAGGGTAAAAATTGTTTGAATTTACTTATGAATGTTTTTCTTAGGGTAGTGATGTGCTAAAAAGGAATTATATGATCACCTTAGTAGTGATTAGATATATATTATAAAATCAAGTATAATCCCTTTAATTATAATGGGATAACCAATAAAGGGAAGAATGTATCAGGTGATCATATAGATTAATTTTTCTTCAGATTTTAGGTGTGTGAGTAAAGAATTTTGTCCCATGGACTATGAGAGTATATAACGAGTGATCATTGAGAAATATGATCCTTTTTTAAGACATCAGATCTTTGAATATCCTATATTTGAATATGATGATTATTATGTGTGGCATAAGTATGGTATGTTTTAATGTGAGTTACTATAGACATAATAGTGATAAACTGTGGGCAATGGTGAGGGTGATGTGACATTTGTGTTTTATTTTGTTCTTATTTTTGGGTTTTCATTATTTTGTTTTAACTAATTTGTTGTGGCACCCATTGTGTGGTTATTTCCTATGAAAACCAATTAATTTAAGACATAACCATATTTCAAATTCAATTATTAAGAAAAATATATATACTATACCAATTTCATGATTTTTATGCAATAATTACATATTATGGTTATCACTGAGGGATAGTCTTAGATGTTAGGGGTTTGAGGTCAAATGTCATGGTACATGTGATGTTGTTATTTCTAGAGGGAGATAAAATAATTTTTTATCTTCCTCTGATGAAAATGTTAACCTATTATTAGTGAAATGATTTGAATGTCTAGGAGAAACCATGTTATAAAATTATTGTATGAAGAGTATAATTAACTTTTATGAAATAAAGTAGGTATATTTTATTATCATGATGTCCTGATTAGTATAGAATTACTTGACCTACATGTTCATTTTTAGTGTTATTGCATTAATGTTATACTCAAATATACACATTATTGTATATTTTAGGGGTCCTACTAGTATTTACTTGTTGATTTTTATACTCACACCCTACACATGAACCTATGTGGACATAGAGCTCTTATATTTGAGATATAGATTAGGGAAAAGGACCAGTAACATATATTAGAGTCGGTTCATATTAGTGGGAATGAGTTGATGTTCTCATAGTAGTGATAGGGTCCTTTTATCATTTTGAGACGAGATTTGAAAATTTAAATTAAGATGTGGTAATTTAAAAATGTTTTAAGGAGGCAACTGTCAACCTCATCAGCTTCATCTCTTGAATAGTTATTATTATATTTTTATTCTTGAGACTCACCCCCCATATCTTCTATGTTTCTTGAACTACTCTGATTATTATTCATCCAAAATGATCACCAGTACCCAATATGGGATTACTACAGCTTAGAAAAGTTCAAGAAACATAGGTGTATGTTCAGAAGGAATAGAGGATGTGTCTCAAGAAACATAATGTAGAAATAACTATTCACAAGATGAAGCTGATGAAGATGAAATTTGTTTATAACTTTTACCTTTGGATAAATTTAAAGTATAACACCTACCATAGTGGTGTAATTGTTTTCTTAAATTTTGTTACCCATTTACTTAAAAATGATTCATATTAATTATTTGACAAATGAGTATGAATATGGAGTTAAAGATTTTATAACATTTTCAATAGAGAATGTATACGACCCTTATCAAATACTTTTTATGTTTTTTACATTGTTGTTATTCAAGGTAAATTAAATATTTTACTACTCCTGTAGATAATGTCCTCTACACATGATGATGTTACCTATATGGAAGAAGAATAGGCTATTGATGTTGAAATTGTATTATTATTAAGTGATCAATACCATGTTGATAAAAAAAATAATAAAGTAGCATCAAAATATTGAATAAAATTATCACGGTAAGAATTAAGGGAATTAAATTTGGGTTTGGTTGGAATTAACACGACCAACTTGTTGAACCCCACAAGTAAATGTTCATTAGTTGTGCTGGGGTCACAAAGGGGATGACTGTACTAATTGATATTGATTCATGGTGCCACATCCATCCTATAATGGAGGAAACCCTGAAATATATAATGATAATTTTATGATATACATTCTATGATTTATTGAAAAATTATATAATGAAATGTCGATTTAATTTTCATTTTTCCTTGAATAGTTCATTTATTTTCAAAGGTTTCTGTAATGAAATTTTCATAATGGCCATTGGAGAATCCCATAAAGGGTTCTAGACTATTCTTACCATGTTACATCTTAGGGATGTTGAGGGGAATGTAAATCCTCACCCACCAGTTAGTTAAGAACACATTATAAATTTGGAAACATGGAATGCTTTCATCAGTCGTTATGAAGAGAAATAATTTTAGGTGCATTACAGTCGATAATATTTTTTTTTATTTTTCTATTTTATCCAATTTGATTCATAATTTTTAATTTATGAAAATAAAGAAGAGTGATGGCAATAAATAATGTGCATCAAAACCAATATGTCTTTATCTCAAAGAAAAGATGGGGTACTTCACTTGAGAATAAATTGGTATGTATTTTAAATCAAATATAAAAATTTAATGTGATATGAAACAGTATATGTTCTTTTATTTATATGCATATTTATGAATTAAAATCCTAATACACTTCCATCCCTTATCATGTGCTATAGTTGGAGGCTTACATAAATATGGACAAAAAACTAGTTGGTGAAAACATAAAATAAATACGAAAAACATGTGTAAGGATGAAATAATAGTAATTAATCATGATTTATAACTGTATTACATAAAAATAGTTATTTTTGGTAATATTTTTATATAGTTTAGATATAATAATTTGAAGTGACTATACCAGAAAAAGATACTTTTAGTAGCATTTACGTGGCCGGAATAATATATCTGCGTTAGAGGAGTGGGTTTTGGAGTGTCTACATGAACATATTTCGAGATGATTAAAAAAAATGAATATATATATAATATGGTGAAATTATTTTAAAAAAAATATTTTTTTTCAAGATATTATTTCATGAGCTAGTTTGGAAGACAAATATATGTGCAAGGATAAAAGATAACTCACGGTGGAAAAAATATCTGCACATAAAGAACCAAATGACCCCACAATAATTGAGGGTAGTCCTTCCCCTCAACTTCTAGCCCTCCCAAGGCAATAAAATATTATATTGGTTTTTTCTAATAAATGTGAATCAAACAACTTATGATAACTTAATGTTACCAAAATTCTATAGGGTATTATTTTGTATGATTTCTTTCTATCAACACCCATACACTGCCTTGTTGAGAGGGGTATGGTATATAAAATATAAGGAGACAAGATAAACCTGAAATAACTCCTATTAGATCACATGAGAGTGTGGATTGAGGTTTATCACGAGGTGACTACTGAGTTTCCTATTCCACCTGATGATCTAGATATTTCAACAGTAAATGATGCTATTGAAACTTTCATAGAATGGATGTCTAATCATATAAAGATACAAGAGGTATGTATATAACAAGTTTTTTAATATGAATAACATATAAATTCAAATAAAAAAGGTCTAAAGTGAGGTACGATATTAAAAATGGATAATGTGATGTGAAATAGAAGATCAGATGAAGAAAATCTAGTGAATCGACCAAGAAATCAAAAGGAACTACTGAGAGTACCTTATCTCCATGAGTTCGAGAGGAACATTTATTATTATTACATCTTCATAAAGATACCACATTTATGGATGATAATATTTCTTACATTTAATATAAATAAGAAATATATGGATCTTTCATGTTAGACATAGTTGGTCTCAAGAGTATACAGATATTCTAAAGAATGAATGGTTAGGAGCCTCAGTTGTGAATACATACATAAGTTACATTTTCATAATATTTATTTCCAAAAAATTACCTAATTTGTATAATAATGTTAATAAATATTCATATTTTCTATAATAATTTATATAATTACCATATTAATGGAAAAATATCTGAATCATGATTTGGATACCTTAATCCCTGTATCATTTTTATGGAAAAACTTACTTTGGACAAGGAAGAAATTGAGAAGAAAAGAGATGTGCCACTGGATGAATTTGATAAAAAATAGTATAATACTAGAACTTATTAATCACTATAATATTTAAGTAAAAATATAAAATCTAATATCATAAAATATATATTTTTTTCATTACTTATTTTCTTTTGTTTTTTAGGAAACACTAGATGTAGTCACAATGAATCTAGATTTCACAAAAATTTATTGTTTGGATCCAATGCATGGATATCCAAAAAACGACCACACATGATGTTTATTGTGAATTTTTAACACACCACAATCAAAAATTTAAAGATAAAATTAGAATTGTATTTTTTAGTATTTATTTTAACAAGAATTCTGTTATGATATGATAGTCACTTAATATAGGCTAATTCATGGCATGAAGTCGGTGTCTGAACATAAAAAGCATTTAAATTATAATAAATGGGTACTTATTGATGTATATATATAAATATTCTACTACCAAAATATATTTCAAAAAAATTAATTATTCTTGTCAATGTTTTTTCAATTTTCGAAGCAATATAATGGTTTCAAATGTGGAAATTATGTTTTCAAATTAATAAGAGATAACATAAACCATGAAAATACCCGCATACCCAAACAAGTAATTTCCATTGATAATTAAAATTTCATTAAAAATAATTCTTAATCATCTTTGTCTATTTTTTTCAATACTAACAAGATTGCAATAAACATTCGCACTCTAAAGAAGAAGTAATTTTTTAGAGATGATTGGGAATTTTACATGGTGTTACAATGTTTTCTAAGAAAAAAACATATTGATTACCTGCTATGTTTGTGATATTTTATGGTATATAACCATAGAAATATATTTTGGATGTGAATAATTATTTTATTGAATGCTTATATATTATTTTTTATATTCTTCTCAAATAAAATTATAATGGATGGCATAAATTTGTCTAGAAGCACTGGCCTAAAAATAGTATAATTGTTGGAAAATGTTGGGGGATGAGGCACAATTAGAGGAGGAGGTAGAGATGGATGTGGACATAGATGTGTAGATGGAGGTGGAATAAGAGGTGGAGACGGAGGGGGATTCATAATCAAAGGTCGACGTGGAGAATGATGTATAAGAAGAGATCGGGGTAGAGGAGGAGATGAAACATTGGCCTCCAAAAAATAAAATCATTGGCCAATAGAGTATAATGGAGATCATATAAGGGTTGTGTTTGAGAAAACACGTCGAAATGTGAATAGAAAACTTTTCACTTAATATAAGATACATTGTGTATGTGTTTTAGTTTTCTTATTGAAAAAATTACTTTCATCAATTGTTTTTGTGAATTTATATAGGAATTTAGGTTAAGGGTTTTTTTTCAAAAACAAAATAAAGAAAAATTATTTTTTCAAACTCATTATCATAGGCTTCAATTTTTATTAATACATTCCAAGTACCATTAAATTTTACTAATGTATTAAAGTAACCTCTCACAAAGAACAAATTTCACAATAACCAAAAATAGATACAGTTTCTTACCCCTGGCTATTGTACACTAAAAAGATAATGTCATAGTAGTGGAGCCAATATTTACTTATACTTAATAAAAAAAATCCAATCATTAAATGGGTATATAATATAACTCATATTTTTGAATAAATATGTGTCTAATCAACTACTAAATTTAGTAGTTGTATGAGAGATCTATTGGAGAACAATTAGCATTAAGAGATCCCAGCCATTGAGGATGGATAATGTAAAAGGATAGATGGAATAAAATGAGAAGAAAACTCTTTAGGAAAAAATCCAAAAAAAACCACTAAAAATCAAATTGTGAAGCATCAAAAATCCAAATGAAGACACATTTGAAAAATAAAGCAATATCTTGATCCAAAAGCTCTATAAAAAACAGAAAATTTCATTAAATAAATCCTGGATTTTCAGAAAACAATGATATAATAGTTCCACATTAGTGGGTGGCAGAAGTTTTTTGTCTATTCAATCATCAATTAGATTCATGGTATAATATAAAAAAATCTTGTGAAAACTATATAGGTGAAAATCATTAATCATGTTCATATTCATTATGTAAAATGATCCATGTTTTCAAGATCATTAATAAAAACTCATCATCATTATCAATAAAAAATAAATAATAACAGGGGTATTCAAATTTTTATGAACAAATAATTATGATGTTGTGTTAGAGTTTATCATCACCCAGAATATTGAAAAGGAAAAAAAAATCTATAACACAATCCAAGAAGACATTAGGAATGCACTAGATTTTAGTGTAAGTTGGATGCTATAAAAATATATACTAATATTAAATACTATCAAAAATTGGTAAATAATTTATAATAGAGTTTAGTGTCTTATGAAAATACATCATGGGTAAAACTAATGTCTTTCCATAAAATAAGGTAAATTGTTTATCATGGAGTTTTCACTCTCTATGATGGTAAAAGGGAAAGATTTATTTAATTATGTTCCATAAAAACTCAAATATAAATATTTATTTTATTTTAATCAATGATTTATAAATTTTTTAATCTAATGGTTAATGTTTTTCAGTATTAAATGACTTCATCAATAGAAATTATTCACTCCTATACCATGATCGTGCACTCAATAAGGATTATTTAATCACGATGATACAATTAAATTTTTATTCTCCAATTCATTCAATATTCCGGGTTATGGAACTAAAATATTATTAGATGAACTAGAGTTTTGAATGAACTATAGGATAAAAATACACGGTGGAATCAACCATACCTCAAATGAATACACGATGTATCCTGTATGACTAAAATTGTGAGGTTTCAGTTTAAAATTGACATTTTATTAATTTATTATTTCATATTTATGTTCAATTTATTTCTTTATAATATTAATAAATAAGAATTTTTATTATATTGTTTGATTATATTTCTCAATTTGGTGTGGTTTTCTTAAAGTAGCTCATGTTCATTAGATATTGAACTTCAAGGATGAAAATGATATAACCACAATAAAGAAATGGGTTAAGAATGTATACAACTATCATGAAAAGGTGAATTCTGATTACATATTTTTTCTAAAAAATTCACCAATATATTGAATTTTTTATGTTAATTTCACTATAATTTTTATATAATTATTATTATCCTTTCAGATATTTTTTTAAAGTCATATTTTTCCATCAATTGTCTGTAACATACTAGAATTGAGAGAACATTTTTCTTTTGGATGTGGTGTTTTAGGCAGCATGGGGTTTATTCTTCCCTCCAAATAGAACATTTATTTAATTTTTTTATCATGGTGCATACATTTGAAATAAATACACACATCACATACTCAATCAACCACACCTTAATCTGATGCACGATGTGACCCGTATGACTCGAACTATATTTTTTTACGTTATAATTTAGATTTTAGTTCAAAACACACATCATATAAAAAAATAATCAAATTATTTAATATTGTTTTGAAAATTTATAAAAAAAAATCCCTAATTCATTTGTGACATGTAATAATTATCCACACCTCAATTTGATGCATGGTTTTCCTGGTATGTCTCCAGGTGTTCGTTATCTGTTTAAAATTGACATTTTAGTTTAAAAAGTGTCCCACAATGAAGCCAAATAAATGTTCTTGGATTGTATTGATAATATAGGAAAATTATTTTTAGGTCCCTTGTGATGTGCATGAATTAGTCTGACATAAAACTGTCATACGATGTGACCGGTATGACTCAAAGTGCTTGTTTCCAGTTTAAAATGAAATTTTAGTAAAACAACACAAGTGATGTACTAAAAACTAAGAAAACACATTCATATTGTTTTGATAAATTTTCATAACAATCCATAAGTCATTTTGGATATGTAAGAATCATCTTAACCATAATTAAATGCACGATGTGACCTGTATGACTACAAGTGTGTCTTTTTATTTAAAATTATAATTAATTTTAGTAAGAAATAAAATCCGACTAACTCAAAACTAATAAAATGAATTTAATTTGTAAAAATACTTTGTAAAATAATCCATAACACATTTTTGACATGTCAGAATTATCCTCCCCTAAATTCGATACATAGTGTGGCATGTATGACTCCAGGTGTGTCTTTTTATTTAAAATCGACATTAACATTAGTAAAAGAGACAACTGACAAACTCAAAAAATAGAAATAATATTAAAATTGTCTTGATACTTTAGTAAAATGATATATAAGTCAATTTTTATGTATAGGAATCATCCCCACCTCAATATGATACATTATGCGTCTGGTATGGCTCAAAGTGTTTGTTATCAGTTTAAAATTAAAATTCTAGTTCAAAAACATAAATTCATTGAAAACTAAGAAAACATGATTGGATTTTATATATAATTTTAGAAAACAATTAAAATGTAATTTTTGATGTGTATAAATTATTATCACATCAGATTGACACACAATGTGTCTGGTATGACCCAAAATGTGTGTTTTCACTTTAAAATGTCATTTTAGTAAAAAATAAAAAAATGACATACTCAAAACTAATAAAACACATTTGTATTGTTTTTATAATTTAGGAAAATTATCTATATGTAATTTTGGGTTGGTAGGAATCAACCTCACATCAATCCAACATACGGTGTGATCGATATGATTCAAAGTGCATATTTTTATTTAAATTTGACATTAATTTTAGTAAAAAAGACAAGTGACATAATAAAAACTAATAAAAAAAATCATATTTTTTATAATTTTGTAAAACAGTTGATAAGTAATTTTTTATGTATAGTAATTTTATTTACATCAATCAAATACACAATTTGATTGATACAACTCCATGTATTTCTATTTTTTTTAACTCACATTGATTTTAGTAAAAAAGTTAATTGATATAATAAAAAAATAGAAAACACATTCATATTTTTTTATACTTTGAAAAATAATCCATAAGTAATTTTTGAGGTATATGAATCATCCACAACTTAATCTGATACATGATGTGCCCATTATTACTCAAAGTGTCTGTTATCAGTTTAAAAAAGAAATTGTTGTTCAAAAATTATCACTCATTGAAGACTGAGAAAACATAATCATTGCATTTATAAGTTATCATACTGATTCGCAATTCAATTTTAATGTGTAAGAATCATTCTCATGTTAAACTGACACACAATGTGACCAGGATGACTCAAAGTGCATGTTTCTAGTTTAAAATTACACACTAAAAAATAATAAAACACATTTATATTATTTTTATGATTTAGTAAAATGATAAATATTTCATTTTGGATGTGTAGTAATCATCCTCACCTCAATATGAAGTTTGATATGATCGACATGACTCTAAGTGTGTCTTTATATCTAAAATTGACATTAATTTTAGTAAAAAAGAAAGATGAAATACTCAAAACCGAGAAAACACTTTTGGAATATTTTGATAATTTATTAAAATGATCCATAATTAATTTTTTATGTTTAGTAATCAGTCTCACCTCAATATAATACATGATGTCCCTTGTTTGACAAAACTTTTTCATTATAAATTTAAAATTTACATTTTATTTCAAAACATTTAACTTACTGAAAACCATGAAAACATGCTCATATTTTATTTATAGTTTTTGAAAATTATTCACAAGGAATTTGTGCTATGTAGGAATCATTCTCAAATCAACCTAACACATGAAGTTAAAAGTAAGGCTCAAAGTGCATATTTCCAGTTTAAAATGACATTTTAGTAAAAAATATAAATGGAATACACAAAACCTAGAAAATTCATTTGAATAGTTTTGATAATTTTGGGAAAAACTACATTGGAAATTTAGAATGGGTAGGAATATTTCACACCTCAATCTGATTCGTGGTGTGACTGATATGGATCCAATTGTATATTTTTATTTAAAATTGACAATAATTTTAGTTAAATAGACAACTTCCATACTCAAAACTGAGAAAATGAATTTATATTATTTTTATACTTTAGGAAAATGATACATAAGTCATTTTTGACATATAAGAATCATCTACACCTCAATATGAGCATGGTCTGAATAGTATGACTCATGGTGTGTCTTTTTCTATAAAATTGACATTAATTTTAGTTAAAAAGGGAACTGACAGAGTCAAAACTGAGAAAACACATTGATATTATTTTGATACTTTTGGAAACTGATCAATAAGTCATTTGTTGCATGTTGGAACCAATCTCACCTCAATCCAATGTATGATGTTCGCAGTGTGAGTCAAAGTTTCTATTATCAGTTTAATTTTGACATTTCAGTTCAAACAATTTCACTCACTAAAAACCAACCAAACACCCCTAGATTGTATTGATAATTTTGGAAAATTATTCATAATTAATTTGTGATGTTTTTAAATTAGTCTCACATAAAAACGACACATGATATGACTGGTATGACTCAATGTATTTCTTTCTAGTTTCAAATGACATTTTAGTAAAAAAAAGTGACATACTCAAAACTCATAAACACATTAGTATTATTTTTATACTTTATTAAAACAATCCATAAGTTATTTGGGATGTGTATGAATCCTCCTCACTTCAATTTGACACATGTTGTGACTGTTATGACTCAAAGTGTGTCTTTTCAACATATAAGTGTAATTTTAGTTTAAAACACACATCACATTACCGAAAATAATAAAATGGGAATTGCTTGTTTTCTCATCATTATATATAATATAACTTAATTAATTTACTTATCATATTTATCTTATAATTATTTAGTTAATTATTACAAAGATAATTCTCGAAAACGGACAAGAAATAGTGTGATGTGCAAGAATCAACCATAACTCAATATAACACATGATGTTCCTAGTATGACTCAATGTTTTGATTAAAATTAACACTTTATATTTAATTTATTTCTTTATGTAATTACTAACATAATAATTTTTATTTTATATGGGTGAGTTAGTTTTATTGAGAAGGGGTAGTTTGTTCTTTTATGCAGGTGTGTTCTTTTTCTATATAATATAGTATTTTTCTTAACTTTTTATTGTAAAATTTATTTCATTAATTTTTTTTATTTCTACCAGATTTTGATAAGTTCTAGTGTTGTTTCTAGTTATTTAGTGTGTTGTTATATCACACTATATTATTCTCTCTTTCTGGTGTTGCATTGTGTTGTTACAACACACTAGAGTGTAGCCCTTTATTAATGATTATACAAGCACTGATAACAGAACCCTTTATCATCATCGGTAAAGGAACCATTTATTAGCACTGATAAATGGATCCTTTACCATTACTTTTAGAAGTGATGATAAATGGATTTTTTATCAGTTCTTTTAGAAGAGATGATAATGGTTACCTTTATCTATTATAAACAAAATTAATAATAAATAGGGCTTTTATCAGAACTTCTAAAAGCAGTGAAAAAGCCTAGGGATTTTAATCACACTCTGAAAGGCAGTGTTTTTTAGTGCTGATAAAAGCCAATTATAGAACTATTAATGGCCAATTTTGTATTAGTTTATCAAATTCAAAGTCCTATAAAAATTACACATATCTCCACTAATGGAAATTTAAATATTGAAATGAAAATATATACCATTAGAATTTGTAATATATAAAGGCTACAATTTTTTCTCTAATATGGTGATGTAGGAAGTTCTTTGAAACAAACAACATTGTAATAATATCAAGATCTTTAGTAGTATAATTTCATTCATGGGAGCATAACTACAAAGATCCATAAGAGATAAATGACATGTATTACTTTAACATGAACTCCAAGGAACGATGATAAGTGTTAAAATAAACCAGAAACATAATACCTTCATATAAATAAAAGGATAAGGTCACTTCTCATATGTTCTATAAAATATTCAAATACTTCCTGAAACTTATCTACGACATGAATTTATGATTATTATTGGTCAAATTAGTCCAAGGGACCATAATGTGTGAGAAATCAAACATGTACCTACTATAATAACCAACAATAACAAGGAAGTTACTGACTTCTATAACATTATTTTGTATATCCTAAGAAACCATTACCTCAATATTCACAAGATAAATAGAAACACCCTTTGTAAATATAAAATAACTAAGGATGTGTACTTCAATTATCCAAAAACTTTACAAGGACAACTTACCATACAACTGATATTGTAAAATGAACTCTAAGATGACTCTAAAATGCCCATTAAACTCCATTTTGCCTAATGCTACACCAATATATCATCTGTAAACCTTGATATGAACCATTATAGATACTCATATTATAGTAAATTCATCAATTTAATGAAAACCATTGCTGAATTCATGACTCTGAATGGCTTAACCATAATGTTTAAATTTCTATATAGAAACCTAAAGGTGATCATTTAAATACATTCATCCTTTAACCACATATTATAATATTCTATCTATAAAGGTGATGACCTTGATGACCTATTTTATTTAAGGTCAAAACCTTTAAATATCTAAAATAATAACTTCTTGAATTCCATCAGATATACATGATCAGTCTATGTACAATCATATACACCCTTTATATCAAGTATTAACTTAAATAATGGTTCTCCATTATTTTACTCCTATATAGATAAAACCCCCAGGTTGATCACAATCACGTATCGCATTAACAATGAGGTTCTTTATTCAAAGGAAACTATAACAGTCTCTCATATCTTAGGTTGTCCCTCTCGACCGCGGAAGTGCCTCATTGGCTGACCATATCCTAGTCAATGAGCCATGATGTTGTGGGATTCATCACAAGGTATATGAACCAACCATGTTTCCATTAATGATTTTAATATTGTAATACACCATAATTTTATTTTATACATACCAAAAAAAATATTTTATGATACATACAACGAATATCTTAAACGGATCATTATATAGTATACAAATATTTTAATTTAAATATGATTTTTATAACCTGGGTTTGGATGGGAAGGTATGAAACTAAGTAACCAAATTATGAAATATATATAGAAAATTTTTCCTAATATAAATATATTAATTTATTCCTTGGATATTAGTAAATGATTTTAATTCTAAAAATGAAAGCACATAAGGTTAAGAACCGTTAATGTTTAAAGGGGCTATTTTTCTATAAAAACAGTTTTAATATATATTATTTATTTTAATTTAAATGAAAAATTTCTAAATTTTAGATTTTTAATTTGATAAAATGCATTTCATTTTTTTCATCATATTAATATTATCTAAGTGTTTTTTTGGTATTTTTTAGAAATAGTTGATTTTTAGTGAATAGTTAAAATACCGATTTTAAAAATAATGTCACTTTTATAAAATTATTAGAATATAATAATTAAATTAATGTTTATAAGACTATTTTATTGTAAAATTATATAATTAATAATTAATATAATTTATTTTAAAATATAATGTTTTATGTAGAAATCAATGTATGACATTTTAAATATCAATGTAATTTCTTATTCAAATAAAAAAGATTTCTGGTATTTATATTTTAATAAATTATTCACAAGGTTAATTTATGTATTAGTTTGGTTTTAAATAAATATAAATATAATTTTATATAATATAATTAAATTAATTCGATGGTAATAAACATTATACGTGATTTTGGTGTATTTACAAGTTTCCAAGCCACCTCACTTGTTAATTGTCAAATCCTCTCCTTGTTTATTCAAAATAATTAAGAACTACATATCAGAAAATAAATTCATAAATACATTGATATATTATTTACTTGGCTCATTTAGGTTCTATTATTTCCAAAAAAACAGTTAATTAGGCTCAAGGTGTTTGTCATAGGAGTATTTTCAAAGAAGAAGTATACATCTTAACCGAATTCCTTCGTAGTTATTTCTGCTTCAACCTCATTTAAAAAAATAATATAAGTTATTATATAATAGTGTATGTACATAAAATATAATAAAATATTATTTTCTATGAAATAAACCTTCTCCGTCTCCTTTTCCATCTAATGAAAAATTAATCCATCAGTCACATGTATGTGCAAACTACTATCACCACAAAGCGACATGTATCATTTTTCATCACCAGATAACATGGATAGTTATATTGATAGATTTAATGAATATATATTATTTTTATTATGTAATAATTATTCTATAAATATAAAAAATTAACTACCTTCTTACCCTCCCATCCATTTGAAAATGATAACATTTCTCATGCGTACGTGTGGACCATCACCTCCCCGAAGTGATGTGATTTGTTATTTTCCACAGATGACTAGAATGATATATATATGGAATATATATGATATTTATGCTATAAATATGATTATATAATGATTAATATTTATATACTTTCTTTCCTTGACAAAAAATAGTAAAATGAAAATGTCATTATGCATACATGTAGACTACCGTCTCTATGAACAACGTATCTTATATTTTTATTACCAGTTTTCATATATGGTTATAAATTTTTTTATGATAAATAAAATAATATTCATAACATTATTAAAATAATGGTGGTGATTTACCAATTTCATAACACCTTTTACCATAGTCAACATACATATGTTGTTTTGGAATGACTAACCCAACAACCATAAGTGGTCGACATAAGCAAGAACTATACAATGAATTGATGAATAATGATTATAAAAGGACTATAAAAATGAAATATAATTAAAATTTTTATATAATAAATAATTTATTAAATTTAAATTTATTATTCAGAAGAATATAATGAATTTAACAAAACAGGAATCTTATTTAAGGGTTTTTGTTCTTAATTTCATTTTATTGAGACATATTTTATATTATGCACCAAATTTATTTTATATGGTACATATAATAGAGATTTTAAATAATATATAATTAATTAAAACTGATTAATTTTATTTAAATTTTCAATTTATTTCTTATCTTTAATGGTCTTTTGATTTTAATGTTATTTAAACCACAAAAGTTTGTTTTACAATGTCTCTCTTATTCAAGATTGTTAAGTTTCACATCAATTTTCTACTATAATTATCAAATAAATTTCTTTATTTTGAACCTTAATTTCTAATTAATTTATTTTATTTTTAACCCTTTTTTATTTATTGACTATAACTTATTTTAATATCATTCACTATCTTATGTTAATGTTTTCAATAAGTCTCAAATATTCCCTGGACATCATTTTTTCTCCTCAATACTCATATTTTCAGAATCATGAATATATTCAAAATTATTTCTAATAATTTGATATTTTTTTAAAGGTATAAAATTTTAATATACAATGTTAGTTTATGAAAGCATGTTTTGAAAGTTATTTCATTTTCTAGGAAAATAATTATGTTTCATATTATTGATTCAATATGGATATTTATTTATTGATGAGTGATGTATATTATTTAATATATTGTTGATTCAATATTTAATAAATTAATTGGACATATTTAAGTTATGGGTGGGGCATGGTTACAGATAAAATTTATACACATTGATATGTATCATTAGAAAAAATAGAATGGGTATTTCTTGGTGTATTCCAGCACAAAAAATGACAATGACTTATCATAAATCCTTAACAGTATGTAAAATGACTAGGGAAAAAAGCCTTGATGGTAAGGTTCATGATGTCCCTACATGAGGCCTTGATTAAAATATTATGACATTTTACATTATGAATTTATTTCATTGGGTTTTTAATTATTATTATCGATGCGATTATTATTTTAATATTTTCAATGGATATATATATATATTTTAAAATGTTTTCAATTGAATGGAATATTTATTTATTATAAACATTGACATATTTGTTACTTATAATATATTATATATAGATCTTATTGTAAAAGTTACCTTACTAAGAATATATACTCACCCTTATTATGGTTTTCATGACTCCCCAAGACGACCTCTATAGGCCAAGTGCTGGCGACCAATGTCGATTAGGCTATCACACATAAAGAGGGATTAGCCTAAAGTACCTATAAACATGCACCCACAAACACCTCCATGAAATAATGAAAATATATATAAAAACATAAAATAAATTCATGAAAACATCTATCCCAACTAGAGTACATCAGAAGTACAAAAAGGGAAAAAATTAGGCCCACCAAAAGAAAACTGAAAAAGAATCCAAGATGCTCTGAAGGATGGGATCACTATCAAACATCCACCAGTAATCTCATTGGATAATCTCTTGTGAAAACTATAGCCATTCCAGCTACTACACTCTTCCTAATCCAAGTCCAACAAGGATTCTGTTGAAGTTCACATGGTCTGCACAAGACACAAGACATGTACGGGAAAAAAACATATAGGGGTGAGTATAAGAATTCTTATTTGGCACCCAAAAAACCCCAAACAAAAATTGGAGTAACTTATAGGCATCAATTAACTCAACCCATCCTGAGGGAACCCAACAATAGAGAAACCCCATCTCGTGACCGCCCTCGGCTATACGGGACTAGTCAACTTGACATCCCTAGAATGTCATAAAAAACAAAACATACCACGGGGCTCCAAAAAAAAAACCAAATTTCCATTCCCCGGAACATGAAGAAGTAATATTAGAATAATTTTGAAGGATTAATGAATGTTTTTCAAGTGTTGTTTTTATCTTCCAATTAATTATATAAGTAATTTGTATATCTAATTTTCAAAGACTATTAAAAATATTGTTCCATGGTGGTGTGATATTTTTTATCTTATACCAATATAATAAAGTAACCAATAGCTCTAGATTATATGATTTGGGTTTTTTTACATTTGGTATCAAATGAAATTTATTAGGACCCTTGGAAACTAGATTTTAGAAGAACATAGCTGACAAAATCATTAAGATAAGTCTATGATAATATTTTATAACTTTTTATCTTCATGGGCATTTTTATTTCATAGATCAATATTTTTGGTGATTATGATCTAATAATGTGTGCCACATTTTATAGACATGGATGTTAGTAGAAGAAAAAAATCATATCAACACCCGTAGTCAATGTAGGGATTGAACATAGGATAAATCCAATATAGAAGGTGTTGGAGATGAGATGATCATGTCCATATTGGGGAAATTGACTTATGTAATGAAAAATAACAACAACTATATGGAAAAAACCATTATAACATAGTTTGATGCAACAATTTTGGATTTCATTATGTGATAGAAGCCTCTATATTTTAATAGGAATACTAATCCATTGGTAGCTTCTCAATGGATCAAGTTCATTAAAAATATATTATTATATTTTTTAAGTAATGGAAGTAAAAGTTTTTTATATTATTTTATTATTTAAAATTATGTTTGGATCATTGGTGGCGATTCATTCAAAATTATAAGGAGGGATATGATAAATAAAGTATAGAATGGTGATTTTTTAAGGTGAAATTCATTGATAAATATTTTCCTTGAGATGAACAAGTTAATATTGAAAGGGAAATTTTTAATTTAATGGTGAAGGAAGAGAAAAGTGTTTAGGAGTATGAAGCCAAATTTACTACATTAGCTAAGAATATTGCATGCTACATATGTTACCTAAAAAGTAAGATTGAAAATTTATTTGATGGGGTGAAGTTGATCCTTTTAAGGGCTTTATTTTTAGAAAAAAACTAATCATATAATGATATGGTATCAAGTGTAATTAAAATATAAAAATAATTATCTTGGTCTTATAATTTGAAATGAAATAATGTTAATAATAGGATGACTAAGAACTAGGAAAAATTAAATGTAACAAAGAAGAATAATCCAAAAGTTAACTTTCCATCATGTGATAATTTTGGAAAGAAACATCCCAAAAAATGGGTAAAGGGAATGTAAGTTTGTTATAGGTGTAAATATTAAGTACATATGGCTAATGAATTTAATGTAAATAAATAATCGAATTATATCATGTGCTTCAACAATAACAAGATGAATAATTATTAGAATTGATTACCCAACCATCGGTTATTATCTTGGTAATTTCATTGTGTTATTTATTGATGTTAACATACAATAAAATTAAAGGGATTAAGATCATGAGAATCACTTACTTATAATTCATGAGACTTTCAGAGTAAATGAGTTATTTGCAAAATTTATCTTGTGTAAATTTTCTCTTTATAAATTTTTGTTCCTTGGAAAAATTATCTCCAAAAATGGAATATTTTTTTATGTTTATAATTCAAGGAAAACCTTCACTATCATATATAACCTTTAGGGTTAATATGTGTTTTAAATAAATGGTAATTATAATAAATGTTTTTTAATATATGATTATGATGTGTTAATTTTTTTATATAATATCTAAATAGTTTTTAGTTTTAATTTTCAATGTTAAAACTTGGATGTTATTATTGAGGTTTTGGAGATATTACTACTTTATTTGATGATTTACCTTATTGAAAATAATTTTTAACTGTGTTGGAAATTTTATGGTTTTAGTAAATGATTAGAAAGGGGAGGAATCAAATTCCACAAAATCATTTATACAATAAATATTTAATGGTCCATATCATCTTGATCTGTTACATTTCAGGTTTTGGTGGTTGGAGATGTTTAGGGGAGGTTTGGAGGATGTTTAGAGAGGTTTTATTTCTAAAGGCTAGAAAATGCGGGGATTAGATATCGTGTAACTTTATTACACACTATGATTCTCTGTTTCATAAATAGTCTAGAATATTTCATAGTGTAAAATATTTCAAGGTTTGAAAAATGAAATAAATCAAGAGGCGACGCATTTTTCATAGAAAACTGAACCCCATGTACTACACGATGTGAAAGCATATTACACATCGTGTAATACCCCGATCCAGTTTTGTATCAAAATTCCCTTCATCCGAATGTTCATTCATTCAGCCATTTTATATCCTTACTCTTGTTACATAAGAACCCTAGGCGCTCTGATGAATTCTTGGAGCCCTCTTCCTCCCACTTTGATCCCTTGATCTCAAGGTTGTTCATTGGTGATCCATGGTCAATCAGTGGTGAGTATTCTCCACCTTTTCATATATTTCCTATTGTTCTTCCCCTGGGATTCACTGCCATGATACAAATTTTCTTGTTTTTGATGTTTGGGAAGTTTTTTGATAATATCTTACTGCATAATAGGTTGATCCACGTTTTTAGTGGTGCAGTTGATGCTCACAAGAATTATTATACACCCTGTAGTGAATGGATGAGCTGGAAAGCTTCTTCGAGGTAGGATTTCATTTTTTCTCACACTGTTTTGAAACATGTGAGTGGGGTTTTATTTTTTCTACCTATGAATCAAGGTTATTCCTACCTAAATAAAGATGAAGAATTGGTTAATTTAAATTTAGGGAAAATGGGATTTGTTTGCATGATTTTTATAACCTTGATATTTATTGTAATGTTGTGATTGTACGGGATGAATGACCCACTAAAATTGGTGTTCATTAGTGGATTTTTTTGCAAAGGTTATATATGTCATGTAACTATTTTGGTTATTTTGTTGTGATACCACCCTAAATAGAAACCGGTAAATCAAGTATATTCGACTAATGAATAAAAACCCTAAGATCATATTGTTTCTATGATTACCCTAGGATTAAAATGTGGAATATAAATATGGAATGCATTATTAAACCTGAATATGTACATTTATTTATTACGTGTGATGATATGATGTGTGTGTGGGGTTGTTTTGGTTCTTTTTGTGGTACGGTTGTGGTAATCGTTGTGTGCTACTGAATTTCTTGGGAGGTGTGTTGGAATATTAGGTAGAGGGATTGGTTGATTGTGGAATAGATGAGAAGTGTGGTATAACTAGACTGTGATAGGGTTGTGTGTTGACATGGTTCTAAATGTGGTTCGCTATGGATATATTTAGAGGGATGAATTTGAAGAAGGATTGTGATGATTGGTATGAATAATTCACCAATATTTTATCCATGTATGGATTTAATGTGTTTATTATTGTGTGATGTGCTTGGTAGTTGCACAGATAGTAATGGAATGAATAAATATTTTCTAATGAGGTTTGGAACGAATTGAGTTTGTTTGGTTAATATAATGAATAAATTAATTGTTAATAAAAAATAGAAATTGGTAAAATTAATTGGCTTGGAATATGAATTGGGTTTTTGGCATGTTGTATGGTGTTTTGGTTTTAAAGGTATCTGAAAAGATGGCAATATTGTGAGATGGTTGTTTGTTTGAGAACCCATAAGTCGATTTGAGTGTTTGGTATCTATATTTATATATTTTTATTTTCCTTTGGATTTTTATATTCACCCCACTATAGTTGAGAACTATTTTCCGAACACCCCCATCATCACAGGGGATGGTTTCATTCCCAAACATTATGGTGGGATGATGAATGGTTGACTAATTTATCTTCCATACTTCTTATTTCAGGTGGTGATAGCCCAAGATTCTTTATGAAGGTTGTTTTCTGTGAGTCCTAGTTTTGTACGAGCGGGTTTTTGTTTCCTAGGTGTTTTTAGTATGAGATGCATTTTTCCTTTCCATGTGTCTTCAGGATTATGTGTGGTTTGTGGCCCAGGTGTCTGTGGGAGGGATGTCATGTGGATCATGGCCCATGTGATGGGACAATATGTGGTTTGTGCCCCAGGTGTCTGTGAGCGGGATGTGATCTGGCTCATGGACTAAGTGATCAGATGAGATTTGGTTTATGGCCTAGGTGTTTGCAGGTGGGATGTGATGTTTCCTGTGGACTGGGTCACAAGATGAGAAGTAGTTTTAAGACCGAGGTTTGTATGGGTGGGATGTGATGTGGTATGTTCGAAAGAGGTTAAAGCACTGAGACATTTTCTATTATGAAGGTTTGGATAATTAGTGTGAAATGGTGTGGGTTACCCTATCATCAATGTGGATTATATTAAATTAATTGACTTATGCTATTTGGTGAGTGTTCTCTAGTGAGGTTGGGATGGTCATTATAACAGTTAGGTGTTGTTTGGTTCTAAAGTTTTCTCGCAGAGGCTATAGTTTTCTTCTTTCACATGTCCAAGAGAGACTTTGGTTTTTCTAGTATGTATACCTGCATACTGACCCTACATATGTTAAACTTTTTTTAGGTTTCTAAGAGGATTTTCCAGCCTGTTTTAGACCTTACTAGCTCAGATCTTGATAGTTCATGTGTCGCTTTTTAGCTTTTCTTTTGGTACTTTGGAAACTTTTTTTGTATCAGTTCTATTTGGTTCATGGATGTGGGATGTGTTTTTTTCTTTTATATTATGTCTTGGAGTTTCATTGTAGATTATTCATCTAATATTTAGATCTTGTTTTCAAAAAATTGTAATGCCTCCCATTTTGTGAGATTTTTGTACCCTTGGTGCCACTCGACAGCCCAGGGCCTAGTGGAGGTAAGACTTGGGGGTAATCATCACCTTTTCTTCATTGAAATCCTAGGATGGGTATCTTTGGATGGAGGGGTTCATGACATAATGGTATAATTGGTGATGGCTGAGAGATAAGATGATGTTGGGGGTTAGTCACTTTCAAGATTTCATGGGTTGGTAGGGAAACAATGTCAGGTGACCATGGTGTATGGCATAGTCTAGGGAAGACTGGCTAGGAAATGAGATTTTAGGGCCCCTGTGATCCGATGCAAGGACTCGTAGCCTACCAAATGACCAAGTGAGGCTATACTATTTGTAGTGTGGTGACCAATGAGAGTTACATGCATCATATTGATTTGATTTCTTGTTCTATTTAGGATGTTTTGGTAAGGTCAAAATGAATAAAATGAATTAACATTAATCTTAATGAAAATTCTATACTAATCGAGTTTATAAACTCTTTGTTTACCTTTCATCTATGTCTCTCAGTCATCTTCTGCATGTGGTTAAGGTAGTGGAGGCATGTCAGGCTGATCCGGTTGATCGAAAGAGGGTAGACCGAGTCGAGGAGGATGACTAGCTACAGAAGAAATTATGATATTTCCATCAGTATGCTCTGGGAATGTACAATGGTAGTGTTTTGGAATTTGAGATGCAAATCTAACTTTAGAATATTGAGATCAACTTTAGTTTAATCCAGTCATCATCAGAGTACTGGGTCCCTTTCTGGGTTAGTCAAATGTGAGGACGTACATGTCATCGGTGGACAGTTTATCTAGGGTGGGGGAGGATGGAAGCACACATTTTGTGGGCCGACACTGAGAAGGAATTCCGAGAAAAGTTCCTTTAATCGACCATGAAGGTTGATAAGAGGAAGGATATAATCTTCCTTTAGCAGGGGAATATGTCAGTACAGGAACATGGGATCAAGATCACATACCTCCTTTGTTTTTTTACTATATCTCTTTCCTAATGATGAATCTCATGTGAGACATCTCGAGGAGGCACTCTATCCTTCAATCTAGTATGTTATTACTCCCATTACATTGAAAATATACGTGGAGGTTCAGAAGAAGGTAGAGGTGATAAAGGGGATAGACTCATGAGGGATTATATCATGAGAGGGGAGATGATAGAGTTTTTCAAGAGGTAGGGTTGTCAGTGGTAGGTCTCAGATAGTTGGACTTTTAAGGTTTTGACCGACAGGGAGTCGACTTCAACATTTTTTTTTGGACTTCTAGAACCAGTGGATCACATGAATTTTATATGGGATTAAGGCTAATATTATTCTTCTATGGGGTTTGTGACCATCTTCATAGTTAGTTCCCAGTGTTTTCCTGAGATCAGTTTGGTTGAGGTGGACAGGTTCACCATCAACCTCAGCATCAGTTTTTGGTGGGATAGTTTTAGTAGTAGAGACAATGGGATTTTACTCCACCATGGGGGGATAGATCAGGTAGTTGCTAAACTTAGGATGTCTGTCATGATCAAGGACTCTTACTTGAGCCTGATTTTAGAGGTGGTCATCCTCATAGAGGCAGAGGAGCAAGGATTAGTAGGTTGTACGAAGCATAGGAAGCACTTCCAACGGGCCAAAGGTTGTCAGAGGTATGATTAGTTTGTTTAGTAATAATTCAATTTCAAAGTGGGATTCATGATATTCATAGTCCTTTTTTGTACATGATCTAGCCCGTAATCTTGGGATATACATATAGAGGCTTCCTAGGACTTTGTTTTGAGTACACAAGTCGGAGTCCATACCAGCTCGCTTGATGTGTAACAGGGGTGTAGACTGATGATGAGACCACATCAATCCCATGGGAATATCATCTTACTATAGATGCAACTATAACATTTCATCCTTGTCATCTATTGGTTTTATTTAGTTCATGAGGTTAAAATTTTATTTTAGAGGGGAGTTATGTTTTAATATAGGGATGGCCATCGTGTAGTTTTACTAGCAGGTGAGGTTATCAGGTGGGCAGTCAGTGTATAGAAACTTATCCTTCCTTGTTGGATGAACTGTTATTTTAATAAGGGAAAACTAAGATGATAGAGGTTCCTAGAGTCCTTGGGGGTTCTTGGATGTTTTCCCTAAGGTTGTTGTGACGCTACCCCATTGACACATTGTTGAGTTCAGGATAGATTTGCAGCCCTCTGCTTCTCAAATTTCTATGGATCCAAATTATACAGAACCTTCTATGATTTGGGAGTTGAGAATTCATATTGATGATCTGATGTATAAGAGTTTTATCTGGCCTAGTGTATCACCGTGGGTGATCCAGTGTTGTTTGCAAAGAAGGCGGTCACTGGACTTAGGCTATGCATAGACTACAGGAGTCCGAATCCGGTGTTGGAAAAGAAAATTTACCATCTTCTAAGAATATATGATGTTTTATACCAACTCAGAGGAGGGAGTTGGTATTCCAATATCTATATGTGGTCTAGATATCACCTGTTGAGGGTGAAGGGGGCCAACATCCCGAAGGATACCTTTACCTGCCTATATGGTCACTTCGAGTTCATAGTCATGTCGTTCGGTGTTAAGAACACACCAACCATGTTCATGTGGATTATGAAATATTTTTTTCATGAGTTTTTAGAATGTTTCATCATCATATTCATCAATTAAATTCTGATCTACTCGAAGTCATAGGAGGGGAATGTTGAGTATCTCAAAGACATCTTGTTGGTTCTTCGATTCCACCGTCTCAATGGAAATTTTTCCAAGTGTGAGTTATGGAAATGGGAGGAATGTTTCCTCGGAAATGTGGTGTCTTAGAAGGGTGTAGCATTGGGCTCATCGAAATTTGAAGCAATTTGTTCTTAATAGGCACATAAGAACATGGTAGTGGCCAATAATTTCCTTGGGCTTGGAAGATATTATCAGAGGCTTGTTCTTGATCTATTTCGATTTGCTGCTCTATTGATAGATTTTAATAGAAATAACCAAGATTTTTTGAGGAACAGGTAGTTCTAGGTAGCATTAAGTTACCTGAAGTGGAAAATGGTCAGTGCTATAGTGCTTTAGTTTTTATAGGAATGGGTGATGTTTGAGGTGTTTTTTGAAGCTTCATATCTAGGTTTGGGATGCTTGTAGAGGAAAAAACACATAGTGATCTCTTCATGGTCCAGGTAGTCACAGTCCCACAAATGTAACTATGCCACCCATAATCTATAGTTAACAACAGTTATGTTTGCGTTGAAGTTATGACAGCATTACCTCATTTGGGAGTGCTTTTTGGTCTTCACTGATCACAGGATCCTGATATGTATCTTTACCCAGTGTGATCTAAATCTGCGACAAAATAGTAGGATGAAGTTTCTTTCGGACTATGATATTGATATCTCTTACACATTATGAAATAGAAATGTTCTGTTCACTTCATTGAGTAAGAAGTCATAGAAGGAGACTATTTGAGAATCTACTGATTCTTGGAAGGTGATGGGGGAGTTGGAATCCTTGCACATGGATACAAGGGTGGATGGTGGTGTAGGAAGCTTGTTCCAGATGATAGTATAGTATTATCTAATTTAGAAAGTGGAGGAGTCTTAGTGGTGAGACTCAGGGAAGAGGTGTTGTGTGACCATGATGTCCATGGTGACGCTCTAGAGGGATGGTCAGAACTGGATGCTGTTTCGAGGAATATTGTTTGTTCTGGTGACAATGCCTGGTGGAGTCCTTAGAGATTATCATAGATCATCATTGACAGTGCATGAGTGAGTTTCAAATATGTACCACTTCTTAAATATGACATTTTTGTGGCCTAGTATTAAAAAGGAAGTGGTGGAGCTTGTAGCAAGATGCCTATTTTTCCCGCAATTGAAGCCAGAGCACCATGATCCTGGTGGGTTTTGTCAGCCCTTGAATGTACTATAGTGGAAGTGTGATAAATAAAAATGTATTTAATCATAGTATTATTTATATATTAGGAAGGTTGTAAGGCTATATTGGTGGTACTATATTGATTGATGAAATCAGCCCTCTTATTAAGGATTAAGGATTTTGGTGAAGTGGCTGCCTTAGACAGGTGGTACATGGATGAAGTGTTGCAGTTTCATGAAGTTAGAGGTCCATTATATCAGATTGTGATATGATTATTACACCATGAGTTTGGAGGGTAATGAAGAATTATTTTTGATTCCAATTGTGCTTTAGGACTAATTTTCACCCACATACATAGGAGAATATAGAGTAGACTATCCAGATGCCAGAGGATATGTTGCGGGTGTGCGTCTTGGACTTTGGAGGATCTTGGGTATAACATGTTCCATTGGTGGAGTTCACTTATAATAATCTCTATCACCATTCCATTTTAATAGATATACTTGAGGCATTTTATGAGAGGTTATGTTGTTCTTTATTTTTCTGGATAGGGATTGGGGAGACAACCATTCCTATTCAGGATGTGGTGTAGAGCATGACTGAGAATGTTTAGCTTGTTAGAGGGAGGGTGAAAAATAATAAGACCAGTATAAGTCTTATTAAAATCATAGGAGGAGTCCCTTATAGTTTGAGGTTGGGATCCATGTGTTCTTGAAGGTCTCTAGTTGACATGGGTGGTAGAGTTTTGGGAGAGGAAGTAATCTTTCTCATAGGTTTGTTGGACCCATTGAGGTGTTGGGGGGAGTTGGTGATGTGGAATACCGGTTGGCATTTCTACCATAGTTGGAGATGATCCAAGAAATCTTTCATGTATCTCAACTATGTCTGTATCTTCACAATGACTCTCATTTCATTGACATGGGAGGGTTAGATATTGTGGACGAAATGATGTTTTTGGAGTGGCCAATAGAGATATTGAATTTTCCATAGAAGGTGCTATGAGGGAGGACCATTTCGTTGGTTCATGTGTTGTGGAGGCATGATGGTCTGTAGGATAATACATGAGAGGAAAGATTTAGGTTCATTCCCAGTACCAAGAGTTATTTTTAGTTTAGTTTATCTTTGTATTGATTTGTAATGATATGGTTGAATCTTGTTGATTTTGAGATGAGCATATTTTCCCTCGGTTGTGATGTGTGTGGCATGGTGTGTAGTAAATTCATGATGTGTGATGTGGGGAAGAACCAATTACTAATAAATATTCATTAACTTTGATGCGATTAAACCCGTGCGAGGGAGTTAATGCTTCCTAGAGCGGATATTATCTTGACATGTGGGATGTAATTTCTTGGTTTCCATTTTTGGATAGTGTGGTTGTTTTTCTTGTGTGGTGTGTCTTGTGGTTTTATGGGTTATAAGATTACGAAAGAGGTGTTCCTTGATGCGGGGGTTTCCACTCTATATTTTAGTAGTCTATGATTTAATGTTGATGTGATTAGTTTTCGGTAGTGTTTCAAGAGTGGAAAGATCCTTGAGAGGTATCTCACAGGGTGGCTATTCAGAAACCCTTTTCTTTTGAGAATAGTTTTGGATTCTTGAGAGAGAGAATCATTTGATTGTTATCTGATATAATTGTATGTGTCATCCTCGTCTGTTACATTGCTGGTTTTGGTGGCTGTAGATGTTTTGGTGAGACTTGGTGGGAGTTTAGAGAGGTTCGGTTACTAAAGGTCGAAAAAGGAGGGATTAAATGATGTGTAACTATACTACATGAAATTAAACATAATTTAATTAATTTTATAGAAGGTTTCATATAATGTAATATTTTCTGTTTTGAAAAATAATATAAATCAGGAGGTGATGTATTATTCGGCAAAAACCAAACCCCATATACTACACGACATGAAAGGGTACCACACGTCATGTAATACCCCGATCTAGTTTTGTTTTAAAAATATTATCGACCTAAATTTCATTCATTAGAACCTTTTTCTTCTTTATACCATTCTATATGTACCCTAAGTGGACCAATTAATTATTTGATCACTCTTCCTCCATATTCAATCCCTTTATCTCGACTATTGTTCATTGATGTTCCGTAGTCAATCTATGGTGAGTTTTATCACCTTATCATCTATTTCCTCTTATTACTCACTTAGGATTATCTTCTGTGATACATTTTTGATTGATTTGGATGATTTTGAATCATTTTGATAATATATTGGTGTATAATAGGTTGATCGATGTTTATCGAGGTGCAGTTTCTACTTGTGGGCATTCTTCTTCACCATATAGAAAACTCTCTTTAACATGTGCATGATAGAGTTTTTTTCCTACTGGATATATCTGTATTCTCTCTCTACATATATTAAACTATTTTGAGGTTTGTAAAAGGATTTTGTGGGCCATGATGGACCTTACTAGCTCGGATCTTGATAGTTTTTATTTCGTTGCTTAACATTACTTTTGGTACTTTGGAGATTTTTATTTTGTATCAGTTCTATTTTTTACATGCATGTGGGATGGATTTTTATTTTATTTTATATTATGTCTTGGGGTTTTACTATAGATGAATCATATTATCTACTAATATTTTATAAAAAAGGATAATGCCTCCCATTTTCTGAGATTGTTGTACCCTTGGGGCTAATCGCCAACCCAGGACCTACTGGTGGTGAGACTCGGGGGTCATCATCTCCCTTTATTTATTTTCAGTCTAGGAGGGTATCTTTGGTGGTATGGGGTATTCACAAAAGAATAGTATCCTTTAATAGATCTCATGATACCTAAAAATAATATTTTAGTGATTAAGGGATGAAATATTAAGCCTTTTTATTTACCATTTTAAAAATGAGATAGATCAGAGGTACAAAACTGATATAAACAAAATGAGTGATGAAATATTTCTTATAGAATATAATGAATTCAATTAAACATATTTTCATAAAATAAAGAAATGAAATATGAATATATCATTTTGTGTGTTTAAAGTATCACTTTACTATCAATTTATTCTTTTGGAAACACCATCACAAGTAAAATACCAATAAAAGAACATATATTGTTTAAAAAATATTTATTTATGAGAAAATAAGATTCATAGTCTTAACCTAAAAATTAAAATTCATATTAAAATATATCATTATGTCATCATATGATCAAAATGAATTAAAATTATTAGAAAATAATTTCTATAATGAGGAAGGAATATAACACCCCAATATTTTATTTTATGAATTCTAAGAAAAATATTTTGTTATATTGACAACATAAATCTTAAATGAACCATGATGTACTATAGATATATTAATATATAAATATGAATGTTAAAACCTAAACATTGTATTTGCAGCTATGAATTCGAGTAACAAAAATTATGATATATAGATATATATATTATTTTCTAATAAAAAAATATTTATTAATTCCTTCGAAATAAGTACCTAATTTTGAATTATATGAATGAAATTACCCAAGGTTACGTGAAGTTAATAATTAAGAGGGTCATATATTTGTAAAATAGAGGTTTCTATATATTTTATATTTTCATTTAAAAGATAAATTTATATTTTTTTGAAATTCAAAATGATAAAAACAATTTAATTTTTTCATTTTAACCTATCAAAATTAGATTCAGATGATTTTTTTTTGGTTTTTTAGAAATAGTTGTTTTGGTTGAATCGTGAATAATATAGATTTTACAAATTTTTTCACTGTAGAGACCCACACTTGACGTACATATACATTAAATTTATTTTATGAAATACTTTATGCATAACAAAAAAAGACACCCAAGGACCGTAATAGTTTAGTGTCCTGGAAAACTCGGAACATACTCTTCTAGTCATGGGGACAGATATTCAACATCTCCCATAAAGGTCTTCCCTATTTGTTTTCTTACTTAAAACCTTTAATTAAATCCTGGGAAAAAAATATAAAGGGTGAGCTCAAATTCTTTGTAATGGTAAGTATGGAGAAAATAAAACAAACCGTATACATTTGAAATTAAAAACATGAACATAATGTTTAAACACCAAAATCTTAATCAATGACATAAAACATGGAAGTACATAAGACATAGATTATAATGGAACATCAATCATGATAAAATAGCATGGGAATAAAACATGTAATTGTGGATAACCATTAATAACATGATATTATTTCCATAGTATCCAAGACATTGCTTCCAATACCATCATAGTTGACAAAGTCCATTACTGGATCGGGTTTACATGTCATTCCAGCCTTGTATTACTGAACCGGATTCACTTTCCGTTCTAGCCTTGTTTATCTCATGAGATATAAATATTTACCCAATTTATTGGTGGGAGATATAGGTCCCACCCATATCACAATGAAATAATTATTACTTGTGCCACAAAATAAACATAAATCATTCATCAAATCCCAAAGAATAAAATGGGATTCATAAACATCATCCCATCATAACATAATCCATATAAAACAAATGGATATAATTTCATCATAAGAAGAATAAAACCATGAAAATAATATAGAAATTATAATTAAAACATAATCATACTAAATAATGTCATCTTAGATGGAGAATAATTTTGAAAAAACACTTGAAATGAATTCTTGAGGAAAATATCCTTTCTTCTTCAAAATCATTTACTTTTCACAAAATGCCATTCAATTTTAAAAGAAAATAATTTTATTGAAAATAATCAGGAAATATTTTATAGGAAGATTCATGAAAATTAGGTGTTATGAAACTGTAAAAATCCATTCATTCCATATAAGTTAAAAAAATATTTTCCTCGTACTTTTGCAGGAAAAGTCAAAAAGTTTCTCGTATGGAAAACAAAAGAAAGATTCCTTCCATAACACAATTCAAAAGTCAAAGATGGGTAAAAATGACTTTAAACAAACAATGAATAAAATTAAACAATTTATAAAAAACATTTTTATAGACATGGATGAAAAATATAACCCCAGTAATTACTTACATATAAGAAATCTCGGATAAAAATGAGATTTGCAAAATTATCCCTTACCTGTCCAATTTCTTCTGTATGTGTCTGAGACTACTTTATAGTGGGTTTAAACATATTATTAACTTGTAACATAACCATCATAACATTTATTATATCAAATATGATTCACTTATGACTTTATATTACTCGTTCTTTTGTAAATTCTACGTTAAAGCAGCATTTTGGGTAAAATTGTTTCATTTATCGTATGTGTTTCGACTTGTTGTTATTGATATTATTACTTATATCCTGATTTACATAATTCTAGAATTTAAAAAATGATTTATATATAATATATATTCAGAATATAAATATATATATGATAGATCGATAAATGGAATGAAATACACCATTCATGGAGACGGTAGGCCATACGTACGCATGAATGCTGTTTTCATTTCCTTATTGAATTTAATGGAATTAAGTAAATGAATCATATGTGTAAATAAATTCAGTATAATTATTATGTAATATCTTTCATGATTATTTATTATATATAATCTATAACCATACTTCAATGGTTAATTATGGAAAATGAATCTCATCGCGTTCGGGGAGACCGTAGTCCGTACGTAAGCATGAGCGACAATATTATTCTTTTGATATTAAAATCGTTTATAATTTGATGGTATATCATATATACAGAATCCTAATAATGTTATATTTATTATTTATATCATTTATACTCATTATTATACCCATCCAAATAATTAAGTGTTTGAACAACAAACTACACCACGACGTGGAGACGGTAAGCTGTACGTACGCACGTGTGGTGACCTTTTCATTCATAGGATGGATAAAATAACTAATATGGTTGTAAAATTTTTATAATAACATCACAGTATATAGAAGATACTGGAGTTATTATTTTATAATGGAAACAACAAAGATGGAGGAATTGTATGAAGAAAGGAACTTGAAGTAGGTGGTGAGATATTTACCGCATCTTTGGGTTATTCCTTTTGATTTGATCAAAAGGGCTCCTTAGGCTGGCTTTATGACTAAAGAAAAGAATCTATGATTAAGTAAGTAATGTTTTTAGGTTATTTTGGCAGGTTGTGGCTGTGCCAAATGTCTTTGTAGGTTGGAATTAGAGAGAAGGGGGAGTGCCCTTTTATAAGAGGGGTGAGGGGCACCTTTGAAAAAACTTAAAATATTATTTTATAATAAATTCATATTCGGTTTATAATGGCTCCAAATTAACTTATTTAGAGGCTAGGGTGGGGATGGATGAAAATCCTCTCCAATAATAGGTTTTATACAATTTTAGGTTACCATTGTAACCTTATCATTTAGATTTAACTCTAAGTTAAATAATTTAACTTTTACCGCGTCTTCTTGTATTCTTACACTATATGGTTAATAAATACACTATAAACTTCCAATCAAACTGTAATTGGTTCATTAATGTCATATATATTATTATATAAGTCTTTTGGCAGAACCATATATTTTTAGGACCATTATATCAATTAATAATATAATATTAGTTTTAAAAACTCTTTTATGTCAATTTTGACACTATTTGGTATTTTGTTTTTTCTAAATTTATAAAAACATTATTAATTCGAAAAAAATTAATCTAACCAACCTAAATATGTTATATTAACCTATAAAATTAGGTTAATTCATAAAAAGTTTCAAATTACATTTATTTGGGTATTTATAATATCAATTATGTTAATATTTCAATAATAAGGTAATTACTGCATCATCATTGTGTCTTAAATAAATTAAATTATTTAATGTCTAAAAAATATAAATAAAATACCATTATCTAGGAAATATTTTTATATTTTTAATTAATATTTATAATTGTATTTATATTATGTATAAACCTATATTAAAAATGTTTTAGTTATTATACATTGATTTGAACTATCTTAACTCTTCTTTAAATAAAATAATAATAAATGTCCTAATCTAATAGAAGTGGACCTAAAGGGTAATAATTTATTCCTAAGGTTGTTTTTGGTGGAATTAAACTTATACAATATAATTAGGACATGTGTTAGGGTAATAATAATATCATTTTTACCTTTAATTACCCTGTTTACTTTTAGCCGTGGTAAATAAAAGTTAAATGTTACTATTCACCAAAAATTATATTCATCTCATTGAACCAAATTTTACTTACAAATATTGACCATGTCTCTTGGATTTTTGAAATTAAACTCACAAAAGCAGTAAAATTATGTTTTATGTAAATTTGCAAATGCTCTTGGGAGGTGGGTAAAAGACGGTACAAAGTTCAATAAATTTTTTATATATCTAAAATTATTATAAAATGACTCCAATGAATTAAATTAAACATATATAGTTATTATTTATCTATTTTGACCTAAAATAAATTTAAATAAAATAAATGATTATTTAAATAAAAAGTCAGTTTTAACCAATAACTCAGTGTTTTCACTATTCATTAAAAATTGAAAGTTTTCAGAAAAATACCAAAAATTCACCATAGGCTAATTTCGATATTCAGAATCCAAAAATGAAGTCCATTTTGAATGGTAAAATTTATAAAATTTCAAAAAGTTGGTATTACTATTCATAACGGCTAGTTTATATAATATTTTAATAACATCTCGTTGTTTAGTGAAATATGGTATTGCGTACAACGTAAGCTATCGAGGAAGGTTTCTCTTGCGTGTAACGCAAGCCAAGAATAGTGTTGAAAATACTACAAGCTAATATAGTGTTGCGTATAGCTCAATATAATCTTGGTGAAGCGTACAACACAAGATATCAAAGAAATTAAAAATAATATTTCTCATAAAATCTCAGGGTGTTACATTCTAGCCCCTTAAAAAGAATTTCGCCCTCGAAATTCGTGGGGGTTATAAATGGTTTACTACTTGATAGTATCATTCATAGAAACCCACATTGTAAAAAGGAATTCTAAAACTTAATTTTAAATAACTAATCACTGGGTTTCCACATAGTAGAACATAGGTGAAAATATGGATATGGAAGAGAAATCTAACTATCAAGTTCTGATGGAGAGTGGTAGATAACATGGCTATGAAAAAGCCAACAATCACAAAGACATAAATTTGTGATGATCTAACATACCATCTAGGATTATATTTTTTGTTTTCAAGATCATTTCCCTAAAATTGAAAATTTTGGAATTAAAGAAATACTGAATTGATTTTGGTACAATCTCACCGTTGTTCACTCCTTGAACAATTTTCACTTCATCTCTTAACTAAATGAAGTTGAATTTGTCATTCATGAAGTGTTGTAAGATCATACGATAGAATGATAGGTCATTCCATCTGTCTCAAACAAAAGGTTACTAAAATTTATTAAATATACATAAGTCCATCTATGGTGATAGTTATCGTATATGGTTCTTAAAATGGACTTATATTTCATATATCATACCTCTTAATAAAATAAAACTAATTTATACTAACCAGGGACTTACTGTAGGCCAGTGATAGGCGATAAAGGCCTGTCTCACTTAGTTGTAGGTTCGATTCCTGCATCCTTGTCCGATGCGACAGGTTGTCGCCCGTCCTACAGGTTGTCCTTTTTCTAAAACTATACTATTATAACATTCCAACAATAATATCATAAAAGTTCTATCCTTAAACAATACTATATGATTTCTAACTTAATTCATTCCAATATTTAGGCTTATCCAAAATACTTCTGTCCATGCTCATAGTATAAAGAAAATGATTACTAGAAAGGTCATCTATTGATCATATGAATACCATCATTTACCCCCCATATATCATAAGATATATCTTGTTGTTGGTCAAATTCCAATCATGTGAATACCTTAATCATGTATCTCTTGAAAAATGAATACCCATTGAACTTTAGTGAAAACACGAATGCTGTCAAAAGTTAACTCTTTCCACATACCAAAATTCCAAAAATTCAATGTACTCAAACCATGACATCACTTTGTCCTTATATCAGTCATGTGCTCATTAATACTATCAAACATATTATTTTTTCCCTATCCATTAATTATGCGCATATCACCTTCTTTCCAAAACTATCTGAGTAACCTTTCATGGTTACCGGTACCATTCAACATATAGTTTCAAATAATTTAGGAAAAATAATTGTTTAACAATCCTTAGATGTTTTTTTATTCCATAATACCATTAAAATAACTCTAGATAAACATACAATAATTCCACTAACTTCTTAAACCATTGACTGAGCTTCATCATTTTATTCCTAACACTTATTTCATCTCATATATCATTTGTAGTCTCTTCTTCATCATCAACAGAAATACTACCCATACGACCATGCTGATTCTCTTCATGAGATTTTAACTTAGGGAATTGGTTTTCATAATTCCCTTAAATTCCACATTTAAAACATTTAACAATTGTTGATATCTTAGGAATACCATTATCCATGTCCATAGTGTTTACTGAACCATTTCCTTTGTAATTACTGGCTTTGGGTTCTTCTTTTCCACACCCAAAGCATCTTCCTGTTCATTTGAAACATTCTCCTTGATGTCTCTTCCCACATGATTTACAAGAGGAAAATTGACTTTCTTTACTCTAAGATCATCATGAAACTCCATCTTTCTCTTATTAGCTGAGTCATGAAACTTACCAAAGTTTAGATTATTGATCATATTATGAGATTGTTGATTAGGCATAATAACGATGTTTTGCCTTCCAAATCCCATTTCATTTTCTTGATCATGGAGAATATCATTCCATTGTCCATAATTTTCTCCAGTAACATGAATCTTTCTGTTTCCAGCCATTTTCTACAACCCAAAAAGAATAGTATGAGTGGAAAAAATCACACTTTGAAAACAACATAATCAGGGGGAGTACTTTCAATCACTAACATATTAGGTTTAATCCTAGGTTATTCATGATCATTATAATAATTCTAGGACTGTAACCTATACCTATAATTGACCTTAAGGACATCCCTAGACATACCATAGAAATATATCTAGGGATCTCAATAAAGTTTTCACATCCTAGTTTCCAAAGGTTAACTAAAAAGTTACTCTGATACAAACTGTAGAGACCCACACTTGACGTACATAGACATTACATTTCTTTTGTGAAATATTTAATACATAACAAAAACAGACACCCAAGGACCTTAATAGTTTAGTGTCTTTGGAAACTCAGAACATCATCTTCTAGTCATGGTGAAAGATCTTCAACATCTCCCATAAAGGTCTTCTCTATTTGTTTTCTTACCTAAAATCTATATTTAAATTTTGGGGAAAAGAAGACATATAAAGGGTGAGATCGAATTCTCAGTAAGGGTAAGTATGGAAAAAATAAAACAAATCGTATACATTTGAATTTAAAAACATAAACATAATGTTTAAACATGAAAATCATAAGCAATGACATAAAACATGGAAGTACATAAGGTATAGATCATAATGGAACATCAATAATGATAAAATAGCATGGGAATAAAACATGTAATTGTGGAAAACCATTAAGCACATGATATGATTTCCATAATATCCAAGGAATTACTTCCAAGACCATCATAGTGGACAAAGTCCATTACTAGATTGGGTTTACTTGCCTTTCCAGTCCTATATTATGGAACTGGATTCACCTTCCATTCCAGCCATGTTTATCTCATTAGATATAAATCTTTACCCAATTTATTTGAGGGAGATATAGGTCCCACCTATATCATAATGAAATCATTCTTACTTGTGCCACAAAATAAACATAAATCATTCATCATAACCAAAAGAATAAAATGGGTTTCATAAACATCATCCCATCATAACATAATCCATATAAAAAAATGGAAATTATTTCATCATAAGAAAAATCAAACCATAGAAATAATAGAGACATTATACTTAAAACATAACCATACTAAATAATTTCATCTTAGATGGAGAATAGTTTTGACAAAAAACTTGAAATGAATTCTTGAAGAAAATATCCTTTGTACTTCAAAATCATTTTCATTTCACAAAATGCCATTCAATTTTAAAACAAAAGGATTTTGTTGAAAATAATCATGAAATAATGTAGTGGAAGATTCATGAAAATTAGGCATTATGAAACTATAAAAATCAGTTCATACCGTATAAGTTAATAAAACATTCTCCACGTACTTTTTCCAAAAAAGTCAAAAAGTTCCTCATATGGTAAAAAAAAGAAAGATTGGTTCCATAACACAATGTAAATGTCTAAGAAGGGTAAACATGAATTTAAACATACAAGTAATAATATTGAACAATGTATGAAAAACATTTTTATGGACATGGATAAAAAATATAACCCCAGTAAATACTTACATATACGCAATCTCAGATAAAAATGATATTTGAAAAATTATCCCTTACCTTATGTCCAATTTCTTCTATATGTGTCCGAGATTCTTGTATAGTGAGTTTAAACATATTATTAACTTGTAACATAACCATAATAATATTTATGATATCACATATGATTCACTTATGACTTTATATTACTCGTTCTTTTGTAAATTCCATGTTAAAGTGACATTTTGGGTAAAATCGTTTCATTTATCGTACGTGTTTCAACTTTTTGTTCTTGATATTATTTATTATATCCTGATTTAATTAATTAAATAATTTAAAACATGATTTATATATTATATATATTAATCATATAAATATATATGATAGATCGATAAATGGAATGAAATACACCGTTCATGGAGACGATTGGCCATACATACGTATGAACGCTGTTTTCATTTTCTTATTTAATTGAATGGAATAAAATAAAATAAACATATATGTACATAAATCCAGTATAATTATTATGTAATATATTTCTTGATTATTTAATATATATACTTTATAATCATACTTGAATGGTTAATTATGGAAAATGAATGTCATCGCGTTCGTGGAGACGGTAGTTCGTACGTACGCACGAGCGACAATATCATTATTTTGATATTAAAATCGTATATAATTGGATGGTATATCATATATAAATAATCATCATAATGTTATTTTTATTCTTTATATCATTTATACTCATTATTATACCCATCCAAATGATTAAATGTTTGAATAACAAACTACACCACGACGTGGAGACGGTAATCAGTACGTACGCAGGCATGGTGAATTTTTCATTCATAGGATGGATAAAATAACTAATATTGTTGTAAAATTTTTATAATAACATCACAGTATATATAAGATACTGAATTTATTATTTTAGAATGGAAACAACAAAGAAGGAAAAAGTGGATGAAGAAAGGAACTTGAAATAGGTGGTGAGATATTTACCTCTTCTTCGGGTTCTTCTTATTTATTTGATCAAAAGGGCTCCTTAGGTTGGCTTTATAACTAAATGACGGCATATAGAATTAAGGAAGGACAGTTTAGATGTTATTTTGTTAGGGTTTGGCCAAGCCAAATGGCTTTTGAGGTGTGAATTAGAGATAAGGGGGGAGTGCCATTTTTTAAGAGGGGTGAGGGGCACCTAAGGAAAAACTTACAATATTATTTTATAATAAATTCATATTCGGTTTATAATGGATAAAAAGTGACTTATTTATAGGATAGGATGGGTATGGGTCTAAATAATCTCAACCAATAATTTTTATAAAAGTTTAGTTTACCATTTTAACCTTGTCATTTATATTTAACTCTAAGTTAAATAATTTATCTTTTACCGTGTCTTCTTGTATTCTTACACTATATGGTTATTATACTTACTATAAACTTCCAATATAACCCTAATTGGTTCATTAATGTCATATATATTATTATATAAGTCTTTTGGCCGAACCGAAAATTTTTAGGACCATTATATCAATTAATAATATATTTTTTGTTTTAAAAACTCTTTTTTGTCAATTTTGACTCTATTTGGTATTTTGTTTTTTCTAAATTCATAACAACATTATTACTTAGAAAAAAATTCATCTAACCAACCATAATATTTTATATTAACCTATAAAATTAGTTTAATTCATAAAAAGTCTCAAATTACATTTATTTGGGTATTTATAATATCAATTATGTTAATATTTCATTAATAAGGTAATTACTACATCATCATTGTGTCATAAATAAATTAAATTTTTATAATATCTAAAAAATATAAATATAATACCATTATGTATGGATTTTTTTACCTTTCCAATAAATATTTATAATTGAATTAATCTTATATATAACCCTATATTAAAAATATTCTAGTTATTAAACTTTGATTTTAACTAGTTTTTCTCTTCTTTAAATAAATTAAAAATAAATGTCCTAATCTAATCCAAGTGAACCTAAAGAGTAATATTTTATTCCTAAGGTTGTTTTTTTGGTCAAATTACACTTATCCAATATAATTAGAACACGTGTTAGGGTAATAATAATATTATTTTTACCCTTAATTACCCTGTTTACTTTTAACCGTGGTAAATAAAAGTTAAAAGTTACTATGCACCATAAATTATTTTCATCTCATTAAACCAAATTTTACTTTCTGATATCATCTGTGCCTCTTGGATTTTTTAAATTAAATTCATAGAAGCAGTAAAATTAAGTTTTAGGTAAATTTTCAAATGCTCTTAGGAGGTGGGTAAAAGACTGTAAAAAGTTTAATAAAATTTTTATATATATAAACATATTATAAAATGACTCTATTGAATTACATTGAACATATAGAGGTATTATGAATCTATTTTTACCTAAAATAAATTTAAATAAAATAAATGATTATTTAAATAAAAAGTTGGTTATAACCAATAACTCAGTGTTTTCACTCTTCATCAAAAATTGAAAGTTTTCAGAAAAATACCAAAAATTCACCATAGGCTAATTTCGATATTCCAAATCCAAAAATGAAGTCCATTTTGAAAGATAAAATTTATAAAATTTCAAAAATTTGGTATTAATATTCATAATGGTTAGTTTATATAATATTTTAATAACATATCGTTATTCAGTGAAACTCGGTATTGCGTACAATGAAAGCTATCGAGGAAGGCTGCTCTTGTGTGTAACACAAGACAAGAATAGTGCTGTGTATACTACAAGATAATACAGAGTTGCGTATAACATGAGATAATCTTCGTTTATCGTACAACACAAGACATCAAAGAAATTAAAAATAATATTTCTCACAAAATCTCGGGGTGTTACAGTCACTTTTATAGAATTATTAGAAAATATGAATGAGTTGAATATTTATTAATCATTTTTTATAGTATAAAAATATATATAATAATTAATATAATTAACTTAAAAATATAACTTTGAATATAGAAATGAATATTTCAAATTTTGGAAATATAAGTAACTTTTTTATTCAAATAAAAATATGTTTTTGTTATTCTATTTTAATTATGTATTAAAAAGGTTCCTTTAAATATTTAAAGTCAAATAAGTCCCTTTTGATTTATCATAATCCAATTCATTCCATGGTAATTAATAGTATACTTTATTTTTGTGTAAAATATTTTATATTATTAATAAAGACATTTTTATAATAGTTTTCATTGTGTTTTGAAAACTTATGTTATATGTATTTTTTTTAAAATTATAGAAATTAAATCTTAGAAAATTTATTCCCTATTTTGGTTTATAAAATTATATTTTTTTAAAGAGTTCAATTTCATTTTTTTAATATGAATATTGGCCATGGTAAAAAGTTATCATTATGGTTAAGGTTAAAAAGGATCAAAAGGGTTAAAATAATAGAATAAGGCTTCACGATAACACAAAACACATTATTAAATATCATGGGTTGGTTTTATTTCTAATATAATCATACCATATTTTTAACTATGACAATTCAGATTCACATTACTTGTCTAAGACATATATTATATAATAAAAGTTCAATTATTAATAAGTTTTCCACCCACCTCACTTATAAAATATCACCTTATCTCATCACGTATTAACACACATTGAGCACTATATGTAGTAAAATCCATACCCAAATATGTTATAAGCTTACTTCCCCATTTCCTAGATGTCCTGGTCTTATAAAAATACTGACCAATGAAGGATTAAGCTTTAAGGAAAATGAGGTTTTCCAAATAAGAAGTATAACTCTTAACTAAGTTCTTTCATGTTTATTTATTCCTCTAATTATAAAAGCCTATGTAATGATATAATAAATAATTTTAAAAATTATAAATATTATTTAGATAGTTATACTCATTATAAACATATTACGAAATTTTTCATCAAATCAAAAAGAAAATAGTTTTGAGTAAACACATCTCTTATAAGGTTTTATTTATAAGTTTGATTTATTAATATTATTATTATAATTTTAAAAAATTAATATCATTTATGAAATTATGACATCAAAATTTATCCAAGGTCAAATTTTTGGGATCTTTTGGAAAATGTTATTTTTCTGTGAATAGTGAAAAAACAGTTTTTAAAATATTTTTTGTTTGATAATTTAATATTTTAAAAGTCCAAATATGTTTTCAATGTGATTTAAAGTAACATAAGTATTATTTAATTATATTTAATAAAATTTCATACTTTTTAATCAAATTTATATTGTTTTTTAGTATATATTTGTTTTTGGGTTTTAAAAATATTAAAACGGTTTTAAAATGCATATTGTCTCTCAATTTTAATTAATTCATTTAATCCATAATAAGAAATGTTATAAAATGAATTTATATATTTTATATCAGTAAATATTAATTTATTTTAACATAAGGATTATTATTAGTTATTGGTTTAATATGAAACCATCTTTAAAAAAATACTCTTCTTGAAAACCTACATTTTCATCGCATCTACGGTATTTATTTTAAATTTCATCTTTCCAATTATGTGAGTTGAATTTGTAAAAATTTATTAAATATTTGGAAGCATCATAATTTATATATTCTAATAATTTTAACTTAGGTTATTAGAAAAATTAATATTGAATGTTTTAAAAATTAATTACCATAGTTAAAGTAAAAATGGTTTTATCGAGGGGTTAAACAAAAATGTTAATTGTAAATTTGACCTATAAAATTGTATAAAAATAATTTATGGTCATATTTCAAATATTAAACCTATAAGTTTATATAATTTTTCATTTTGGACACCTTTGACATATCAAAAATGTGGGAGAACTCAATTATTTTATAAAATACCAATTGCGTCCTCTCCCCTCTTACCCCCTCCTATCTTCTTCACACATTAAAACCGTTTTTCTTTCAGCCAATAAATTACAAAATAAATTCTAAAATTCCATCACCTCATTATATAATCCTTATTTTGGATACAAATCTTACCAAGGAAGGATTTAGTTCAAACCTAAAAAGGATAACTGAAACATAGTTAACGCTCATCAACAAGCGTTGTTGCTTTATTGTTTCCTCCACCTACTTAAATTCATATTATATAATGTTGATATAAAATAATAAATATATTAATTATATTGATAATTTTTATTTTAATTTCATGACCTAAAACCATATCTATTTCAATCAAAATGGTTTATAAAATCCTCATTTATGTGTACTGTAGACTATTGTCTCACAAATCGATGTCATTCATTTTTTCATTTCAACTTCTCACGATTGGTTATGATGATGGATCTGAAGTATATAAATTATATTTATAAAATAATTATACATTTATATAAATTTTATCATATAATTTTTTTTTTAAATTTCATTTCAAATGGAATATGATAATGTCGCTCGTGTGTACAACGGACTACCAACTCGCGAAGTGAAGTGATTCGTTTTTCAAAAACTAGTTACATTGAAGGTAATAAGGGTAAATATAATTAATATATTTTATATTTAGGAAATAATTATTATTTGAATGAAATATTTATCAATATTTTAATATAATATATTGTTTTATTTCTTACCTTTTCACTCACTAAAAAAGTGATAACGTCATTTGTGAATGTGTGGACTACCGCCTTCACGAAGCGATGAGACCCCCTTTTCATCATTACAATGCATATATGATATATATAAGTATGAGTAAAGAAATAATATTTTATATATGATATTATTATAATTACAGAAATATGAAATATTTCTTACATATTTTCTATAATGATCATTGCAAAATGGAAATATTGCTCATGCGTAAGTACGACATACCATCTTCATGATTGTAAAATACTTCATTTCTCAAAAACATATCAAATTATTGGTAATTAAAGTATAATTTATGTATAAATAGGATAAATAATACATGATTATTATTATGGATATGTTTAAATAATTACCTCTTTGACCATAGTCAACCCACCGAATTCATTTTTGATACACAAGCTGAATATGGTCAAAACATCTGATGTAATGATTAAGTAATTGAATGTAACATGGTCATAAGTAAAATAACAGTAATTAAAAACATTAAAAAATTTATAAAGTGATTAATTAATTAAAATAATTTTATCATTCAATAAGATAAAGACACATGTGACAAGTTGGACTCAATGAAAGGGACTTTGTTACAATTTACTTTAATTCAGACATATTTTGATGTTATACACCTGTACTATTTTAAAAGGTGTATATACAGTCGATTTGACATGTTATATCAGTAATTTATCTATTTTTATCATATTTAACGTTTTTTATTGTTATCCATTAATTTGTTTATGATTCAATTGTTTCCCAAATGATAATGGACTTTTAATTTAAAAAATCATCTTTTAAAGTTTTCCTTCCAACCCTTTCTCTTTTATTTCAAAGTTATTAAAATTATTTAATAAATTTTGATATATTAAAATAAAATATCTTATAATTTAAATTTTAGGAATATTTTACTTTATTTTAAGGCTTCTCAAAAAAAATATTTTTATGTGTTTTATATAGAATGTTTTGGAAAACAAAAAAAATAATGTTTTATATGAAGACAATGATTTTTTTCACTTCCATGAAATTTTTTTGATTTCTATATCCCTTTGAGATATTTCATTTTTTATTAATATAATAACCCTATTCACATTTTTTTGGGTATTTTGATATTAAAAATTATTTTCTAGTAAAATGTTATTTTGATACTATAAATAGATTTTCAAAGAAAAAAGGTGTTTTGGTATTGAAAAATGGGGTTTAAAAGAAAAGCATATTTTGATATCTAAAAGTTATTTTATTATTTGTTTAAATTATCTTATTAAATGTTTTATGGTGAAAAAGTGCATGGATAAAAATAATAATCATGATATGGTGCTCGAGCATTATACATGAGAAATGGGTGGCCCATATAGCATCTAGTGAGCCTATTACATCTTATATGATGGGGTGGACCAAATAGTGTGGGTGAGACTATTATAGATTGTATGATGTTGTGGCCTAAATATAATAAGGTGATATTATTATTGTATAAACACTGGTTGCACTGAGATACAACTCCAAATCATTTGGAAATGTTCTTTGTCTTAATAACAAATAAGTAGGGAGTTACCTAATGGTTTCTCCTATAGATTTAAATTGGATCCACATACTTATGAAATAGATTTAAAATGGGTTATGAATATTATTATATAAGTTAAGGATAAGGTTTTCTAATTAATTTTTATGGGGTTTAATGTAGTTATTTTATCAAAACGTATTTATGTTTTTCGTGGGAAAATGTGTTATTTCATTCCCTCAAATAACCTTGATATACAAGTAAATATTTCACCGATTTTCATGTTATCATTGGAATAATGGTTTTATTTCCTTTTTATATCCCTTAATGAGATTTTTTTCCACATCCCATGTTTTTAAAAATTTATCACAGGATGGGTAATGGAAAAGATGAAGTAAAGTTGATTGTCATGGAGAGTTTTCATAGAAATAAATAATATTTTGTGTTAAAAAGTTTTTTATGATGAAAAAATGGATACTATTCAAAACTTTCCACAATGTATTATATGTTATTATAATATATGGTTCATGACCTAATTATCTAAAACTATAAACCTGTAAATATCATCATGGTGAATGAAAGTAATTCCTTAACTAACACTCCAGAATATGTAATGTTTAAGGCCGAATCCTTAAAGTATTTCATTCAAAACTATCATAAACATTATTATATAAAAACATCAGTATATAAAATATACTAAAATATAATTACATTTATGATATAAAAAATTTTATTCTCTTTTTACATCTATTGAGAAATTAAAGCATCACTTGTGTGTACAGTTAGACTACCTTCTCCATGAAGTGATGTGAATCATTTTTCATCAACATATCATATGGATTGTTATGATGATGGATTTAATAAATATTTTTGATTTTTATAACAAAATTATGATTCAATGTGGTTAAATTATTTTTTATCCTCTTACCCTCCCATCCATTGGAAAATGATAATGTCACTCATGCATACATGCAGACTACCACATCCACATAGTGATGTAATTTTATTCATTTATTCTTTACTTAGATCATCATAAGTATATATTAAATGAAAATATACAATATTTATTAAATTAATATTATTTTAAAAATATTTATAATTTTATAATTTCTTTCTTTTACAACCATTAGGAAAATAAAAATTTCATCATGCATACATGCAAACTACCACCTCCATGAATAATATATTTCATTTTTCGATTACTAACAAGAATGGATTTATTTTAAAATATTATATAATTAATAAAAATTATATTCATGACATTATTTAAATTATTGATTTTATAAAACCTTTTTATAACAACTTTTACCATTGTTAATGTGCTGAATTAGTTTTGAAAAAAATTACTGAACAAACATTAGTGGTTTTCATAACAAAAAAATATACAATGAATGGATGGAAAATTATTATAAAAGGACCATAATGATTTAATCCAGATGAAAAATATTTTTATAATTTATTTAATAAATTTAAATTAATTATTAAGAAGGATATAATTATTTTAACTAAGATGGAATGCAAGGAAAGGGTTTCTCATCTCAATTCTACTCTATTGAGACATATTTTATTGTATGACCCCAATTTATTTTATATGATTTATATATTACCCTTTGACATATCGTATCATGAATTAATCTTTATTCTTTGTATTTATTGTTTCAAATTATGTTTTATATTTTAAATGGTTTTTCTTCAAAAGTCGTTAATGTCATAATGGTTTATTTTACAATATCAGTCTTATTCGATATTTATCACGTTTAAATTTATGTTTTAATAATTATATGTTGTTTCAATTCATAAACCCCATATATTTTATTCACCATTGGTTATTTAACGAGTTTAAAATTTTTTCTATAAATTTTCCTCGCTTTGACACTAAAACAACTAAAGGATTTTTTATAAGAGATATTGACCTTATTTCCACTTTTAGGTTGGGAATATATTTTTTAATATTCATATTATTAAAATTTCAAAAAGAAAATTATTATTTATAATAAATTGAATGATAAATTAATTTTTATACTACAATTGGATTTTTTTATAATGGATTAAGATTAATCATTTTAATTTTTCCCAAATAATTAAATTTTGAAAATTTATAAAATTTTTATAGGAATGTTCTTTTTAATGTATATATAATTAATGCCCTTTCCAATCTCAGTGCATTTTATTTACTATTTTTCATCTTCTATATGTTTTTATGGGTTTAAAAAAATCATTTCCATTTTTTTTTGAAATTTAAAATATCATATTAATATAAAATACATTATTTTATAAAAGGTTGAAAAAAATTTGGAAATGATTTATCACTTTGTTTTTACACCAATGATACAAAATATTTAAGGGAAAAATTAAATTTTTGATACAATTTTAATTTATATCACTCAAAATAAATATCTTTAATTAAAACCTTTATTTATGATAAATTTATGGTTTTATAGTAACCATTGTTGATTTATAGATTATACCCGATTTTGATATCATTAACTCTCTTTTTATAATGTTTTCTATCACTATCTATTATTTATTTTAAATTATTATTTTTTCTATTCATGTCTATATTTTTAGTATTACTGATATATTTAATATCATTTCTACTTATTTTATATTTTATTAATCATATACCATTTCAATAGATGGTTTTTGTTGAAGTAATAATTTTATTAAAGTTAATTCATTTACTCGATAAATATTGATGTTATGCATTCATGATTTTAAATAGAAATTCATTTACTGATAAGGAATATTAATTACTTATTGTATTATCGATTTAATATATGATAAATTCATTGGACATATATAACTGATAATTGGGGATTCCTTATAGATAACCCTATATGAATCATTAGGAACCACAAGACAAAATATAATGGGTATTTTTCAATGTATATAAGACAGTAAAATGAAAAAATCTTGGTATAATATATTTACGGCATGTAAAATTTCTTGTAATAAGGCCCTATTAGTTAGGTTCAATGTTTATGGACATAATATATGACCACCCCACTATTTATTATATATTAATTCATGATTTTTTACATAATATTACACATAATACAACCCATAATTTAGATAAGTATAGTGTATTTGGGAATTATGTACATTAAATAACAACTTACAATAGAGAATACATTGCTATTGTTGGAAAATTCATTAACATTATCATAATATTCCTTCGTACTTAAAACTACACCAGATAACTAGGGGACATACATAATAAAGGTGTGAGCTATAAATCCTAGTACGGGAATAATCATGGAATAACATTAATTATTACATTTTTGAAAATTGGAATATCAATGATACATGAAGTTGGTGTGAATAATAAACATGGATAATGAGGCATGATAGTGCAAGATAACAAAAAGGTAACATGGAAACGTGGAAACAACTTAAAACTTGGAATCATACACATAAGTCAAGTCTAACTATCAATAAATCATGATGGAAAATGTACCATGATAGATTATGTTTACTTCCTAATCCATAAAATGATGTCTCATGAGACTAAAACATTACCCAAAGCATCAGAGCGCTATATAATTTTGAGTGCACCCATTACATTCATTTCATTCATATGAATAAGTGTACCACATAGATCATAAAACATGGATTCATTTATCATCATATTTTAGTCCAATATAAATGAGTATGGAATAAATAAATGTAATTCCTATATAAAATATGTATTCATTCATAATGGAGAACACACTTGATGGGAAATGGGTACTAGTATTCATTACACATTTGTTTTTCTTGTACAAATCATGGTGAAATTTTGGCAGCATAATGGTGGTATATAAATGTTAATGGAATGGATTAATGATATTGAAAAGGGTATATAATAATTTATACATAAAATTGATAGTTAGGGGAATATGATATAACATATACCAACATTAATAATTGGAACTAAAAGACACAAGATAATGAAGATACTTGAATAAAGAGGAGAAGAAGTGGATGCATTACCTTGAGAGGGTGATTCCAAATTCTTGGGAAGATATTATTGAGAGATTGTGGGATAATTTGGAGGAATATATAGAGGTAAGTGAAAATTGAAGACATTATATAATGATTTTTAGTGAAATGTAATTGGATATTGGGTGTGTTTATATATGACATGAGTGCGGAATTATTTATTATTTATCAAACAGAGGTTTTGGACTCTATATAATAAAATAAACAAAACCACAAAACATCCCATGGTTTATGCTCATTGTTCTTTTCAAAGGGGAATGGTTTTTTTATTTTATTAGGAAAAGGTCCGAATATATTAAAATATTATCCTTGGTGATGTGGAAGTTAGTCAAGTACATACAGAAATTATTTTAAAACCTTAAAATAAATTATAGGTTTTGGATGATTCATAATGGATTTATAAAATTAATAAAATTATCTTAAAATTACATTATTTTTTAGGGTAAACATATATTTGGTCATTTATAAACTTTATAGTATTTATTAGATAATTTTTGGGTCATTATGATATCACAGTACACAACATATATTTACACCGTATTTAATTTTTACCTGAAAAATCAACACTATCAGAACATTATCAAAAATTCACCATTGTATTATTTTTAAATTATGTTTAAAAAATAATTTTAATTTTATCTATATAATTTTTTTAATATTTTATATTTTAATTTTAAAATATGAATCTATATTCATTTATATTTGTGGGGATTTTTTTCAATAACCGTTATAAAAATTTCAGTTTACTTCAAAATTTATTTGATTGTTAATATTTAATAAACATTATTTAACAGTAATATTTATTAAAATTTAATTAATTTAAAAAATTCATTAACTCATCAAATGTAATTCCTTAATTGAATTTGAATATTACCCCAAAAATATAATTTCTATTTTATTCTATTAATATAATTTTTTTACTAAGTAACAATAATAAGATAAAAATATATTGATTTATTCTATATGAAAAAAATGTTAATATTTTTGGGGACATGAAACAAATACCTTTATTACACTAAAAAACTCTCTAAGGGTAAGGTTCATGACGGTGAGACTTTTATGGGGTCGTTTGACGCACATGGTTTAGGCTATGGTCTCGATGAGCTTGAATTTATCCTATAATTTATTTTTTCTCATGATTAAGTTGTGGGATATAAACATGGTGTTGGTTAAGGGAAAATATTAGTGATTCTATCCCCATAATAATCTTCGATAAATGGGCTTCATAGATTATAATTCTACTGGTTGAGGCCATCACTTCCTTTGTCTGTATCAATTAGATTTGTCTAAAAACTATATTTATACCAATCATTTGATTAATTTTCAACGACTATATTATAAATATTTAATATTATTAATAGTCTTTTAACTATAATAAGATATAAAAAAACCATGTATGTTAATGTGTTTCATATAAACCTAAAACATAATAAGACATTTAATTCAACAAAAAATGGGATTTTATTTATAAAAGTTTGGGTCATTGCTATATTCCCCCTTTTAGAAATATTTCGACCAAAATTTTCATTTCTCATACTAAAATAGATGAGGGTGAAACTACTAAAAAATGCTATATTACCGTAAATATAACTCTATAGTTTAGTAAAAATGTGGACGTATGTTCTGTACTATGATGGTTTATTTTAATTTTGTGGCAACACATATCCACTTGATCGAGTTACTCACCAACCTATCCCTCTATTAATCAAGACCTCCCTTATCCCCTCATGATCAAACTATACCTCTCCATATATTCTCCCCATCAGAGCTTCCTAGCCTCCTATGTGTTTCTGATGATCCTCCTCCTTCAACGTAGGTAGACCACCTCCCTGCCACCGTGGTTCCAACACGGCCTCCCCACCTCTGTGCTGAGACAGATCCAATGTGACCTCTCCAAATCCCCACGATCAACATCCTTTGACAAAAATTTTATATGGAATTAATGTGGCCACCACACCTTCCTCGAACCTCTGACTCTCCTAAATCATGATTTGGATCACCCCTTTCAACCAAGGTTTCAGGTGAGCACCATCAAAAGTATGTTCAGCTTCATTGAACCTTGACCTCTCTTTATTTCTCATTTCTCTCAACCAGAAATAGATATTCTAGATTTCTATAGAAATAATAAGTACCCTAATATCATTATCATATTTTTATCAAACTACATATTTCATAATTGTTAAGCACTGAATCCACACAAGGTGAACTTTTACAATCAGTTCACACAACACAACAACTCATTGTATTCCCTTATACATAAGGATAACTGTTTTGGAAATATAACATCTCAAAATTGATACCTAAGAAAATTTATAGTTTTATATCCTTTCTTTCACTTCTCTTGTGGTGTAATATATATTTCTCCATCATGTATCATCTGATTCTCTATCATATTCCACTATTTTAACATAAAAATCAATCGAATGGGTAATAATAAAACAATTTGATTATGATATTTAATGTCATTGATGAATCATGCACCTTGTACTTGTTAGTTTCTATATGGTATTGTTAATCTCAAATATCAATGTGTGGATTATTTTTGGTTGATGGACTATATATTTTGATTGATCTTTTTTTTCTATATTCTTATTTCCAATATTTTGTAATGTTACTAGGAGTTGTTTAGGTAGTGTTATGATACCCAGTCAATTTTATTATATGTAATTGTTTTATTATAAGAAAATTTATATAGGAATTTTTCTAGAGTATTATATATTTTGTTATTTAATTTTTTTAAAGAAATGATCTATTCTAATTTAATTTCATGCATGATTTTGTAGAATAATTTCCAATCATTTATTTTGTTAATTGATCATAGAATACTATTATCAATCATAATCTATGAACATATAAGATTAGAATTTTTCGATAGCGATGAATTATTTATATTTTAGATATGACATGAAAATTTATACAATATAAATTTTTAGGTTTCCAGGTGAGTATTATTATAGAATAAGCTATTTAAGTGGACATTTTTTTCTTCCCAAATATATAGAAAAAGAGTAGTTTTTTAGTTTTCCTTATAATAAGAAATTATTATTTCCCAATATAAACTAAATAAGTTAATTAGATAATGTAAAATGTTTTTTAGGATGTTTATAGATAGAAAAGGGTTCTACGATAGAAGATATTGGCACAAGTCTATAGTTTTTAAGATCACGAGAAACACAAAATTAGTTTTGTATTTATAATTGAAATTATTTTTCTAATTTTTCAATATTAAATTCCTTGATATAGTTCCATTATTATTTTATATTTGTGGTGTTGTGAATTAAAATACATATTACAATGAGATTATCATTAAAAATTAAAACAAATAAATATATTGACGGTCATTTTCTCCACATTTGGAAATATTTTTACACAAGGGAAGATGATAAAATGGACTCCTAGAATGAGACCCCCACTATTGGAAAAACGATTCAATTTTGAAAAATCTAAATACCACACTCCTTTCAATATTCAAACATATATGAATTATTCTCATGAAAAATAAATAGGTCAATTTTATTGGTTTTGTATTAGTGATGAATATGATAATTTATTGAATATAATATATACATGTTATTATATTCACTTATCAATTCCTCATATGCTGAAATATGTAAATATATGTGAACAGGGTACATAACACTCAATATGAAATGTTGTGAAGGGATATAGATTTCTCTCTTTATGGGATGTAGGTTTGTGTAAAACCTTTTGTTGTAAATGTTGGATTCTATGTTATTTACCTGAACATATTCCATTAAATTTAGTCATAATTTTATATATCAAAATTTTCTATTATTGATGATTACGTTTCACATAATTGTTCACATGCTTCATCACATTGGCTACTTATAAATTTTATCACTTGTATTTCACATTCTAAAAAACAAGTGGTACTGTTTATAATTCTAAGAAAAAACATAAATTCTGGAAGAAAACCATTTAATTAAGTTAATAAATCATTTATTGAATAAAAAAATATGGAATTCTAGTATATTTTCACTTATCAAATGTGATAAGTGTAAAATTAGTTTTCATTTAGTTTCATCAAAAAAAATACTATGAGAATCTTTACCCAAATCATTCATTTTAACACCATCAATCTATTAATGATATACTAATTCATTAAGTCCTCTCCTTAAAAATAATTCAGTTTTATCTTGTATATAACTTTATTTCCTAGAAATATACTAATTTTTTATATAAAATTTGAAGCTTTGATACATCAAGTTAAAATTTTTTATGTTTATTTTAAAAAAATTTAGTAATCTAGAAGTAGTTATTTTTCAAATGAAATTTTATACATAAATGTATAGTTGATTCCTCCTATTCTTTAACTAGTATATATGAGTGTGTTGGATTACCAAATAGTTTTTAAAAAACACCTTCCATTGAATTATCCCATTTTTATCACATATATATAAGAAGTTGTTAAATATTACTTCATTTCACATTATTTCCTCGGAGGTGGTTGCTTATGATGAGGTCAGTTCTATCAACCGCTGTCGAAGGTCATGAGTTCAACATTGGATCCAGATACTATATTTTCCATTTCAATTATTTGGCCCAATTTTAATTAGGGAATTTGCAATTTTGGGTTCCATTTATATTTTTACTGCATTTTGGGTCTCGTTGAATACATAGATCCTTATTAATATAACCATATTATGATTTGGAAAAGTGAAATGGAATATAGAATGATGATGAAATTGTACATTATGTTAGGATTTTGGAACACCCTGATAATGATTACTCCTCTCTACTATTGACTTGTAGATATTATATTTGTTTGGAATTATTGTTATGGAATTTTGGGAATGTTCATGCTTTATGACATGTTGATGTGATATCTAGTATATAAATGAGATGAATGTCCACATTTTTATGTTGATAAGAATAATGATCTGTATACTAGATATATAGTTGAATCATGATAATTCATCTATATGTCAATAAAAAGATAGAAGGGGTATGTGTGTGTTTTTTCTTGTTATGATAAATTGTTAAAGAAGGTTAGACTAATATTGAAAACCAGTACATTATATGGGATAGTTTTTTAATTATTTTTTGAGTATACACCTTACATAATTCAATAGTATGGTTTTTAGTCCTATTTTTATGTACAAATTCTCCTTTCCATGAAACATAATTATGGAATTACACTAGAATTTCACCTTGGTGGAATGGGGTAAAAAAAACCCAATCCCAAAAATGGATAAGATAGATTGAAATATTGACTAACCTACAACTTGATATTGATATCTATAATTCCATGCACAAGTATGGCTAGGTGTGTTTAGGTATAAACTAAAGTAATGTATTATAATAATTTTATATGCCTTGAATTATTTGCAAAGAATAATTGGCCTTTAAGGCAATTGACCCTTTTTGGAGTTACACTATTATTTATATATTCACATACCAACTCCTTGAGTTAATAGATGTTGTTGTGATATTTACCAAGGATTACTTTCTCAATCACTATTCATAACACTTTTTGTGTGTAAAAATTGAATGAATTATGATTCTGGTAATTGAAAGTGGCCTTTGTAGTTGAGTGTTGATTTCTAGAAATAGTTTGATGCATAATCTTCTATCTTACATATTATTATGTAGTGTGTTCTCCACATGATATGTAATAATTTATTTTATGTATCATTTACCTCTATATTAAAAACCAATTCAATGATATTCCTTCCATTTTATATTTCTGTTTTTTTATTGATGTTTTAGTGATTCTATTTTAAATTTGTTTCATGAAAATATGAGATTATATGATAATTTTGGGGTATCATATACTAGTATTGATATCCTGATAGAGTTGAAGAGAATTTTCAACTATCAAAAACATAGTCTCTGAACATGAACATTAGAATAACTTCAAACATGAAGTCCCAATTTATAGAGTCAAACGCTTTTCTAATGTCCATCTGAGTAAAAATTCCACCATTGTTAAGAAGAATACCATTTTAGAAAAAGTCAAGAAGCTTGAGGTGGATTATTTAATAGTGGATCTAAAAATTTATTTAGGGAAATTTTATCTCAGGATATATACAATAACCTAAACCATGCTGAGCTCCCAAACATTCCAAAGAAATGGAATCATGTTAATGAGCCTTTCGTGCAGAAACATCCAACTCCCTTTAGTGGATAATCTAATATACAAATTTATTAAAATCATATTTGGATTGTGTTAGTTTTTTATTTTTAATATGAATGTCAATATATTCCAAGGATAAAATTAGTGAATGAATGAATATTCAACCCTAACCCAGTGATTTAATTTTTTTCCCATCTATCATGGGTAAAGTTGAGGATCTCACTACTGATGGAAATATAAAGGAAATTTTATATGTTGAAAAAAGGGCTGGGAAGGATGTTTTCATGGGAAAATATGGTTGGATAGTTTCTAATGGTGGAACCTTAACATAAAATTATTGAATGTGATGATCTTCATGAGAAACATTGAAATATACTGAAGGAGAGGTTCTGGTGCTTTTTCTAACAGTTCAGAAACATTAGAGATGCTAGCTTATGAGGGTATTAAATATCTTAGCCTGATGAAACGAGATATGATAAGTTAATAGGAGTTCATCATTGATTGACTGATATTGAAGGTATATGTCACAACCCGTTCCCCAGGGCCTGTGTCGTGACTACCCCAAGCCCTCCTTCCATTGGCCATGGGCTAGCAACTATCCCTGAAAGGCGTATTCCCTAAAATGGGAAGGTGTTTCCTTAAACCTGTATAAACACACGGTCCAAGAACACAACAAGAAGCAGTTGTGAAGTAAACTTTTGTAGTAAAAAGGAGTGTTGAAAGCAAAAGGGGCAGGAATACAAGCCCAAATGAAAGTACATGTACAACTGAAATTAAAAATACAATTGAAATGAAAAATACAAATAAAATAGGGAAAAGAGCTACTGATTCATCCTCTGAGGATCCTACCTAAAGGGTAGGTACATATCACCTCCTCAGTACTCCACGCCCACCTGTCTCCTCCAAGACCACCTAGTCCTGGCTCCCTCAAACCTCAGCCCAGCTGCTCATCATCTGCACAAGACATAACAAGGTGCAGGTGAAGCCCGTGTAGGGGTGAGTATAATGATACTCAATAGGGACCCCGAGACCCCCGATAGTCTCTTAGAATTCCATTAGTAAAACCACAACTCATAATATCAATCACAAATCACAAAACAAAATGAAACAGCTCAATTAGAGTCTCATCTCAAACCAGGTATACAACTCAGAGAAACTGGATTATAAGGCTGACCCACACATGATCACTATGAATGTTGATAGCCAACCACAAATTCTCTACGCCTGGGAACAGGTAACAATCCCAGTAACAACGTATAACACCTCACCTACTAGAGAACTCCTCCTCTATCGAGTACAGTGGGCCTACCACGTCACATAGAGGCACTTCCCACTAACCTTGAACTGCTGAGGTACTCCTCCCGATCATGTACTGTGGATCTTCTGGGTCACGCAGAGCCTCTCCCTACCATGGACTACTGAGGTAATCCTCCCCATCACGTAGTTTGGATACTCCCCACGGTGGCCTACTGAGGTACTCTTCCCCATCACATACCGTGGGCAGTCGAGTCATTCCGAGTTGAAAAGATCAGCAGTCGTCAGGTCTCAGCTAGTCGCAGGGTTCCATATGTAGTGCGCTTGGGAGAATTTCTCCTCAAACCATTGTTCGTATTACATACAGAAAAAATTATCACAAATAAGTAACTCAATGATCTGTTATGTGATAAGGGTTCCAATGCAATATATGACGCTTCAATTGGACGCCCATTATGCCCGTTATTGGCATTTCAGTGCCGAGGGTCCGGTTGGATTCAGGTGCGATCCAACCCGACCGTACTCCAAGTTTCTCCAAAACTCTTAAGGAGTAAGTCAAAAGGACATCATCACTCCAAGAATACCAATACCTCAAAAGGTTCATCAAACGGATGTCTGGTTCTAAAAAAAGGCCATTTTCGTGTTTCTGGGCCTTGTTGGGCTCGGGTCCGGTCTGACCTTGGCAGACTAACCTTGCGAGACCCAGTTTGGGCTAGGCCGTGGCGGAATCGACCCACTGGGCAGATGTACGGTCATGCCTTCAAAAAGGAGTGGCCTGACCCATATAGGGTACGACTAGGAAAGGAGTACCCCGACCCACGGTGGGGTGTGGCTCGGCTCGCTGGGCCAGCCACCTGGCCCGCAGGAGGCTTCTGATTGGAGGGATGTCTGACCGTGAAGGATGCGGACCATGGGGCTTCTGCCAGGCAGATAAGGGGAGCTGCTCCCCCCTGAGATCCCAAACAACCAATGGCCATTTGTCCTTTGAAGCGGTGGTGCCACTTGGGTGCTACCCAGTCACTGCGAAACCCACCAGAGGTGCAGGTTCCGCCTCCTCTACCGCGACTTCGTCTATGGTATCCTACTCACCGACCGAGCATGAAGGTGAACCACCCTTCCCTTCTGCGGCAATCTAAGGAGCCGACCACCTTTTCTGTCTGTTGTGGCTAATGATCTGCGACCCCTTTGCACACCGGCGGCATGCGACAGTGCCCCTCACATCCTCCACAGCCGGCCAGTGCTGGCCTCTCCAATGTCTACCACAACTTCATGTTATGGCCTCCTCCAGTGGCGTGAATTGGCGCATCACCTCCTTCATAGCCATTTGATACTGCCATGCCAATGGTATTCCACAGAATGCGCAAGGGTAACAAAGTCGTGGAGGGTTTGGGTCGGGTTCATTTGGCCCACGCCCTCTGTGTTAGCTCGTGATCAAAGAGAGGATAAACGGGTTTACCAATTTATTATATTAAACAACAAACAAAACCCCACAAGGATACCCCATAACAACCTACCACAAAACGAATGATTCACAGATCAAACCATTAGTCTGTTGACCTGTGATCTTTGTATAATTTTCATGAATGAAGAAGAGGGAATATTTTATGGAAACATAAATGTACAAACACCCTACCTCGAAATGTCAGAGAAAACGCCCGCGCTTGAAGGTGGATCGTGTTCTTCCCTCCCGGAACCAGTTCCCAATGACACCAGATGTACATTGCCCTTCGGTTCTTGGTTCGGGGTCATCCATCACCTCCTGCTCAGTCGGCTCCATCTTCGAAGGGTTTGTAGTTGTGGCACACCTTCGTCACTTTGTTTCATAGAAAAGCTTTGCTGATACCCCTCCTCAAGCTCTATATATATAGGAGAGGGGGAGGGTATGTAATGACATTGGAGTTTAATGGGGCTCATCAGTTAGGAAGCTTCTTAATTCCCCAACTACATCATTACGTAGGTTTAGTAGGTCAATCCATTTATTATCTTGACACATCACTGGCCCCACCACCTTTACTTGTCCATTAGAGGATATGAAATAAAATAACAAAATTAATTTATTTCATTTCTTTTAAAAAGTTGCAAAACAAAACTTTTTCTTTGGACCTACTACTGTCAAAGTAAATCCTCCCTTAATATAATCCTGGCGTTGTGGATTCAACAGTGCCCTCAAATTTTTAATCCAAGAAATAGTTAAAAAGTTAGAAAACACATCTCATGCATTTACGGAACGTACCCGAAAAAAGTTTGGAAATTCATTCCAGGTACTCTGGGCTATGGAATCATGCACCATCAATTTTCACAGACTCGTAATAATTACATATAATTAAAAAATATTTTACATGAAAAAATACGGGTCTTTACATTCTCCCTAGCTTAGGTATTTTGATCCCCCAAATCCATAGCATATGTAAGAAAACAAATGGGGGTACTCAACATGAATTTGAGCCTCTTGCTCCCACATGTTCTCATGGAGGTTTCCGTGCTTCCAGAGAACACACAACAGAGGTATTGACTGCCCACGAAGGGCCTTCTCTTGTCGATCCTCAATCTCTAATGAAACCTCCATAAAAGTCTCCCCATTATCTATGTCTAGATTACCATGGTTGATGACCTGAGATGGGTCATGTACATATCTCCTCATCTGGGATACATGGAAGTCATCGTGCGCCTTATCCAACTACGGTGGAAGTTCCAAGTGGTATGCCACCTCACCTATCCTCCGAAGTATCAGAAATGGCCCGATAAACCACGGTGATGACCTTCCGCCTCAGCCAAATCTTTGTAGTCCTCATCGTGGAGAGACTCGAAAGAAAACATGGCCCCCCTATGGGAACTCCAAAGGCCTCAGTCTCCTGTCGGCATAAAACTTATGTCTGCTCGGTGTAGTCTTCATCCACTATTGGATGGTCTGCACCTTCTCACTAGTAGCTCATACCAAATATGGACCCATAACTACTGACTCTCCTGGGTCTTTCCAGCATAGAGGTGAACTGAAAATTCAACTATATAGGTCCTTGAATGGTGCCATATCGATGGTGGAGTGATAACTATTGTTGTATGTGAACTCCACCAAGTGATAGTGATGCCCTCAACTATGGCCAAAATCAAGGACGCATGCATGTAGAATGTTCTCCAGCATCTAAATGGTCCGCACCGTCTGAATATCCATTTGAGGATGAAGGTCGGTGCTCAAACACAGCTGAGTCCCAAATTCCTACTGAAATACCTTCCACAATAGGTATGTGAAACGTTCATAATGGTCCGAGATGATCATCAATGGTACCCCATGAAGTCGCAAAATCTCTTGCATGTAGAGGCATCCCAAGCCCTCTATTGATCCCTACTATCTGATAGGTAGGAAGTGGGCCAACATGGTGAGTCATTCAATGATCACCCAGATAGAATAAAGTCCCTTGAATGTTCATGGAATCCCTATCAAAAAGTCCCTGGATATCCCATCCCACTTCCACTCTAGAACCTCTAGTGGCTGAGCTAAGCCTGTTGGAACCTAATGCTTGGCCTTCACTTGCTGACAAGTGAGGCGTCATGAAACAAGCTCTGCTACTCCCTTCTTCATCCCTGGACACTACTGCTGATGCTGGAGGTCTTGGTATATCTTCGCCACACCAAGATGTACTGCTAGAGGGGAAATATGGAACTCCATCAACACCTCCAACCATAAATCCACTTATACAATGGTACATCCCCTAAAGAGAATGAAGTGCTCCCCACCTTCATGAAATACATCAAGTGCCCTCCCTAAGGATATCTTAGCATGTCGAGACATAAAGTCACTTTCCTCAAGCTTCACCTCCCTAACTCAATGAAGAAGTGGGGGAGTGACTATTATAGACTGAAGGTATGCTGCTCCATCTCAATCCAAGAAGGATATATGCAATGTGGCTAGATGCTCTGTCACCTCACAAAGAAACTATAGACCAGACCTCCTGCTGAGTGCATCTGGTACCATGTTCCCCTTCCTTGGAGTATATACTATCTCAAAGTCATATTCTTGGAGGAACTCTATCCATCACCATTGTCTCATGTTCTGGTCCTTTTGAGATAATATATACCTGAGACTCTTCTGATTAGAGTATACTGTAAAACATTTTCCAATCAAGTAATGTCGCCACATCTTCAAGGTGAAGACCACTACTGCTAACTCCATGTCATGGGTGGCATAGTTCTGCTCTTGTTGTCTCAGTTATTGCAATCCATAAGAAATCACTGCTCGCTCCTACATCAATACCCACCCAAGTCCAGTCCCTGATGCATCACAGTAGAATATATACCCAACACCCTTTTCTGGTAGCCTCAAGATGGGGTCACTCGTCAGTCTCCGCCTCAGCTTCTGGAAACTCTGTTGGAATCTCTTCGTCCATACGAAGGGATGCCCATTTTCTTCAACGCTGACAAGGGTTCTGAAACTCTATAAAAGTCATGCACGAACCTGAAGTACTACCCAGCTATCACTCGGAAACTCCGCACCTCCATCATGCTCTTGGGTGGCTCCCAAGGAAGCACGACCTCTATCATCACTGGATCCACTACAACTCCAGCCTCTGAGATAACGTGTCCCAGAAAGTATACCTATCATATCCAAAACTAAAAATTCGAGAGTTTACCATAAAGATGGAGCTCTAAGAGTATATCCAGAACTATCTACAGATTATAGACTTGCTCCTCCTCCATCTTCGAGTACACCAAGATGTCATTGATGAACACCACCACAAAGTGATCGAGGTATGGATGAAAGATCTTTTTAATAAGTCCGATTAACACTACCAGGATGTTGTTCTTGCTGAAATGCACAAACATGAACTCATAATGTCCATATAGACATCTAAAGGTCATCTTATTCACATCTGTGTCCCCTATCATGAGTTGATGATAGCCTAATCTTTGGTCTATTTTTGAAAATCAACAAGCTCTCTTAAGCTGATATAAAATATCATTAGTCCTCGGAAGTGGATACTTATTCTTAACACTCAATTGGTTTAAGCTGCGGTATTCCCCATTGATTCTCAAACTCCCATCATCATTCTTAACGAACAGAATCGGGGCTGACCATGAAAAAACACTGGGTCTTATGAACCCCTTTCCCTTTATGTCCTCCAACTTTACCTGTAACTCAAAAAGCTACGTGGGAGCCATACGATATTATGGTGTAGATATCAGTGTTGTATTAGGGTACATGTCGATGTAAAAGTTCACCTCTTTGCGTGGATTTAGACCCAGAACATCATCAGGAAAGACATCGGCATACTGGGCCACCACTACAGGATATCTCAAACTCTCAACCTCATATACTCTGAGGGTAAGGCTAGCCAAATGATGATTAATCGGCTACAACCTCTTCTAGGTAATTCCATTCTGTGATACAATGGTTTCCTTCTCATCAGTGAAGGAAAACCTAGTCCGATACGTGAAAATGCACTACACATTGTACATAATACAGTCAATTTGAGCATGGACTGTGGATACCCAGTCCATAACCAAGATGACATTATAAGACATGGATGCTTATACTAAGATATCCTAGCAGAATAAATCACCTCCTAGAGTAAGATCACACTACCGAAACTAATGTGTAATCATCTAATCCACTCCCGTAGGAGTCTCTAGCTGTAAGGATCAAGCCAACGACTCCACCAGTATCTCTGAGCTCCAAATATGGGTCATGGAAATAAAAGAGTGACTGGAACCTATGTCTATAAGTAATGCAGCTAAGGTGTAGTAGACACAGATCATACCTTTAATAATCTCTAGAGCACTGTGGTCATAGGCCTTAGCTTCCTGGAGCTGAGCTCGTCCCTGTCCTCCTTCTCCCATTGATCGGGGTGGATCACCTGGTGGTGGTGGTGGTAGAACCTCGAATCTCCACCCACCGCCTATTGCATGGCCAACTCCTCTGCCATGTCTGCCACCCTACGGACCTCCTCGCTCTAACCTATGCCTCTGCCTCAGTGGTCCCTTGACTATCTGTTGTTCTTCCATACGACGGGTCAGGTAGTGGTGATCCATATGACCCAACCCCGCCGCACGTGTAACACAACATGTCCTTCATCTGTCTTCCTCTTCCTTGCGAGCCTCGCACCTATGACCCTAGATCCAAGGTTATTCTACCAGAAGGTCTGGTTTTCTTGGACCTCTGTGTCATCTTCCTTCTACCTACTGTAGATGACTCTGCTACCTAATGTCCGGTGGTGGCTATCACTATGGGTGCCTACTAAAATAGGAATCCCTCCACCAATAGTGCTATCTCTATCACCCCATCCTGAGTCAGTATGTTGAGTGATACCATCGATGCTCTAATCTACCTTAGAAGACAATGCTTAAAGGATCAGACCCTGTAGAATGGGTCCCACACCATGTCTATGAAGTAGCAGGAGAGATCAGTGAACCTCGCTGAGTATTGGGATACTGTCATGCTATACTTCTATAAGTGCAGTAGCTCCTTTATAGACATAGAGTGTAAGGTCATTGGGATGAACTCTACCCAGAAAAGGCCCTCGAAGTCCACCCAGATGAGGGTAACCTTATCATGTATCTAGAGCATTAGGATCCACCATCTCCCTGTAGCTTTCTGAAAAAGGCAGGCTGCTTGGATCACCATAAAATCAGTTGGTCTCCTAACCAAGTGAAAAACTCTGGCAACAGCCACCAGCCAGTCCTCAGCCGCCTGTGGGTCCATCTCCCCTTAGAATCTTAGAGGCCTCTACTGCTAGAACTCGTGCAATGTGTTCAGTTGTAATGCATCCTATACTAGTGGAGCTAGTGGTAATAGCTGCCCAAGGGGTATTGGTGCTACTGGTACACCACCCGAAGGTATTAACACCGTAAGAGGGCCCTGCACTGAGGTCTCATCACTCGGTGGGCTACCATCGCGTACCCTCTCGGGAATCCTGGATGGCTGTCTATATGGAGGCATCCAGAAAGTATACAGGTGTTCCATGGTCAATAAGTTATACCTAGTGAGCTGAATCAAGAGAGAAAAAAGAAAAAAAATTCAAAACACCCACAATCAGTGTCTTCTTGCACTGAGTCGGAAATCAGAATTCAGGATCCTAGTGTATGGATACATCGGCCGCTGAACTAACACTGGATTACCCAAATTGAAAACAACACTCATAACAGATAACACTATTACTTCATAGAAAATAACAGATTCCTAGTTCTTTGGTAGAACTGAACTCCTCTGATACCACTTTGTCATGACTCGTCCCCCGAAGCTCATGTCGTGACTACCCCAAGCCCACCTTCCGTTGGGCAGGGGCTGGTAACTAGAACTGAAAGGCATATTCCCTAAACGGGAAGTCTTTTCATTAAACCCGTATAAACACATGGTTCTAGAACACAATAAGAAACAACTGTGAAGTAAAATACTGTAGTAAAAAAGGAGTGTTGAAAGTAAAAGGGGTTGGAATACAAGCCCAACTGAAAGTATGAGTACAACTGAATGTACAAATACAACTGAAAGGAATAATACAACTAAAAAAGGGAAAACATATAATGAGTCATCTTCCAAAGATCCTACATGAAGGGTAGGTACAGATCACCTCCTCATCACTCCATGTCTGCCTATCTCCTCTGTGTACTGCCTAATCTTGGCTCCCTCAAATCTCAGCCCAACTACTCGTCATCTGCATAAGACACAACAAGGTGCGGGCGAAGCCTGTGCAGGGGTTAATATAACGATACTCAATAGGGACCCTGAGACCCCCTAAGGTCTCTCATAATTCCATAAGAAAAACCATAAGTTATTATCTAAATCACAAAGAACAAATCAATAAACACAACTCAATTAGAGTCTCAGCTCAAACCAGGTATACAAGTCAGAGAAACAGGATTTTGATGTTGACCCACAGAGGATTGCTATGAATGATGATAGAAAACCACAGATTATCTAGGCCTAGGAATAAGTAACAATCCCAGTCACAATGTAGATCAACTTGGCATCTGGAGAACTCATCCTCTATCAAGTACAGCGGGCCTTCCTTGACACAGAGAGCCGCTTACCACTAAAATTGAACTACTGAGGTACTTCTCCCCATCGTGTACTATGGGTCTGTCAGGTCTCACAGAGCCACTCCGCATCGTAGTCTACTGAGGTAATCCTCCCCATCATGTACTGTGTCCACTCCGCACCATGGCCTACTGGGGTACTCCTTCCCATCGTGTACCGTGGGCTGTCAAGTCACTCTGAGTCGAAAAGATCAGCAGTTGTCAACTCTCAGCCAGTCGCAGGGTTCCGTATGTAGTGTGCGTGAGAGAATTGATCCTCAAACCATTGGTCATATTACATCTAGCACAAAGTCTCAAAAATAAGTAACCCAATGAAACGACATGTCATATGGGTTCCAACAGAACACACCACACGTCAATCGGACACCCGGTCTGTGCATTATTGGAATTGTAGTGCTGAGGGATCGGTTGTATTCGGGTGCGATCCAACCTAGAAATACTCCAAGTTTCTCCAAAACTCTCATGGAGTAAGTTAAAATGACTGTCTAGCTCCAAGGATCCCAAGGCCATAGACAATTGGTCAAACTAACAGATTTTTCTTAAAAAAGGACCTTTTAATGTTTCTAGGCCAGGTTGGGATCGGGTCCGACCTGACACGATCGAACTAAACCCACCCGAACTGGTTTAGGCTAGGCCATGGTGGACTCGACCTACTGGGCCATGGTTGGGTACAACCCAGAAAATGTGCGGCCCAGCCAGGTTTTGGGGTGTGGCCCAGCCCGCTGGGCGGTGGCTCGCCGGAGGGCGGTCTTTCCACGAAGGGCGCTGCCCGCGGTGCTTCCACCAGGTGGTTCGGAAGAGCCACTCCCCCAAGATGTCGAACGACCAAATTTCATTCATCATTTGAAGTGGCGACACCCCGAGGGCACAACCCAGTCACCATGGAACCCGAAGGAGGAGCCGGTTCCGCATCCTCTACTGTGGCTTCGGCCGCTGTCTCCTACAAACTGGTGGTACACAACGACATACCGCCCTTCCCTTCTCTGGCCGACCAATGAGCCGAACACTCTCTCCATCTACCGTGGATGGCGAGCCATTGCTCCTTTTCACACCAGTGGTTCTTGACGGTGTGCCACACTTCCTTCACAGATGGCCAGTGCCAACCACTCCGATGTCCACTGTGGCTTTGGGCTGTGGCCTCATCTAATGGCATGCATTGGCGTGTCACCTCCTTCATATCCAGTTGGTGCCTCCGCACTGGCGTTCTTCTATAGAGGGTGCAAGGATAACAATGTTGCGGAGGGTTCAGGTTGGGTTTGTTAGGCCTTCTTCCTCCGCATTAGCTCATGATCAAAGGGAGGATAAAATGGGTTTAACAATTTCTTTTATTAAACAATAAATAAAACCCCACAAGGATACCCTGTAACAACCTCCCACAAAACAAATGATTCATGGATCAACCCGTTAGTCAGTTACCCACGTACTTCATAAAATTTTCAAGAATGGGGAAGGGGGGATCTTTTAAGGAAACATAAATGAATAAAACCCCTACCTTGAAATGTTATAGAAAATGCCCGTTCTGGATGGTGTATCATGTTCTTTCTTCTTGCAACCAGTTCCCAATGACACCACTCGGACGCCGCCCTACGGTTTGTGGTTTGGTGTAATTTGTCACATCCTGCTAGGCCGGATCCATCTTCTATGGGTCCAGGGTTGCATCCCTCCTTCAACACTTTGTTTCTTGGATAAGCTGTGCTGATACCCCTTCTCGAGCTTCATATATATAGGAGAATGGAGGGTAAGTAACAATGTTGGAGTTTAATTTGGATCATCAATTAGGAAGCTTCCTAATTCCCCAATGACATCTTTACTTAGGGTTAGCATGTAAATCCATTTATTGGCTTGACACATTGCTGGACCCACCCACTTTACATTTCTATTGGATGATATGAAATAAAATAAAAAAATTATTTTATTTCATTGCTTTTACAAAGTCACAAAACGTATCTTCTTCTCCAGACCTATAGTGGTCAAATGAATGCTTACCTTAAGCGAATCCCAGCGCTGTGGATTCAATGGTGCCATCATATTTTTAATCCAAGAAATGGTTCAAATGTTTGAAAACACCGCTCATGCATTTAATGAACATACCTAAAAAAACATCAGAAATTTATTCTGGTCACTCCAGACCTCAGAATCACATGCCGTCAATTTTTGAAGACTTGTAATAGTTCCATATAATAAAAAAAAATTCATAGAAAAATCCAGGTCCTTACAGTATAATGTTATAATGGTTTCAAATCTCATGGATGGTGATTGATGAAGTTCAAAGTAAATATAATTATGAGTGAGTAGAAGAGCTCATGGAAATACTCTTATTTGGGTATTTTATATACTAAAACACCTTGGAAATGTGATTAAAAGAGTTTTTAACTATATTAAAAACTCCCATGATTATATTATTTTATTTTGAGATTATTCTAATAGGTTTGAGAAGGAATGATATTATTTGATATCAGTTTGAGATTATTAGAATAAATTTGGAATATTTATATAGTGTGTATGATAATTTGATTTTGGATAAAAATGGATAAGGAATTTCCACCCATGTGAGTATATTAATTTATGGGGGTCAAATGAAAGTAAATTGAGTTGAACAGACTTTATTATGGTGATTTTTGACTGGAAGTTTAAATTTCCATATGCACACTAGTAATGGAAATTGAAAATGAATGTTTTATTAAATGAAACTGTATGAAAAATTGAGATGAGAGTGAGGATTTATGCATGGGACATTCTTGCACACATCTTTTAAAAGATATCCATTTAAGTAAAAGGAATGTGATTGTAATAAAAATAGTTCATCCAAGATGAAAAAAGGTAATAATTGAAAAAGCATATATCAATGGATAAGTAATCAATATTATTAATTCCACCTTAATTATTTCACTATATGTTGTTCATTTTTATGATGACTAGGATGAAATTTACTACACCATACTTTACAATATAAAGATTTTTGTTCTTTTTTCTCACTAGAATAAGGCATCTCACATGTGTGAATACTATGTCTCTCAGACTATAATTCCCTTGAATGAGTTCCTTTTGTTGAAATTCTGGCTACAACATTTGAACTATTTGATACAATCAAAAGAATAGTAGAAATAGATGCCTCTAGCTTAACTTTTTGCTATTCACAGACCTAGTTCTGTGTGTATATTCCAACAGTTTCAAGTGATGACTGATACCAATGGGTTGTAAGTGAGTTCATGAAGATAAAAATGGACCTCTCAAATTGATTCTTTGTTTTTATATTCATTTTCTATAGGTTGTTTGTTAATAGCATAGTGCAACTGAGAATGAATATATCTACTATTCTAGAGTTTTTTTAATAATGGGCTCTGTCACTCTCATTTTTGTCTTATTTCAACTGATAATTTAGTAGATAAAGATGTATGTTTATAAATTTTATCTGAAATAAATAAATTTCTACTCTTTGTTTGTGTGTATTTGAGAATTTACAGGTAAAAGAAATTAGTTTTCTATATCATTTAAAGGATATAGCTATTTTTTTAACCATGATAGTATCCTCTAATTTACATGGTTAAATTGTAGATATATCAAGGAATATACATGATAAAAACCATGGATATAGAGGACCTACTACCATGGTTTAATCCATGGAAATAGGGAAGTCATATTACAAAATTTTTGGAAAAATATGGCCATAGGATATTGACACGGTTTTTTGGCCTATGACCACAGTTCCAAACCACGATTGTAGCTGAATTTTCTAGTTGTGTAATTTTGTTTCATCACCTCCTCTCATTCAAAAATTTCTCCTTAAAACTTTTGGTTTGTCCATAGAACTTTGACCGTGTGCATTGTTTTATTTCATGGAACTTTGCCTCTATGATACAATATTTTCCCAAGTATCTCCTCATTGGAAATATCATTCTCCAAGCGTACTACCTCTAGATTGATTACATGTGAGGGGTATGGTATATACTTCTTCAAGAGTGATACATGGAATATAGAATGTACTTGAGATAGGTAAGGTGAGATTTCTAGTCGATATGCCACCACTCTATTGTGATGAGGATCTCAAAGAGTCTGATGTATCTATTACTAAGCTTTCCCTTCTTTACAAATCTCATATATTTCTTCCATAGATATATATAGTCCCCAACCTAAAACTCTCTGTCTCATCAATGATTTTTAGTATAGCAATTTTTCTGACTCTGGGCATCCTTGATATTATCCTGAATGTTCTTAACCTTTTCCACCATTTCCTCGATCATTTCAGGGCCTAGAGGTTTGTGCTCCCCAACATCGTCCCAAAATTCAGCTATTATGAATCTATACCCATAAAACGATTTATATGGGGAAATTTGGTTTCTTGAGTGGAAACATTTATTCTATGATAAATCGACCCGAGGAAGATGTTGATCCCATCCTCATTTGAAGTTGATAAAGCATCCTCTGAATAAGTCCTTATGTTTCTAGATCGTCTAATCAGATTTTACCTCTGTTTTAGGGTGATAATCCATGATGAAGTTCAACTATGTTCTTGGAAGATGGCGCAAACTCTTTTAGAATGTGGATGTAAATCTTGCATCTCGATCAGATACAATCAATAATGGTGGTCCATATAGCCTCACCACTTTTCCATGTATATTCTTGGAAGCTGATCAAGTGATAATTCCTCTAAAATTTAAACTGAGTGAGTAGTCATTGTTAGATGACCCACCACAACAAAAACATCATTTTTTCCTCTTTATTTTTTTGGAATTCTATTGAAAAAGTCAATGGTTAGGTTTTCCCATTTTCATGTAGGAATCGATAATGGTTGCATCAACCCCTTGGATTTTTTTCTATTTGGCTTCACTTGTTGACATACAAGACACCTTGATGTATATTTTATGATATGTTTGTTCATGTTTTCCCACCAATAGTTATCTTGGAGATCTTAATACATCATTGTGCTTTCTAAATGGATTTTAAAGGATGAGCTATGTGCATAATCCAAAAAATCCTTTTTTAACTCATGATTTAATGGTACACATAGTTGTGAACCAAATATCACAATTCCTTATTCGATAACATTGAACTCTTAGGATTTATAATATCTTATAGATTCCACTTTCTTCTGATTTCCCACATCATTTCTTTGAGCATCCATTATCCTCCCAAAAAGGGACAGTTGAGAAATAATTAGTGAATGTAATGATGATGTTCCTTCCTTTATGAATCCATTTTCCATCCTTTTCATGTCTAAGAAGATAAAATCCTCCCCAATTCTCATCTATGATAAAATTATTGGATCTTTTATACCTAGATCATCTTATACGTTATTTACTTTCCCGTGATGGCTGTGGATTGAGAAATCATAGTCCTTGATCAGCTCTAACAATCATAATTAGTGAATATTCATATCTTTTTGTTTGAATATATATTTTAGGCTATTTTGTTCCATTTATATATTAAAATTCTCTCCAAATAGATAATATAATCATATTTTCAATGTGGATATTACTAAAACCAACACTAGATCATGTTTTAGGTAGTTCTGTTCATGAAATTTAAATTTCCTGGAGTCATAGGCTATCACTTTATCTTTATACATTAACACAAAATATAATTACCTCTTCTAAGAGTCATTATATACCTTGAAAAGTCCACCACTTATGGGTAGTGTAATTACATGTGTATTGATATGTGTAATTTTCAAATCCTTGTACCGCTCTTCACATTGTTTGTTCCAAAAAAATAACTCCCTTACGAGATAGTCTGGTTAGATGGTTTGAAAATAATAAGAAAATAAAAAAAAATTGACAATAGTACCCATAAAATCAAAAGAAACTATAGATTTTTATCAGATATGTTGGCATTGACCATCCCTCAATTTCATCTGTGTTTAATGGGTCTACAGATATCCCATTTTTTGTGATAATATTCCAAAAGAATGAGACTTCCTTCAACTTAAACTCACGTCTGTTGCACTTTTCATAAAGATTCTTATTCTTAAAGGACTTTATCATAGTTCTTAAATACTCATATTGATCCTCTATGATTTGGGAGTAGAATTGAATGTCATCTATAAAAACATAAACATTTTGTTGAGGTAATCTTAAAAGACTCTATTCATCAAGTGAATTAATATTGATGGAGAATTAATGCGTATTAAAGGCATTACTGTGAACTCATACTGCCCATACATTCTAGGTAAATAGGTCTTGGGGATATCCTCCTTTTTTCTCTTACTTTACAATGCCTGGACTGAAGATACACCACAGAGAAGTATTGTGATCCAAATAGCTAATCAAACATGTCATTAATCAGTGTCAATAGATAATTGTTTTTATTGTGATCTTGTTGGCATCATGATAATCAATTCAACGGTGCATTGACACATCCTTAGTTTTGAAAAAGAGGACTAGAACACCCTAAGGTGAATCATATGGGTGTATGAAACCTTTATCCAGATTATTCTGTAGTTGTTTCCTCAACTCCACAAGTTCCAAAACAACCATTCTATATAGAGTCTTGCATAATGGAAACACACTAATTATAATCTCAATTGAGAATTCAAAATCTCAGATAGGAGGAAGAATAATGAATTATTTAGGAAACATTTCAACACATATCCTCATAATGAAAATTTCCTCAAGGTTGATATATTCCTTAGACTCAATCATTTAAGCTAGATAAAATTTCTCATAGGGAAATTGTATTGATGATTGATATGTTGTTGCTAAATAAGATTCATCCTCCTCATTGTACCTGTATAGAATTTGGTGGTGATTCTTTGTAGAGAGGGTGAATTATTTCTCCCAACCATTTATATTGGTTTTATAAAATAAATAACATTTCATAACTAGGATAACATCAAATTCAACTAAAGGGATATTTATAAAATTTTCAATAGGAACATTCCCACAAACTTTAACATGTGATACAACAGTCATAGATGTTTTTCACAAGGATGTCTGATCATATTGGGTGGGGAATAAATGTTCTTAAAAAATTTACAAGATATGATTATAGGTAATGAATTGAAATACAACATGATATACACAATTTTTGAGTAGATGTCACATATACTTTACATCATGATCCATCTCAACAAAGGACTTTCCGTGTTTCCTTGTTCATGGAGATTGTTGATGCTCATTATTTTTCCCAACCCCTAGAACAAATAATTGGATTGGATAATTCCAAACATCACCACATTTATGAAATTGAATTTTATATGGAACCATAGGTTGAATATTATTCCCATATATCATTGTATTAATTTTTTCATGGAAATTAGATGTTTTATTCTTTATATTTATGAACATAAAACATCTCCAAAGTTCTTTGTGATATTTCCTTGGTGCCTCTTTCCATATTTTTTACAAAAAGTAAATTTGGTATTCTTTACCTTATCAAATTTATCATATTAACTTCCTTGAGATTCCATCTTCCTCTTCCTTGACATAATTGGGAATTTAAAAAAGTTCCAGTTTTTAATTGTGATTTTTATAGTTGTTTTGGAATAATCACTATAGCTTCTACTTAAGTTCTCATCTTATTAGGAATCTCATTTGGGAAGTCATAACATTTCTTTTCACATTGGTTTTTTACTCAGTCCCCTATATTTTTGGAAATTCTTTAGAATAAAGGGAAAATTATGGATGGGTATTTTTAAACTATTAAATGAATAAATTTGAATTCAATTACATTAAAGGGATAAATTATACATGACATGCATCTCCTTAACATATAGATTTTTAGGATTAATCTCTGTTATCCATGATATATTTTCCAATATAGAAATTTATTTGAATGCTTTTCCCTTAATAATGGTTTGTAATGATCTTGTGAAGTGACCAAATCATATCTCCCAAGAGTGTCAAACTAAGTTTGCAGAAAGACCTATTATTATGCACCAGTTCCCGGTTGAGTTTACCTCAATGTAGTGTTTTTGGGTTTTACCCCTATGTATCTGTTCCAGACCCATATCCACTTATAGTATCCAGAAAATGATGTAATTTTTTTAAAACCACATACTAAATACTTAACCGAATTTATGTATGTCATATTATATATAGAATTATTCCTAAATCTTTCACTAGAGTTTTTTAATCATAATAAAAAACTAACTACACTTTCCTTTAATACAAATTATGACAACCGTTCTCTTTATTACATATTAATTCATGATTTATTACAAAATATTTCACATATTATGAAACTAAAGATGAAGAACTAGAGGGTAATTAAGAATTATTTACATTACATAACATCTTTAAATATGGAATACATCACCATTGTTTAAAAATTCCTTAACATGATCATAATATTCCTCCATACTTAAAACTGCATGGGATAACCTGGGGACATTCATAATAAAAGGGTGTGGTATAAATCTTAGTAAGAGAATAAACATGGAATAACATGAATAATGTATTAAATGTCAGACAATAGTCATTTAAATGGGATATAAAATGTGTGAAAATAATAAATGTGAACAATGAGGTGTGATATAGCATGATAACATAAATTAAATATGGAAATCTGCAAACAACTTAAAACATGGAATCATAAACATAAGTCAAGGGTAACATTGAGGATACTAGAATTCAAAAAAGGCTGATGATAGATTATGTTCACTCCACGATTCCCTAAAATATATCCCATTATACTAAAACATTACCCAATTTAATGGATTTCTATACAATTCTGGGTTCACCCATCACATTCATTTCATTCACATGCATTAGTGTGTCACATAGATCATACAAATTGTATTCATTTATCATAATATTTTATTCTCTGAAAAGGAGTATTTAATATATATATATAGGTCCCGAATCATATATTTATAATATCATAAAGGTGAATACCCTTGATGGGTATTGGGTATGGGTATTCACTACACATTTTTTTGGCATGGAAAATCACAGTGAAAGTTTTACAGTTTAATGGGGGTATATATATGTTCATGGAAGGGATTATTGAGAGTGAAAGGGGTATATCATAATTTAGAAATAAAATGGTAAACAATGGATATATGAGATAACGTATCCCAAAATTTTTAACTTGATATAAAAGACATAATATAATTATGATACATTAATAAAGAGGGGAAGAAGAGGATCCCCTACCTTGAGAGGGTGATTCCCAAATGATTAAGAGGATATTGTTTTGAGCTTGGGAGAACCTTTATAGAGCTCTATGGAAGGTAGGTAAGAATAAGGATGTTCTAAAAGGTTTTTTAGTGAAGATAAATGGGATATTGGATGGATTTATATTATAAAAAGGTAGGGAATTTCTTATTATTTTTCAATCATGGGTTTTGGACTCAATATAATAAAATATCCAGACCAGAAAACACCGCATGGGGTTTTCCATAGTTTCTTCCAAAGTGGAGTGATTTTAATTATTTTATTATTAAAAGGTCATAACTTATCAAAATATTTCCCTTGGTGATGTGGAATTGATTCATGTCTCAAAAGAAATTATTTTAAAACCAAAAAATATAATATAGGGTTTGGAGGATTCAGAAAGGATTTATAAAATTAATTAAATAAACTAAAAATGACATTATTTTAAAGTGGAAACATAGATTTTGTTTTGCATACTTTTTATAGTATTTATTACATCATTTTTGGGTAATTATGATGTCATAATACATAATATATATTTATACTATTTTAAATTTTTACTAAAAAATTTGACTATCGTAGAAAATTATTAAAAAAAACACCGTTGGATAATTTTGAGATTTTGATTCCAAAAATAATAATAATTTTCTTTAAATAATATTTGTAAAAATTATATTTTCACTTTTAATATAATAATTGACATTTATTGAGATATGTTGGGTTTTTTTACAATAATAGTTTTTGAAGCCTTATAAAAATTACATTTGACTTCATAAAAATTATTTGACAATTTATATTTAATAATAATAATTTATTAAAATATTATTTATTTTAGAAATTGATTAATTAATTAAAATAAATTCATTAATTAAATTTGAATATTACACCAAAAATATAATTTTTTATTGTATTGAGATTAAAATCATTTAAAAAGTAACAATAATAAGATAAAAAGTATATTAATTTATTTTATACAATATAAATATTCATATAGTTAGGGCCTTGGTACATATCCCTTTATAACACCGGAAAATATTCTAAGGGTAATGTTCACAATGGTGATACTTTCATGAGGTGGTTAGGCATATATGGTTTGGGCCTTGATCTCAATGAGCTTGAACTTCTCTTGTAAACGGTTTCACTCATGCTTAAGTTGTTGGATATCAACATGGGATTCATCAAGGGAAAATCCAAGTGATTATATCTCCCTTAGAAGCTTTATTAAATGGGACTCATAGTGTACAATCCTACTATTTCTGTCTACCACTTCCTATTTCTATTTCAATTTTATTATTCAAACCCCTATATTTATACTATTCATATTATCACTGTTTAATGGCTATATTATCTAAAGTTAAGATACTTAAGAATATTTTAAATCAGATAGGATATAATAAAACCAAAAAAATACATGTGTTTTATATAACCATAATACATAATAAGACATTTAATTCAACCATAAAGGGAATTTATTTATAAAAGTTTGGGTCGTTACACAATACCTTAATGAAAAGATCATCAAGTATGAAATTATGCATTTCCTTCATTAAATTTTTTATTATTGTTATCAATGTGATTTTTATATTTATATTTTATATAGATGTATTTTAAAAATAATGTTATTAATTAAATGGAATAATTATTGATTATTCACTCTACCTTTTTTATGCCTTTTCTACTCTTGATATATTTCATTGTATGATTTCCCTTACAAATCATCTGAAATTCATCCAAATCCATTTTTTCCATTTTAAAAAATACTTTTTAAGGATTAACGGTAACCTTAAACTTTAAAAATATTGTTTAAAAAATGGTCCATAGTCCAAAAAATTCAAAATTCAAAATTCAAAATACACCATTACCCACCTCAGTTCACATATCATCTCGAGTCACATGCCTACCTCGAGTCTCACAACCATCATGTCAAACGCCCCGTCCTTTCACCTCCCCATAATCATAACATTGGGGAGACCCACTGGAACCCCCCATCTATATAAAATCATTATCTTCACCACCATATCACAGAGTTACATGTTTTCATCATCACTTTCATTGTCCCCGATCCATTTACACCACCATCGTCATTGTCCAAAAACCACACCGGTCCATCGAAGAATGTCACATTCTATCAAGGCATCATGAAACATAGACCCTTTTATGCATCCCACTGTACAAAAATATATATATCAGGAGTGTGAAACCATTAAGAACAAAATAGAAGGTCGCCAAAGAGAACCATATCGATCAACAGAGGATAAATATAAAATTACATAGTAACTAGATAAACACACCATATTTCACTCCACAATGGAAATCTTACCGCTCCTCAGACACATCCCAAAACTCCCTAGGTATTTGATGCACATGACTAACCTAGAAGGAAGCAAGGGAACAATAAACCAGAGTAGGGAGGATTGGTATAGAATGGGAAAGGAAAAACCTGAACCACCATAAAATGAGATAGAGAAACATTTGGATTGAAACCCTAAGGGAAAATAGAAATTGAAACCCATAATTGGTATAAACACGATTGAGAAATTGGGATCCAATATTGAAACCATAATAATAAATCAAAACTTCTTTTCAAGGATGAAAAAAAGTTTTTCATGCTCTATTTTTATCTTCTAATAAAAAATGGAAGTAAAGTATCAATAAAGTTTAACAATACTACTAAACTGATTAATCCTTGTTGGGTTGATCTATTGTATCTTATACCAATGTAATAAAGTTTACAAAAAATATGGGTGTCAGAATTTAGGGTTTCTATAATCATCATGACCCATCAATGATCTTGGGATGTCCATAAATCGGTTACCTATGAGTAGTCTCTAATAAACACATTTTTATCCCCTTTTACCACAGAAATATTCTTACCACATGAGGCTGATTAATATGATATATTTCTATCACATGTCCTCAAACTATGAAAGTAGACCTACATTTGCTATGATTCATATTTTAGAATGATACAAGGTAAAAATCAATAAGGATTAAACCTAACATCATAACTATCTATTACCTTCCCCACTGGTTTATATTATTCATAAACCCGTACATCCTTGATCATAAGGCCATATTCCCAAATAGACCCATATTCATGTTCACTAGGTGTATATTCCATATAAACCCATCTTCATGGGGCCATTTTAAAAAATCACATACATTATTCCCTGTCAGGATATATTATCCATGAGTATAAAAATCTTTTCATTAGGGCCATATTCAATAGAAACCTTCTTATTTAGGACATATTTCTTATTATTTCAATTCATGCTCAGTGGACCACACCCCTACTAACCGAATCAGCCATATATGTTATGGGGTAATATTACATAAGAAACAAAATATTCTTCATTAGGACATACTCAATTATAGGTAAACTAAAAAGGTATTCTCTTATATAAGTCACACACTAACTATTTCTAGGTTTCTTTCACATAAAATTACACCATGCATGGATCAAAATTTCTTGGAATATTTCATTATCACATTAACTTTAATGGAAATATTTGTACATATTAGTGGAATTAAAATTTTTGGTTTATGATTAATTTAAAAAGTATATGTAGGGATCCCTTTTTAATGGGTTTATCCCAATATCATTAAAACCTACCCCCTCCATGGATAGCAATAAACTTATGATTACCCAGCTCTGTGGATTTAAACCTCTATATAATCAATAAAAAAGAGTAATATGGATAGTCTCTAATATATATAGATTATATGATCTATGTAGAGAATATAATATAAACATATGTTCACATTAATGCATAACATAAGATATATATATATTTTCACATTGAAAAATGTTGATAACTAATCATTAGAGATGAGGTAACAAGTACCATGTTAAGATTTTGGAAGGACACATGAATCATATTTTAAATCTATGAAAGTGTCCCAAAGTGGAAATTAATTCCCCATAAAAGGGAATGATTAGACAAAATTATCATCCTATCATCTAATACCCAACTCAAGAATGAATGGTAATTTTTTTATAACTTCTTTCCTTTGTAATGCAGTTTTGTTTCAACTCAAAACAAAACAGAATCACAAAATGAATTAGAAAAATAATGGTGAACCTGACATGAATCACTTACCATTGATCATTATTGAGAAAATATTCAATTAATGGTTATTATTTTCTAATGAGTTTTATATTTTGTTATTTATGATTCTTCTAGTAGTTCTAAACAATTACAAGAACTCCCATCAATCCAAATAGATGGAACTATCATTGTATAAGGCATAAACATCATCTAATGTATTGGATTTTTATTTCAAGATAAAGAGGAATACGTACCCACCTAGCACCTTCAACATTAGGTGAAAAAAATCCAACAATATAACCTTAAAGGTATAATAAAATTTTTGGAAGATATGAATAAGGGTATCTTGGAAATGAATCCTCATAGACTGTCCACTCAGAAATGGTCTATGGAGAAGAAGGTGGAACCTTTAACCACCACCAATTTCATCACGGGAATCTCTCATGGGAGGAACAATTCACACCTCCCTTATACATGGGAGGCAGATCGAGAGGTTTATTATAAACTCAATACAATATAAGAGTCTCCTAGGAGGGCTCCTAATGACCAACATCATCATTAATTTCATGAGAAATAAACTCTCTAGGATTCTATTAAAGATTCCACCAATGAGATCCGGACCCTGGTCATTTTGGTTGATCAACCTTGGAGAAGATATTTTCATATGGGATATGCTACATAAGATAGAGAGTATTCCCATATCCCTTGCATTGTGAAAAAAATCTCATCATCATACTCTTATGGAATTGAAGTAGCATGATCATATCCCTAATTCCACTAATAAATATTAACAGTACAATATGATGACATCAAGAGGATAATATCAATTTATTTTGACATCTACTAAATTGAAGGCTTATATCCCTACCCATTCCTCATAAAACTGTCACCATGTATTAGAAGTAGTAAAATAAGGCCACCAGAAGCATGTCTCAGAAATCATAAAGTTATAATAACATATTCCTTCCCCTTCATCATAAGAGATCATCACTGTACTTTAAGAGACATTCAAGAGTAATCTAATATTCACGCATCGATTAAGGAGGATCATCTACATGTCTTGATGAGGAATAGTGAATACAATCAGACTCATATGCATGTTCTGATCAAAGATTTCTAGTATATCCCAATGACCACTTCAGAGAAGGCCCATATCACTTCCACCTATATAGTAAATCACTATAAAATTATGATGGTGACTCATATTCAATACTATATTATTGATTCTATTTAGTCAATGAAAGGAAATCAACATATCCTAAAAAAATGAGTAAATAATATTTTACAACCTATTATAAAGAAAATCATTGTCATATTATGACAATGAGTAAATGATGGTCTCATATTCTAACCTAGTATTGAGAATTTAACTGAAATATTCTAAAAAATAAGAGTTTAATAGGAGGGATATCTCTTATAAATGTCATTATGCATAATGCATGATGTAAGTATCCCAATAGAGAACATCTAATAATAATTCTCACCAATGGAAAATTATGACACAATAGAAGGATTATATATCTATCCTAATTAATTCTGATGTACTTATGGCCCTTCAACATCTCATGATGAGAAAGAAATAATATAAAATCCCATCATAAGGAATTTAATATAGATATTGTCCTATAAGTCCTCTCAATTATACAATGGTAATTAGGTCTAGAGGAGCTCCTAGAGCATAATCCATGAATGTCCTCCCCATGTAAATATAATGATCGATCATGGGAACTTTTCTCTTGGTCACTGCTAGAGAAATATGCATTGCTACTGGATATAAATTTATAATAATTTACTCCACTTTACTATACATAATTTATGGGTGACCATGATGGTATTTCCTATAATATCCCAACCATCCTACATGAATGTCCTACACATGGAAAATGATATAGATATCCTACGTAAAATTAGATATTAAGCCAAAATCGAAGTCCTCCCCATGATGAAAAATATGAAAATGACCATGGAGTTTCTCTTTATGGTATTATCTATGAAATTCCTCCAAAAATTAGCATCATACCATTATAATAACTTCCTAACCTTGGTGAAATCAATTTGAGAGTGCCTTTATATTGAGAGGTACTCGAGAGCACCAAGTGCCTCATCATTTTCCGATGATATCTATTCTCAACTGGATTATAGTGTAATATAATATCCATTATTTGTTACAACCTCAGACCACATACCCTTCAATATAGTGAAGTATATTCTTACCAATCTTTTAATCCGCAATAAAAAATTTTGGAAACGATCGCTTTGGTTAGATCATGTGTAGGGATCCCACTTAGAATATGAAGAGAACACCATTGTTATGAAAAAATAACTAGCCAACGGTAATATACCAATTATGTTTTGGCTAATAGAAACCTCTTAGTATGTCATTACAGAATAATTAAATATGGAAAATGTATATTAATTAGACATGAATATATGAAATACTTTCTACTATCTCAAGATAAAATTATTTTCCAAAAATGATGATGAAAACCATGTCAAGGTAATGACTAAAATATATTACAAAATAAAATTAGATTCCCTTTTAGCTTAATGGAATTTAATTTGAGAATTTAACAAGAAGATTCCTAACATGCATGAATTTACACTTTTATGTCTCTGTAGTAGTTGATTACTGATATCTCATATGATGTGAATATTATAGGATGGGGTAAAAATGGATCATTGAAATATACCCCACACTATATCAATAAGTAGAGTATAACAAGAAAGGAATTATGAAATTTCATCCCCTTGGGATATGTCTCAGTCTTGGGTTCTTCACATTCTAATTGGTATATCCAGTATAATTCCATTGTCTCTAAATCTCATAATTGGAATATTCATTCAGAGTGGTATATTGACAAGTTATTACCGAAATATTAAAAAAAAATTGATTAAGGTTCATATATGAGAACTTTTAATTTCTCAATTATAGATTAAGTATCAATGCAATGTAACTCATGATTAAAACTTCCACTACATTTTTTCCATACTTTTACTAAAATGCATAAGATCAAGAATGTAGTTTTGATAACCACCTCAGTATCAACACTTGAGAAACCACAACCTATATAGATGAGGATATTTTAACTACCACTACCACCAATAGGATAATAAAATTTTCAATTCGTATAAGATATGATAATAGTATAACCAATTCATCCCCATCCCCCATGACTAGAATAATTTATATCATAACCACCTTTATCCCCATGGAAATTGTTCTTCACCAAACTGAGGGAAACATCGTAGGATATTCCATCGAAACCCCTCCCACTATGTTACCTTTCCTTCACTCCCAGAATGAACTCAATGAACTAAATAAATAATTATAGTATTATTAATCATAATAGATCACCATTGGGGAAGAATCAAGAATAAAAAACAAGATCCCACAATGGACATTAATTATACGATCCCCGCAATAAGAAAAATAGATATGAGGATTTCAGTTTCCCCCTTTATAGATATTCCAAATGTGAAAAATATCATTATATTTCAAATAAAAACCTAATTTATATGGTTTATTATAGATCAATGAATGTAAAAAGAATTTTAATTATAGATAATTTAAAGCATGATGTTGGTGTGGAAGTGTATGATATGAAGGTATTTGTTGGAAATATGGTTCACATTGAATCATTTGAATACGGTGTGTGTACCCAAAGGTAGAGATATGTACATAATTTTTGATACCCACCAATATCTTTAGTGAGATTCATACAAAGAAAAAGGTAATGGCATGGACACATGAAACCCACTTCCTAAATAAATTTAAGATCTAACTATTGAGGATAATCTTATCTAATATGCATTTGGAGTAGAGGAATTAATGTGAATCAACTCTAAAATAATTATGGGAAATACTCTAATTGTTGATAACTCCCAAGAAGAGATAAATGTTTCTTATCTGACAGATCATTATTATCTTGAGAATACATTCTAACCCATATAGGTATAATCCAATCATCCAATAAAATATGGACTTAGAAAATGAGTTTATCTAATCATGGTATCCAAATTATATCGGGAGTTACTTCTACTTGGGCTGCATCTGTATCCACGTCAGGAAATCTACATTTGACTGACCTGTATTTTTCATCAATAATAGATTATAGTGAGATGAACATATCAGGATCCACCCATTACCTTTACTCTAGAGTCTACCTAGCCAATATTCACTACTACAAAACACGGATTTAACAGTGATGATATTCATCAATGCAAGAGAAAAGTGCTAATAAATGACATATTTATCAGTACCTATGAAAGTGATGACAAATTTAACCCCTTGTCAACACTTTATTTTTAGCACTGATATATTGTACCCTTTATTAGTGCTTTATTTTCATTATTGATAATGTTTACACTTTATCAATACTTTAATTTTAGCACTGATAAAGGGTACCCTTTTTCAGTGCTATATTTTTAGTGCTCATAAAGGATTCTGTTATCAGTGCTTTTTAGCACTAATAAATGTCCAAATAAATAAAATAGAATAAATAAACAAATAATAAGTGATTTTATTAAAAAATATTACATATTTTATTAATTAAATATTTATTGATAGAAACAAATAAATTTATTATACTATATATAAACTATAAATACTAATAAATCGTATGTATTAAATATATTGATATATGCAAAATTAAAATCAAAAAAATGAAAATTAAAAAGAATTAAATTGAGAAAAATAATAAATATTTTATTAATTAAAATTTTATTGATAATGTAAATAAATAATATATATTAAATATACAGGAATATATTAATGTATACAAATATGATTTATATATTAAAAATTATTTGTGCGGTTTACATTAAATAGTCATATATTTAGTGAATAATGGTTTATAATTAAACATTATTATGAATTAAATAAATTGAATAATTACATAGAGCAAGGGACACATAATTGAATGTCGTTTGATTTTTCAATATAAAATAGATCAAATGTTTTTATATTGATTTAAATAATTAATGCATTTCTATATTAAATGCACACACAGAAAACATATCCATTTTTTCAATATTATAAAAGTTTACTTACATTTAATTTATTCAATTTCACTCATTTTTTACATGAATGCACTAAAAATCAGATATTCATTAATAATGTTAAAAAATATTTGTAAAAAAATATTTATAAATAAATATATTTATAAATTTACATACTATATTTATAAAATTATATATTAATTTAAATAATTTTTAAATTTATAATAAATTTACATAAATAATTAATAAATTTACTATATATATATATATTTAATATATTTAATTATATAAATATTACTTTTTAAAAATATTTATATAATTACAATTAAATAATTATATATTTAAATTATTTTAAAATTATTATAAATATAACTAAACAAAGAATATGTTTATTTTATTTATATTTATATATATTTATTAAATATATAAAAATCTTTACAATTTTTTCATTTATAATTATAATTTTTAATCCATTATCAGTGCTTAAGTAAGAAGTATTATTAAAAGAAATGATTATCAGTGCTAAAAAACACTTATAAAATCAATATTTATCCACACTAAAACTTTAGTGCTAATAAAGATGAATTTTATCATGGATTTTTTATTGCTAATAAAGGCCTTCCTTTATCAGTGCTGAAAAAGAACTGATAAATATTTCTTTTAAAAGTACTTATTACTTAAGTGATAATAAATTGAGTTTTTATCAGTGATTTTTTGAAAGCGGTGATTTGCGTCTCTTGATCTATTTAAAAAAACCAAACCAATTTCAAACCCTTCATGATTTCTGAAGATTTCCCAGGAAGCCACCCACTACTGGCTATCCTTCTTAGTGAATTGAAGCTCAAATCACACAAACCCACTCCCTCTAGTTACTTGAAGATCATATGACATCCAGTGTTATCTTTTAGTTAGGGTTTCCAAACAAAACATCGAGATCTAGATTTTATGGTCTCCAATTTTCTTCAACCTAGAGAGGTATTCACATGTTTTCCTTTGAAGGTTCTGATTTTATTTCTTTATTTTTCATTTAGTTTTTTATTTCTTATACGATGATTTTATCTCTTATTCGGTCTCTGGTCATTGTATACTATTTTTATTTTGTTTATTATCCATTTTTTTCTTGTCAAAAAATTTGGATATCCTGATTTGGTCATTTTAAATTACTGTTTTAGATCAATTTTCATTGATTCTTGGATCTATACCCCACCATGTTTCATAATATTTTTTATTAATATTTTTAATTCTTAGATAATCACCTCTGTTCTATAGATAAACCAATTAAATAAATAATAATTCCATGATATAAATAGTAGAGGTCCTGGATATAAAAATAAAAAAAATGAGAAAATTTATTTTTCAAACCAATTATCTATCCAGTGATGGTGTGAAGCAGCAAATGAAGATGATTTTATTAAATTCATGCAAGGGAATTTATTTATTTAAATTCATTTTGAATAGTATGGCGTAAGGGTTTTTCATTAAAAACTAATTACTCAGAATTGTGTTATTTTACTATAAGAGAAAAATTAGTAAGTGTGATACCATAGTTATTTATTTTCAGTGGATAATTTTTTTAAAATTAGTATGGGGTTGTATTTATTTTAATATGTTGTGATATTTTGTTGTAATTATCACATATATTTTTATCAATTTATGTTTAGTTTATAATGATATATATATATATATATATGTAAATATATATCTTTCTATATATTTATATGTGTTTTCAGAACTTATAATGTAACGGTGATTTAATAGTTATATATTCACAAATAATGGTTCTGGAATTTTAAAATAAGAAGGTATTATATTTTTTTCCTTAAAAATTATGTTTAAATGTGCATTTTTTTTGAAATTGTGTATATTATAAATTCCATGTTATATATATATAATTAAATGTGTATGGGATTGATATTGTAAGGAATAGTGTGTTATTCTACCTTATTTATGATATATATCATTGACATGTATTATTTATTTATGAAAACTTCCTTAAATAGTCATGGTCATTTACCATATGGAAAACAGTTTTCATGGGTCCATATCCCCTAGAAAAAGATTGGAAATTCTCGTACACCATTATTTCCACCAAATTCTAATCTTATTTGGATGAGGCTATATCACTAAAGGAATGTGGAATGAAGGATATCATCAATTCTGAAAATTTAAACATCATTAATAGATTTGATATCCTTCACACAATATTAATGAAGTACTATAACATCTTTTTCACTTCTGAATTGAAAAGGTTATATCAAAATTATACTATCTAATACATCCACTCATCCCACTACCATGAAGGGGAGAATAGATAGATAGAGGATTTTAATATGATTATGTATAACATACTTTAGAAAATGGTGGATATATACAATAAGTTTTATCCTAAAAAATGCTTTCATTTTTGTGGTATTATCGCACAAAAACCTATATTTTCATGAAATAAACCCCATATTCACCTGTATATAGGATAAATACATACCTACCCATCGAGGTAAAACTACCTATGCTTCCTTTCACTATGTTTAAACAGATTTATGAAGATTAATAGTCATATATGTGACTGGATGAGTTGGATAGGCTTAATAAGAAAAGTTTTCACACAATGACCAACCTATAAGTACATCAAAACTGAGTTTCATTAGCATTCAATAATAAAGTTCATCTCCGCTAATTCCACTAAGGGGAACTTAAGATATCCCTTATAACTCTAGGGATACTATGTAATAAGCCTCTGGATCCTGATCCAAATTGAGAGAGACCTTGTGCTATACATAAGGACTAATCCAACAGAGCATATTCTTTGAATATAAAGGATTGATATCGAATCATGCCAGACATAAATGTTAGGATTAGTAATAAATACTTCACAAGACATCATGTTGGGTTCATATCATCCATGTTGTATTATTTTAAACATCATATCATAAGGTCATGGTCACATGACATTAAATAGTACAATAATTTACTCCCTATAAAATGTTAAACTACATGAACCAAGTCTAAGTTGTATGAATTTAAACAACATATAACATACATACTTTTTCCACGATATAAAAATGTGTGATGTGTGTTAGAAACAACCCTAACATATGCTATACTGTAATAAAATAAATCCTATAATTGGATTTTATTTCTTACACGAAGAATGAATAATGTGAGCTTAGAGTTATAGATTTATTACTTCTATAAGAAATATTGAGATGCACCATTTATAAAGGTAGTAGACACAGTCCTGATGGCATGATGTAAAACTAGATGACATAAGGGCCTCCATATAAAACCTCTTAGACTATTTGAGAAATTATGGGAGTATTTTTCACCTTATATAATCTTTATAGTGGACCAAGATTAAATACAGAGATATTAAAAAAATTTAGATTAGTATTCAGAACATTATAAAAAGTGCATGCCCGAGGAACATAATATCTCTGAGTCTTTGGAAACATGGAACATAATTTTCTATTATAATGAAATATCTTTAATATTTCCCACAAACATATTCGCATTTAGCACCCCTATTTAATTTTTTTTCATAACCTAGGGAAAGGAAAAATAATAAAGTGTGAGACCATATGCTCATTAAGGGTTAATAAAGGAGATACACAAGCATTATATGAGAATAAGTGTATGAGAAAATGATAATACCATTTGGAGATCATACCTTACCTATCAAAGATAATATACCCGAGTCATGGAATTAATATTGGATGCCAATAAGACATGAATCATAATGGAATCAAGAGTATAAGCCATGAAATCTTAATATAGGAATACGACATAAAATTGTGGAAGATACATAATCCTATAGAACCATTCCCTATAAGGTTGTGATCATTTACAAAACTTATCATGGAAATTCATGGGGGCCACACATACTGGGTGGGACACACCACCATCCCCAATTAAAGATCATTATTTATAGTGGAATGGGCTCACTACCCAATCCATAAATGATTTCAAGGTTCACTCCCAACATCATCTTATTAGTCAAGGTTCACTCCCAAGACCATCTTATCGTACAAGTTTCACTCCCAAGACCATCTTAGCAGACAAATTCATTTACTAAACTGATTTCACTTTCCATTCTAGGAATATATATCTCATGAGATATAAATCTTTACCCAATTCATTGGAGGGAGATATAGGTTCCACCCATGAAATAATGAAATAATACATACATGTTTCACAAGATCATAAAAATTCATCATATCATAACCTATGAAATGAAATGGGTATCATACAAATATCATCATATCATACTTTGTGGAGAATAAATAGATTTCATAATCATTTCTTGAAATAATAATCCACGAAATAGAAGTGGGTTTCATATGCATATAACTAATGAAAGAGAAATTGGTTTCATAAATATCATTCCATAAAAACATAAACCTTTCAAAGAAAGAATATGAATGGTACCCTTGGATCATATCCCAAGAAATAAATGAGTAACAACAACCGATGTCATCTTAGATGGAAAATAATTTGGAAATATATTTTAAAATTATTTCTTAATAAAAAATATTTTCATTGAAAAAATCATTGAACTTCCTTTTCATTGAAAATATCCATTTTAGATAATTTAAATATAGATTTTGAAATAATTTGAAACTATTATTCAACCTAAAAAAATTGAAAACCCTTTTCATTGAAAAAACATTATAAAAATAAATATCCAGAATATTACGAAAAAAATTTAAATAAATAATCATTTTTTAAAATAGAAAATGAAGATCATGATAAATGATATTCCTGATGGTGGATAAATATTTAAATATAGAACATTTATTTTGTGATATAAAACATTTAGAAAAGTACATCGATCATAAAATGACAAGAGGATTAATTTTTTAAAACCAATTTTGTTTAAAAGGTAAAATATGGCTAAAAATAAATTTTAAATATGTTATATGAATAGTTTAATTTTTTGAAAATAATTTTTGAAAACATTGTTTTGGTGAAACACCTATTTTTTCTCAAAAATATAATAATAAATCATATTTTATTAAAACAATTTTCATAATTATATTAAGTACCAGATAGTAAAAAAAATGGCACCATTATATGAATATATCATTAATAACCATAAGAGAATAAAATTCATAATAATTCCTGAGATATATAATATAATATTTCATCAATAGAAGTATAATAATTAACAATCTCCATAAATGACGAGATTGTTGCGATAAACTCTCACGACATCAAAAAATTGAATCAAAATTCCCCTAAATGAATAAAATTAAATTTATCTTAAAAAACATTAAAAGTAAGGATCCTTATTATAAAAAATTTAAAATGGAATTATATACAAATCATAATAATATAGGTTTATATCAAATCATATTTCTAAATGAAAGAAAATTCAGAAAAAATTACATTACCAACTTGGTAACTTTTGAACTGTAAACCCAATGAAAGAGAGATGATAAAATGGATATGTAAATAACCCAAAATTTAATGATAATAATCATAGAATACATTAATGGTTATTATATACATTGAAATAAATTAATATCAAGATATAAAATATCAAAGGGATTTTTATACACCACAAAATTAGAATAATTGTTGAATATATCATATATCTCACAAAAATAAATGTGAGACAAGAAAACCATTACCTTAAGTATTGAATTTCTTCATACACATTAAAAAATACTACATAATAAATATTTTTTTTAAATATAACACAGAACCATATTATAATATATTTTACCCTATTTGATTTTATTTTGTCTTTATATTACTCATTTTTAACACTTTAATCTTAAAGTTACATTTCAGGTAATAGCCAATTTTCTTTTTTGTATATATTTTGACTTGTTATTCTGGATCCTCTTACTTATATAATGATTTAATTATTTAAAAAAATGTAAAAAATTATATAAATATAATATATTTTAATTATATAAATCTTTATAATAGTCCATAAAATATAAAAATATTAAATGTAATACACCGTTCATGGAGATAGTAGGTCGTACATATGCATGGACATTTTTTACATTTTCTTATTGCATTGAAAGAAGGAAAGCAAATGACATATGAGTATATAAATATATATTATCAATAAAATAGAATTATTATGTCATATATATCATATAAATTTACTAAACTCGTCTTTAATACATTTCATGTAAAGTTTGAATGAATCATATCACTTTGAGGAGAAGATAGTCCACATGTCCACAAACGAAGTTATAATATTCCCAAAAGATAAAAAGAATTATTTTATGTGTTATATAATTATTACAAAAGAATAATTAAATAATAAATATCATATATATCATATAAAAATATTAATTCCTTTATTATTCCAAACCATGAAATGTGGTAATGGAAGAACGAACGACATCGGTTCGTGAGGTGGTAGCCTGTCGAACAAAGAAACGATGATTGTGTAACCAATTTGATGAAAGTATATGTATGTATAGGTTGAAACCTTAAAATAACAAAATATAAGTATATTTAGGATATTAATATTATTATATAATCATAGAATGAGAATAATTTAATGGGTGGATAAAGAAATAAAAAAGTACTTGTTGTAGGATGTTATGTCTTCATGGGGCAATTCCTTTTGGATTATACCTAACGAATAACTTGGTTTGACTTAATCCCAAAGTAAAACTTATAGGATGATAGTAGTGATGTTAGGAGATTAATTGTTAAGATTTTTGATGATCTAAATTGATTGATATGTGTGGATGAGTGAGTGGGTGAGTGTCTTTTTATGGTGTAGGAGGAGAGTCATTCTTACCAATATAAAAAGGTAAAAAATATTGAGAGGTATCCATTAAACGATGTGCCAAAAATAATATTAAATTTTAGATAAAATAGGAGGTTATTTTAAAATATGGACATAAAATATATTGAGACATGTGTATAGGTTTTTTGGACCCTTAAGTTAATGTATAACCATTAAGTAAACTTGTTTTACCTTATTCGTTGTAATCAATTTAATTAATTTCTCTAATATTATTGGTCAAAAAATAATTTTACCTTATAATATAACATAATTTTTTTATAAAAAATATTTAATCCATTTTTTCAAATTCTAAACATAGAAGTGACACAAATTAATTTAAAATTAATTCCAGAGAAGGGATGAGACAATGAGTTTTTAAAGTGAAAATGTTCAAAAATTTGACATGTTTTTATATCCAATTTCAAGGTGAAATTGATTCAAATTACCTAATGTGGGTTAATTGATTTATAATTATTCTAAATATACTTTAAAAAAATAAAAATATAATTTAACTATATATATAAATTGTAATAAAAGTTAGTTTTCAATTAAAAATTAGTATTTTTCAATAATTATAAAAAACGAAACTTCTCAGAAAAAATACCAAAAATTGAAAAAAATATAATAATTTCAAAATTCAAGTTCATTTTTTCAAATAAAATGTATAAAATTTTCAAAAAATATATTCAAAATAGGTTCTCCATTAAAAGGTAGTAAAATTACCTTTAAAAAAAATATCTTTATGCTTAATGTTAGATTTATTCTTATCTCGTGTCAGGAAAACACAAAAGATGAAAGTTAAATTATTGAATTAATTTAATATATATGTTTCATTAATATAAATTATCAAAATTTTTTAATTAATTTATTGAGGAAGGACATTTTGATTTCATAATTATAGTTTTCAAGAAAAACATTTCCTATATTTTGAAAAGGGGTTATTTCTTATTTATAGTTAATTGGTCATGAAAAAACTATTATTATATGCATATGTATACCATATTTTAATAATTTAATTATAATTATTTACAAAATATATTCTAATTTATACATGACAACTATAATAATATTTTAATAATGTAACACCCCAAGATTTCATAGTATGTTTTCTCTTTAATGTAATTCAGTAACAAGTGCTACACGGTACACCGAGTTCGAGCGCACCACGACTTACCAAAATAGCCATTCAAAAAGAGTTTATGAATAGTATTAACTATATTTTGAATACTCCATATATTTCAAAAATCCATGTTATGTGTTTCTTAGAAATAATATAAGAACAAATTTAATTTTTCTGATGAAAGAAGTATTTTTCAAAAAATGTTGTTTTACCGCCTATTAATTGTGAACCCTTTTTTAATACAATATTTGACACTTTTATATATTAAATTTGATAAAATAAAATTTTTATTTTTATGTGGGACATAAAAATTTAGCTTGTATAATCTTTTGAGTTTTTATGAAAACTTTCATATTTTGATGAAGAGTTAAAGATACTTAATTTTAATTAAAAACAAATTTTTTAATAAAAATAATTTATAGTGTTAAATTAAAAATTTGAATGGTTTTTAATTATAATTGGATTATATTTTTATAATTTAATACAATTTTGGTCATTATATGTAATTTCACCTTTAAATTGGACATAAACACATGTCAATATTTTGATAGTTTTTACTTTTTAAGAACCCGCTTCTTGGTTTTAACAACGAGAATTGATTTTATATTAATTATTATAACTTCTATGTTTTTAATTTTGTAAAATAACCTTAATTTTTGTGTTCATAATATAAAAATTATCATAGGGTGAATTTTTGGTATTTTTCTGAAAACTTTCAATTGTTGATGAATTGTGAAAAACACAGCCTTAATGTTTAAAACTGAAATTTATTTAAATAATAATTACTTTTTTATTTAAATTTATTTTAAAATCAAAATTGACACATAATACCTATGTTAGACCAATTTAATTAATTGAATTCATTTTATAATAATATTAGACATATAAAATTTTATTGAACTTTGAACATCTTTTACCCACCTTTTAGGCACATTTGCAAATTTTCATAAAACATAATTTTACCTATTCTATGAATTGAATTTCTAAAATACAAGAGACACTGTCAACATATATAAGTAGAATGTGGTTCAATTAGATGAAAATAATATTTTGTAAATAGTAACTTTTGGATTTTATTTCTCAGACTTAAAAGTAAATAGGTTAATTAAAGTTAAAAATGATATTATAATTACCCCAACAAAAGTACTAATTCTATTTGATAAGTTTTTTTCGACCAAAATAAACCTTATAAATAAAATATGATCCTTTTTTATCCAATTGGATTATATTAGAACATTTATTATTATTTTATTTAAAGAAGAGATAAAAGTGTTAATTTCTCATTTTAATAAATAAAATAAATTTAATATAGGGTTATACATAAGATAATTTTGACTATAAATATTCATTAAAAATATAAAAATATTTTTTATATCATGGTATTTTATTTATAATTTTTATATATTAAAAAATTAAATTTATTTATGACACAATTATGATGCAATAATTACTTTATCATTGAAAGATTAAAATAATTGACATTATAAATATTAAAATAAATGTAAATTGAGACATTTTATTCCATACACATATTTTATTCATGAACATGACATGTTAGGGTTAATTTAAAGTATTTTTTTCTAATTAATAAACCTGTTATGAATTTCAAAAAAATAAAATACTAAATAGTGTCAAAATTGACATAAATGGGTTTTTAAAACAAATATATATTATTAAATGATATAATATTACTAAAAATATAATATTCCACCAAAGATCTTATATAATTAAAATATGTCATTAATTAACTTCTTATTTTTCTCTTGGAATTTTATTGTAATTCTATTAACCATGTAATATAAAAAAAGACATGGTAAATATAAAACTATTTAAATATGAGTTAAATCTAAAAGATGAGGATAATATAGTGATATAAACTTGTCTAAAACCTATTGGTTGAGATTTTTTTGACCCATCCTGGCCTTATCCTCCAAATAAATCCATTTGGAGAGATTATTAACCGAAAATTATTTTTATAATAAAATAATATTTCAAATTTTTCCTAAAGTGCCTCTCACCTCTCTTATAAAAGGGTACTTCTACTTATCTTAATTTCACATCTCCAAAGCCATTTGGATATGCCAACCCATACTCAAATATACCCCCAACTATCCTAACTTCTTCTTAGAGTCCTTAAATTGATCATAAATCCAACCTATAGATCCCTTTTGATCAAATCAAAAGGAAGCACCCAAAGAAGAGGTAATTATTTAATCACCTCTTTCAAAGTTCTTTTCTTCTTCCATTTCCCCTTTATTTGTTTCTTCCATACCAAAATAATAAATCCAATACCTTCTACATAAATTTATGTTATTATAAATATGGTACAACCATATTCATTATTCTTTCCCTCCTATTAACAACAAAGTCACCAAACGTGTGTAAGTATGACTTACCATCTCCATGTCGTGGTGTAGTTTGTTATTCAACACTTCATTATTTGGATGGGTATGATAATGAGTATAAATGATTTAAATAATAAATTTAACATGTTAATTTTTTTTATAATTAATATACCATCCAATTCCATACAATTTTATCATTAAGAAAATGATATTGTTGCTCTTGTGTACGTACGACTTTCCGTCTCCACGACACGATAATATTCATTTCCACATTCACCATTAAACGATGATTATAAAAATATATATTAATAATAAGTATTTAATATATTAAATAATAATTATAATATATATATATATATATTTGTGTGTGTGTGTGTGTTTATTTACAAATATCTCAACTTCCATCCGACACAATAAGAAAATGGGAACAACATCCATGCATACGTACGGACTACCGTCTCCATGAATGGTGTTTTCATTTCATATATATATCAGTTATAAATAATTATATTCCTAATATATATGATATATAAATCATGTTTTATGTTCTTGAATTATGTTAATCTTGTTCTAAGTGATATGATCATGAATAACCAGTTATAACACATACGATAAAGAAAGCGATTATTACCTGAAATGTTACTTTAACAAAGAAATTATTATTAATGGGAAGTATAATGTCATTAATGAATCATGTATGATATAATTAATATGAATATGGTTCTTTTATAATTTAATAACATGCTATAGTCATTATACATGAGGTTAAATGTACCCTAGACAAAAGTAACGTACAAGGCAAGGGTTAATTCCTATTTCTTATTATTATCCGAGATTTTTTATGTGTAAGTATTTCCTGGGACATATTTATCATCCATTTCCATATTTCATAATTTTTTTTCAAAAGGAATATTTTAATGTTTTTTGGAAGAGACTCTTTAACATGATCATCTTTTAAAATATTTTAATGATTTATTCTTCAAATTTTTTAATTAAAGTCTTTGTTTTCAAAATGATTTTAAGGATTTATTTATATCAACATGATTGTTTTAAAATGTTAATTAAATTCAAAAGTTTCAATGTGGTATGATACACTTTCATTCAAAAATATCTTTTAAATGACTTTATTTATAAATGTGTGACATTTAAATGATTTAAAAAAAATGATATTTCTCTCAAAGTGTTTTACTGATCATTTTAACTATGTCAACATACATTACTGAATATTATTCTTGAATGAGGTTGATTTATTATAAATACTATCTTCAATGTTGTATTGAATGATTTATGATATGTTTGACTTTGAATGTGCTACTTTTATACCATTAATGGTTTATGGTTAATTTTTTGACATTTCGTATGCTATTTTTAATAGAAATGTATATTTTATGTTTCAAAATTTTTATATGAGGAATGCATTGGAATTAGTAAGTGATGGGTGGGGTCCACAATAGCCCTTTGATGCATCAGTAGCTCTCATGAGACAAACTAGTGTCTTGGTAAAAGGCCTTGATAAAATCTGTATTTTTAGTCCTGGCACATGGCCTTGACTATGTGGTTTTGATGTCTGGTATTATGCATTCCCTCAGTATGAAATTAGTTATTACATGTGATTATTAAACCAGTAGAATATTCATGTGCATGTTAAAATGGTAATGTTTGATTTATTTTTTCTAAATTAGGTTCAAGATTATTTTTAAAAGGATTTGTTTTTATTAAACATATTTCCTTAAAAGTTTACAGTTTATGCTATATTATTTACCGTTACTAAGAATCTGAGATCACCCCGTTCAATGTTTTATTTTTCATAGATTGAAAAGAAGTATTATATTACTGACTTTTAGGGATAAGATAACGGATATGTGTGTGTTAAAAGGATACAAAATGTTGTTGTTTTTAATTTTATAATGTAATGTAAAACTCATGTATGTATCTAGTACTTTCAAGGATACTAAACTGATCAGTCCTTCGGGACTTGATTCCTTGTAATCTTGCCAATGTATTAAAAGAATGCACCAAGTCTTGGCTTCAGAGGTCGCGGTGTTACTGTTGGTATTAGAGGAAGTTTAAAAAAAACATGGAAATAAGATTTAGAAAAACTATTATTAGAGAACATTAACCTAAGATAATATTTGAGGATTATTATAGATGGACTTCCTAGAATATTTGTAATATTAGAGATTTTATGAACTTTCCAATAAATAAATCCCTGTTTGGATATGGGCATTTAAATGAAGCTCTGGTATAGATGTACCTAGAAGTGAAAACTTCGACAAGGAGTTTCAGGATTGACCCAGTGTATCCTGGTACATGATAGCAGGCCTTGCTTCACTCTTGGTTCTGATACTCCTGAGGGATATGCTTAGGATAATTCACATTTTCTTTACAGACCATTATGAAGGATTTATGAGTAAATACCTCCTCAAATTTTTTTATATGATTATAGATTTTATGCATAAACTTTTCAATTTATGTTAGGTATTTTACAAGTTTGGAATTATGCACTGCGATTCATAAGCTAACCTAGTGTATGCCATTGTTTAGAAATGACACCCTGTAGAAGGAATGAAAACTCCATTAATACGCATGATCCAAAGGGTAAGAAGGATCATATATTTCATGGTATTAAGTCAACATTTATAATGGAAATAGTATCCCACATATTCTCATCATATAAAGAAAGAGTATCATGTGTTAATAAGATAAGTAAATAATTCTCTGAGTCATATGGCTTTGAAGGGAAGCAATAGAAGAAAAGGATGGTAGGGAGAAAGATGGTTAAATGAAATAGGGGAAAGAATAATTTTCCCATATGTGATAAGTATGGAAAGAATCACCTGAGTCAATGATTGATGGGAATGAGAGTTTGTTATAAGTGTGGAGAAAAAAGGACACCAAGTAAATGATTTCATGGGTAAGAAAAACGTTTCAAATGTATAAATCTTTGTCTATAAGGAGTTGGGACACTACGTGAATCAATTTACCAATCATCAGAGTAGACCCCAAATGATACTATTAGATAATAATCATGTAATGATACTACTGCAGATGAAGAGAAATTATTAGTGTTCTTATATTATTATTAAAAAATTATTTCATTTGAGTATTGTATTAATGATTTACATGTTATAAGGATTATATAGTATATAAGTATTTTGCTGTAGTATTAGTTCATTAATGATTTAAGATTGTGTGGAACCAAGAAAAGTGACTCAATAGCATGTTAATTGTTTTTAAAAATATTTGGTTAAGAGAAATATAAACCATGAAATATTCATGAGGCTTAGGTAATGATTTTGGAAAAAGAGATAATTGAGATGGATAATGTATATTGGATATTATTGACTATTTGGGAACTAATTAAGGGGTTTTTTATTCCATCATTGTTGAAGATTATAATATTTTTGGATTTAAGGAGTAAATCCAGTATTCTATGTTTTACAGAAGAAATATGGAAGTCCATACCTATTCAAATATGGTTTTCTGGTAATTCCGTTTATTACCATGTCTTATGAGAATACACGATGAAGGTATTGACATGTAGGTTATGTGACCTTCCTTATTAATCTTGGACTGTGAGTTTGGACAGAAGTATTTTGGATAAGTCTAATGGTTGGAATGGATTTAGTTGAATATTGGATATTATTGTTTAAGGTTAAAACACTTCTTAAGATTATTTTTGGATTGTTATAAAAATAACAACCTAGAGGTCGGGTGATAACCCATCGCATCCAGTAAGACCGCGAGACTTGAACCCACAACCGAAGGGTAAGAAGGATACATAACCTACCACTCGCGTACATGATGTTTTAGCTAGTATAATGTTTTTTTAAAATGTTATGACATATGAATTATAAATTCTTTTTTTTGAAACCCTATATGATTATGTTTAATAGAATATTTTTGAGTTCTAATATCTTCTGGAGATAAAGATGAGTTTGTGGTAGAAATTTGTTAATAGATGGAACTCTATTTATCAAGTATTCTTTTTCTTATTCTATGAAGAAATTAATTCTAAAAAATTATGGAACGTATATCAATACCAAAAATTTGTTATCGTTATACCTTATGTTTTGTTGAATCGATGATATTTTAAATCATAATATCTTAATGGATTTGAGTGTAACACCCGGAGATTTTATGAGAAATATTATTTTTTAATTTCTTTGATTTCTTGTGTTGTAAGCTATAAAAATATTAGATTGTGGTATATGCGACACTATATTAGCTCTTAGTATACGCAAAAACTATTCTTGGCTTGTGTTTCAGACAAGAGTGAACTTCCTCAATAGTGTGTGTTGTATGCAATACCGAGTTTCCCTAAACAAAGATATATTGTTATAAAATTATTATAAACTAGCAATTATTAATAGTATTAGCCACATTTGGAATTTAATAACAATACCATTCATCTTACACATATTCTAAATCATGGTATGAAATCAAAATAAATTTTCGGGTAAAATAAGTATTTTTCAAAAAATGCAGTTTTGCGGTCTTTTGATGGTGCACCCACTTTAAATCTGGTTTTTGACACATTTATAAGTTAAATTTGACGAAATAAACTTATTTATTTCAATAAGGATATAGAAATTAACTTTGGATAATTTTTTAATATTTTTCTATTAACTTTCATATTTTGATGAATAGTAAAAATACACTAAATTTTAATTAAAAACAAGTTTTTTCATTAAGAAAATTTATATGGTTAAATTATAATATTAAATGGTTTTAAAGTATTAATAGAATATATTTATACCATTTAATATTATTTATGTCATTATCATTAATTTTACATTGAATTCATAGGTAAAAACATTTCAATCGTTGGCAATGTTTTAACTTTTAGAGCCCATTTTCTCAACAGTGGGATTAATTTTAAATTAAATACTGAAACTTCTGTGTTTTGAATTTTGAAAAATGTATTCAATATTTGGAATCATTAGGTACAAATTATGTTAATATGTTACTTTTTTATTTTTAGACATTATGAATAGTAACTACGGTAAATTTTATTTTCTACAGTTAAAGGTAAATCAGGTAATTAAGGGTAAAAATAATATTATAAAATTACCCTACCACTTGAAATAATATAATTGGATGATTATATTCCATCATAAAATATACTTGGGTCGAAATGGTATCTTTTGGAACCTACTTGGAGGTGATTAACACCTTTAATTTATTTTATTTAAAGAAAGTGAAATATGTCTCACTAAAACTTTAATAATTAAAGTATTTTTAATATAAGGTTATACAAGATATAAATTTAATTATAAATACTCATTTAAAATATAAAATGGTTTTTTTTCATCAATTTAATTTATTTGTGATTTTTGAAAAATATATAATTACTTTAATAGCTTATACATTAATGATGCAAAAATTAGTTATTTAGTAAAAAATAAATGATATAGTTTTTATTAAAATAGGAAAACCCATAAAGAGGACCAAAAAAATGAAAAAAATATTTTTGGTCGAGTATATATATACCATAATCATCCAAGGGTCGACTTGTGGACCATTTGGAGCCTTATAAAACCGATTATGACATTTATATTATATTATTTTAAATGATGTCAAAGTCATCACCTTCATACTTTGGTAAAGATAAAATTTTAAACATTTGTTGTTTTAGAAGTAATATTCGACTAAAAGTATTATTATTAATTCTATTAGATTTATCTTCATCATAGTATTTTATTTTTAATTTTTATGAAACAAATATGTATATTAAAAAATTATACAAAAATGTTTTAGTAATTATTTTATTAAAAAAATATCAAATAAATGATTTCAGAAGTATTAAAATAAATATTATATGAACTAATTAATGTGATCCACAAATTTTAAATATGAATATTACTTGTTAGGAATATATTGAATAATTTTGTTCGAATATATCTCTTGTTTGGATTTTATTTAAATTCAAATAAATGAATAGTGTCAAAATTGACACTTTTGATATTTTATAAAAATAACATATTATTAAATTGTCTAAAAACCACAAAAATATTTAAAAATTACAAATTAGAATTTATATTGTCTACCATGTCATAATGTATCCAATTATATACAATTATCAACACATAAGTAAGTATTTATAACCATTTAAAATTTATAACATTATTACCACAAATAAAATTAAATAGATTAAATAAGGATAAATCAAAATGATAAGGTTTAAAATAAAATAAAAACTTGTATAAATTTGATTGGTTGATGATATTACAACTATATATTTTCTAATATCCTAATTTGAGTCACATTGGATGTTTTTAAGTGGGGTTTGAGTTTATTATAAATTCATATTTTGGAGGTTTCCAAAAGTGCCCCTCTCTTCTCTTATAAAAGGGAACCTCATCCCTCTCCTCTTCACACAATATTTAGCCTTAAAGCTAGGAAAAACCCTGCCCATTAATCTTCTCAACTTTCCTAGTCACATTCTGGAGGTGATGGTCTTCTCAAAAGACCAACTCTAGTCCCTTAATAATAAGTTTAAAGGAGGTTCGTCGAGGAAGAGGTAATCTCTTATACCGATTCTTTCAGGTTTCTTTATACTTCTACTTCCACATATTTAGTTGTTTCATTATAAAGAAATAAAATCAGTATCAATAATATACTAATATATTATTATAAATATGAAACAACCCTATTTCACCTTCTACCAATCCAACAAAAAATGAAATCACCGTGCATGCTTACGTACAAAATAACGTCTCCACACCGTGGTGTAATTTGTTTTTCAACCACCACCATACATGGATGGGTATAATGATGTAAATAATAACTATATAGGATTATTATAATATATTACTAATTCTGAGATATTATATCATCCACTCCAATTCCATTCAATAATTATGGGAACGATATCATCGCTCGTGCGTACGTACGGATTACCGTCTCCACAATGCAATGAGATTCATTCTCTATGTTAACCATTCCAGAATGATTATTAAGTATATATAATAAATAATCTTGAAATATATTATATAATAATGATACTAGATTTATGTATATTTTATTTACTTACTTCCATCCAATTTAATAAGAAAACAAAAATAGTGTTCATGTGTACGTACGACCTACCATCTCCATAAAACCCATATAAAGAACCCATAACTTATAAAGGTAACTTGGGACATAAACAAACTTAAGTGGAATAACCATACGTTTGACTTCCAAACATATCACTTAATGGAATAGCCATACGGACGAATTCCATACCCAATGCATTAGAGGTTATAATGTAACCACCCATCCTGGTATTCACAGCACCACCCGTCATATGGATTATCACGTAACCACCCGTCAAATGTCCAAGTACCATTATAAAATCATAAAAATTATAAAGTAAAGAAAAAATTTCCACATTTCAATCATAATATATCACTTAAATATATTGACATAAAAAAATCCATTATAAAACCCCTTTTCAATACCAAAATACATAAAAGGTATATGGTATTTATTTCATTTAAAAAAAGATTATGGCTTGTAGAGGAAGCCAAAGACCAAATAATACTCACGGCGGTGAAAAAGGTCGTTGTCACCGCGTACGTTAAAAGAAACATTCCTTTTTGTCATTTAGTAAAATTATTCGTATAAAAAGATTCCTTTTGAATAAAATTAAAATTCAAAGGGGTTTATACACCGTATAAAAGAAAGTTGTGTATAGAACAAAACATGCCTCAATGAAAGGAGATTGAGACGAAGTCCCTTACAAAGATAATTTTTTTAAATAAAATAGATCTATTATGTGTATTAACTATAAGTACACATAAATAATGTACAAATACAAGATAAGACATAATAATATCATGACATAATTTGAAATTAGGAGATTAAACCAAAGAATGGAAATTGGGTTAAGAAGTTCCCTTACATCGTGTCCGACGTGACTCGATTGCTCTTTAATCTCTTGAATAATAAACTAAAGTTAATTTCTACTTACTTAAGAAAATTTTTAAAGATTATTATTCCTTTTATATCACTTATTTCCATGTTATAAACATTATGTAATCATTTATGTTAAAAATGTTTGTTTTGTCGATATTTGGTTCTTAAGTTGAAAGTGGACTTCGTACAATTACATGTTGTTCATGTGGTCAAAGGTTCATTATATTCAGAATGATATTCATTATATGGATATAATATATATCATATATATCCATCATATACATGTATTTACAATATTATGTAACATTTAGTTGTAAGAAATTAAAAGCACCGTTCATGGAGACGGTAAGCCGTACATACGCATGAATGCTACTTTCATTTCTATTTCATATTTAGTGAAGTGAAATAATAATGATATAAAGGTGTATTATAATTCCAGTATAATATAATATATAATATCATTAACTCTATCCTTTATACGTCCCACATATGGCATTAACGAATCAAATCACTTTGAGGGGCGGTAGTCCACACTTCCTAAAATGAAATTATCGTGTTTACCCATAAAGGAAACCATAAAGGTATGCCATAAATGAAAAATACATAATCATAAGGGAAAAATAAACATAATATAAATAATATATAAATATAGTGACATCTTAATGGCCACCATGAATGGTGATAAAAGAAGATAGAACAATCATCGTTTCGTGAGGCAGAAAATCGCCAACTACAGAAATAGTATGTTCTTTAACCATTAGACGAAGTTGTGTGTAGGTGTAGCTCTACTAATTCCCATAAAAAAAATACTAGTATATTGAATATACTTGTTTTGTAACAAAATAAAGGAATAAAAAGAGTTTATGGGGTTGTAGAAGCAAAATAAAACATAAGAACACAAGAGAAGACACTACCTTTAAAACGAGTAAATCTTCTTGATTTGAGCTCAAAGGCTTCCTTGGGAAGACTGCTGCCCAATGTGAGGCTTCTAGGAGTAATAGAGAGTTGTTAAGAGACAAAATGGTTAGGGGTTGGATGAGCCAAAGGCTTGAGAGGTGTGGGTATGGTGGTAGAGGTGGGGGCCTTTTATAAGTGGAGAGGAGGGGCACTTTTGGAATGTTATAAAGGTTTACATTATTATAAAATGATTTTCTGATTTCAAAGGTCCCAAAATTATATATTACGAGGATATGGTGATAAGAGTTCGAAATACACCCATCCAATAGGTTTTTGACAAGTGTAGGTCTTATATTTTACATTATCTTTTCATTTTATTTAAATCGTTAAATAATGAGGTAATCGTTGCATCATCATGGTGTCATAAATAATTTAATTTCTTTAATTTCTAAAAATTATAAAAAAATATCATGATTTAGGAAATCTTTTGAGATTTATAATGAATATTTATATTCAATAATATGACTTGTATAATCCCATTTAAAAATTGTTTTTGTAAAACAACACATGTTTGTGACATTTTTATTTTAACTTTAAATAAAAAGTTATTAATGTCATTTTCCTACCAAAGTGGCTCCATGGGGTCCCCAAGTTGACCCATGTACTATCTTGGTCTGCAATGACACATCCAATAAGGGTAGGACATGTTTCAAGTTCATTTAATATTATTAAAAGATTATTCTTACCTTAAATTACACTAATTACCTCTAATAGCGATTAAAAACATAAAAGTTACTATTCACCAAAAAATTATTTTAATCCCATTGAACCACATTTTACTTTATAATAAAAACCATGTATGTTGGATTTTTGAAATTGAAAAAACGGAGGTGGTAAAATTTCATTTAAATGAAAACTCAATTTTTTAAGTACCACTTAGTGGTGTCACTATTAATCAAAAATTAAAGTTTTTCAGAAAAATACCAAAACCTAACCCTAAGATATATTGGATATTCCAAAATAAAAAATTATGTCCATTTTAAAAAAATTAAAAACATATAAGTTAAATTAATTAATTTAATAATTAATTCCTGCTGTCAGAACAAATAGCGTGTTTTTATGAAACAATATATATCAAAAGATTGACACTAGTTTAAGTCAAATTTCAAAGTGAAATTAATTCAAATGACCACTATTGGATTAGATGGTAAAAATATATTATAATTTCACTTTAAAACCAATTAAAATGATAATATAATAATATTAGTAAATAATATTAAAAAGAGGTTTTGAATTAAAATACAACATTTTTCACTATTCATTAAAAATCAACTTTATCGGAAAAATACCAAAAAATTTACACAAATTAGATTTGGATGTCCCTATTCTAAAGAAGAGTTTTATTTGGTCTAATATAATGCATAAGAGTGACCAAAACTATATTCAATGACGGTTCACCATCAAAAGGCGATAAGTGGACCTCTAGTGAAAATTAGAGTATATATGCCTAAAATTGAGTTCTTTTCATATTTTAAGCCTTTATCCTTTATTGGATAAATGTAAAAACATTTAACAAACATATATAACAATATTTTAGTTATTTATATTCATTCCCACCAATACAATATCTACGTATTAACTACCATTTTAAATAATATTATTTTATTACTATTGTGCAACGTAAGATTTTAAAGAAACTCTTTATTGCGTATCGGGTACGCTATCGAACATAGCAACCCCTTTAAAGTAAAATTAATATTTAATTCGAAAATATTAATAAATATGAAAATGTTTTATTCTTTATTTACCTGGGATGTTACACTTTGATTCAAAAATATATTTTAAATAATATCCTTTATTAATGTGTGACTTTTAAATGATTTCACAAAAAGCGATGTTTCTATCAAAGAGTTTTACTCATAATTTTTAACTATGTAAACATCCTTTACTAGATATTATTCTTCATTGAGGTTGATTTATTATAAATACAGTATTAAATATTGTATTGAACGAGTTACGATATGTTTGATATGAAGGTGAAATTTTTATGCCATTCATGATTTATGGTTAGAGTACTGACATTTCATATACCGGTTTTAATACGAATGTTTATGTTATGTTTCAACATTTTCATATAAGGAATGCATCAGACTTAGTAAATGACGAGTGGGGTGTAACACCCCAACCCCAAAAGCCCAGAGTTGGTGCATTATTTTAATACATTTGCATGATTACAACGAATCAAGTCCCGAAGGACCGATCAGTTTAGCAGTATTAGAAAATAGATTACATAGATAAATGTTACATCACATTATAAAATGACAAAAAACAACAAAATTGTATTCATTAACCACATTAATATCCCATAGAATATCCCTATAGGTCATTCATAATATACTTCTTCGCATCCTGGAAAAAATAAAACATAGAAAGGGGTGATCTCAGATGCTCAGTAAAGATAACAATATAACGGAAACTTTCATAAATTAGAATAAAAATTTAAGGTAATCTATAAGACTAAAACACAAGCCTTTTAAATTTAAACATAAGAATTATATGGAAAGAATAAAATCAAATAACTCCATTTACTTATTCACATGGATATTCTACTAGTCAAATAATCACATGCAATATCAATACCCTCTTTCATAATGATGGAATGCATAATTCTAGTCTTTATAACCAAATAGTCAAGGACTTGTGCCAAGACACTATTTTGTCTCATGAGGCCTAACGATGCATCAAGGAGCTATAGCAGGCTCCACCCTTCACTTACTAAGTCCAATACATTACTCATATGAAAAGGTTTAAACATAACATAAAATTTCGTATTAAAACTACTATAAAAAATGTCAATAATTTATCTATAAATGATGAATTGTATAAAAATAAAACATCCATAGTCAAACAGGTCTCAAAACATTCAACACAATATGGAATATTTCTATCATAATAAATCAACATCAATCAAAAATAATATCCTGTAAAGGATGTTGACATAGTTGAAAACGATCAGTAAAAATATTTGAGAGAAATATCCCTTTTTCATGAAATCATTTAAAACTCATATAATGGAAGTCATTTAAAATATAGTTTTTAATCAATGTCTCTCATACCTCTTTGAAACATTTGAATGGAATTAACAATTTAAAACATTCATGCTCATATAAATAAATTCTTAAAATAATTTTGAAAACATGGACATTAATGAGAAAGGTTTAGAAGAATTTTTTTTAAACATTTATAATGATGTTTTAGTAAAAGAGTAACTTAATAATAATCCATTTTAAAACTGTTTTATGAAACATGGACATGGATAATAAATATTTCTCAGTAGATACTCACATAAAAACAACCTCGGATAATAAAGAGATTGTGAAATAAACCCTTACCTTGCACTTTCCTTTGGTCGAGGGTACGTTTAACCTCCTGTATAATGACCATAGTATGTTATTAAATTATACCAAAAAATATTCATATTTATTATATCGTACATGATTTATTTATAAATTTATATTACCCGTTTAATAATGATTTCCATGTTAAATTAACATTTTAGGTAATAATCACTTTCTTTATCATACGTGTTTTAACTTGTTATTCTTGATCGTATCATTTATATCATGATTTAAATACCTCCAGAATATAAAACTTGATTTATATATCATATATATTTAGAATATAAATATATATAATAGATAGATATATGAAATGGAAGGCATCGTTTATAGAGATGATAGGCCATATGTACGCATAAACACTGTTTCCCTTTTCAAATCGTATTGAACAAATGTAAGTGAATAAGATAAATGTAAGTACAGACAGACAGACACACGCACACACACACACACACACACACATATATCCAGTAGAATTATTATGTCATATATTACATACTTATTAATAATATATATTTTTATAATCATTTTTGAATAGTGAATGTGGGAATGAATATCACATCGCGTCATGGAGACAGTAATCCGTACGTACGCAGGAGCGACAATATCATTATATTGATGGGGAAATAGTATATAATTGGATGGTATATATTATATAATTAATGAAAAACATTTTATATTTATTATTTATAGTAGTTGTACTCATTATTATACCCATGAAAATAATGAAGTGTTTGACTAACAAACTACACAACGACATGGAGACGGTAAGCCGTACGTACGCATGTATGGTGACTTTGTCATTAATATGATGAATATAATAATTAATATGGTTATACCATTTTTATAATAACATCACATAATATATAATATACTAGAATTATTATTTTAAAATGGGAAAAAAAAAGAAATAGGAAGTGTAAGAAGAAAAGAAATTGAAAGATGTGATGAAATATTTACCTCTTCTTCAGGTTCTTCCTTTGGATTTGATCAAAAGGGCTCATTAGGTTGGATTTATTACCAAATAAAGGCCTATAGGATGAAGGGATAAATATTTTTAGGATATTTGGGTAGGTTTTGGACGAACCAAATGCCTTTGGAGGTGTTATTTTGAGAGAAGGGTAAGTTCCCTTTTATAAGAGGGGTGACTGTCACTTTAGGAAAAGATTAAAGTATTAATTTATTATACAATCATATTCAAATTATAATGGATCAAAATGAATTTATTTATAGAATTAAGTTTCTATGGGTCTAAATCCTCTCATCCAATAGGTTTTATACAAGTTTAGGTTTCCATTGTAACCTTATATTTGGGATTTAACTCTTCGTTAAATAGTTTATCTTTTACCGTGAATTTTTGTATTCTTACACTATATGGTTAATAAACTTACACTAAACATCAAAGAGATCATAAAGTGGTTCATTAATGACATATATAATATTATTTAATCCCTTTTTCCAAACCATTTATTTTTATAAATATTATATCAACCAATAATATTGTTTTTTTAAACTATTTTATTTCAATTTAGGCACTTTTTTTTTCTTAAGATCAAAACAACACGATTAATTTGAAAAAAAATTGATTTAATAAAACCTAAAATGTAATATTGACCTATAAAATTAGTGGAATTAATCAAAAGTCTCAAGTTATATTTATTTTGGTATTTAGAAGATCAATTATATTAATCTTTTATTTGTGAGGTAATTACTACATCATCATTGTGTCATAATTAAATTTAATTATTTAATGTCTAAAAATTATAAATAAAATACCATTATGTATGAAATATTTTTATATATTTAATTAATATTTATAGTCGAATTTATCTTATGTATAACCATATATTTAAAAAAATTTAGTAATAAAAACTTGAATTTAAAACTTAAAACATTTTATAGATTAAATAATAATAAATTTCTTAATCTAAACCTAGTGGAACTAAAGGATCATATTTTATTACTAAGATTATTTTTGGGAAAATTAATCTTATCCAATAGAATTAGGACATGTGTTAGGGTAATTATAATATCAATTTTACCCTTAATTACCCTATTTACTTTTAATTGTCATAAATATAATTCAAAAGTTAATATTCACCAAAAATTATTTTCATCTTATTGAACCACATTTTACTTACTGAGGTTAACCATGTCTCTCAATGTTTTGAAATTTAACTCATAGAAGCCGAAAATTTATGTTTTATGTAAATTTTAAAATGCTCATAGAAGGTGGGTAAAAGACGGTAAAAAGTCCAACAAAATTTTATACATCTAAACTTATTATAACATGACTCCAATGAATCACATTGAACATATATAGGTTTTATGTATCTATTTAGACCTAAAATGAATTAAAATAAAATAACTAATTACTTAAATAAATAGTCGGTTTTAAACAATAACGTAGTGTTTTTCACTATTCATCAAAAATTTAATGTTTTCATAAAACAAATCAACTTAAAAAAATTTTGATATTCCAAATTCAAAAATTATGTCTATTTTACCAAATTCCTAACATATAATGTGTATTTATTAATTTAAAATTAATTCTCGTTGACAAAACCAAAAAGTGGGTTTTTAAAAAATTAAAAACTATCGAAAGATTGACGAGTGTTTATGTCAAATTTAAATGTTAAACAACTTATAATGTCCAAAATTGTATTAAATGATAAAAATATAATATAACTATACTTCCAATCCCTTGAAATGTATAATTGAACACTATAAATTACTTTGATTAAAAAAGTTGTTTTCAGATAAAATTTAGTAATTTTCTCAATTCACCCAAATATGAATGTTATCAGAAAAACACCAAAAATTTATCAAAACTAAATTTTAATGTCCTGATTGTAAATAATAATTTTATTTTGTTCAATTGAATATAGAAAATTGTCAAATATTGTATTTACAATGGGTTCGCCATTAAAAGGTGGTAAAATTTCATTTTTTGAAAAATACTTATTTTATCTAAAAAAATGAATTTGTTCTTATATTATGTGTAAGAAGCACATAATATGTATTATAAAATTTTATTGATTATATAAAATTCAAAATTCAGTTAACATTATTCATAACCACTTTTTGAACAACTAGTTTGGTAAGTTGTGGTGCGCTCAAACTCGGTGTTGCGTGTTGCGCAAGTTATTGAATAACACTAAAGAGATAATGTACTATGATATCTTGGTGTGTTACATTATCCCCTACATCAATAAATTATGTCCTCGCAATTTGAAATTGTTCTTCAAAAATAAAAGTTTAAAAATAGAACATAACATTGCAGAAAACCAACATCAGAAATTGGGTAAATAAAATTTAGTCTTAATAAGAGGGAAAGGGAAATGAATAGTCCCCAAAAAATTATGATCTAGATTAAGAGAACATTGGTGGAATTAGAGACACATAATTAGATGAAAAACATAAATATTTATAGGGATTTACTGAGGTCATCAATCACAAACAAGTGTAGAATTGAGGGCCTTAAAGGCAAAAATCTATGATGATTTAAAATATCATCGGTTCAACAAAACATAAGGTATTAGGATTACACAATTTTGGTTTTAAGATCCCTTCCTAAATTTTAATAATTAATTTATTCATATAATAAAAGGAAAAAAATCTACTTGACAAGTAGAGTTTCATTATTCAGCTAATTTCTACCATAAACTCATCTTTCACTCCAAAAGATAATAGAATTCAAAAATATTCTATTTATCCTAATTGTATTGGGTTCTAAAAATAAATAATTTATAATTCATTTGTTAGAATATTTAAAAAAACTACATTACACAAACTAGAAAATCACATAGGCCCTTGGTAGGTGACACACCGTTGTTGCCCTTTGGTTGGGGGTTCAAGTCTCACTGCCTTACTGGACGGGACGGGTTGTCGCCCGACCTTCGGGTTGTCCTTTTTATGAAAATCCAAAAATAATCTCAAGAAATGATTTAACCTTAACAATAGTATCTAATTACAAACTTAATCAATTCAAAACATTAGACTTATCCAAAATACTTCTGTCCAAACTTACAGTCCAAAATTTATAAGAAAGGAAAACACAATGGTGATCTTTTTTGCCACATAATAACATGTGAATACCTTCATCATGTACTCTTTTAAAACACTATATCACCTAGAATTTCCATAAAACCTTATTCATTACATTCATACTCCCTTATTCCTAATATAATAGTGGATATACTATTTCAATCCAAAAATAATGTAACCTTCAATAATGATGGAATAAACAAATCATTAATCAGTTTCAAGGTAATAAAGAATATCAAATATAATTTATCCAAATCAATCATATATTATTCCAAAACCACTACCTCAGTATCAGAACTATATTATAGTTTATCTTTCTCTCAACCATATATTTTCTAAAAAATATAACATGTTATTGAGTTACGTTTCTTGGTTCTGCACAATCTCAAGTCCTTAATGAAATAGTACTACAATAAAATCATTATATACTCTATAATTATTATAACATGTACATTAATACAATACTCAAATGACACAATAATTTTATAACAACATAAGAACTCTAATCATTACTATTCATATTTGGTAGTATCCTAACTTGATTATTATTCAATAGCATCATTTCGGGTATACTCTGAGGATTTGGACATTGATTCGCCTAGTGTCACAACTCCTTGAAGATGAAGCATTATACATTTGAAACCATTTTATTACCCTTGAAATCACGTAGTTAGTGTCCTTTTTCTCTACACTTATATACAAACTCTCATTCCCTTCAAGAATTTCCCAAGGTGATTATTTCCACAGTTATCACCTATGGTAAAATCCTTCATTCCCATCTTCCCTTTATTTATATTTCTCTCTTCCATCCTTTTCTTCTCTTGCATCCCTTCAAAGCCATAGGACTCAGATAATTCTTTACTTATCTTATTAACACATGATACTATTTCATTATATGATGATAATACGTGGGAGACTATTTCCCTTTTAAATATTGGCTTAATACAATTAAAGATATGGCCCTTCTTAATCTTTCGATCATGCATAATTCTAGAATTCTTATTCATTATACTGGGCACTATTTCTAAACAATGGCATACACTTGGTTAGTTTATGAATCGAAATGCATAATTCCAAACTTTTAAAATACCTAACGTATTTTAAAAAGATTATGCATATAATCTGTAATCGTAAACTGTTTTCTTTAAAGAAAAATTTACTCTTAAATCCATCATAATGGATTGTAATGAAAATGAGAATTATCCTAAGCATATCCCCCAGGAGTGGCATAACCAAGAGTGTAATAAGGCCCATTGTTGTGTACCAGGATACCCCGGGTCAAACCCGAAACTCCTTGTCGTAGTTTTCACTCCTAAGTACATCAGTGCTAGAGCCACCTCTACCAGCTCATATCCAGACATGGATGTATTGCATGAAAAATACACAAAATCTCCACCATACTAAAATTATAGGATGTTCTTCTATAACAATCCTCAAAGTCTATCTTAGGGTAATGTTCTCTAATCATATTTTATCTAAATATATTTCCAAGGTTGTTGCTAAACTTCCTCAAATACCAAACTGTAACGCCCCGACCCCAGAATCCCAGAGTAGGTGCATTATTTTAATACATTGGATTGATTACAAGGAATCAAGTACCGAAGGACCGATCAATTTAATAGTCTTGGAAAATAGATTACATAATTGAACGCTACATCACATTATAAAATGACAAACAACAACAAAATTTTCTTCATTGACCACATTCATATCCCAAAGACTATCCCTACAGGTCAGTCATAATATACTTCTTGGCATCCTGGAAAAATAAAATATAGAAAGGGGTGATCTCAGATGCTCAGTAAGGATAACAATATAGCGGAAACATTCATAAATAAGCATAAACATTTAAGGAAATGTATAAGAATAAAACAAAAACCTTTTAAACATAAACTTCAGCATAATATGGCTAGGATAAAAACAAATAATTCCATTTACTTATTCACATGGATATTGTACTAGTCGAATAATCACATGCAATATCAATATCCACTTTCAAAATGATGGAATGCATAATTCCAGACATCATAACCACATAGTCATGGCCATGTGACAAGAATACAAATAAAATTATTTCAAGGACTTATGCCAAGACACTAGTTTGTCTCATTAGACCTAACGATGCATCGACGAGTTATAGCGGGATCCACCCGTCACTTAATAAGTCTAATGCATTCCTCATATGAAATGTTTTAAACATAACATAAACATTAATATTAAAAATAGTATACGAAATGTCAATAATTTATCCATAAACCATGAATGGTATAAAAATAACACTTCCATATTCAAAAATATCACAAAACCATCAATACAATATGGAATATTTGTATCATAATAAATCAACTTTGATAAAAAATAATATCCTCTAAAGGATGCTAACATAGTTGAAAGCGATCTGTAAAAAACTTTGAGAGAAATGTCCCTTATTCATGAAATCATTTAAATGTCATATAAAGGTAGTCATTTAAAAGATAGTTTTGAATAAAAGTGTCCCATACCACTTTAAAACAAAAAAATGGAATTAACATTTTAAAACATTCATGTCTGTATAAAGAAATCCTTAAAACCAATTTGAAATCATGGACATTAATGGGAAAGGATTAAAAGAATAAATTTTTAAAACATTTAAAATTATGTTTTAGGAAAAGAGTCCCTTAAAATTAATCCCTTTGAAAACTCTTTTATGAAACATGGGAAAGGAAAATAAATATGTCCCAGTAGATACTCATGTAAAAACAACCTCATATAACAAAGAGATTGTGAAATTATCCCTTACCTTGCACTTTACTTTGGTCGAGAATACGTTTAAACTAAAACATAATGACCATAGTATGTTATTAAATTATACCAGAACCATATTAATATTTATTATATCATACATGATTTATTTATGACTTTATACTACAAATTTAATAATGATTTCCATGTTCAATTAACCTTTTTGGTAATAATCACTTTTTTTATCTAACGTGTTTTAACTTGTTATTCTTGATTGTATCATTTAGATCATAATTTAAATACTTCCAGAATATAAACCTAGATTTATATATCATATATATTTAGAATATAAATATTTATAATATATAGATATTTGAAATGGAAGGAACTATTTATGGAGACGGTAGGCCGTACGTACGCATAAACGTTGTTTCTATTTTCATATCGCATTGAATGGAAGTAAGTGAATATGATATATGTAAGTAAATACATAAATACATACATACATACATACATACATACATACATACATACATACATACATACATACATACATACATACATACATACATACATACATACATACATACATACATACATACATACATACATACATACATACATACATACATACATACATACATACATACATACATACATACATACATACATACATACATACATACATACATACATACATACATACATACATACATACATACATACATACATACATACATACATACATACATACATACATACATACATACATACATACATACATACATACATACATACATACATACATACATACATACAAACAAACAAACAAACAAACAAACAAACATACATACATACATACATACATACATACATACATACACACATATATATATATCCATTGGAATTATTATATCAGATATTACTTACTTATTAATTAAATATATTTTTATAATCATCGTTGAATGGTGAAGGTGGGAATGAATATCTCATCGCGTCTTGGAGACGGTAATCCGTACTTATGCATGTGCGACAATATCATTATATTGATTATAAAATAGTATATAATTGGATGTTATATCATATATACAGAATAATTAACAAGTTATGTTTATTATTTACTTATGTTATACTCATTATTATACCCATCAAAATAATGAAGTGTTTGAATAAGATATTACACCACGACGTGGAGACGGTAGGCCGTACGTACACACGTATGGTGACTTTGACATTCATATGATGGATATAATAATGAATATGGTTGTATCATTTTTATAATAACATCACAGTATATATAAGATAATGGAGTTATTATTTTATAATGGAAAAAATAAATAAAGAGAATGTGGAAGAAGAAAACAACTCAAATGAGGTGATGAAATATTTACCTCTTATTTGGGTTCTTCCTTTTTATTTGATCAAAAGGGATCATTAGGTCGGATTTATGACCAAATAAAGGACTCTAGGATGAAGGGAGGAATGTTGGGAGGATATTTGGACAGGTTTTGGATGAGCCAAATGGCTTTGGAGGTGTGATTTTAAGAGAAGGGGAAGTTCCTTTTTATAAGAGGGGTGAGGGTCACTTTAAGAAAATATTAAAGTATTAATTTATTATACAATCATATTCGGTTTATAATGGCTACAAATGAATTTATTTAGATCCTCAGGTGGTTATGGGTCAATATCCTCTCAACTAATAGGTTTTAGGCTAGTTTAGGTTTCCATTTTAACCTTGTCTTTTAGATTTAACTCTTTGTTAAATTGTTTAACTTCTACCGTGTCTTCTTCTATTCATACACTATATATTTAATAAACACACTCTAAACTTTAAGGAGAACCTAATGTGGTTAATTAATACCATATATAATATTATTTAAGCCTTTTGGATAAAATTTATGTTTTTAAAAAATATTATATGAACCAATAATATAGTTTTTGTTTTAAAAACTATTTTATGTAAATTTTTGAACTATTTGGTATTTGTTTTTTTAATCATAAAAACATGAATACTTCGAAGAAAAATTATCAATTCAACCCTAAAATGTCATATTAACCTATAAAATTAGTGGAATTCGTCAAAAGTCTCAAATTACATTTATTTGGGTATTTAGAATATCAATTATTTTAATCGTTTATTAGTAAAGTAATTATTGCATCATCATTGTGTCATAAATAAATTTAATTATTTAATGTATAAAGATTATAAATAAAATACCATTATGTAGGAAATCTATTTATCATTCTAATCAATATTTAAAGTCGAATTTATCTTTTGTATAACCCTATATTAAAAATGTGTTTGTTATGAAAACTTGAATTTAACACTTTTAACTCTTCTTTAAATTAAATAATAATAAATGTCCTAATCTAATACAAGTGGACCTAAAGGATCATATTTCATTCCTAGGGTTTTTTGGTCTAATTACACTTATCCAGTAGAATTAGGACATGTGTTAGGGTAAATATAATATCATTTTTACACTTAATTACCCTATTTACTTTTATTTGTGGTAAAAAAAAGTCAGAAGTTACTATTCACCAAAGATTATTTCCATCTTATTGAACCAAATTTTACTTAATGAGGTTAACCGTGTATCTTAGATTTTTGAAATTCAACTCACAGATGCGGTAAAATTATGTTTTATGCAAATTTTTAAATGCTTCAAGGAGGTGGGTAAAATACGGTAAAAAGTTCAACAAAATTTTATATATCTAATATTATTTTAAAATTACTCCAATGAATAAAATTTAAAATATATAGGTATTATTTATATATTTTTACATAAAATAAATTAAATTTAAATAACTAATTACTTAAATAAAAAGTCAGTTTTAAACAACAACTTAGTGTTTCTCACTATTCCTAAAAAATTGAATGTTTTCATAAAAATACAAAAAATTATCCCTAAGTTAATTTTTATATTAAGAATTAAAAAATGAAGTCTATTTTACCAAATTCAAAACACAGAAGTTTCATTTATTAATTTAAAATTAATTCCCGTTGTCAAAACCAAAAAGCAGGTTTAAAAAAAGTAAAAACTATCAAAAGATTGACATGTGTTTATGTCAAATTTAAGTGTGAAATTACTTATAATGACCAAAATTGAATTAAATGAAAAAAATATAATATAATTATACTTCAAAAAAATTCAAATGTATAATTGAACATTATAAATTATTTTTATGAAAAAATTTATTTTTAGTTAAAATATATTAATTTTCATTATTCACCCAAATATGAAAGTTATCAGAAAAACACCAAAAAAATTTAAAAAATAAATTTTTATGTCCTAATTAAAAAGAAGAAGTTTATTTTGTGAAATTGAATATATAAAAGTGTGAAATATAGGATTTAAAATGGGTTCTCCATTAAAAGGCGGTAAAATTCCATTTTTTAAAAAACACTTCTTTTATATAAAAAAATGTATTTGTTCTTATATTATGTTTAAGAAACACAAAATATGGATTCTAAAATTTTATAGAGTATATAAAATTCAAAATTCTATTAACACTATTTATTACTGCTTTTTGAACGGCTAATTTGGTAAGTTGTGGTGCGCTCAAACTCAGTATTACGTGTTACACATGTTATTGAATTACTTTGAAGAAATAACATAATATGAAATCTTTGGGTGATATGTGGGCCCCTATATAGCCCCTCAATGCATTTGTAGGTCTCATGAGACAAACTAGTGTCTTGGCAGATGTCCTTGAAAAAATCGTTAATTGTAGTCTTGGCACGAGGCCTTGACTATGTGGTTATGATGTCTGAAATTTTGCATTCCCTTATTATGAAATTAGTTATTACATATAATTATTCGACTAGTAGAATATCCATGTTCATGTTTATATGGAAATGTTTGATTTATTTTTTCCATATTATATTCAAGATTATGTTTAAAAGGTTTTTTTACTACACATCTTTCCTTTAATGTTTATAGTTTCTTCTATATTATTTACCCTTACTGAGCATCTGATCTCACCTTTTTGTATGTTTTATTTTTCTCAGGATGTGAAGAAGTATATTATGACAGAATTGTTGGGATAAGCTAAGGGATATGAGTGTGTTCAAAGGATACACAATTTTCTTTTTTTCATTTTATAATGTGATATAAAACTCATGTAAGTATCTAGTACTTCGAAGGCTACTAAACTGATCGGTCCTTCAAGACTTGATTCCTTGTAATCATGCCAATGTATTAAAATAATTCACCGACTCTTGGCTTCAGACGATAGAGTGTTAAAAATAATATTATTAATAATACATTTATATTTGGTAAAACTAGGTCTTGCGTTTTACAAAAGTTAACAAAGGAACTCAATGTTCTTTGTAATAGAGTCCAAACATAGTTTTGCGCATACAGAATATCAATCTATGTGTTGTGTATAGCACAATCTATACTCGGTATTATGTACAAATTTTGAATCGTGTAATGATTTCCTATAACACAAGATACATTTAGTGTTGTGTAAAATTCCAAAATATCAAAAAGAATAAATTAATCAGAAAAATATAATTAATTAAAATATGGGGTGTTACAAGATTCTGATCTGTTTAGGATTTTTTAGTGTTGATTCCCTTCCCCTTTATACTAGTTTTAACTAAAATAATATTTCCTCTTTAATAACTTTGTGTGGGTTTATTCCTATTGTTTTTGGATACATAGTGATGTCAAAAATATGAAACCCAACTTCAAACTGAATCACAATTTTCCCCCTCACATATTGTTGGTTCTCATACCCTATATTCATGTTTTGTTCCCTCCCTTTAATAAATAATAAATTAAAGTGACCATAATTTACACTTATAAAATAACTACATGTACATTTATCCCCATGCATCCGGATACGTAGTGACACTAGAATCTATTTCCCTAGGCCCAACCACATATTCTACTCATATTTATTGTGCCTCAATGATGAGACCCTTATTAATTAACATCAGATTATGTACTTCCTTCTATTAGCACAGTGAAAAATTCACTACTATTCTCCTATAAATGATTCAAATATGTAAAAATGGACAACATATTAAAAGTACCAAGTTTTACTTGATTCCTATTAACTCAGGATATATAGTGATGCATGGATCACCTATCTTAGTCATAACCAAAAATTCCCACAAAATCCCCATATTTTTCCTGGGGATGGATTCTTCTGATTCAAATCTGTTTTTCCACCCTGGAATCAACATTAGAATGAATTTTTCCAATATTTTAAATGATCCAAATTAATGAAAAGATACCATGTCATGGTCTACCCCACATGACTCTAAACTTCCCATAGTGGACCATTTTGTAAAACCATACTCTCACATGTATGAACCAAATCTATGAAATTATCCCCCTTTGGTACATGGTTATCTATCCATGAACCTATGTGATGTCCAATTTTTCCATCTAGGTGTTTGTGTCATCTTATGTAAATAAAACACCTTAACAACCCTGAATTTGGATGGAACAGCTTAGGAGTCTAAAAAAATAACTATAAATTATAAAACACTCTAGTCATTGTAACATTATATTAAACTGCATTATATATGATCTATAATTCATAACCTTAAACTATTTAAAGAAGCATACTGTTCATGTCCTAATTACCCTAGATAAGATTCAAATCTGTATATATGTTCTTAGTACATGTCTTGATTCCATTGAATAGTTTTATCTATGAAAAACACACCTTTATACATTATAACTATGTGTAGATCCATCACTATATTATGGGATATGTGGTGATTTACAAAGATTATATTTTGGGTCCATCCACAAGATTCTATGAAATCGGATTGTCTCTTAGTGTATGATCTCATAAATAATGTTGGGCCTTGTTACATCAAAGTCTACACCATGATGGAAAATACTATATATATTTGAATTTCATATGGATTTATTCACAACACTACATGATTTTTAGTGATGTACGGATTAATTATCCAGGGCCCAGCCTTGAACCTCAGTTAAATCCATACTTCTTCTTTATTTTGGTTCGCCTATATATTCTTTAGCTTCACCTCAATGGGTCCGATATTAAGATAAATCCATCATATTTTATTCATGAGAAATTTTATCACATGTCCTTCATCATATGTTTTATTTATAAACATAATCCTAGGTTAAAATTTACCAAATTCACGATGTCCTTATTTCAGGATTATAAACGACATTACATATGGTACATCCTATAAGACCATAAATGAATTACAGTAGCATATCATGTGTGTCCAAATATCATTAAAAGAGATATAGATCCATGAAAGACCTTCACCATCATTTAGACCCCCATCCATGATTTTATAGTGGATGAAACAAAATTACCCATCTTTTTTATAAGAAATAGATTTACACAAGAGCCTTTAGCATAAATCTCATTATCCCAAAACCTGTGTTATAAAAAATTCCTCCATCCACAAGATCACCCTTTTTATAATAGTCATATAGATATAGTAACATTTTCCTCTCTATCTTTCATCGTTCATATAATTCATGACTAGAACAATTCCCCAAGATTATGTTCCTATCAAAACATGGGGGTTCAAAAAATATCCTTACCTCCTGACATTAAAAGGAATTGTAAAGGTACTCATCGTATGACATTAAAATATAAAATAACATAATTCTTTTCATATGATGATAAACTACATGACATATAGTCCATCTAATATTAATTTGAACTAATTATATTTTTATGTACTATATGACCCACTTTCCTTTAAGGAGTGCTAGATTCTTGTAAGGGTGCATGATATATGGGACCCTTCACTAGCTTATAATTATACTTTGACCCCATTATTCCTAGCATTTCCACTCCTTGTATTTCTATTTTTCTATACTTTATGAAATTTTATTAGACATAACCACAACGAACCTTTAGTTTTAGATCATATTCAAGGATAAGGAAATTCCCTACCCTATATTTCATCAAAATTAGTGTAGTGTCTATCCATACTAAGAAATAAAGGTGTCATGATAATATTATTTTGAGATACTTAGTGATTTAAGAACTGCATATATTATTCCCAATTGCATGTCAGCATCCATTTCTACTATTCCATTATCCCTATATAGTCTTTTCATGGTTAGTTTGAGATTTATATGTTCTAAACAATAATTGGAAGTTTGCTTCCAAATTTTACACTTCATTCCTTAAGTGATTTAATTGATGAAAATCATTCCTGGATATCATTAATGAGTGTATCCATCTATAAAGAAGGCCTATATTTGGTAATGATCCTCAGTGAATCCATATTTGGAACTATAAACAAGTGGTTCCATCATTATATAAATAATATACTACAATCTCTTTACACATTTGAAACAATTGAAGTGGAACTCATCATTTGAATATTTATCAACAGTTATCCTTAGTGTACTTTCCACAACTCGAATTCTTGATTCAAATAATTTATATCTTGATTTACAAAAATTTCATTACCCATTGAAATATTTTTTAGTTATCTTTTTCCTGATATATTCTCTGGGTTATCATATCACACCCCTCTTAATGGTATAACCACTAATACTTTAAGTCATTTACACTTCTCTGAGATGGTCTACAGTAACATTATCCTCTCAATTCATATAGGGTGTTTCCCTACACTTGTTTTAAAGAGTATATAATTTTTTTTCAAAGTTGTATATCCTTAAACCCCATCAATATTAAGTCAAGGATATGTGACCTCAAACTCTAGACCTTGGTGGTCTAAATTACATGAACTATATTCCACAAAGATAAAAGACATGTACTTGCCTGGTTAAAACCCAATAAAGGGTGGACTAAGAATAATTCATGTCTCCGCTCACTAATCCACCATTTTATGACTTAGGTAATAGAAAAGTTAGAATAATAGAAGAAATAAATCTTGAATATAACTCTATAATTCTTTATAAATAACAAATATATGCTTGTTGGACCCATTAGTCTATTAAGAAGTTAATGCAGTTTCATAGTGTACCCTTTTCCCCAGATATTTTTTCGCTCTAGGGTAGAATAAATTCAGGGTGATTGAGACCTTTTTGAGTACCCTCATTATATAAGCCTAATTCATTCCTCAAGTGTTTATATCCTCAAAAACCATTCATAGTTGTCAATAATGAGTGTATCCAGCTCCAAGGGGCACCTCTAATAGGTAATGATCATTGGTGACACTATATTCAACCTTTCAAAATAGAGAAATATTTATATTAAGGAGAATATAATCTAATATCTTTACAACCCAAAAAAATTATTGTATAACCCATATTTCTGATTTATTTCACTATCATTCCCTATATAATTGTTCGATACCATTATCAATGTATTTGAATACTCTAATTCATGACTTACACACCCTACAATACCACTATTCAATTGGATTTGAATACCCTCAATGTTACAAACCCATCCATAAAACTAATTAACTAAGAAATAATATGATATTTAATTCATTAACCTTTGTTTTTCCTTATCACATGATTTGAAATAGAAAAACATAGTGGTTGGAACATTATGAATTTAAACAATGTGAACCATTCCTTGAGGTTGTCTACATTTTGATGGTGGGATATTAATTCACATTAACTTTTATTATCTCATATTTATACATATACTAACTCAATATTGGTCAAATTTTTTCGTCCTAAAACACAAACTACATTTTTCTATCTTAAAAGGCATAAAAATGCCCAAGAAATGAGGCATAAAACCCAACATGTTGAAAAATCAAAAAGGGAGGCCCGGTAAAAAGTCATGTATCTACTGGATCAACATAAACCTCACAAGATCTAAGAAAAATTTTGAACTTTAAATTAAATAATCATAGAACATTTTAGGTTGAAAACCCACAAAGCGTGATCTAAGAAAAATCTCAGGTCCTAACTATTAAGACTCCTCCATATGAGACATAATAAAAATATAGGACTATAAAAAAAGAAAAAGACAGAAATTGTTTGGGATCCATTATGTGATACCAAAAAAATACATTCCATTTTTTCTAGGAATTTTTTATTCGGAAATGAAAAAATATTACTCTCGCATTCCTAATATATTGGTTTATACTTTTTTATAAATATTATTAAATTTTAATGTCAAGGTGAATTAACCCTCTTGAGAATTGGAATTCTCATTCCAAATTACCCATTCATGATCCTCATCACTTTGATTTAATTATCTCATATAATAATGGATCAAATCTAGTGTTATGGTGATGACACACATGTATTTACCCATCTGTGAGAATATGCCCATAAGGGAAGAATTTTTCATAACTTAATGGGCCTACTCTAGTGGCACAAAAATGGTGTGGATTAATATATACATCCATAAACATTTTCGCATGAGAAAACCATTTTCTATATTAGAATGGACTGATTATAGTATTATAGTTATTTTATACTTTTATAAACCCGTATATGAAGACATGTATAGGAGTAAATCATAACATTTATAAATGGATCATCTCTAGTATTACAGTGATCATATGGATGCCTATACCAATCCATGACGACATGCCTAAGAGGAAATATTTTTTACTAAATTATTTTGATAACCATTATTGAATTAATCTAATTCACATTCAATATTCAATGGATTCATGTTTTTGTGATATTTCCTTTCATAAGTTTTACAGGTTGTCATGAAATGATGAGATTGTAGAATTGAAAAATTGGAAATAATGAAAAATAATTTTTTATATTCATTAATCACAAAAAGGGGAGAAAAATTCATATCTTAGAGTATCTAATGAATATATATTAACAAAGGTGTATATGGGAATATTATTACATGTAATTTTCCATATATTCTCACAGATGTCCTATTTCTTATTATTAATCACTAACATCTTGACATAATATTGATAACAATATGATTTCATCCTCTATGATAGATCTCAAAGACCATACCCTTGTGTTGGAATCCATTTCAGTATGTTATTCTTCCTTAGCTACTTTTTAGTGTTCCTATAGTTTATTTTATGGAATTTTGAGCTCTAATTTACATTGGTCCTCATCTTGGTGACTTTTTTTTCATAGGGTTTTCCCCTCAGTAATGTGTTTCCTCAAGCCAATTATCATTACTATACACATTGAAGTGTCTTGGATAGTTGCAGCTATGAGATTTCCATATTTTGATAAATATTATTCATCCAACCTCTATGACCAAGGCATTTTCATCATCTCAAGAGTAGTATCTATCTCCTGCACCTTTTCATGAATGGCACAATAGTCAAACCTGTAATACCCAATCATCATGAAAATATAATAAATATTTTTCATCTTCACCAACATGTATTACATATTATTTAAAATTTAAACCTCCACATATCTTTGTATATATACGTTAGGGTGAAATGAATGTCATCCAAAACCTCCTGGTCAGTTTTAGAGTCTCTTTTAAAAGGATAAATATATTCAAGAATCAACTGACTCAGTAAGGGTCTAGTATCGGAACCACCTATGTGAACTAACCCAAGATATATTGATTTGATCATATCCATTTATGTTTGAGATCATGATTAAATGATAAATTTGATATCATTGTTTTCTCCTTGACTGGTCAAGTAGACACATAGAGTATGCCAGTTAGCTGGAAGGAAGAGAATACAGATAATCAAAGATATTAAATATTACTTCCATTTATTAGTATGAAAGTCTCATAGAATATTACTTCCCTCTCAATATATGTATGAATTTTTTGGTGATGATTATAAAGTAAGGGTCTAGGATATGACATTCATTATTGAGGGAACCACACCCTCCATCAATGTAGTAAGAAAAAGAGGCATATCTAATATAGTAATTCCAATTTATCTCCTTAAATAGATAAACATAAAAACCAATATAATTTAGAATATTTATAAGATAAAATTAAAAATATGAGGGAAAAAACATTCTTCTAGAGATTCATTAAATTCTATGAGATTTGTGGGAGAATAATAAACCAGGTCCACGATCTATGTGAGGTCATCCACTAGCCTAATATTCACAGGGATTAATTCCCAATCAACAAGATCAAAATCCAATTTTTATTCCACCAAAAATCCGATCATCCTTTACAGTTATATAGAAATATATTTTGAAATCATATGGTATATATATAATCATTGTGATCTAATTCCCTAGATTATAAAACCTTTTTATCACCGGCTTCCAACCTTGGGTCTGCATGGGTGATTGAGAATATAGTCAGTTCCCATGTTGGACACACAAATTTCTGGTCACCCCCATCAACACTTTCATGGATTTCCATTCTCAGGGAATGAGGGTTATACACTCTTGGGTGGTTTATACCCTCAGGAACATAGATATCAGACTAAAAATAAACAAAAACTAAAGAATCAATATTAATTTACAAGAATATCTCAAAATATGAGTGAATAAATATGATACTTACTCATCAGTATCTTGAGAAGATGTATTATCAATGACCTCACACATGTTTTCTTTCTAATTTTTCTAAAAGATAACTCTAGGGGAGGAATCATTGGTGGTATTTCAAATGATACCATTTTAGTATTAAAAATCAATTCATATATGTATTCTATCATAACACGGGATTGTAACTTCCCAACTCGGTCAACCCGGCCCGAGCCTGAATGCCGCATGACCTCATTCATGCCTCCGTTTATACAAGAGGCTACCGACTATCAGCAAGGGTCTAAATCCAACAATGGGGAGACTATAACCTCTGTATGATGTTATTGAGTAGGATAATAGTGAACCATAATAAAACAACGAATAAATAATTAGAGTAAAATGTTGAAACTAAATAATGACATATATAAAAAAGTATCACCCAAAGTGGTAAACCAATTTAGAGTGTATAATGAAATTAAAGTAATAAATCAATAATGGGTCATTGAGAGTCCTTCCCAGTCTACTAGTATCTCTATGTTATACTATTTAGTTATCCACCACATACCCCATTCCCTTCACCAAGTTCCTCCTGAAATCTACAAGAACATCAAAATGACTATGTATGGTGTGACAGGATGACTCAGTAGGACATCACCAAGGTGTCCTTAACTTGGCATTCTCAAGTATGTATTTTTACATCAAATTAATAATAGATTTGTTTTAAGCTTAAAGATAAAATCCAAAACTGAGTGGTCCTTCACTATCCAAGCCACAAAAAACCCTCGGTTGTATCTTCTTCAGCTCCATGCTGGAAAACATTAAAACAATAATGGAAATTTCTCAATATCATATCTACCCTCATACTTCATGATATCCATATAGGACCTAGGAATCTAAGTGAGACCACAATAGGATATCATGCCTTAGTTTTATCTTCAGATCTAATTACAAACACTATCATTCCCCACTATTTCCACGCAGGTCTAAGAACTCATGATCATCTTGCCCAATGGTCATCACGTAGAGGTATGATCATTCACGATCATCATTCCCCCAGTTAATGATACACTATAACATTATGACTCATTTTTCATCTTGTTATCATTATCAAGTCACATGAAACATTTGAAAATACTCTCCCTCTAGTACTACCTAGCCACAAAAGGACCACTATCACTTTGGTGCCATGCATAACCCAATAATATATCTTATACCACAATATACCAAGGAAATAGTGCTATCATACACAATATATAATGAATGTGGGTAAAACTATATGTACACACATTTGGGCAACATAGTATGGTAAAAATAATATCAACACACATAATCATAATATATCAATCAAGAAGGTTCCATGGATAGAATTATCAACAAAAGCCTCATGGGATTCACACATACCCACATGTGATCATAATTCAAGAATAAATATCAATCAAGCCACACATAAATCTTAACACGGAGATACATGTATAAATATATCCAAAAAATGTAAAGAAATTCAAACATCATAGTTGTCTAAGTCTACATTAAGGTTTACAAAGGCTAATATCACTAGAAACACACTCACACCCAACCTGAAGGCGATCACCCATGAACAACAAAGTGTTTACCAGAATATCACAAGGCAACCTCGGTATCATACATAATATGTCATGAGTGTGAGTAAAACTATAAATATACAGACATCATAAATACAACATGGTCTAAATAATATCAACATAGATAATCATAATATGTCAATAAAGAAAGTCACATGGCTAGAATTGTTACAATAGTCCTCGGGGGATACACACACACCCCCATGCAATCAAAATTCAAGCATAAATGTAAGGACCCAACCCCAGTTGCCCGGAGCCGGTGCCTTATTTGATTATATTGGCATACAAACAAGGAATATGAATCCCAAAGGACTGAGTAGTTTCATATTATTGGAAAAAAGATACATACATAAGTTCATCATTACTACTTGAAATGAAAAACAACATAGAAACTCCTTAGACAACTTCCATAACTCCTAGGTTCTTTCAGCATGTCATTCATAATAGAATTATTCTTGCCCTGAGAAAATGAAACATAATAAAGGGGTGATCTCAAATGCATAGTAAGAGTAAGAAATATAACGGAAGATTATATAAACATTAGACATGGTGAATAATTAAAAACACATGCCTTTAATAATAAACTTGAACACATTATGGTTGGAATACGAGTTGAGTAAATAATGCCATAATAAAACATAATCATGGGTATTCTACTAATCGAATAAACACATGAAATATCAATAGATAAACTAGTAATGATGGAATGCATAATTCCGGACATTCTGAAACATTTTTTCAAGGCCTCGACCAAGACGTCTAATGATTAAGGCCTCGACTAAAATCCATATCACATTAGGAAAGGCCTCGGCCAATTCCTCGTCTAGTTATCTCATTATACCTACCGATGCATCAAGGGGATATAGCAGGCCCCACCCATCACATAATAAGTCCAATGCTTTCCTCATATGAGTGGGGATAAGCATAAACAACATATACATTCATATTGAAACTATCATATGAAATGTAACAATCATTCCCCAATCCTTAAACATAAAACACTAACCATTCAGAATAAAATGGTGAATGGTTTCAAGATTGATCATCCACAATAGAGTTATTAATAAACCATTAAATCAAATATGGTAGATAACTTCATAAATGATTAAACCCAATAATACCATGGAATAAACAAGAGTGTTGAATTAGATGAAAACACTCTTATAAAATCATTAAGCAATTCTTGAGATAAATACTCTTTTATTTTGAAAAGAAGAATTATTTTGGAAAAACCTTTGTATAAAATCAGAATTAAGGTAAGATAGTATTTTCATAATAAAATGAGTGATTTTATAAAGATAAAGGTTTCCAAAAATAGATCATAGAGTTCCCTTGAAAATATTAAAGAATTTGAGAAATTCCCTTGGACCGGACTTGTATTTTGGAAACAACTTTGAAAATTCCTTTAAAAATGTGTAACTATCCATAAAATAAGGAAGGTTTTAGGTTTTTACACATATATATGATACTCACGCATAATATATGATGAGTACATAACAATAAAAAATAATTTCATTGAGGTAATTAGATAATGAATGTGTCCTGAATGAAACTGGATGTTCGGGTGAAAAAACCCTTATCTTAACTCCAAACGTGTTCCGCTCTTCTAATTAAGCTCATGGAATATGAAAATATAATTTTAAATAACTTATTTAAGAACCTATTAAACATTTATTTAGTTTACCATCATTCTGGTTAGTTTATTTATGTCATTATTGATAAGTTATTGTATTTAATTTCGTCGTTCCGGAGTGTTCGTTTCTCTTATTTTCATATTCGGTTCACTTGTTTTTAAGTAATGAAGTGGAATGGATGTAAATATACAGAATTAAAATTATATATTATTTTTGAAAATAAATAGGTGTTATTATTCATTTATATGACTTGGTTACATGGAATGAGGATGAATTATCATATATAACTTTAATGATAATTGTTTTGGTTAATTTGTGGGTTTTGATTACAGCAAATTCATTTTTCTTTATAACCTAATACCAATTGAAGAAAGGGATTACAGAATATTAAAAAGGTTATATAATATATAATAATCTGGTTTAAGCATAACAATAATGGTTTCATTACTAGAATTTAGAATGATAAAAGAAATCGAATGTCCATCGTCCATGAATGTGTAAAATTGAAACATCTTGGATGGTGTTCTTGCTACTAGTATAAAAGAAGGTAAAAGAGGAAGATGATGATAACTTATTCCACTGTCATGAGAACATTATAGTACATATAGGGTACTAGAGTCATCAAATAATTTGGATAAAGAGAGGTAATAGAAAAAGAAAACAAATGAACTTGAAAGGAAAGACAAAGAATTGAAAAGATGAATTTACCTCTTTACCAAACTTCCTTGAGAACCTCCTTAAGGGAGAGGTTTTGGTATTTTAATGAGGCCAAATCTTGCTGGAAGTGGGAGAGGAGGTTGATAGGGTATTTGGACAGAATTTGGAGAAGGCACAAGGCTTGAGAGGAGTGATTGGAATAGGGGTTGAGATGGGGTTTCTATAGTGGAGGAGAGAAAGGGGATTTCTTAATATAAAACTCATTAATTTATTATTTCTCCTCAAGAAAAGGAATAGTGAGTATTACATGACCAAGAATAGTAATTTTATAATATGATCCCGAACTAAGTGGGATTACATCATAAGAACATCATACATGACTCTATAATTAGTGTATTTATCTTAATTTTGCAATTTATGATATGTTAGTATTCATAAAAAATTCAAGTATTTCAGAAAAATCCCAAAATTTTACCCCAACTATTTTTGGACATGTAGAATCCATAAATGAAGTCCATTTTTCAAAAATAATTTCTAAATATTATTAATTTAATATTTAATTAAAACCAGAATTTATTATCAAAAACTTGTTTTAAAACATTCTTTAACTTATTCTAAACTATAGGTATATCATACTTTCAACTTGAATATTTTTTATACATTATCACAGGTAAGGATACTCTTCATTAGTGTATATCACTATTCACAAGGGTATGTTACTATTCATATGGGAATGTTACTATTCACCAAAAATCATGTTTGTTCTATCAGACTTCAAAGGACTTACAGAATAAAACTCTAGATGACCATTTTTCGAAATTCAAAACATAGAAGAAGAAAAGTTGTGTTTATAAAATTTCATTCTATATTTATTTTCAGAACCATGGGGTGTTACAATAAATACCAATCAATCCAAACATAAATCATAACATGGAAATACATGTTTAGTGACATCCTACAATTGTAAGTAACTTTATACATCATAGTTATCCATATCGATGTCATTGATTAAAAATACTAATGTCAACCAAACCATGTTCCCACCTAACCAGAAGATGATCACTCAAGAAAAATCCTAGAATGATCCTCATTTTGAAATTATTTTGAATTATCTCTATCTTTGATAATTAAAAATGTTAAATTAAATATAAACATATTACCTAACTTATTTTAAAATAATATAATAATAATTTTATACCCATTGAGATGAATCAAATGGAACCAGTGGTGCATTAATCCGATGAATATCGAAGAAGATATTGGGGATATAATTTCAGGAAAAAAAAATAAGAAGTGAGGGGGGAGGAAGAGAGAGGGACATGAGAGGTGGATAATATTTCCTCCCATGCATTGGAAAATTTTCCAAAACCCCATACTTTATATTATTTTTTAAAACCAATAATTATTATTTTACATTAATCACTTTAAATATTTCTCTATAATTAATTCATTTAATTATATATCTCTCTTCTCTACCCATTCACCTCATATCTTTTTTTTATCATTCCACTTAACTATCACTTGTTGTTTTTAATTTTCTATTTTAAATATATTAAAACTGTTAATCACATTAATATTAAAATTCAGTGATATTTATAATTTATATGTACATACATACACACACACACACCCGTATATATATATATATATTTATCCCATATATACACATTAAACACATACAAAACCATATATACACCCACACATGTGTATACACACACACACACACACACACAAAGAGATATATATATAATTTAGTTTTCCACCCAAAAATAATATTCTTCCAAATTTAATAATAACAATAATAATGAAAACGATTATTATTATTATTATTATTAAATATATCACCTCATTTCCATCATTATGAGTTTGGATACCAAAAATTGAAAATATCTATTTAATTAATTATTCAACTTAAAGTAAATGATGGAGTGTCTAAATTTATCCATTAATGGCGTTGCATATTTTAAATCTATAAAAAAAGGTTGTATTGTGATGATTTAAAATTGATGTGACATCATCAATGGTAGTCTCCACATTAAAAATTTGAATAAAGTGGATTAATTTTTAAATAAATAAATTTAAATTATGTCGAATTGGAGTATTAATATAATTAAAATTAAAAAGGGTATTATCACATGTGATGTGTTCAAATAACCAATGCACATAAAAGTATTAAACCTCCTAGGGTAAACTCTATGTTCTGAAAATAATGTTGGTCTTATATGTCTCAAACAAAACAACATTTGAGAGATAAAAATTATTTATTATGTAAAAAATTTAATAATAAATTAATTATATATAAAAAGGTTTTATCACCTGTCATTCTTCCAAACACCTAACACACATAAAATTTATACATCGTATAGGGTAAGCCCCACGTTTCGAACCCAACAGTGATCTCCAATTTCTCATATGATGCACTATTTGGTTGATATTAATTTATTTTGGAAAATAATAAATTTTAAATACTAAATAACATATCCTCATGTGTGATCTGACCAGACATCTGACCCTCACAAATGTTATACCCCACCTAGGGTAAACAATGTGTCCTAGACCTAAAGGTTGTCCAAGATTTCTCATATGATACACCATTTGTGAGTTATTCAATAAATTTGAATAAATAATAAGTACATAATATAATATATTTATTTTTTTTTATTTTTTCTACACTAAATATCTACTAGCATTAAGATCTCACACTAATTTTTCTCCAAACTCTGAAAATATTCCATAAAATTTTCCAAGATACCAACTGGGATTTTATCCTCACACAAAGAATTTAAAGCATTTATTAAGTAATTTTTTTTTTGAAAAATTACATTTTCATATAAAAATAATTATAAATTATAAAAAATAAGGTTTTATTATATTTTAAAATATCAGGATATTTCAATTCTCCCCTTTAATGACTTCTCATCCTCAAGAAATATACATAAAGGGCTTTCTTGAGAAACTCAAATCACCGAGCTTGAACATCAGACCTACATTCCTAGGTTTCCTCTTGGATCCCTCCATGCTGCCACTAAATCTTAACTAGTGGTATTATCTTTCCTCACAACCCTTTCTCACTGCGATCTATGATTTGAACCATATTTTCCTCATAGGATACTTTATTCTCCAGCTCAACATCATCCCAATCAATTACAAGCAAATGATTAGGTATGTACCCCTGAATCTGTCACTTATATCTAGTTGTTCCCTTATCATAACACACTAGGGGTGTTACTCCTAAGTAGTTTTCCACAAGATCACATGTGAGGACATGTTCTCCAAATGGGTAAATTTCATAGTTATCTGATCATCCAAAGAATCCACCCTCTTCTCGACTAATAACTATGTCAAGTTACACATCTCCTCTAAGGGCCTCTCACCAGTTTCGAGGTCTGGCTACATATTATGCCTAAGAGAATACACAATGATGTTACCTTTCTTGAGTGTATATTCTATATCAAATTCAAAATTTTACAAATACTTAAACTAGCACATTAGTTTTAAATTCATTTCCCTGTGTGTGAGGATACATTAAAGTCTCTTGTTGTCCGTGTAGATAACAAATCTCTCTCCGAAGTGGTAATGTCACTAGTATTTTAGAGCATGAACCATAGTTTCATACTCCAAGTCATCTATCTATAAAATGAGACCCTTTATCTGGTTGGAACCATATGATACATGGGTATCAAATTGGTGTTTTACCTGACAAGATCTTTATCTTAGCTTGACATGTCAATCCTTTAGATTCACTACTAAGTCAAAGATCCACAATAATTTCATCCTTATACTCAACATACTAAGGTCCTGCAAGACTCTGGATGGATAAAGAATGTTGTAGTAGAAGTAATATTATATTTGAACATTGTTTTGAACTCTTATGACAAGAAGAGGTACTAAGAAGGAAACATCCAGTTGAACCATCCCTACTACCTAGAGTACGAACCCAGTGGAGGAGAAATATCAAGTGCATTGTCCTATACATCCATTAGTAGTGATGAAGCCTCATCCCATGCGGAAGTATTTTAGCCTCCATCCCAAGTCGTTCCATTAACTACATTAATGTGGCATCATTTGTAATGTGAAAGAACACATCAGAAAACAATCATAGTCACTACGATAAAACCTGATCAATCTATATGATCTCACAAGGTTTCTCTTAACCATTATATGAGATCAAACAATGTCTTCCTAGGAGTCTAAACTCAATCCAAGTTATACCCCTCCAAGCAATAACCATGGTGTAAATTCCTAAATGTTAGTCACAATCATCATATGTATATACCAAGACAACAACATTATCAGTTCAACTAATTAATTATAATAATGATATATCACATAGAGTGGAAACATAGATATATCACCCAAGAGAATCTATCCTAAACTAATAGCTCAAAACATGGTATCATATTAATAAAATACTATGTAGCACAAAAAAAAGTATATACATGGAATGTGAACATATGTTCCTAGTTATGATGAATGAACACACATAAAATCTCCTAAATCGCATATCAACAAATTGTGCATCACCTAAGGAGAGTTTAATCATAGTAACAAAAAATCCCCAAATTATGGAAACTCAGAGGTCCACAATGTTGTGCTAGCTAGACATAGGAATAGTTCCCCTACTAGTGTCCCAACCATTCTTTATCTTTTCTGTCATGTCTCATCCAAAGATAAGATTAGAAACATGTTAGTGATTCCAAACCCTATGATACCAATTTCTTACATCCTAGCCTGATCCAAGGGGTCCATGACGGAATTTTATGTGACCTCATGCATGCCTCTTCATATATAAGAGGCTACCTACTAGTAGCGAGGGTCTAAATCCAACAATGGGAAGACTATACCCTCCTTATCAAGTCATCAAGAAAAAAAATATTGAAAATTAATAATCAAAATGAATAAATAACCTGATTAAAATGAAGAAACTCAATAATAAAATACATATAAAAGTAGCTCCCAAAGTGGAAAGCTTTTCTAGATTGTGTAAATAATTTAAAGAAACAAATAAATAGTGGGTACTCTGGAGTCCATCCCAGTATACTACAAGCTCCATGCTCCACTAGTAAGCTATCCACAATAGGTCCCTTTCTATTCATAGAATTACTCATGAAATCTATAAGAACATTGAAATGATCGAGTAGGGTGTGAGTACAAGACTCAATAAAAAACCACTAATGAATCCATAACCTAGCATTCTAAAGTAAAAAATATATATTATATTATTATAATAAATTTGTATTTATCTTAAAGATACAGTTAAAACTGAGTGGTTGTTCACTAACCAAGTCGCCAAAAACCCTAGGATGTAACTGCTTCATCTCTAAATCAAAAAACATCAAAACAATCCTGGAAACTTCTCAACATTAGAGTCAACCTTATTCTAATAAAAAATTGTATAGGCCCTAGGCCTATTGGTCATACCACACTTGGTCATCATTCCACAGTGTAATCTTCATGTCATATCACATAGACCATCATGCCCCGCTGTTTCTATGCAGGTCTGATTAGTCAAGATCATCATTAACGATTACCACCACTTACAGGTCTGATCACTCACGATATTCGTGCCCCCAGGTCATGCCCCATTAGGCCATCTTACCCTATCATCCATCTCAGTCTCATAATTATTCCATATACAGCTTCAAAAAATGCTTCACCTTTAGGGATACCAAGCTACAATGGTTCTACTTATGACTTTGGAAGCATGTATAACACCAAAACATAGAATATAATAGAATATCATAAGTCAACAATGAAATCATACATAATATATCATGAATGTGAGTAAATATACTCATACACACATGTTAGCAACATAACATGGTCTAAAGAATATAAACATGTTTAATCATAATATGTCAATAAATAAAGACTCATGAATACAATTATCACAAAAGGTCTCACAGGATACACACACACACACACCCACATGTGATAAAAAGTAAAGAATGAATATCAATCAAGACGATGATAAAACACAAAATTGTCATAAGACACTAACGAGAGACTAAAAAGGTGAGAAAATTTCAACCTCATGGTTATCCAAGTTAGTTTCAAGGTTGAAAAGGTTTCTCCAACCAAAATCATACTTGAACTCATCCATAAGACGATCACCCACAAACAACTCCTTGAACCACCCTCATTTTGGAATTATTTAGAATTATCATTACCATTGATAAAAAAAATTTAAATTAAATTTGAACATATTTCCTCACCACCTTCAAAAATAAGTTCAACAATAAGTTTTTACTCATTGAGACGAATCCTATGAAACTAAAAATTCTTCAATCTGATCAATATCAAATAATATATTTAGGAGATAAGATTAGAAGAATAATAAAATAAAATAAAATTAACATAGAATAGGGAGGGTGAGGAAGAGAGTGGGACATGATAGGTGGGGAGTAGTTCCTCCCATGTGTTGGGAAATTCCCCGAAACCCCTATTATATATATATATATTTTAAAATAACATTTATTACCTTCCATTTATATCATTAAATTTTTCTCCTTAATTAATTCATTTGATTATGTTTTTTCTCTCTCCTCTTAACCCAAGATTCTAATTTGTTTTTTTTTCAATCATTCCCTTTAAATGTCATGCATTTTTTAATTCCATCGTTTAAATATATTAAAACAATCTATTTAATATATATTAAAATCCACTCATAAGATTGTTCCTTATATATATACCCACAGACATATATATATAAACCCCCATATATATATATATATTTAACCCATATATACACAATATTTATACAAACATCCGTATATACACCCAAACATGTATATATATATATATCTTATATATATATAATTTAATTTTTGACACAAAAATATTATTTTTCAAAATTTAATAATAATAATAATAATAATAATGAGTGTCTGTGGTTCTCGGATCTCGGCGCTCATCATAGATTCCCCAACAGAGATGGAGATGGAATTTGCATCCCCCATTCCTGTTATCAGGGGGAGAGTATATTGCCCTATTGGCTTTAAAGCCTTATTCATTCCTCTCTTTCTCAAACCATGTTGTTTTCCCTAAGTTTTCAGCTATATTTCTAAGCCAAAAGGTTCCCAATATTTTTTATGGTGTGCCTCAACTTATATTATCAGAATTGGAGTTTAAAAAAAGTTTCTACTCTCTTGGATCTGGCCATAGTGGCCCATTTAAAGAATTAGAGACCTTATGTGGATGATTTTGACCAGTTATTCATTAGATATTTGGGGTTACAAGAATGTACGATTATCAGTCTTTTTGACAAATGTCATATGATGATTCATTTCACCATAGAGAACGATTAGATTTACATGTACTCTAGTGCTCCGTGTAAGTTCTATGGTCATAGATTCTTTCCATTTATCTCGTCTTAAGTTTTTCGTATGAGGATGGATTATTCTTCAATCCTGATCTGGGTTAGATTCCTGGAACTCCCTTTTTCATTCTAATACCCATCAATCCTTTGAATGCTAGGAAATGTGGTTTAGAGATTTTTTGTGTTTCAACAACCGAACACTCTCTGCCAGCTATCCAATTAACCCGCAGATATGTGTGGAGGATTAAATTTCTATTCCACCAATGTAGTGTGTGTGGGTTGATATTGGTGAAAAATTTAGGTGAAAACAATCAGTGTCCTTCTAATCATGGGTGGATTATTGCAATATGTGTAGATTTTTGGGGAATTTGGGTTACTTTTGTCAGTGTGAAGTAATCTCTAAGGGTGTGGATCCAAATATGTGTAAATATGTGACAATGTCTTAGTTGGGATATAATTTTATGGTTATTGACTCCCTTTTTAGGAATGTTGGATATTTTTTGATCGATTTAAACGTTGTGGACATTTTTAAACGCTTCAAGGGTTATTTAGTTGAGAAAAAGTTAACCGAGCAGGCATGGATAGATATTGAGAAAGCTGAGGAGGCTTGAACTGATGAGTCATTGAACATTAGGAAGATTTAAACTCACTCAAAGGTAGTACCTGACAAAGAGGTGATGTCTTCAGTGGCAGTGGAGGAAGATAGAGATGGAAACATTCTTGTATCTTCAAATATGGGTACTTCAATAGATTTTTTGTGTCAAAAGACCAAAGACAATATGAGGTAGAACCATATTTTCATCCCAATTAGCAACCAATTTGAAGGCTTGGATCTTGAGGGGATTACATAGTTCTTGGAGGGGTTAACCTAAGTACATAATGACATTAAGGGGAAATAACATTATAGAACAACATCAAAATACGAGTATTATTATTACTCCTCTGTAGAAAATACCTGAGGAAGACACAACCATGGTCTCTATAGCTTAATAAAGAAGAAGGGGAATAATAAAACACTAGATTCGGGGAACATAAATTTAAGTAATGGAAAGAAAAAATGGAATCAAGGACTATTCGATCCTACCAAATCTGATGGATACCAGATCATGTAAAAAACTTATTCCAATAGATATGGACTGTCGGACTACTGATTCTGATAAAGTGCAAGGAAATACTAAATAAGAGAGTTCTGGCTAGGGTGAGTTCACAACTAAGAGTGTTGTTGAAGGTCAAAAATGGGAGATATGGGTGGATAATGTCAATAACAAGATCCCACTAGTTCTCCTAGCCCCTATGTGGGAGGTTATTATAGAAGAAAATCATATTTATCAATGACACAAAAGAAGAAGGATATAGAATGATGCAATGAGTGAACTAGGTGTAATCCAATTTCATGTAGAGTGCATGAATTAATAAGTAGGTCCGTATATTGATAAGTGTATTCAATGAATGGATGATAAATTTAGAGGAGTATATTAAAATGTTGAAGAATATGGAAGACCACTTTGAGAATTTTATAAGGGAACATCCATGAACACAAGTAAGTAATATCTCATACAAATTATTTTAGAAAAAAGCTTCCAATAGGATCAAACTTACTTTCATTGATTATGTCATTCCTTTTGATGGTTTTATTCCTAGATGAACTAGATGGGTTCTCTCTTTCACTCAAAAGTGTTTTGATAATAAAATATAAATTTTCAGTCAAAAAATATTGAAAACCACAATTATTTTTATTATTAAATATCTCACATCATTTTATCATTAAAAATTTAAATACCGAAAATAAAAAATGCTAATTTAATCAATGATTCGACATATAGTTAATTATGGAGTGTCTAAATTCATCCATTAATGGAATCACATATTTTAAATTGGTCAATTTCATTCTATTTTGTGTCTTTTGGATTGATGCAACATTATCAATGGTGGTCTCTATATTAAAACATAAAAGAAGGTGAATTAATTTTTAATGAATTATATTCGGAATAATAATATAATTGAAATTTAAAAGGGTATTATCATGTGAGATATTGTCAAACACTGACCACACACAAAAGTTATACCACGCCCAGGGTAAACCCCACATTTTAGACCTAACAGTGGTCTAGGATTTTTCATATGACACACTATTTTAAGGGTATTATTTATTAAAATTTTTAGAAAATGAAATAATAAATTAATTAAATATATAAATAGTATTATCATGTGTGATGTTTTCAAAAAACCAACGCATATAAAATTTATACCTTTCCTAGGATAAACATCATGTTCTAGACCTAACTATGGTCTCATATTTCCATTACAATGCATAATTTGAGAGATATTATTTTATTTGTAATATATTCAATAACATAACCTCACATGTAATTTGACATAACATCTGAGGATCACAAATGTTATACCCCATATAGAGTATACATTGTGTCCTATACCTAATGGTAGTAATGACTTTTTAATTTGAAAAAACATTTGTGAGCAATTCAATTATTTTGGATAAATTGTGTGCATATAATATAATATTTTTAATATTTTTATTTCATTAGTGTTGAGACACTACATACCTAAGAATCTCATACTTACTCATCTCCTAAGTCCAGAATTATTCCATAGAATATTCCATGATGCTAACCGGTCTTTTATTCTCAGATAAAGCATTTAAACCATTTATTACATTATTTTTATTGAAAATTTACATTTACACATAAAAATAATTATAAATTACCAACAATTTTTTTTATCTTTAAAATAAGTAAATATTTAAAAATTCCACCCCCTATATTGACTTCTCGTCCTTGAGAAGTCACTAACACAAAAATGGGTTTTCATAGTGTCACCATTCAAACAGCACTACAAAAAACACTAATAAAAGTTGTACCTTTATCAATGATAAAAAATTACCAATGAAGGGTAGTTTTAATAGTGGAAAAATAACTCTTAAATGTACCTCTATATCAGCACTTTTTTTAACACTGATAATGGTTCCCCTTTTTTAGTGCTTTTTTAGTGTTTTTAAAGGGACCTCCTTCATCATCTCTTTTTTTATTAGCACTGATAAAGTACCCATTTGTTAGAGATTTTTACTCTCTATAATAAGGGGTATAAATCCAAAAAATAAATACATCATGAAAAATAATATATGAATATATAAATATATTTATATTGATTCAAATATAATATATAATTTTCAAATGTGTTTTTGATAAAATCGAATAGGTATTGACACTTAATATATAAGAAAATCTGTGAAAATAAATTATAAAATAATTTAAAGTATTTTTTAATTAATTATTTTCTAATTATTATTGAGTAATAGTCATTTAATAACAATTTGAAAATTAAATAAACAAAAAATATTAATTAAAGATCAAATTTATGTTGAAAACATAACTCAAACTTCAAACGACCATAACTTTTGATCCATGTGTCTGTTTGGGCTCTACCTCATATCAAATTGGAGACTATGATGAGATCTAAACGATTTTTGATATATTTTTCACCACTTTCGCATTTTTTATGAAAAAAATGGAGTGTAAGGCCTCTAGAACTGAATTTTTAGTCATCGTACTCCAATTTTTTAACATTCGATGAATTTTTAGCCTTTTTATAGTGGTTTTATTGCCTTTTATAGAGGAGAATGAATTTATTTCAAGGTATTACATTCATATTTATGTTATGGTATTTAAATTTTATCCTTTTTCACAATTTACTATTATTTATAATCAAATATATAACAATAGATACAAATTTTCTATATATTCACCCATAAAAAATTAATTTAATAAATATATAATTAAACATATTTTAATATAAAATATATTTATCAATATATTAAACTTATATAAACAAAATATTCCATTTTTAAATACACATCTATGATTATTTATATAAACATACATATACAATTAATGTATGTATAATGTTTATATATATAGATATAATTTGTGTGTGCATTGAAAAATATATATATGTTTATCTACATATTCTAATATATATATGTATGTATTAATATATAATATATATAAATAAATATAAATATGTATAATTATATTTATAAATTCACAGATATATATACATATATATTTATGTATTTATAAACACACACACACATACAAACAGAAAAAACAAATTTTATATATGTATATATATATATATATATGGATAAAAAATGTAACAATATATATATATATATATATCATAAAATTAAAAAAACAATATAGGCGAGTGGAAGAGTCCCACATGCCTGAGGAGGTGGTCTCACGTTCAAAACCCGTCAAAGGCAATGGATCACGAGCGAGTGAGCAGGTGGATAGTAGTATTAGTGGGGGTGAACAATGTTAAGGGGGGGGGGGGGGGAAGGGGAGGATAACACTGTTAAAGGAGGGGGTTGCGGGATGATAAAAGGGGGTTGTACACTCTTTGATTTGTAGATTTTTTTGGTCTTTATCGTCACTTTTTTTAGCACTAATAAAATAGGGCCCCTTTTAAAACTGCCTTAATTATCAGTGCTTTTTTAGCACTGATAAAGGATATTTTTAGCACTAATAACACCCTTTTTTTAATAATGAGTGCCTCTATCAGCCTTTCTTGAACAAGTCACTATACTGAGCTCAAAAAATAGACTTGCGTTCCCAAGTTTTTTCTTGGATCTGTCCATGCTACCACTGAATCTAAACTAGTGGTACCATATTTCCTTACAACACCGTCTCATATCAGTATATGATCCACACCAGACACTCTTCATAATATGCATCAGTCTCCAGCTCAATTTCCAAACAATAAATAACATGTGTATGATCGGGTATGTACCTATGAATCCATGATAGATGGAACATGTCGTGCATACTTCTCTAGAGAGACAGATGGTACATACAATATGACACTTCCCTTATCCACTCGATGATATCAAAGGTACAAAAAAAAGGGTTCAGAAATTTCCAACTTTCTCAGATGCCACCACCCCTACTAAGGAGTCACAAAAAAACATGATCACCCATAGTGAACTCCAATTGTTTCTTTATATGGTAATAATAAGGTAATTGTCTATTTTCAATGGTGATCAGCCTATTCATAATCATATGAACCCTATCGGACGCCTCTATAATGAAACTGGGCCCCAACTGCTCCTCACTTGCCTCCTAACAACAAGCGGTGATTAATATGGTCTCTCATAAAGAGCTCTATATGGTGTCATCTGAATCAAATCATGGTAACATTTATTAAAATAGAACATAATAAAGGATATGTGATTATCTTACACTCCACCAAAGTCTAGAACACTATCTCAGAGCATTCCCGTCAACCTGAATATGGTCTTCACAAGATTTTCATCGAAATTAATATGGAACACCATGCTCAATCTCAGTTGGTTCGTGATGGATATTTTGCAGCCGCTATAAAAAAATTATATAAAATGTGTATCTCTATTTGAAAAAAATGTTCAGGGGAACTCCATGTAGGTGTACGATTTCTTGATCATAAATCTGTCTTAGCTCATCCATTGGGTGAGTCTCTCTGATCGTTAATAAGTGAATAGAGTTTTTTAGTAAATTAAGAATCACCCAGACTATATGATGACTCCTCGGTGTCCTGGGTAACTTTATCAAAATTTCCATCACGATGTCCTCCAACATTCAAATAGGCATTTGAAGTGGCTACCATAACCTAACAGGAAAATGATGCTTGACATTTAACCTCTTCAATGTAAGGCATCGAGAGACAAAACCATAAATGTATCTCTTCATCCATCACCACCAGAACTACCATCTGGAGATTTCATATATCATGGTCGCACCATGATGTACTTCCAATCTAGAGGTATGGTAATCCCTAATAATCTCCCCTTTTATTTATGCAAGGAATACTACTATCCCTTGTACTATGATCACATCATCATTGTTTATCAACCATCCAAGTATTAGGTCACTTCCATATAGTTTTTCCCTCATCACATCCCACTCTGGGTCTGAATCCTAACCATTTTTCGCCCAATACACATGCATGGACATGATCTCCAAAGGGGTATAAGTCACAATTCATTGATCATGATACAAAATAGGCTTGTGGACTGTGGGATTTGTAGGTATGAGGTGAATTCAAGGTGGGGTGGGCCTATTTTTTTTTATCATTTTGAGCTTGGGACAATGTGGGTTGAGCTCTCATGGGTGTGGGATACGCGGATTGTGGAATCATGGTTCAAGCTTACCTATAAGTTAAATTTATTCTTTTTACGATATATACTTCTTTAATATTTTAGGTTTTTAATAAAAAATAATCATTAAACCATGAAAAATGATTTCTCACTGTGATGATCATACAATTTCACTATTCATTCACATGTGAATTTTAAATAGGTTTATAATTATTATTTTAATATGATATTATAAAATTTATATAGTAATTATTCACCATATTCACATGGTGTGTCATACCACCTCTTGAAAAATGGAACCCATCTCCCCTGTACATGGATTCAATTGTAGAATAGTAATTACAATCATAATTTTTGTTGGGTAGATTAAAATTTTTGATTGTTTTATTTAATTTTTTTACTTAAAAATAGGAAAGGATCTCATTTGAACCATAATAGACTCCTTTAAAACTTGTTGTTGTTTGTAATGCCATCGTTCATTCACTGGTCCAGCCTTTTGCATCACCACACAACCAACATCATCATTCACCACCCATCCCCAATCAGTCACCTAGTTTTCATCGCAACAATTCTCCACCACAATGACACCACCACATGCCACCATTAACCCATATAAAAATGTTCCATCATGTCCATCATAACAATTTTTATTGTCAATAAATACTTTTCTCCAAAACTAAAATTATGAATGGAAAAAAATAAAAAATTTAAATGATTATAAATATTATTAAAAAAACAATGTGGAGAAATAACGAGCTTATACGGGGATGGGTGGGTTTGATTTTTTTTGTTCGCATCACATGCATTCTTTTTCAGAAAAACCTGTGTGGGTTCAAACCCACACGGGCACGACCAAACTCTCCCCAGCATTCCCACATCACATTAATAGTCTTTGATCATTTGAATCATCCAACCTCCAGTAGACTAACAAGCACATCAAGCACCAATAATCTGATGAGGACCTCCAACCAAACACAATCTCCCCTAACATTTTATGACTAAGAGAATCTATAATGATTCTATCTTTCCCTGGTTTATAGTCCATATCAAATTCAAAAGTCTATAGATACTCATACCAGCACACCAATCTAAAATTCAATTCCCTCTATGTGAAGATATAACAAAGGCTCTTTTAGTATGTGTAGATAACAAATCTCTTACCCAAGAGGTAATGTCACCAACATTTTAGAGCATGAACCACCGTTTCCATCTCTAATTCATCCTGATATACCTTGAGACCCTTCATCACAGTTGGCATCGTTTGATACATGGGAATAAAACTTGTTATGCACTTTATATGATCATTATAATAGCTTGAATTTTCAATCCTTCACAGTCTCTACTAGGTTAAAGATACAAAATAATTTCAACTTGATACTAAACATCCTGAAGGCCTCCAGTACCTTGGATATATGAAGAACATTGGAGCTCAGGTAATGTTATATTTGACCATATATTTGAACTCATATTCCTAGAAAAATCCCTTAAAAAATAATTTTTTTGAAGAGGCCCTGATTCCTATACCACATTGCAAGTTTAAGAGAAAGATCAACTGCATTCTCATGCATGTATAGTGTTAATGAACAAACCTCGTCCCTTGTGAAAGTATTTTTACCTACTTTCCACGTAGTTATATTAACCAAGTCAAGGTGAAATATTCTATAATGAGAAGGAACACTTCAGAAAAGAAGCAGATTGGTTAGGATAAAACATAAATTTTCCATGGGATCACACATGGTTTCTCTTAACTAGTTTATGAGATCAAACAAAGTTTTACTAGGATTATACCCTTAAACCAAGGTATAACCCTCCTTGTACTAACTATAATTTCTAACCGCATGTTAGAAAAAGTCACCATATATATAATAACACAACAACATGATAAGTTAAACTAATTAATGACAGTAAATATATATGACACAATATCAAAAAACTTATATATAAAAAAAGAGAAATGATCATGAACAAATATCAAAATTCAAGGCATTAATTTAATAAACTAATACACAACACAATAAAAAGTATATATATGGATTGTGTAACTATGTTCCTAGTCATGATGTATGAACACACCTAAAATCTCATAAATCACATATCAAAATCATGTGCATCACCCAAGATGAGTTTTATTAATAATAACAGAAAAACATAAATTCCCCACATTATAAAAACTCAGAGGTCCACTATGAAGTGCTTTCCAGACATAGGCATAGTTCCCCTACCCGAGTCCCAACTATACCATCTTTAGTATATTCTATCCCATCATAGGGGAAGAGAAGAAACAAGTTAGTGAGTTGTGGCCCTCAAATACCATTTTGTAACATCTCGAACCAATCCACCAGGTTGAAATAAAATTTATGTGACCTCATGCATGCCTCCCCATACACAGGAGGATTTTAATAAGAAGTGAGTGTCTAAATCTAAAAATGGGGAGACTATACCCTCTATATCATGTCATCGAGTAGGGGAATAGTGAAATATAATAGAATAATGAATAAGTAATTAGATTAAAATCCAGAAACAAAATAATTATATATATATATATAGGCATAAAAGTATCTCCCAAAGTGGCAAGCCTATCTAAAGTGTCTAAAGAAGATAAAGTAATAAATAAAAAAAGGGTCTTCCAGAATTCATCTTGGTCTACTACTAGATCCATGATCCTCTGTTTAGATATCCATCATGGATCCCTTGACCTTCTTTAGACTCATTATGAAATCTACATGCACATCAAAATTCCCAAGTAGGGTATGAGTACACGAATCATTATGACACCCCTAATACATCCTTAACCTGGTATGATCAAGTATACAAATTTATTCGATAATAAAAATTATTTATTAAAAATAAATATATAATACAAAAAAAAGTAATCATGCACTAACCAAACTACCACAATCCCTTTGTAATACCGGATTTTGTTCTGTGGTGAAAGAATTAGATAAATCATGAAAATGTATGAATATGAGAGACAACCTCAATCTGATCGATACCCATACAACACCTAGTAATATTGGCCAAACAATACTAGTTCATCATTCACAAACACTATATTTGGGTCAGGTCACACATACCATCATGCCCCCTATTGTATCTTAGGTCTGATCACTCATGATCGTTATGCCCCACGATCATCACATATCAGTCTGATCACTCATGATCACCATGACCCCATGTTAGGCCACACTATGGAATGATGCCACATTATTCATATTAGTATCATCATTAAGTCACATGAAGCATCTGAAACATGAACCCCCTCTTGGGATATTGAGTTGAAATGGGTTCACTGGTCACTTTGGTACCATGCATAACACAACAATAATAAATATACCAGAATATGACAAGTAAAAAGTAGAATCATACAAAATATATCCTGAGTGTGAGTAAATTTATATATACACACAAGTGAGAAGGGAAACATGTTCTAAAGCATATGAACATATATAATAACGATATGTCAATCAATCATGTATCATGTATAAAAATATCACAACAGGTCAAATGGGATACACAAACACCCACATGCATTCACAAGTCAATAATGAATATCAATCAAGCCACACATAAATCGTAACATAGAAATAAATCTATAATGAGAGCCCATGAAGATAAGGAATTCCCTAATTCAAAGTTTCCCAAGTTTATGTTGAGGTTTACAAATTATTCTATCACCTGAACCACACTAACACCAAAATGGAGGATGATCACATACGAATGAATCCTTTAAACATCCACATTTCAAAATTATTTTGAATTATTGCTATCTTTGATAATTAAAAGGATTAAATTAAATCTGGACATTTTACCTCACCACCTTAAAAACAGCCTTAAGGATAATTTTCTACTCCTCAAGACAAATCCAACAACATTAACGACACATCAATCTAGTCAATATCAAAAAATATATTGAGGAGAAAATTATAGAAGAATAATAAAAAAAGAATATATAGTGAGAGGAATAGAGAGGTATGTGAGAGGTGGAGAGGAGTTCCTCCCATGAATTAAAAAATTCCCCAAAACCCCATTTTATATTAATTTTTAAATCAATAATTATTATTTTCCTTTTATCTCATTAAAAATATATCCTCAATTCATTCACTTAAATATGTTTTTTCTCACTCCCCTTAATACATGATCCTCATACATTTTTTTCTATCATTCCCCTCAAATATCATGCATTGTTTTTAATTCCCTCTTTTAAATAAATTAAAACCATCAATTCAATATAATATAAAAGTTACTCATATGTTTACACCATATATATATATATATATATGTACCTTCATATATATACTTATTTAACCCATATATACAGATTATATATATACACATCAGTATATACATTTGAACATGTGTATGCTTATATATATTTATCTCATATATATATATATAATTTAATTTTCCACTCAAAAATATTATTTTTTCCATTTTAATAATAAAAATAACAAAAACACAAATTGTTATTATTTAATATATCACATAATTTCCACTATCAACAATTTAAATACAAAAAACTGAAAATTCTATTTCAATCAATGATTAAACATAAGTTTAATAAATATTTGTCTAAATTCATCCATTAAAAGTGTTTTATATTGTAAATCAGTCAAAACCATTTTATTTTGATACTTTTTGGATTAATTTGACATCATCAATAGTGGTCTCCACATTGAATCATTGAATAAGAAGACATAATTTTCAAATAAATTAATTTTTATTAATTGAAATCATAATAATAATATAATTAAATTTTAAAGGGTATTATCATATGCGATGTTGTCAAATGCCCAACACGTGCCAAATTTATACCCCACCAAAGGTAAACCCAATATTTCAGACTTAACGGCAGTATCAAATTTCTCATATGACCCACATGTTTGAGAGATATTAATTATTTATTATTTAGAAAAATAATTATAAAATAATTAATGATTAAAAGAGTATTATTTTGTGTGACGTTCTAAACACCTGAAGCACCAAAATGTTATTACAACCTAGGATAAACCCCTCGTTCCAAAACTTATAGTGGTATCTGATTTCTTATATGATGCACAATTCGAGAGATATTAATTATATTTAAAATACAATAAATTATTTACCCTCACATATGATCTGATCAAATACTTAACACTAACCAATTTTATACCCCAAATAGGGTAAACATCATGTCCCAGACCCAATAGTAGTCTCATATTTCGTAAATCATGTACCTTTTGTTAGTTTTTTCAACAAGTTGTATAAATCATACATGCATAATAAAAAATATTTAATATTTTTATTTGGTCAATGCTGAGCCTTGGTGGGCCTCAGAATCTCACCCTATCTCAACTCCTAAGTCCATAAGTATTCCATATAATATTCCATGATGATAATTGGTATTTTATCCTCATGTAAAGCGTTTGAAACATTTATTACGTTTTTTATTGAAAATTACATTTTCAAATAAAAATACTTAAAAATAATCAACAAATAGAGTTGTTATTATCTTTAATAAAAATCATGATATTATAGGGATCTAACCTATTTAACTCTACCTATAGTTTGTGTAGCATAGATAATTTTAACCCCTCTACAAAATATTATATGGATGGGATAGGAAACTCACCATCTTCATCCTCATTCATTTTAGACATTAGATAGAGTGCTAAAAAAGTTTAATAAGATAAAATAATCCAGAAAAAAATGCAAGAGATAATTTATCTTACCAATACATAAGAATTTTTGTGACTATACCCTTGTTATTTAGTTCTATCAACTTGATAACTTAGTAACTCAGAAAATCAAACCATCTAAATGGTTTAACATTTAAATGAATTGAAAACACTGTAAAAGTTATAAAGATATGATTGCACCCCTCTAGGTATATTTTTACAAAATATATCTAGAGGCATAAAAAGAGTTCCAAATATTATTAAGGATATTTATTACTCTTGATGAAAACCCCAAGACACCTCAAAAAGTGAGTATTTCCTTTAATAATCTTATTTTCTACAAGCCACAGGGAATACTAATTTAGTTGGGATTAACGGCCAAGGATAAACTTTAGTTTCTTTGGGAGAAGTTCTTAAATTTCCCATATTCTTTATCACCTTAGAGAGTAGGGGTTTACATGGATCAATCCTCTTACAAGTGCTTTTTTACTTGCGTCTATAACCTAGTTTCCTCTTAAACCTCGGTCTGTAGTGGTCCCTTGACATTAGAAACCAGTTCACCCACCTATGAAATAGGGTATGACAAAATTTAGAACTCTATATATGCATTCAAAAGACACAAGTACCCTTTATTTCTTGGTAATATGACCTAAATCAATGTCTTCTCATGCATATGCATCAACCTAAATTGACATGTGGCCAGAAAATTATTTTCTTTTTTTATGCTTCTAGATGAAACATGAAACTTTTTCATCATAGAATAAAATTAATTCCAAAACCTTTTGGATGTGTACCCTTTATAAATCAACTCACCATAAACCCCATAGACCATCATACCTTACTTAGGAGAAATAAGTTATGCTCACTCCTCATGGATTCTAGAAACATTTTCTATCTTGGTACTAGTAGGTGATGTGTATGGAATAAATCCAAATTGGTTGTTTTGGTTACTTTTTCCATTTACATCCCACTCATTACCCGAATTTCCCGAAGACCTTTATTTTGATTCATTATTTATAATAACCCTTTTAAAGTTTTAACGAGAACCCTTATATGTCTCATAGGATTTTAGACAATAAATTACCTAAAGGTCTTAAAAGAATTCATCTAGACTATAACTACATGGAACTTCCCCTCCCCAGTGTCTGTATAATAGTGTCAGTTCTCCAACATCATATGGATATTTAGATTGCAATACAACGCAAAGATTCACAGGATGGTCCTGATGAAAATTTATATCCCCTCTCATTCTTCAAAACTTGTTTCCTCTACTCTGGTGAAGGCACAATTTTATAATTCCTCATCTAGAGCCTCCTTCTTGTAGATTCAGTCTGGTATATTTTCTTCCCAATATGTGGCCCAAAGGACATGAGGTGGACTGAGTCCATGAGGTTTCATAAAGGCCTTGAGGTGTTCCTCAATCCATACTTTTTGTAGGATTAGTGTCATTTGAAAATTGGATACATAAACAACTACTTGATATGATATCCGCATAATCTCCCACTATATTCGTTATAACTAGCACCCTTATTTGAGATATAATAATTAAAACCTTTATTCATAACTTAGGTAAATGAAACATAAGAAACAATGAGAATAAATGCTCAGTAAGAGTAAACAAGGGAGATATCGATGATCCCTTAAACATAACATGAGAATAAGGTTATGAGAACATGGTCTTAATATTTAGAAAATATAAAATATATATTAAAGTTAATAATATTGAGTCACGCCATAATTATTGATAGTTTATAAGACCTGAATCCAAAAAATAATAAAAGAATGTGATCAATGATTGCATTACATTGGTCTAAGAAAAAATTTAGTAGCATATGAATAATCATAAAAAATAATTTCTTTATAGAAGGTTCATTTCCAAGACTATTATAATGGATCACATTTACTCCTCATTCCATCATATCCTTAGTCAAGGTTCACTCCAAAGATAATCATAGTGGATAGAGTACCCTATTAATTTGTGTTCACTCCCCATTCCATTTTATCCTTAGTCAAGATTCACTACCAAGATTAACATAGAGGATAGAGTCCATTATTGAATCAGTTTCACACCACATTCCAATCATTATTATCTAATGAGATATCAAACTTTACCCAATACTTTTAGGGGTATATAATTCACATCCCACCCATCATATATTGAAGATCATACATATGTGTTGCACAAGAACATAAGACATACCTCATAGAATAACCCCTAGAAATAAAATAGGTGACATAAATATTTTGTCATTCCATAATTTCATAACTCATCGAAAGGAAATGGGTTTCATAAAGGTTTAAACATTTCCCAATTCACACATAGGAAATAACTGAGTTTCACAGAATCATTCATACACCATCACATTCGCAGGCCATAAAAATAATTAATGTGTATTGTATCATGGGATATTAACCCCTCATATTGCATAAGTAATACGAAAGGATTTTATCATTGATTAAAAATTCATATAAAATATTATAAGAACATTTCCTGAGTAAAATAAATTTTTTACTTTGAAATAAATTATCTAAAATTGAAAATTTTATCAAATATTAAGGAATTTTTTTATATTAAAAATAATTTTGAGAAATGGAAAGGAATATTCCAATAATTGATAGATCGTGATGGAATGAAATTCTTTTCCTTCCATGAATGTTCAAACATAGGTTCCTTTATTAATTTTTGTAAAAAGTGAATACTAACTCATCTAGAAAATGAAAAGAATATTTTCTATTAATAATTTTTTAAAAATTAAATCCTTGGAAAAATGACATTAAACAATAATATGAGAATATTAAAACCATTATTGAATATATTTTTAGAGAATATTGACATAAAAGAAAAATGATTTTTGACCATAGTGAGAAATAAAGTTGATTTTCCTTATAATTTATTTCTTTCAATTGAGTTCTTAAAATGAGGGTAATGAAAGGAAAAACGTTTTTTTCATCAAATAACCATAGTATAAGAAAATTAAATGGTTTTATTATGAAAGTATCATACAATTTTTAAAATGGAAATTCAATCTTATACAATCCATATTAAAATTATATTGAAACCTAAATCCCTTACCTCCATTTGACTTTCCTCAAAAGTAATATAACCTATTGTTTGATAAATTTATATTTTTTATAATTATATAAAATAATTATGTTCATAATTATAATATAAAATATTATCTACTAATAACATTTCAACACCTATTTATAAATAATTCGTTATTAAAATCATTATTTTCTTATCTTAATTGTTCTGTTTTTCCTTCGAATTCCAAATTGGTAGTTTCAATCATTGTACTTTGATCATAGTTCCATAATATATAAAATGTGAATATGGATTTAAATATTATATATATTTATTATATATGAATATATATATTTATAGTCATCCAGAAATGATATAGTTATAAAATTGAATTACATTGTTCATGGAGATGTTAAGTCATACGTACATATGAATGTGATTTTCCATTTTTGATGGTTTGAAAAAAAGAGAGATAAATAAAAATTCACAATTAATTAATAATTAATATATCATATATATCACAAGTATTTATTAAATTTATCTTTATTATCATCCATGTAAAGTAAAAACAAAAAGAAAATAAAATTGCTTCATGGAGGTGGTACTCTACCCGTATGCACGAGTGACATTATCGTTTTCCAATGGATGGGAAGGTAAGATGTTTGAGATAATATTATAATTTAAAAAATATTAATTATATAATTAATATCATTTATAAACATCAAACACATCATATTAACAATCCATTAATGACGGTGGTATAAAATTAAATGTATCACTACATGGAGGTTGTAGTCCACACATATGCATAACCTATACATTCACTTACCATTTCATGGAATAGTGGGTGGATATTGGTGGTTATATTATTCTAAAAACACATTATTATATTTTGGATATTGAGGTTATTATTTTATGATTAATAATACATATTTAAATGATTAGAATTTGAAATAAATTGAAAGATGATGGGTAAGTCGATTACTTATTCTTCAGTACACCTCATTTAAATCATTTATTATGAAGCATGGAATAATATTTTAATAATAATAGAATCTATAATTTTTTAGTAAATTTTTAAATATTATTGGGTGGGGTTTTTTGATCTATATGTCTTAATCTGGTGTAAATAATAAAAAGTGTAGGTTTCCTTTTATATATAGGGGTGATCACACACTTAGAATTTTAAAAAAGAATAAATTTTAATAATGTCAATCTCAATGAAAATTCATAGAGATGAATTTATATTTGATTTTGGGATAGAATTAGGTCTACATATATCCAATAAATGTAATTTAGTCATGTTAAACTGGAATACATGCACATATATCTTGGATTAATTCCCAATTAACCAATCTTAACCTCTCCTGTAGTGACAAAGTTGAAATTATTTTAGTTTTTATTATGAAAAAAATGAATCATGAACTAGAACAATAATTGGAAATGAAGATTAAAAATATAAAATTTATTTAATCAAATTAAATTCACATAATTGAATGAATTTAATTGAAAATTAAACCCAAAAAACACGAGGAAAATCATTTTTCCTGAAAAAATATTTTCCAAAGCATAATAAGTTTTAATTAAAAAATAAAATAAAAAATAAATTAAAATGATAAAATTTGAAAAATAATGTTAATAATTTGTTTTTTTATTTTTAAATAATTTAGATATAAATTATATCTCTTCAAATTCATGAAATAACAAATTCTTTAAATAAAAAGTATTATTTTAACTATTCGTTAAAAAAAATACATCTATTCCTAAAATTAAAAACAAAATCTAAGAAAAAATTGTCATGTTTATTTTAAAACTTAATTTAATTTTTTTGATAAATTTATTAAAAGTTCTATAAATTAATTAATTTATTTTCTGACAAAAATAAATAAAAAACACTTTTGAAGAAAAAAGTATTTTTAAATCATATAAAGAAATTACAAAAAATTCAGCAGTTATTAATCAATACATCTTATTTACCATAATCCTTTAAAAGTAATTTTTAGAATTTGGTTATTATTATTCATTCTTCTAGTTTAACAACTGAATTATTATGGGATACTATAATATGGTTCACTTAGACATGGGGTTGCATCTATTGTAAGTCATCGAAAATGTTAAATTTATTTAAAGAGAAATATATCATAAAATACCATGGTGTTAAATTAAAACCAACATAATATGAATTTATACCTTGATATTTTTTCACTCATATATATAAAAAAATGGGTATATAACAATTTCATCACATCCTTAGGTTCCCATATGGCTTCTTTAAATTTTTATTCCTCCAAATTACTTTAACCATGAGAGTTGTCTTGTTCGATAAAATTTTATACATATGATCCAAGAATTATATTAGGGTTTCACCAAAATAAAATTGATATCTAATAGTATTACCACTGATTTCAGTACATATGAAGGATCATGTATGTACTTCCCCATGATAGATACATGGAACACACTGTGAACATCAAAGAGGTTTGGTGAAAGTGCTATGTGATAAGATTCTATCCCTACTCGATCAAAAATATTAAATGGGACATAAAACTTATGAATAAAAATTATATTCTTATAAAATATCATAACATTATTACATGTATAAATTCATAGGTATACCTTTTCACAAAATTAAAATTTCTGATTTTACCACCGATTTCTAGAATAAATTTTCATTTGGCATAGAACTAACATTATGTGCTACTAAATGGATCTAACTTTATCTTTCATTTCTTTATATAGCTCTAGTACCAATAACAATTTTCTCCAACTTTATCCTAGAACATTAGAGAAATATACTTCTTTCAATATATGGACTCATAAAAATCTATTTGAATTATTGATGGAAATCTATGGTTTTAAGAAAACAAGACTAGAGGAAGGTTTTGATCCTAACCCCAATTAAAATATATAGAACAAGATATCATAATATACTCTAGGTTTTGAATTATTTTCTTAGACTAACCATATATTTTAGGATTATATATTGTACTACAACTCAACTCTGTATCTCAATCCTACTGAAGACTTCTCGAGAACATAGAGGTAAACCTTAGATCCAGATCAAATTCCAAAGAAAGTGGTGGTTTAGGAAACCATAAGACTTCCTTAATGTATATAATAAAAAGATAATAAATAGATAGATATTCTATAATATAAATGAAGTGTGTTGTCTTCATAAGATGATCAATTAAAAAAAAATTATAGCCCTTATATGTTTTATGGTGGGGGTCTTACATTTAAATCCATAGTGTTGTTTTCAAATTTCCATTATGGTATGGGAAATGGATGTAACATACCTTTAGAATTATTTCTCTCATCCATGACTTATGTACATAAAAAGAAACATGATAAATACTCTTCAATATCTATTTTTTACATTTTACTACTGTTTCTACTCTTTCATATCTCTATACATCATCTTAAATCCATGATGAATAGAGAATGGTGAACAATGAACATCATATAATAGATCTTTATTCAAGTATTATATTAACTAGACACATATATGAATTATAAACCTTATCATTCCATCACAATAATGTTTGATCATAGGAACATTTCCCAACATCTTCTATAGTTCTGCATCTTCCTTTTATGTCTCCTTAATCATTATCTGAATAGATGGTTGAAAAATAATTTAAGTGAGATATGATTTTCCCAATTCATTATAGATTTTCATATCCATAATTTTAAAATATAGAAATATTGTATCTTTTTTTATTCCCAACATATGTAAGCTGGCATGATCCATTTAACTCAAATCATAAACTACCTTGTTCACTTTTCCAATGTGGCATTGTATTGAGATATCATAATATATATTTAATCAAATACAACCATATTCTCTAGCACAAATATTAATCCCTTTATGAGAAAATTATACATTAAAATTTTATAGTCAATATATATATCACACATTTTGATATAAATATAATGAAACTATATATTTAATTGAAAAAATACAATAACTAATTCCAAACCATAATTTGGGTAATTTTTCTAATCAAACATAAATTTTCATTATCCATATGATATAAATATATCATCCTACATGAGCATAAAAACCACTTCCTTTATTGATTCATTATTATAAATCACTAACCCCTCTCTATTTTAGGGTAGTGTAAGTAAAAGTAATTCAAAAAACCTTTTCTTTAGTCCCATTAATTTTCTTGACATTTATATATCCAAAATAACTTGGATCCCATTAGAGTTCACTTTATGAGTGTATTATAGATATATGAAAAATTATCCATAAATAATTAGTAATATTAATCCAATCTAATAAAACTATTGATCTCAATCACAATGTGTTTTCTAAGGAAATTTTCAATAACTTTTATCATTGATGAATCACTGAATATACCTTTTCTTTTGATTATATAACCCCAAAATGAATCTTTTCATAACAAAAATTTACCCTTTGTAAATTTTTAATATAAATTATTCTAACATTGGGAGTTCAATATAATTCTCAAGTGATCATCATGATATTCTTTTATCATTGAATATATAAGACTCTTTTCTATAAAGACCACCACAAACCAATCCAGGTAATCTCTAGAGACTGTAATTGTTTAATATATGAAGATAGTGGGGCCATTTGTTTGACAAAATGGAATCACTATAAATTCATAGTGTCTACATCTCATATGAAATGATTTATTTGGTATATCCTTCATTTTTATCTTATATTAATTATATTAATAATGAAGGACAATTTGGGAAATGTATTGAGATTTGTGTAGTTGATCAAATAATTCATCTATATGGGTTATAAGATATTTATTATATATTTTGATCTGATCATTTTCACAATAATCAATACAGAGTCACATTGATTGATAATCAGTACAGAGTCACATTGATCCACATTTCTTCTTAAAAAAAGGTTTGGTGCACCCCAAACTGATGCACTTGGATGAATGAATCCCTTATCAAGATTATTTTGGATTTTCTTCTTTAATTCCTACAACTTAATATGATCATTATATATAGTTTCTTTTAAATAGGTGTATAACTTGGTATGAGTTCTATTGAAAACTCAACATCATGATTCAATTTAAGACTAGGAAACACTTTTGAATACACAACAAAATCAATCATAATATAGGAATATCTATGATTCTGATTTGTCTTCCACCATTTAAGATAAATACCCAATTTTAATAGGAATCAAGCCCATATTATGAATTTAGTTTTCATTAAAAGTTCAAACTTATCATCTCACTGATATAAAAGAGTAGGTTAGTTCTAAATACAAATTTTTTCTTCCCTTCTTCGACAGTTAATGTGGGATCTATAAAAGGAAATCCCATTTATGTCCAAAATAACATCAGACTCCACTAGAGGGAGAATAATATCATTTATATGATGTAAATTCACACAAAATTCAATGATAGAATAATTATAAATTTTAGATGTTATCATTATACCATTACAACATTTCACTGATAACTTTTCCCATAATTATTGTGGAGGTATTTTCACACCATTAGAAAATTCTTCAAATATAAAAGAGCGGGTAGATCTGGAATCAAAGAAGACATTAGTAGTTATAGAGTTAATGGTAAATGTAACATCCACCACTTCACTCTCATACTCCACATTTATAATAGTGATCACATGATACTTTCATTAATTTATGGGATTAAGTTGTTACCAATATATATCATCTTAATTAGACTTTTTATTTGATAAGTAGTTGGAATTATGTCCAACATCAATTCATTTTAGACACATATGTATAAGCAGTGCATTATGTGGTTTCTTGTCTCCATAATTATCTATCTTATTCTTCCAATTACTTTGGAATTATATTTCCTAATTACCATACTTTCTACACATAAAACATTTACTAGTTCCCTTGATACAATTTCTACTATTTTTTATTCCACACTTCCATAATAAGTGAAATATCAGCTTTATCTATCCATGGTTTTTATAATTTCAATTTAATCGTATCTTTCATTTCTTATAAAAACTATATGGTTAATGGGTAACTACAATTTTCATATCCACCTTTATATAACATCGAAAAATTTATTCATAACTAATGAAGTCCATTATGGATAATACCCTTTAGATAATTGGTATTAAGACACCTAAAAATCAATAAATCTTACTTTTATGTTGGATGATAAAACAAAAAGTGTACCTCGTATGTCTTGTAAAATTTTCCTCATAGTTACTAATGTATTCATCCTATAATTACTTTATCTTAGGCAATTCCTTATCCATTTTTATAATAAGAATATGTGTAATGATATTTTTGGAAAATAATATCTTAAACTCATCCCACTCCATGGAGTTAATTTGTTCTTATTTCTTCATTTTATTGATAAGATTATACCATTTATCTCCTTCAACATCCAAATGATAAAAAGATAAAATAAAATTTACATGTTCTGAACATTAAATAAAAGAAAATATCTTTTTAATGGTATTGATACATTATTTATCATTTAGTGGATCAAATAACCCACTAAATGAATTTGGATGTTTCCTCATGAAGGACTCAATAGAACATTGTTCCCTCTTTTTTTCATTTGGAAAGTATTTTTGATTCATAGATTGAAAAAGTTGTCTAACCATAACAATAACATTTTTCATTCCATATCCCATAACATATATTTTCTCAAGAGTAAAATCATTTATTTTTTAACAAATTTTTAATTCACACAATTCGTTTAGGTTTTAGACTTTTAAGAAAACCAAAAATCATAGAGTGAATCACATTAATCATTGATGGAAACTATATAATCCTGAAAAATTATTTATAGGACTTCCAAAACATAAAACATCATTTACATCCAATTGATCCTCAGGTTTGAACTACTTTATTAATTATCATCATCTATTCAAATACATTTTAATGGTTCATAAAGAATATTTGAAATTACCCCTGAATACCCCCTATTAGTATGAAAATAGGTGTGTGAAATGGGAACACTCACCGTGCACTATAATGATGGATGATATATACTTGACCAACTTTTTTGTGGTTATTAGCCAGAGATTCATTTGTTATAAAACCACATTCTCATGTATTATCTATAGCAGTATATATTTCTAGGAAAACCAATTTCCTTTGTTTACCAAAATATATTATTTTATCCTATTCATAGGATTATTCTTGGGGTTCTCATTAACCCTTTTTCATCAAATTTTACAGAGTTAACTAAACCTTAATCAAATACCAACTATAATGACCCTTAATTTTCATAAAAAATATTAATAGATAAATTTCCATTACATAATATTATGATCCATTCCAAAATTATATAGGTTTAGAGTCATTGGAAACATGAATACACAAAAAAATTGTTCATAAAAGATCTACATAATATCCCACTAAGATCTTCATAACTAGTAAAATTGTTATAAATATCATACTTAAAGATTTTAGTCATAACCTAGAGAAAGGAAATGTAATAAATGGGGAGTTTTCATGCTCAATAAGGGTAAAAAATGGTTATATAATTGATTACATAAATATAACATGAGCATAAGGGTATGAAATTATGAGATTTATATTTGAAAAACATTTCCTGCATATCATAGATCATAATCATGATTCATATCATAAAGAACTATATTTCAGAAGAAATTAATAATAAATGAATCAAAGGATCTGAGACATGTGAGTATAACATTGGCATAATACATACTATTTTGGAATATATGTAAGCATAGAAAATAAACTCCTTAGTCAATTCTTGTAATATCTCAACCTAGGAGCCCCAAAAAAGGTTTCCCAGGCTCTTGGGTCACATGGCCTCAATGGCACCTCCCCATTCTCCACAGACTACTAAATAGTAGTGAGAATCTAAGGTGGTATGATGGGGTAAACTATAACCTTATATCAGAGTGTTAAAGTGAAAATAAGAGATATTATGAATAGTAGAATAATAAAATAAAACAAACAACATCATAGAAATAGATACCATAATAAAGCACAATGAATAAAGAAACTCTAAGTAGTACCAATAATAAAAAACAATAAGCTATGTCATATAAAAAATGATGTCATGTCATGATGATATACAAAAAAGTGATAAAGGTAATATAGAGTACAAATATATATTTCATGCTGAAGAAATATAAAATATCCTAAAGGTATCTCCACTAGAAATGTGAGAATATCCTGGTCTTCTGCTCCCATAATATAAGAAAAATAGATCAAGCATCCATGACTAGGTGCTTGCGCTTGTCAATACCTAAAACCATAAAGACTTCTTGAGTGCTAACAACATCCTAGATAGGGTGTGAGATAATCTAAATAGACCACCCCTAATGGTGTCTATAATAATCCAATCATTTTACATGGCATAGCTATGTACAAATATGAAAAATAATAAACAAATATAAACCCAAAACTAGTCATCTTTGGTTCCTAGGGGACACCTGACTAACAATATCTTGTTCTCCATAGTGTAGAATAACTCTGATATCAGTTTATCATGTCCAAATATTTATATATAATCTTATATAATCTTATATATGTATATAAACTATATATGTGAGGACATATATAATAATATACTTAGATTCTAGGTTTTAGCTAGACCCAGGGTGTAACTGAAGCGTCCATGCATAGTCTAAAAACTAATAGGCACTAGCAATGGTACTATCCCAGAATATCATATGAATATTAGAAATCATGTTTGTCACTCATGATAATGGGGTGAGTCATCATTCCCAACACCTGAAGAATGGGACCATGGAACATTATACTAATCATCCATGTAAATGTTGTGAGACACCATTCTCAATACCCAACATAAGGGAGTGTAAAATTCCAGGGTCAAAAAGTACCTTAACCATTATCCAACTGCCATTATCCATGGTCAAATAATAACAATAATAATCCATTTCCATTTAAATCATTTACAATAATTCATTCCCATATAATCATGGTATTTCAATTAATAAAAATTTGTTTTAAATTTATAACATGTGATGTGGGATTATCACTCACATTCATTTAAATATTTTAAACCATTATATTTAGGAATTAGAAAAAACCCAATTATAAGTAAAGAAAATCTAATTAGGAGGTATTTGTGTCTATATCACATTTATATCAAGAATGGTATTCAATTCAACATGCCAAAGGGGTGGAAACCAATGAGGGAGACATCCTTTAATTCCATAACACATGTCAAAAAATGTATCATGACATGGTGAAAATTATTATAAAGTTAAAACAGATTTTAGGTAAAATAATAGGACGATACATTATGTGGTACAATGATTTATTCTATTAAAAAATACAATTTTTAAGGAAAATTACTAATCTATCTACCTTAGTTATGTGGATGACCACTCATCCAGTTTCAACCTTTGAATCTAAGAAAAATAGAAGAAAATATAAGAACAGGAAAATTAACAAAAAAAAGGTCATATGAGAACACACTAAAATTTCTCAGAAGATGGTGAGATAACCAAGAGAAAGAAGGAAGTGGATCAAGCTCTTACTATTAGGGATCTAATGAGCTAAATTGTGCCTCGATCAGACATTAGATAGAGGAATGGCTTCAAATCCTAGTTATAGGATTGATAGAGAGATATAAAGGGGGTTAATAAGGTTTTTGTTTGATGGTGGCATAAAGAAAGAATGAAGGTGAGTTAAATAATAAGAGTGGTAAATAGTAATTTTACACTTTTCAGGTGGTCTATTGGTTTGGCCAAACTGTTGGCCAAACCATACGCTAACGATGTGTGCCACACTATTCAAGCATAACACCCCCCACAACCTGAAATACATAGCTATAAAAACCATTCACATCCCATTATCACCCTCTGCATCAACGATGAACTGGAAAAACCTCCCTTACATGATATGAAAAAATGGTTTGGAACCCTTAATGGGCCACATGTTTTGAGGTGAATTATTAGTAATAACCATGAACTAACTTTGTATCTCTCCTTTTTTTTCTCTATAATGCTAATCTATGGGCTCTAAACAATCCCTGAACACTACAAATTCCTCCTATAAGGGAGACTCTCAATTTGGTGGGTCACATGGGCTCAATCAAACCTCCATTTATGACATATTTTATTGATTATCAATTCAGTTCTAAGGTGGTATGGTAGGGAGACTATACAGTCATATCACAGTAGTACAACCAAAATAATAGGAACAATAAATAGTGGATTTCTAAAAAATAAATAAAAACATATAATAAATAGATACATAATAAATCATATCTAACAATGAAACTCCAACTAGTAACAAAAATCGATATCCATAAGTTCTGTCAAATACAAAATGTTGTCATTTTATGCTGATCTACAAAAATTGATACATGAAATTCAAAGAATAGGCATATTAAATTTTTTGAAAATAAATAAAAAAGGCCCAAAAGTAATATCCACTTGGATCGTAAGAATATTCCTAGTCCTTCATGTAGAGACCCGAAGCTTATCGTACATGGACATTACATTACTTTTGCGGAATACTTGGTACATAACAAAAAAACACACACACAAGGATCGTAATAGTTTAGTGTCTTTGGAAACTCGGAATAAAATCTTCTAATCGTGGGGAAAGATCTTCAACATCTCCCATAAATATCTTCCCTTTTTTTTACCTAAAAACCTTTCTTTATATCCTGGGGAAAAGAAAACATAAAAGGGTGAGCTCAAATGCTCAGTAAGGGTAAACAAAAGAAATATCAATCACATAATTTTCATAAGAACATAACATTTTTGGAAATCTTAACCTGCAAAAGAGAGCATAATTTCATAACATGGAATAAATCATAGTAGTGAAATGAAATCATAACATAAAACATTACTCATTGTGGCATACACACATAATCATAGAGAATCATTTCTTGTTAGTCAAGACTCATTTCCAAGACTATCTTAGTGGACAAAGTCCCTTTCTGAATCGAGTAATCCTCGTTTCAGTCCTGTTTCACTGAACCGGTATAACCTACCATTCCAGCCATGTCTATCTCATGAGATATAAAATCTTTACCCAATGCATTGGAGGGAGATATAGGTCCCACCCATCTCATAATGATACCATTCTTATGTGTGCCACAAAATCATAAATCATACATCATTTCATAACCCATGTAATAAAAAAGGGATTCTTAAAACAACATGACATCATAAAACCATTCATATAAGATAAAGGAATTCATAAACATAATTCCATCACAACATAGTCAAATCAATGTAAAAATATGGATAGAAACAGAACCCTTTATTATCTTAGATGGAAAATAATTTTGATAAAACACTTGAAATGAATTCTTGAGGAAAATATCCTTTCTTCTTCAAAATCAATTTCTTTTCACAAAACATCATGCAATTTTAAAAGAAAGAGATTTTATTAAAAATAGTCATGAAATCTTTTGGAGGAAGCTTCATGAAAATAAGGCTTTATAAAACTGTAAAAATCCGTTCATGTCGTTTAAGTTAAAAAAACATTCTTCTTGTACTTTTGTCGGAAAAGTCAAAAAGTACCTCGTACGAAAAACGGCAAAAGATTCCTTTCATATTCTTTACTAAAAACTCACCTAAGGGTAAAATTGGATTTAAACTTTTTCAAGTGGATGGAAACAATATTACATATTGAAGGAACATGGATGTGGATGATAAAATACACCCCAGTAAATACTTACGAATAAACAATCTCGGATAAAAATGAGATTGTGATATTTCCCTTACCTTAGGTCCAATTTGCTTCGTATGTGTCTGAACCTCCTGTATAATGATTTAAATAATGTCATTGACTTATTACAGAATCATATTCATTGTTATTATATCATATATGGTTCACTTATGACATTATATTACCCGTTCTTTTGTAAACTCCATGTTAAAGAAGCGTTTTGGGTAAAATCGTTTCATTTATCGTAGGTGTTTTGACTTGTTGTTCTTGACATCATTATTACTTATATCATGATTTACTTACTTCCAGAATATAAAATATGATTTATATATCATATATATTCAGTATATATATATAATAGATAGATAAATAAAATGAAAAACACCGTTCATGGAGACGGTAGTCCGTACGTACGCATGAACGCTGTTTTTCTTTCCTTATTGTCTTGAAATGGATGTAAGTAGATGACATACATATGTATATATATACATAAATCCAGTAGATTTATAATGTCATATATTTCATTATTATTTCTTATATATACATTATAATCATTCTTAGATGGTTAACATGGAGAATGAATCTCATCGCGTCGTGGAGACGGTAGTCCGTACGTACGCACGAGCGATGATATCATTTCTATAAATATTGAATTGAATTGGAGTGGATTATAATATATCAGAATCAATATGATGTTGTAATAACTATGTATAGTTATTCTTTACACCATTATACCCATCCATGTAAGGTGGTGGTGGAAAATAGATTACACCACGACGTGGAGACGGTATTCCGTACGTACGCACACGCGGTGATTTCTTTTTCCGTAGGATAGATAGATGGTGAAATAGGGTTGTTTCATACTTATAATAACATATCAGTATATGAGTGATACTGATGTTATTACTTTATAATGAAACAACCTAAGAAGAAGAAGTGGAAGAAGAAATAAAGATGAAAGAATTGGTAACAGTAATTACCTCTTCTTTGAAGCGCCTTTTGGAGACCTCCTCTTAGGGAACTAAAATTGGTATTTGAGGAAGACCAGAACCTCTAGGATGTTTCTAGGGAAGTGGAGAAGAGATTTTGGCAGGGGTTGGCCGAGCTTGAGTTCTCAAATTGGTGTGAGGAGTAGGGGAAGGAGGTGTCCTTTTATAGGGGAGGAGAGGGGCACCTTAGGAATATCTCAAAATATTATTTTATATTAAAGTCAAAATCGGTTTATAATGGTTCCAAAGGGTCTTATTTCGAAGCTAAAGTGGGGATGGGTCGAAATCCTATCAACCAATAGGATTTAGACAAGTTTGGGGTATTATTTTAACCTTATCAATTAGATTTAACTCTAAGTTAATTAATTTAACTTTTACCGTGTCTTTTTGTTTTCTTTCACTATATGGTTAATACACTTACTATAACATGCCAAACGAACCCCAAATTGTTTATTATTAATATATATATCCTTATCTAAGTCATTAGGCCGATCCTTAGATTTTTAGGAATAAAATAACAATTAATAATATAATATTTGATTTAAAAACTATTTTGTGTCAATTTTAACACTATTTGATATATGATTTTTGTGAAAGTCATATCAGAATTATATGTTCGAAACAAGTTGATTAAATCAACATTAATATATCATAGTAACCTAGAAAATTAGTGGAATTCATAAAAAATCTCAAATTACATTTATTTTGGTGTTTATAACATCAATTATGTCAATATTTCATTAATAAGATAATTACTGCATCATCGTTGTGTCATAAATAAATTAAATTATTTTATGTCTAAAAATTACAAATAAAATACCATCATGTAGGAAATCTTTTTATCTTTCTAATGAATATTTATAGTCGAATTTATCTTATGTATAACCCCATATTAAAAATGATTTACTTATTAAACTTTGATTTTAACTATTTTAACCCTTCTTTAAATAAATTAATAATAAATGTCCTAATCTAATCCAAGTGGGCCTAAATGGTCATATTTTATTCCTAAGTTTGTTTTTGGTCGAATTACACTTGTCCAATAGAATTAGGACATGTGTTAGGGTAATATTAATATCATATTTACCCTTAGTTACCCTATTTACTATTAACCGTGGTAAACAAAATAAAAAGTTACTATTCACCAAAAAATTATTTTCATCTCATTGAACCACATTTTAGTCCTTGATATTAACCGTGTCTCTTGGATTTTCGAAATTCCATTCACAGAAGCGGTAAAATTAAGTTTTATGCAAAATTCAGTTTTTTAACCTACCACTTAGTAGTTTCACTATTCATCAAAAATTGATGTTTTTCAGAAGAATGCCAAAATTTCATCCCAAGCTATATTTCATATTCCGAATTCAAAAATGAAGTCTATTTTACCAAATTCATAACATAAGAGTTGCATTAATTAATTTTATAATTAAATCCCGCTGTTAAAACAAATAGCGTGTTTTTAAGAAACAATATCTATCAAAAGATTGACACTTGTTTATGTCTAGTTTAAATGTGAAATTACAACCAATGACCAACATTGTATTAAATTGTAAAAATATATTCTAAATATACTTTAAAACCACTCAAATTAATAATTTATCACTATTAATTATTTCGATTAAAAAAGTTGTTTTTAATTATAATTTAGTAATTTTTCACTATTCATCAGAATATGAAAGTTATCCGAAAAGTACCAAAATTTCACCTTAGGCTAAATTCGATACTCCGAATCCAAAAATAAAGTTCATTTTGAAAAATAAGATTTACTGGATTTCAAAAAGTGGTTATTACTATTCATAACGGCTAGTTTTAATAATATTTTTATAGCATATCGTTGTTTAGTGAAACTCGGTATTGCGTACTACACACGCTATCGAGGAAGGTCGTGATTGCGTGTAATGCAAGTCAAGTCAAGGATGCGTGTTGTGCAAGCTCCTTTTGGTGTAGCGTACAACACAAGACATTAATAAAATTAAAAAGAATATTTTTTTATAAAATCTTGGGCTGTTACATTCTACCCCCCTTAAAATGAATTTCGCCCTCGAAATTCGTCGGGGTTATAAATGGTTTACTATTTGAAAGTTTCTTTAATAGAAACCCACATCGTAAAAGGGAATACCAAAACTTGGCTTTAAAAACTAAAGTATGAAATGTAACGATTACCCAAATAAACTAATCATTGAGATTCCACATAGGTGAAAATATGGATATGGAAGAGAAATTTAACCATCATGTTCTGATGGAGAGTGGTAGAGAACATGGCTATGGAAAATCCAGTAATCACAAATCCATAGATTTGTGATGATATAAGGTACCATCTGATTCATCAGGTATAAGATCACTAGGACAACATTTTTGGTTTTCAAGATCATTTCCCCTAAAGTTGAAAATTTGAATTAGAATAAATACTTACTTTATTTTGGTACAATCTCACTGTTGTTCGTGCTTTGAACAATTTCCACTTCATCTCTTAAATAAATGAAGTTGAATTTGTTATTCGTGAAGTGTTAGCAGATCATGTGATAGAATGACGGGTCATTCCATCTGTCTCAAACAAAAGGTAAGCAAAAGTTATTAAATATATATAAGTCATTCTATAGTGAGATTAATTATATATAGTTCCTAAAATGGACTTATACTTCATATATCATACTGCTTAATATAATAAAACTAGTTTCTACTAAACATGGACTTCCTGTAGGTCAGTGGTAGGCGATAAAGGCCAGTCGCACTTCGGTTGTGGGTTCGATTCCTACAGCCTTGTCCGAAGCGATGGGCTGTCGCCCGTCCTGCAGGTTGTCCTTTTTCCAAAACTATATTACTATAACATCCCATAAATAATATCGAAAAAACTTCTATCCTTAAACAATACTAACTTATGTCCAATATAATCCATTCCAATCTTTAGTCCTATCCATAATACTGCAGTCCATTCTCATAACATAGTGAAAACGATTACCAGAGATTTAATACCATCGTTGATCCACATATATCATAAGATATATCTTGTTGGACACATTCCAAACATTCAAAGGCCTTAATCTTGTACTCTCTTGAATACCCATTGAACCTTAGTGAAAACTTGAATGAAGTTAAAAGTTAACACTTTCCATATACCAAAATCCTCAAAATTCTATATACTCAAACCATGATATCACTTAGTCCTTATATCAATCATGAGCTCATGAATACTATCAAACATTTAATTTTCTCCTAATCCCTTCATTATGCGCATATCATCTACATTCCAAAAATATCTGAATAACTTTTCATGGATACTGGTAACATTAATCATACACTTTCAAAACACAAGGAAAGACAACAGTGTAACAATCCATAGATGTCTCTTTATTCCAAAATTACACATGATAAACATGTAATCATTCCACTACATTCTCAAACCATTGACCGAGCTTCAAAAATTCTTTCATCTCACATATCATTTGTAGTCTCTTCATCATCATCCACATAAATACTACCCATATGACCATACTGATTCTCTTCATGAGTCTTTCCCTTAGGGCATTTGTTTGCATAATGCCCATACATTCCACATTTAAAACACTTAACCATTTTTGATGTCGTAGCAATACCATTATCCATGGTGCTAACCGACCCTTTTCCTTTGCACTTACTTGCTTTGTGTCCTTCTTTTCCACACCCAAAGCATCTTCCAGTTCCCTTGAAACATTCTCCTTGATGCCTCTTCCCACATGATTTACATAGGGGAAATTGAACTTTCTTTCCTCTATGATCATCATGGAACTCCATCTTTCTCTTATTAGTCGAGTCAGGAAACTTACCAAATTTTACTTTATTGATCATGTTGTGAGATTGCTGATTCAGCATAATAATGATGTTTGGACATCCAAATCCCATTTCATTTGGTTGCTCATGAAGAATATCATTCCATTGTCCATCATATCCTCCATTATTGTGAATCATCTTGTTTCCAGCCATTTTCTAAAACCCAAACAGAATAGTGTTAGATGCAAAAATCATAATAAAGGGGGAGTAACTTAAATATCTATCATCTTTGGTTTAATCTAATATCGTTACCATAGTTCTAGGACTATATCCTATACGTATACTTATCCTTAGGGGCATCCCTAGACATACCTTAGAAATATCTCTAGGGATCTCACTAACGTTTTCGCATCCTAGTTTCCAAAGGTTGACTAAACCTTTCCTCTGATACCAACTGTAGAGACCCGTAACCTGACTTACATTGACATTACATTACTTTTGCGGAATACTTGGTACATAACAAAAAAACACACACACAAGGATCGTAATAGTTTAGTGTCTTTGGAAACTCGGAATAAAATCTTCTAATCGTGGGGAAAGATCTTCAACATCTCCCATAAATATCTTCCCTTTTTTTTACCTAAAAACCTTTCTTTATATCCTGGGGAAAAGAAAACATAAAAGGGTGAGCTCAAATGCTCAGTATGGGTAAACAAAAGAAATATCAATCACATAATTTTCATAAGAACATAACATTTTTGGAAATCTGAACCTGCAAAAGAGAGCATAATTTCATAACATGGAATAAATCATAGTAGTGAAATGAAATCATAACATAAAACATTACTCATTGTGGCATACACACATAATCATAGAGAATCATTTCTTGTTAGTCAAGACTCATTTCCAAGACTATCTTAGTGGACAAAGTCCCTTTCTGAATCGAGTAATCCTCGTTTCAGTCCTGTTTCACTGAACCGGTATAACCTACCATTCCAGCCATGTCTATCTCATGAGATATAAAATCTTTACCCAATGCATTGGAGGGAGATATAGGTCCCACCCATCTCATAATGATACCATTCTTATGTGTGCCACAAAATCATAAGTCATACATCATTTCATAACCCATGTAATAAAAAAGGGATTCTTAAAACAACATGACATCATAAAACCATTCATATAAGATAAAGGAATTCATAAACATAATTCCATCACAACATAGTCAAATCAATGTAAAACTATGGATAGAAACAGAACCCTTTATTATCTTAGATGGAAAATAATTTTGATAAAACACTTGAAATGAATTCTTGAGGAAAATATCCTTTCTTCTTCAAAATCAATTTCTTTTCACAAAACATCATGCAATTTTAAAAGAAAGAGATTTTATTAAAAATAGTCATGAAATCTTTTGGAGGAAGCTTCATGAAAATAAGGCTTTATAAAACTGTAAAAATCCGTTCATGTCGTTTAAGTTAAAAAAACATTCTTCTTGTACTTTTGTCGGAAAAGTCAAAAAGTACCTCGTACGAAAAACGGCAAAAGATTCCTTTCATATTCTTTACTAAAAACTCACCTAAGGGTAAAATTGGATTTAAACTTTTTCAAGTGGATGGAAACAATATTACATATTGAAGGAACATGGATGTGGATGATAAAATACACCCCAGTAAATACTTACGAATAAACAATCTCGGATAAAAATGAGATTGTGATATTTCCCTTACCTTAGGTCCAATTTGCTTCGTATGTGTCCGAACCTCCTGTATAATGATTTAAATAATGTCATTGACTTATTACAGAATCATATTCATTGTTATGATATCATATATTGTTCACTTATGACATTATATTACCCGTTCTTTTGTAAACTCCATGTTAAAGAAGCGTTTTGGGTAAAATCGTTTCATTTATCGTAAGTGTTTTGACTTGTTGTTCTTGACATCATTATTACTTATATCATGATTTACTTACTTCCAGAATATAAAATATGATTTATATATCATATATATTCAGTATATATATATAATAGATAGATAAATAAAATGAAAAACACCGTTCATGGAGACGGTAGTCCGTACGTACGCATGAACGCTGTTTTTCTTTCCTTATTGTCTTGAAATGGATGTAAGTAGATGACATACATATGTATATATATACATAAATCCAGTAGATTTATAATGTCATATATTTCATTATTATTTCTTATATATACATTATAATCATTCTTAGATGGTTAACATGGAGAATGAATCTCATCGCGTCGTGGAGACGGTAGTCCGTACGTACGCACGAGCGATGATATCATTTCTATAAATATTGAATTGAATTGGAGTGGATTATAATATATCAGAATCAATATGATGTTGTAATAACTCTTTATAGTTATTCTTTACACCATTATACCCATCCATGTAAGGTGGTGGTGGAAAATAGATTACACCACGACGTGGAGACGGTATTCCGTACGTACGCACACGCGGTGATTTCTTTTTCCGTAGGATAGATAGATGGTGAAATAGGGTTGTTTCATACATATAATAACATATCAGTATATGAGTGATACTGATGTTATTACTTTATAATGAAACAACCTAAGAAGAAGAAGTGGAAGAAGAAATAAAGATGAAAGAATTGGTAACAGTAATTACCTCTTCTTTGAAGCGCCTTTTGGAGACCTCCTCTTAGGGAACTAAAATTGGTATTTGAGGAAGACCAGAACCTCTAGGATGTTTCTAGGGAAGTGGAGAAGAGATTTTGGCAGGGGTTGGCCGAGCTTGAGTGCTCAAATTGGTGTGAGGAGTAGGGGAAGGAGGTGTCCTTTTATAGGGGAGGAGAGGGGCACCTTAGGAATATCTCAAAATATTATTTTATATTAAAGTCAAAATCGGTTTATAATGGTTCCAAAGGGTCTTATTTCGAAGCTAAAGTGGGGATGGGTCGAAATCCTATCAACCAATAGGATTTAGACAAGTTTGGGGTATTATTTTAACCTTATCAATTAGATTTAACTCTAAGTTAATTAATTTAACTTTTACCGTGTCTTTTTGTTTTCTTTCACTATATGGTTAATACACTTACTATAACATGCCAAACGAACCCCAAATTGTTTATTATTAATATATATATCCTTATCTAAGTCATTTGGCCGATCCTTAGATTTTTAGGAATAAAATAACAATTAATAATATAATATTTGATTTAAAAACTATTTTGTGTCAATTTTAACACTATTTGATATATGATTTTTGTGAAAGTCATATCAGAATTATATGTTCGAAACAAGTTGATTAAATCAACATTAATATATCATAGTAACCTAGAAAATTAGTGGAATTCATAAAAAATCTCAAATTACATTTATTTTGGTGTTTATAACATCAATTATGTCAATATTTCATTAATAAGATAATTACTGCATCATCGTTGTGTCATAAATAAATTAAATTATTTTATGTCTAAAAATTACAAATAAAATACCATCATGTAGGAAGTCTTTTTATCTTTCTAATGAATATTTATAGTCGAATTTATCTTATGTATAACCCCATATTAAAAATGATTTACTTATTAAACTTTGATTTTAACTATTTTAACCCTTCTTTAAATAAATTAATAATAAATGTCCTAATCTAATCCAAGTGGGCCTAAATGGTCATATTTTATTCCTAAGTTTGTCTTTGGTCGAATTACACTTGTCCAATAGAATTAGGACATGTGTTAGGGTAATATTAATATCATATTTACCCTTAGTTACCCTATTTACTATTAACCGTGGTAAACAAAATAAAAAGTTACTATTCACCAAAAAATTATTTTCATCTCATTGAACCACATTTTAGTCCTTGATATTAACCGTGTCTCTTGGATTTTCGAAATTCCATTCACAGAAGCGGTAAAATTAAGTTTTATGCAAAATTCAGTTTTTTAACCTACCACTTAGTAGTTTCACTATTCATCAAAAATTGATGTTTTTCAGAACAATGCCAAAATTTCATCCCAAGCTATATTTCATATTCCGAATTCAAAAATGAAGTCTATTTTACCAAATTCATAACATAAGAGTTGCATTAATTAATTTTATAATTAAATCCCGCTGTTAAAACAAATAGCGTGTTTTTAAGAAACAATATCTATCAAAAGATTGACACTTGTTTATGTCTAGTTTAAATGTGAAATTACAACCAATGACCAACATTGTATTAAATTGTAAAAATATATTCTAAATATACTTTAAAACCACTCAAATTAATAATTTATCACTATTAATTATTTCGATTAAAAAAGTTGTTTTTAATTATAATTTAGTAATTTTTCACTATTCATCAGAATATGAAAGTTATCCGAAAAGTACCAAAATTTCACCTTAGGCTAAATTCGATACTCCGAATCCAAAAATAAAGTTCATTTTGAAAAATAAGATTTACTGGATTTCAAAAAGTGGTTATTACTATTCATAACGGCTAGTTTTAATAATATTTTTATAGCATATCGTTGTTTAGTGAAACTCGGTATTGCGTACTACACACGCTATCGAGGAAGGTCGTGATTGCGTGTAATGCAAGTCAAGTCAAGGATGCGTGTTGTGCAAGCTCCTTTTGGTGTAGCGTACAACACAAGACTTTAATAAAATTAAAAAGAATATTTTTTTATAAAATCTTGGGCTGTTACATTCTACCCCCCTTAAAATGAATTTCGCCCTCGAAATTCGTCGGGGTTATAAATGGTTTACTATTTGAAAGTTTCTTTAATAGAAACCCACATCGTAAAAGGGAATACCAAAACTTGGATTTAAAAACTAAAGTATGAAATGTAACGATTACCCAAATAAACTAATCATTGGGTTTCCACATAGGTGAAAATATGGATATGGAAGAGAAATTTAACCATCTTGTTCTGATGGAGAGTGGTAGAGAACATGGCTATGGAAAATCCAGTAATCACAAATCCATAGATTTGTGATGATATAAGGTACCATCTGATTCATCAGGTATAAGATCACTAGGACAACATTTTTGGTTTTCAAGATCATTTCCCCTAAAGTTGAAAATTTGAATTAGAATAAATACTTACTTTATTTTGGTACAATCTCACTGTTGTTCGTGCTTTGAACAATTTCCACTTCATCTCTTAAATAAATGAAGTTGAATTTGTTATTCGTGAAGTGTTAGCAGATCATGTGATAGAATGACGGGTCATTCCATCTGTCTCAAACAAAAGGTAAGCAAAAGTTATTAAATATATATAAGTCATTCTATAGTGAGATTAATCATATATAGTTCCAAAAATGGACTTATACTTCATATATCATACTGCTTAATATAATAAAACTAGTTTCTACTAAACATGGACTTCCTGTAGGTCAGTGGTAGGCGATAAAGGCCAGTCGCACTTCGGTTGTGGGTTCGATTCCTACAGCCTTGTCCGAAGCGATGGGCTGTCGCCCGTCCTGCAGGTTTTCCTTTTTCCAAAACTATATTACTATAACATCCCATAAATAATATCGAAAAAACTTCTATCCTTAAACAATACTAACTTATGTCCAACATAATCCATTCCAATCTTTAGTCCTATCCATAATACTACAGTCCATTCTCATAACATAGTGAAAACGATTACCAGAGATTTAATACCATCGTTGATCCCCATATATCATAAGATATATCTTGTTGGACACATTCCAATCATTCAAAGGCCTTAATCTTGTACTCTCTTGAATACCCATTGAACCTTAGTGAAAACTTGAATGCAGTTAAAAGTTAACACTTTCCATATACCAAAATCCTAAAAATTCTATATACTCAAACCATGATATCACTTAGTCCTTATATCAATCATGAGCTCATGAATACTATCAACCATTTAATTTTCTCCTAATCCCTTCATTATGCGCATATCATCTACATTCCAAAAATATCTGAATAACTTTTCATGGATACTGGTAACATTAATCATACACTTTCAAAACACAAGGAAAGACAACAGTGTAACAATCCATAGATGTCTCTTTATTCCAAAATTACACATGATAAATATGTAATCATTCCACTACATTCTCAAACCATTGACCGAGCTTCAAAAATTCTTTCATCTCACATATCATTTGTAGTCTCTTCATCATCATCCACATAAATACTACCCATATGACCATACTGATTCTCTTCATGAGTCTTTCCCTTAGGGCATTTGTTTGCATAATGCCCATACATTCCACATTTAAAACACTTAACCATTTTTGATGTCGTAGCAATACCATTATCCATGGTGTTAACCGACCCTTTTCCTTTGCACTTACTTGCTTTGTGTCCTTCTTTTCCACACCCAAAGCATCTTCCAGTTCCCTTGAAACATTCTCCTTGATGCCTCTTCCCACATGATTTACATAGGGGAAATTGAACTTTCTTTCCTCTATGATCATCATGGAACTCCATCTTTCTCTTATTAGTCGAGTCAGGAAACTTACCAAAATTTACTTTATTGATCATGTTGTGAGATTGCTGATTCGGCATAATAATGATGTTTGGACATCCAAATCCCATTTCATTTGGTTGCTCATGAAGAATATCAATCCATTGTCCATCATATCCTCCATTATTGTGAATCATCTTGTTTCCAGCCATTTTCTAAAACCCAAACAAAATAGTGTTAGATGCAAAAATCATAATAAAGGGGGAGTAACTTAAATATCTATCATCTTTGGTTTAATCTAATATCGTTACCATAGTTCTAGGACTATATCCTATACGTATACTTATCCTTAGGGGCATCCCTAGACATACCTTAGAAATATCTCTAGGGATCTCACTAACGTTTTCACATCCTAGTTTCCAAAGGTTGACTAAACCTTTCCTCTGATACCAACTGTAGAGACCCGTAACCTGACTTACATTGACATTACATTACTTTTGCGGAATACTTGGTACATAACAAAAAAACACACACACAAGGATCGTAATAGTTTAGTGTCTTTGGAAACTCGGAATAAAATCTTCTAATCGTGGGGAAAGATCTTCAACATCTCCCATAAATATCTTCCCTTTTTTTTTACCTAAAAACCTTTCTTTATATCCTGGGGAAAAGAAAACATAAAAGGGTGAGCTCAAATGCTCAGTAAGGGTAAACAAAAGAAATATCAATCACATAATTTTCATAAGAACATAACATTTTTGGAAATCTTAACCTGCAAAAGAGAGCATAATTTCATAACATGGAATAAATCATAGTAGTGAAATGAAATCATAACATAAACCATTAATCATTGTGGCATACACACATAATCACAGAGAATCATTTCTTGTTAGTCAAGACTCATTTCCAAGACTATCTTAGTGGACAAAGTCCCTTTCTGAATCGAGTAATCCTCGTTTCAGTCCTGTTTCACTGAACCGGTATAACCTACCATTCCAGCCATGTCTATCTCATGAGATATAAAATCTTTACCCAATGCATTGGAGGGAGATATAGGTCCCACCCATCTCATAATGATACCATTCTTATGTGTGCCACAAAATCATAAATCATACATCATTTCATAACCCATGTAATAAAAATGGGATTCTTAAAACAACATGACATCATAAAACCATTCATATAAGATAAAGGAATTCATAAACATAATTCCATCACAACATAGTCAAATCAATGTAAAAATATGGATAGAAACAGAACCCTTTATTATCTTAGATGGAAAATAATTTTGATAAAACACTTGAAATGAATTCTTGAGGAAAATATCCTTTCTTCTTCAAAATCAATTTCTTTTCACAAAACATCATGCAATTTTAAAAGAAAGAGATTTTATTAAAAATAGTCATGAAATCTTTTGGAGGAAGCTTCATGAAAATAAGGCTTTATAAAACTGTAAAAATCCGTTCATGCCGTTTAAGTTAAAAAAACATTCTTCTTGTACTTTTGTCGGAAATGTCAAAAAGTACCTCGTACGAAAAACGGCAAAAGATTCCTTTCATATTCTTTACTAAAAACTCACCTAAGGGTAAAATTGGATTTAAACTTTTGCAAGTGGATGGAAACAATATTACATATTTAAGGAACATGGATGTGGATGATAAAATACACCCCAGTAAATACTTACGAATAAACAATCTCGGATAAAAATGAGATTGTGATATTTCCCTTACCTTAGGTCCAATTTGCTTCGTATGTGTCCGAACCTCCTGTATAATGATTTAAATAATGTCATTGACTTATTACAGAATCATATTCATTGTTATGATATCATATATGGTTCACTTATGACATTATATTACCCGTTCTTTTGTAAACTCCATGTTAAAGAAGCGTTTTGGGTAAAATCGTTTCATTTATCGTAGGTGTTTTGACTTGTTGTTCTTGACATCATTATTACTTATATCATGATTTACTTACTTCCAGAATATAAAATATGATTTATATATCATATATATTCAGTATATATATATAATAGATAGATAAATAAAATGAAAAACACCGTTCATGGAGACGGTAGTCCGTACGTACGCATGAACGCTGTTTTTCTTTCCTTATTGTCTTGAAATGGATGTAAGTAGATGACATACATATGTATATATATACATAAATCCAGTAGCTTTATAATGTCATATATTTCATTATTATTTCTTATATGTACCTTATAATCATTCTTAGATGGTTAACATGGAGAATGAATCTCATCGCGTCGTGGAGACGGTAGTCCGTACGTACGCACGAGCGATGATATCATTTCTATAAATATTGAATTGAATTGGAGTGGATTATAATATATCAGAATCAATATGATGTTGTAATAACTATGTATAGTTATTCTTTACACCATTATACCCATCCATGTAAGGTGGTGGTGGAAAATAGATTACACCACGGCGTGGAGACGGTATTCCGTACGTACGCACGCGCGGTGATTTCTTTTTCCGTAGGATAGATAGATGGTGAAATAGGGTTGTTTCATACTTATAATAACATATCAGTATATGAGTGATACTGATGTTATTACTTCATAATGAAACAACCTAAGAAGAAGAAGTGGAAGAAGAAATAAAGATGAAAGAATTGGTAACAGTAATTACCTCTTCTTTGAAGCGCCTTTTGGAGACCTCCTCTTAGGGAACTAAAATTGGTCTTTGAGGAAGACCAGAACCTCTAGGATGTTGCTAGGGAAGTGGAGAAGATATTTTGGCAGGGGTTGGCCGAGATTGAGTGCTCAAATTGGTGTGAGGAGTAGGGGAAGGAGGTGTCCTTTTATAGGGGAGGAGAGGGGCACCTTAGGAATATCTCAAAATATTATTTTATATTAAAGTCAAAATCGGTTTATAATGGTTCCAAAGGGTCTTATTTCGAAGCTAAAGTGGGGATGGGTCGAAATCCTATCAACCAATAGGATTTAGACATGTTTGGGGTATTATTTTAACCTTATCAATTAGATTTAACTCTAAGTTAATTAATTTAACTTTTACCCTGTCTTTTTGTTTTCTTTCACTATATGGTTAATACACTTACTATAACATGCCAAACGAACCCCAAATTGTTTATTATTAATATATATATCCTTATCTAAGTCATTTGGCCGAACCTTAGATTTTTAGGAATAAAATAACAATTAATAATATAATATTTGATTTAAAAACTATTTTGTGTCAATTTTGACACTATTTGATATATGATTTTTGTGAAAGTCATATCAGAATTATATGTTCGTAAAACGTTTATTAAATCAACATTAATATATCATAGTAACCTAGAAAATTAGTGGAATTCATAAAAAATCTCAAATTACATTTATTTTGGTGTTTATAACATCAATTATGTCAATATTGCATTAATAAGATAATTACTGCATCATCGTTGTGTCATAAATAAATTAAATTATTTTATGTCTAAAAATTACAAATAAAATACCATCATGTAGGAAATCTTTTTAGCTTTCTAATGAATATTTATAGTCGAATTTATCTTATGTATAACCCCATATTAAAAATGATTTACTTATTAAACTTTGATTTTAACTATTTTAACCCTTCTTTAAATAAATTAATAATAAATGTCCTAATCTAATCCAAGTGGGCCTAAATGGTCATATTTTATTCCTAAGTTTGTCTTTGGTCGAATTAAACTTGTCCAATAGAATTAGTACATGTGTTAGGGTAATATTAATATCATATTTACCCTTAGTTACCCTATTTACTATTAACCGTGGTAAACAAAATAAAAAGTTACTATTCACCAAAAAATTATTTTCATCTCATTGAACCACATTTTAGTCCTTGATATTAACCGTGTCTCTTGGATTTTCGAAATTCCATTCACAGAAGCGGTAAAATTAAGTTTTATGCAAAATTCAGTTTTTTAACCTACCACTTAGTAGTTTCACTATTCATCAAAAATTGATGTTTTTCAGAACAATGCCAAAATTTCATCCCAAGCTATATTTCATATTCCGAATTCAAAAATGAAGTCTATTTTACCAAATTCATAACATAAGAGTTGCATTAATTAATTTTATAATTAAATCCCGCTGTTAAAACAAATAGCGTGTTTTTAAGAAACAATATCTATCAAAAGATTGACACTTGTTTATGTCTAGTTTAAATGTGAAATTACAACCAATGACCAACATTGTATTAAATTGTAAAAATATATTCTAAATATACTTTAAAACCACTCAAATTAATAATTTATCACTATTAATTATTTCGATTAAAAAAGTTGTTTTTAATTATAATTTAGTAATTTTTCACTATTCATCAGAATATGAAAGTTATCCGAAAAGTACCAAAATTTCACCTTAGGCTAAATTCGATACTCCGAATCCAAAAATAAAGTTCATTTTGAAAAATAAGATTTACTGGATTTCAAAAAGTGGTTATTACTATTCATAACGGCTAGTTTTAATAATATTTTTATAGCATATCGTTGTTTAGTGAAACTCGGTATTGCGTACTACACACGCTATCGAGGAAGGTCGCGATTGCGTGTAATGCAAGTCAAGTCAAGGATGCGTGTTGTGCAAGCTCCTTTTGGTGTAGCGTACAACACAAGACTTTAATAAAATTAAAAAGAATATTTTTTTATAAAATCTTGGGCTGTTACACTTCATTCTCATGCTCCCATGATTTAATGAAAATAAATCAAGTATCCAAGGTTGAACACTTTCCTTTGTCAATACCTACAACCATAGAGTATATATGGGTTCCAAAGAAGACCAAGATAGTGGGTGAGATAAACCCAATAGGCCACCAACAATGGTGACTGGAATAATCTAATAAGTATACATAGCATAGTTGTGTGTAGATATGATAAATAATAAACAAAGCAGATGCCATTAACAAATCATCTTAGGATCCTAGGGGACAACTAGACAACACTACTTTCTTCAGCATAGGATGAAATAATTATGATCACAATTTATAAGATCAAAAAATTTATATTTAATCACATATAATATGCATATATGTATATAAACTATATATGTGGGGAAATATATAGAAATATACAGATATATTATTAAGTAAAAAGTATCTTTTGAAATTTTTTTTCCTTTTGTTTTGAATGTAACAAATTTCTTTGAAAATAATTAATTAATAAATATTTTATGTACAAAGTAGTTTTTGATTGTTTTTTAGAAAAAAATTTCTTTTACGATGAATGGAATTAGTTTTAAAGTATTAATAAATATAAACCTACCCAATTCATAAATATTATCATAAAGGGGACAGATTTGCTATCGATCAAATTCACCTTTATCAAATTGAATTTAAAGATTTTCAATTTTTCTTTCATACTCAAATTTTTTTTAAAATCAGTCCTGACATCGAAACTGATAGCATCATAATAATACTCCGAAATAGACCGATAATGAAATTTTGTAACTAAATTGGCTGAATTTATGTAGGGTTAAATTTTAAATATGAAACACTTCATTCTATTGTATTGGAATACATTTTACATTGTCAATGGTATAAATTAAAACATGTTAGAAATTCTGTTAAATATAACCATTAAAGTTCCAAGTGTCTAAGTCATCAAAAAAAACACGGAGAAATATGACTATTGGAGGATGAAGATGATCGTTGGTGGAATTCCTATAAATACCCACCAATTAGAAGAGTTTGTAGTTAATTAATAATCATTTTTCTTATGTGAAATCTTCAATGTGAGAGAGCTCTGAAGATTAGAAGTGTGAACAACTTGTTCAATGTACCTTTAACATTATTTTTTTATTTTTAAAATTTCTTTATGTGTGAAATTGTGAATATAATTTGGGGATTCTGAGGATAGGAATATTGTGATCTTATCTTCTTGATCTAGGTATTGAGGGGATATAAATATAGAATCTAATAATTGTATTGAGGGTTTCAGGGATAGAGAGATAGAGAAGATGATCGTCCCATTGAGGTCTTGTGGGGATAGCGAGACATACTCATATTTGTATTGAGGGATTTCCTTGGTAAGTGAAATAAAACATTTACTGTAAGTATAAAACAAGGGACCTTTATCTAAGGTTATTAGATACCTTACTCTTTGGGTTAAAATAATTATTTTCATTTGTAATATATATTTATTACAGGTCATGTATTTCTACTATAATTGTAATAGAAAGTGAATTCTTTTATATTCATATTAATTTTTTTTATTTTTTTTATTGTAATAACTTTGATTAAGATAAAATTTTTCTACATGGATAATGATTCTATACTGAATCATTAATTGTGTATTACTCATATTTATTATAACTATTGTGATTACGATTCTTTTCTTGTATAATACGATTTAGTCATTTTCTTCTGTGAATATAATTGAACTTTGATTACGTTACCACCACATACTTAATACAATTAAATATGCTATTTAGATTTAATAAATTTATCATTATGTACTATAGAATACATATCAAAATCTACTTGATTATGATACTTTTATCATCTAACCCTGGGACCATGTCCTATTTGCATTTAAATACATAATAGGTTTTATAAATTTTATTTGTTTAACATTGTTAAAACATGTTTTTTAATATAAAAAATGAATGTTTTAAACTTACAATTCAACCCCACTCTTGTATTTATCTATACTCATAAAAATTTTGATCCATTGATTAGTATTGGAACCAAGTATCTATTTTACTAATAATCACATTTGGTATTATATGATATTTCTACTCCTAAAGCTAAATATGTGGTTACTAGAAGTTTTTGTGCTCATGTATTGTGGATACAACACACAACCACTGATCATGTCATGAGTTTTACCAAAACTGAAATACAATGCAATAAAACGAGTTCCATTTCATGAAAAAAACACTACACATCATTATCATACAAAAAACATAGATATTAGGAATACATTTCTTTAATATCACACACTTAAAAGAAATATCATTTTATAGTTCATTATAACTCATGAACAACTTAATCATATTTTTACAGAACCATTACCTTATGATATACATGAATAAAATATTTTTTTATTGATCAATTTAAATTAATCATTCTAAGATAATTCATGTTTTACTCATATCCTTACAATAAGTTACTTATTCTCATAGGGGGAGTACATAATTTTTTTATTAATTTTCAAACTTTTTTTTCAAAAAACATAATTTATCTAATATTCTTTAGTTTTCATATAAAATTATCATATTTTAGTTTTCATTTAAAATTTATCACATTGCAGTTTTCATATAAATTTATCTTATTCTAGTTTTCATATAATTATATTGTATTCAATTTTTCATATAAATTTATTGTATTTTAGTTTTCATTTAAAATTTATCATGTCTGAGTTTTAAAATAAATTTATCATTATTGATTTTCACATAAATTTATTGTATTTGAGTATTCATATAAATTTATAATATTCCATTTTTCATTTAAATTTTATCATAATCATGTTTTATTTTAAAACTATCATATTAAATTTTGTAATATGTTATAAAATAATGAATAAGAAATTATAATACTGTTGATTCCACTTTGAAAGGTATTCTTCTTTAATTTTACATGTTAACACTATTATATTGTGATTATTTTTTTCCTTCTTTATTTTTAATTTTATTTACAAGAATTTAATTTTTTTTTCATATTCACCAAATATGATATTTTTTTTATAAAACCCCAATAGTTTATAATAATTTTTAGAAAATATATCTTAAGATATTTTCTGAACAGTATGATTAGTCAGATCAAATCACAACTGTCAGATATGTTTCAGAAAATCAATCTTCGATTAAATCACCTATATAAAGAGGACACCCATTGTGTCCCACATCAGCTATTTCATAATTTTTACCCTAAAGCACTTCCAAATTTTAGTTTCCCAGTCTGATTCCCTCTTTATGTTTGAATACATAGTTTCTTCACAAAATATGATGGCTCCTGTGAAGAATTACAATAGTTCATTTCTTTTTTATAAAATGATAATAGAAATATCTTTTTATAAAAAGTATGATTCATTTATTAAAAGGGTGTCAGATTTCTAAGGCTATAAATTGTTATGCGTGGAACAATCAGATCCAAATTACAGTTTATTTTTTTGGATTTGGTTAAATATTTTTATGATTCTATAATTTATTTCAAATAAGATAAAAATAAATGTTTTCATTAAAAATTAATTAGATGTTTTATAAGATGAAAGCACAGGAAGAAACAAGTTTCCTAGGTTATTAAGATGAAAGAGATTTATTTTCTCCCTATCATAAAATACTAGATTCAAACAATACAATTATTATAGAAAGATTAGAAATGTCTTTATATTAAAAATGTATCGGAAGAGGAAACAAGAAAATTCACCCATAAAATTCTTGATCATTGATTTTTAACCATTTGGATGAATTGTATAATTATTCAAATAAAGGGAAATAAAGATACCCGGAAATTATTAGATATCTTTATTTTATATTATCTCATCAATATTATGAAAATAAATTTGGATGATTTTATTATTGTGACAATAAATAATGTATAATCCAATTCAATCAAGAAACCTATCATAATGCTTCCAAATTTATTAGCAAAATTATTCAATCAAGTATAATACATTTCACTATTGAGATCAAGTATGATATATTCTGAGAAAATATTATGCTTACTGGTGAAGATACAATAAAGCGTATGAAGTATATTTTTTTATTTAGGGTAAGAAATGTTTGTTAATAGTTCCCAAGTTTTTTCATTGGAAGGAGAACCTTCTTCTTATTCACGGAAATATGAGAAAGTTGAGAAGAATAGATAGGATAATTCATTTCCACCCAAAAAAGAAACAAAATAATGAATCTAATGATGCAGCTCTAGAGTGGAGAAGGAATCAAATTGAAAAAAAAAGAAATAGATCCTTAGATTGGACTCAACCTAGTACAAGCTTTAGATTTAAAGATTCATGAAGCTAAAACTTCAGAGAATAAAACCAGAGGAAAGAAATAGAATAAGAAACTTCTAGGGGTAAAGTTAGTTAATAAAATGATGAAATGATTATAGGACACTTTTAACTCTTGTTTTACATCATAATATCTGATTGCATTTTCAAGAAATAGTTGTTGTTCATACCGACAAACCCTCTATCAGAGACAAACGAAAAGCAGTTATTGAAGAATCAGTACAAGTTGGGTAAAGTGATTTGAGATCAAACATATAACTTTGTGATTTTTTTTGAAAAGAAATATAAGAAGGTACTGGAGAATTAGATATTAAAGAAGAATATTGTGAAGGTATTCAAGAAGAGAATTTGTTTAAACAAATAGAAGAGTATGAAGAATAATATTATATTAAATGTGAATAAGGATAAGAATGTTAAGAGAAAGAATATTTATAATAAATGGAGTATGAGATCCATTATGATAATATTTATATGATGACTTCTAAAGATTTTCAAAATAATTATCATAATTTGGAAATTAAAAGGATATGTCTATAGCCCATGAAAAACAAAAGAAAATATCTTTTCAAGAAGCTGAATCTTAATCTAATAGGGATGAAAAAGATGAAATCAGAAGAGTTGAAGGATGTAAGAGGATTTTTGTTGATGCAATTGTTATTTATGAAGAAAAGAAAACTAGTTATAAAATTGATAAATCTATTACCAATAAAAACAAATGGAAAAAGTTTAGGATTAAATCAAAAGCCTAAACATCACACCGCATAGAAATATTCAATCAAATTCATAATAACACAATACAATCACAACTCATTGAGTCTACAATATCATACATACTTTGAAAATATTAGAGAAAAAAATTAATTTCTTTCCAAGACTAGAAACCAAGGTAGATTTGATTGTGGAGAATCAACATTAAAAATTGGATTCAATAAAAGATTTAACAGACATACTTATACATTTAGATGTACAATTCATGATCTTTAAAGAATGTACAAATGATCAATGGAAAAGATGAAATAATATGTTAAAATGGTTTCATCGTATTTATAAAGATATCAGACTAAATGATGATAATTTTGAAGATATAAGAAAGGACCTTGAAGCTTCAACAAACATCTTCCTCTTTTTATCAAAGGATATGATATAAAGAGTAAACTTTTTTATATCTTTTAATGATTATAATGGAAATGCTATAAATATTTTAGATGAACTGACTAGAGAGATAAGTTATTTTGAGGATCAAATTAGGATACTCAATAATCATAATGAGGAAGTAAGTACCCCTAATAATGTGCTTTCTCAATGATTTAAGTCCCATGAATAAAAAATTTGGCCTCAAGGTGAAATGATTCTAATTCAAGAGAAAAGGTTACTGGATCTCGAAAAGAAAAATCAGTATCAAGAAGTGATTATTGGAAATATTAGTGAATACCAAAAATGATTAACAAAACTGAATACAATATTCATATCCTTGATGCTGATGAAATATTAATTCTTTTTCATACACACTTGTTGTAACTATTTTGACCTAACATTCATGGAAATTATTTTTCATCTATTTACAATAATTTATAATTCCTTACAATTCGTAATTGGTGAAATGAATTTTCATTCATAATAGATGATCGAATAAATTATTTTATTATTTTGTATATTTGTTTCCCTAACCATTTTCTTTTATCACAAGTCTCATCTCAATTCTTTTTTGAAAATCACAAAGTGGGAGAAATTTATAAAAGGGAAAGAATTTTAAGTAAAGGGTATATTTTTATGTAAGGGTAAGAGAAAAATTTAAAATGAAGAGAATGCTATCCTTATGGGGATTTCTTATAATAAAAAGGAGTTGGTCTTATTCACTATTATATTATGATGATTTAAAAACTTAGGGGGAGATAATTATAAGTATTTAAATTTTGAATACGATGAAACTAAAAATAATGGAATGTTGATTTTTTAATGTTATTTATTATTTAGGTTTTGTAGTTTGTGATTTAAAAAAATGGGGAGCTTTGTAACTTAGTAATATCTTTTTAAATTTCCATTCCATTTGTTTTAGAAGTAAAAAAATCATTCTGACATACTTATTTACTAACACTTTTATGTAAAAAGTATTTTTTAGACCATTAATGTAGAAAACATTTTCATTTAATATACATGGAATTAGTTTTAAAGTGTCCATAAATATAAAAATACCTTATTTATTACAATTATCATAACAGGGATGGACTTGATAATGATCAGATTCACCTTTATTAAATCGTATTTAAAGACTTTCTGTATTGTCTTCACACTGAGAATTTTTACAATCTGTATTAACATCAGAATTAATAACATAATAATCATAATCATAAAAAAAATATAAAGGAAATTCTTTATGGAAATCCATCTAATTTATATCTGTTTAATATCTAAATATATAAAACCAGATAGTATTGTCTTTTAGTAAATTTTACATTGCAAATGACATAAATTAAAATGATTTTATAAATTCTTTTATAATATGACTGTTGAAGTTATAGATTTCCAAGTCAACCCAAAAAACATAGAGAAATATGATCCTTGAAGGATTAACAAGAACATTGGTGGTGTTCATATAAATACCTAGAATTTAGAATAACTATTTGAGAAATTATGATCATTTTCATTTGAAAAATTCTAAGTGTGCAAGAGATCTAAAGCACACAAGAGTGAATGAATTGTTCTTTGTACTTATAACCTTATTGACTGCATTTTTGTAATTTTTTTATACATACAATTATGAATACCATTGATAGATTCCAAGGCTAGGAAAATAGAGATCATACCTTCTTGATTGTGGTCTTGTAAGGATATCAAGATAGGAGCCTATCATCGTATCGAGGGCTCACAAGGATAGCAAGGAAGAGAACCTAATCAACATATAAAGGGATCATAGGTATATTGATACAGTCCGACTATTATATCAAGGGATTTTCCTAGTTTGGGAAATATAGACATTCTTGTATGTATATAACACATGACAGTTATCCTAGGTTATTAGATACTCTAATATTTGGGTTAAAAAAATTTTATTCCTTTTTTATAATTTTTTATTATAATTATTTTATTTCCACTGCAATTTTAATAGAGAGTGAATCATTATATAATCATATTTCTATTTGTATTTTGTTTATCATAATTTATTTTATTATGATACAACAGTTTTAATTTGATTATGATTCAATATAGAATCATTACTTTTTTATTACTATGATTTATCATAACAGTTGTGATTATGATTCTTTTCGTGTATACTCTGATTAAATTGTTTTCCTATGTGAATATGATTAAACATTGATTACATTACCACTACTTACTAAATACGATTCTGTACTCTATTTAGATAGAATAAATTTATCTTTATTTCATGTGGAATACATATTAGAATATAGTTGATTATAATAATTTTTTCATCTAACCCAAGGGTGAAGTCCAATTATCATTTAAATACTTAAGATGTTTTTTGAATTAAAGTTTTTTAAATTTGATAAACAATGTTTATTTTAAGATAAAAAATGAATGTTTTTAAACTCAAAATTCACCACTCATGTATTTATCCATCATTATTTATATTTGGATCCAATGGACACATGGTGACTATTGTACTCGAGTTTTAACTCAGGTGTCCTTGTATAGTCTAATGAGCTATAGACTCTAGCAAGGGTACTCTTTCGAAATCTTATATCAATGTGATATGTTATTTCCATCACTCAAGAGAGTGGGGGTGGTTTATCATTATCAACACCCAATTCAAGGGAACATGGAACTTTATTCTCATCACCCAAGTAAACGGTGTGAGATTCCATGCTCAATACCCATCATAATGGAGCTTGAAAATCCATGATCAAAAAGTCCTTTAACAATTGACCAATGAACAATATCCATGGTCTAAAAATTATAATAAAAATGAATTTCCATTTAAATCATTTACATTAATTTATTCCCATATGACCATGTAATTTCAAGTAATACAAATTCTTTATAAATTTATAACACATGATGTGGCCTTACCTCCAAATTTCATTTAATTAATTCAATCCACTAAATTTTGGAAACATAGAAAATCCAATTATAAGTTAATAAAAACCACTTAATAGGTGGTTGGTTTAATTTCACATTTATATCTAGGAGGTAATTTAATTCAAAACACTCCATGGGATGGAAAACAATAATTGAGACATCCTATAATGGATTAAAACTGGTTTATAAGAGTATAAAAACATGGTATAAGAGGTAAAAAAATTAGGGAAAAGCATGGAATACTTTGGCATGCGGAATAACAGAATATTCTATAAAAACATTTGATATTTTATGAAAAAGTAATAGAGAACCTACATCAGTTCTATGGATGATGATTGATCTAGTATCAAAATTTGAATCTAAGAATAACACAATAAAATGAAAAAATAGAAAAAATCCTGGAAAATAGGGTATGTGAGATCACAATAAAATAGTGCCAAATATAGGGAGATAAACTAGATAAAGAATGTTCCAGATAAAATTTCTCATTGAGATGGACCTTATGAGATGAACGATGGATCTGTTGAATGTTTAATGGAGGAAAAAATTCAAATCCTATCTCTAGTCTTGATCATATGCTCTCAAGGTGGAAGAGAAGGTTTATGTACATTGGAGGAAGAAATAAAGGGGGGTCGATTTATATATAAAGAGTTTTCAAATTGTAATTTTACTCTTTTTTAGGGCTAGTATAATTTGCATGCATGATTGAAAAAACCTTTCACTAACCGTGTGTACCACACTGTCCAAGGATCACACCCTACATGACCTACAATAAACGATTTGAAAAAATTGGTATAGAATGTATCCACCCTTTTCCTTAACCCCACTTGGTGCAAACCTCCCTCCCATGGTTTGAAAAAATGGTGTGGAACCCATATTAGGATACATGGGTTGAGGTGAACTATTAGAATTAACCATGTTCCAATCATGTTATTCTTCTTTTTTCTATATAACTCAAAGTTACAGGCTTCAAAAAAGCCACATACACTCTTTATTCCTCCTCTAAGGGACACTCCTGAGATAGTGGGTAACATGGCCTCATGTTTTCCTCTCTATACTCCATAGTATATCAAATAGTAGTGAGGGTCTAAGGTGGTATGGTGGGGATACTATAAAATCATATCAAAGTATTATAGTGGAAATAAGAGAAAAATAAATATTATAAGAATAAAATATAACAAGAAACACAGTAGAAACAAATACCATAATAAAGCACAATGAAGAAAGAAACTTCAAGAAGTGGATATAATAAAAATACAAAATCATAGTCATATAAAAAATGATTTCATATCATGTTGAATTACAAGAAAAGATATACATGGAATATAGAGTAGAAAAATATATCACATGCTAAAAACGTAAAAAAGACTTAAAAGGCATCTCCACTAGAATGAAAATAATATTCTTAATATAATACTATCATGCTCTCATGCTATATGTAAAACAAATCAAGCATCCATAACTAGGCAGTTGAACCTATCAATACATTCCACTATAATGTCATATTGGGTGCCAATGGTGACCCAGATAGCATGTGAGGTAAACTCAATAGGTGAACACCAATAATTTTTCGAATAATACAATCGGTGTACATAGCAGGTTAGTGTGAAGACATTAAAAAAACAAGTATAAATCCATAAAACAGTCATCTCGGGTCCCTACAGGATACCTAGATAACATTACCTGCTTTGGCATAGGCATAAATAACTCTAATCTAAGTTTATGATGTCCATACATTTATATGAAATAATATATATGTATATATGTATATACACTATATATGTGAGGAAATATATAGGAATACACATAGATTTTTGGTTTTTTCTAGATCCTGAGTGTAACTCAGGTGTCCATGAATTATTTAACGAGCTATTGCCTTCAGGAAGAGTACAAACCCAAAATCTCATATGAATGTGAGATTCCATGTTTGTTACTCGAGATGGTTGGGTGAGTCTATTTTCCCAACACACGAAGCATGAAATTTTTTAACTTCATGCACAAAATTCTTGTAAATAATGTGGGACAGGATACCCAACACCCAACATAAGAGAGAATAAAATGACATACTCAACAAGTACCTTAACCATTGTCTAGTTACTAGTATCCACAGCCAAATAAAAATAATCAAAATTGATTTCTATTTAAATAATTTACATTCATTTATTCCCATCCAACCATGGTATTTGACGTTACAAAAATTCATTATCAATTTATAGAAATGTGATGTGGCATATTCACTCACATTTATTTAATTAATTCAAACCATTAAATTTAGGAATCAGAGAGAACCTGATTATAATTTGATACAAACTACTTATGAGGTGGTTGGCTCAATTTCACATTTATATCAAAGAGAATATTTAAATAAACACTCCCCAATGGGACGAAACAAATGTGGTAAACATCCTCTAATAACTTAACATGGGCCTATGGGAGTATCATAACATGGTGAAAATAATTATAAAGGTAAAATATATTTTAGGTAAATGTGTAGAAACGTATTTCATGTGGGAAAATGTAATATAATATGAAAACATCCCAAATTTTATGAAAAATTACTAGACAACCCTTCTCAGTTCTTAAAATGACCACTCATCCAGTATCAGCCTTCAAATTGAAGAAGAGTATAAGAAATAAAAAAATTGACAAACACACATAAAATAGGGAATATGATTTGACAAAAAAAACACAGAATACATTTATATAAAAGAGATTAAGAAGGATGGGGATAAAATATCTTATTGAGAGGGATCCAATTAGATGAATGAATGCTCAATTGGACATCGCATGGAGAAATGACTTCAAAAACTAGATTTATGCTTATGAGTGTGCTCTCAAGGAGAAATATATTGTTACTGTACACTAGAGGAAGAAATAAAGGATTAGGGTAAGTTAAATATAAAGAGGTGGAAAATGGTAATTTTACCCTTTTAATGTGGTCACATGGTTTGGATACACAAAAGGAAAACTGTTCACAACTGTTTGCACACGAATATCCAAGGAGAACACCCCCCAAAACCTGCATCGCATGGTTAGAAAATCTATGCATATCATGTATTCACCCTCTCACTCAGTCATTCATGGTCCAAACCTCCCATTCATTATTCGAAAAAAAACATGTGGCACCCTTACTGGTCTTCATGGTTTGAGGTACATGGTTATCACTAATTGTGTTATTATTGTATGCCTCTCCTATTTCCTCCATAACTCGGTGTTCTGGGCTACAAAAGATCCCCAAAAACTCTTAATTCCTCATATAAGGGATAAGTATATTTTATAATGATAAAAATGGAATTAAATTGAAATTAAATGTTTTATACCTGAATGAAAATATGGTACATTACAACCTACCCTATTTAAAACTACTCATTGACAATTTTCCCTTATGAGGGTTGCAAAGCATATTTTGAGAAGTGTTTTAGCCATTAGATAGGTACATTGTCCTCTCACTCAAATGTTTCATCTGGTAAATGGTCATGCCTCCATAGAACATATACCACCTTATACCCACACTGCGTGTCGGTAGCCTTTGGCATATTGGGAGGCACGCTTGAGGCTAGGTGACCTACCGACTTCAGCCACTGTACTAGTGGACCATGGTTTGGGATGTTATAAGTATTATTTCCAATAATATCATAGTGGATTGGGTTCATTTATGATTCCATAATATACACAGTCAATTTTCACTCCCAAAACTGTAATAGGGAGAAATATCCCATACTAAACTAGGTTTACACCCAATTCCATCATATCCTTTGTCAAGATTCACTATCATGTCTGTAATAGTGGATATTATCCCTCACTAAACATTGTTCACTCCCCATTCCAATCCTTATTAACTCATAAGATTTCTATATTTACCTAATTCATTGAAGGGATATGAAATTCTGATCCGATCCATCATATAATGAAAATAATACATATGTGTTCCACAATATCATAAAGAATTCATTATATTGAAACTCATATAAAATAAATGGGTTTCATAAATACTTCACTATTGCATAATATAATAAAACATAGAATGAAAACAGGTTTCATAAACGATTGACAATAACTTAATTAAAAAGTGGGAAAATAAGCGATTTTTATAGAATCATTCAGAAATTTTTATCATGATAATATATCCAAAGAATAAATTTGGATGGTATTATTTGATCCTAAAACCAATAATTTATGACTAACATAAAAGGATGTTATCATAGATGAAAAATTTCTTCAAAAGATCAGTTGAACATTTCTGGCGGAAAATACCATTTCCACATCAAAATAAATGATATGAAATCTATAATTATCCCAAATACTAAGTATTTTTTAAAAGAAACCTTGGAAAATTATATATGAATACTTTAATCATTAATTAATCAAAATTATTGGAAATTAAATTCATGTTGAGTTTGTTAAAACAAATATTTCTTTCATATTTTTAGTTAAAAATTCAAAGTTCCTTGTTTGGAAAATGACAGGAAGATTCATTTTGACCCATTTATTATAATTCCATCTTGAGAAAAAATTTATATAAACAATAATGAAATAATATTAAAAACTCTCTTGAAAAAATTTCTATATAACATGCACATGGTAGAAAAAATATTTTTGAATGAGGAGAGAAATAAAGTCATTTTTTATAAAAAAACAATCTTTCACTCCCCCGAGTAAAAAAAGTGATGAAAAATAAAGGAAAAAATATATTATCATGGAATAACAATAGGATAAAAAATTTAATGTGTTTTATCATGAAAGGATTATAAAAATTCTTTCAATGTAAATTCAATCATAAATAATCCCAATTAAAATGACATTGAAACATAAATCTCTTACCTCAAGTTTGTCTTGCTTGAAAATAACTCTAACCTCTTGTATACTAAATATTAATTTACAATAATTCTATAAAATAGTCAATTATATACTTATAATATCATATATGATCCAATTATAATACTTCAACACCTATTTATTAATATTTCATTACAAATAAAATCATTTTAAGGTGTTAACTGTTTCGTTTCCTAAGAGAATTTTAGTTTTGTAGTTCTGGTACTCATAGATTGATCAAAAATTAATAATATATATAATTTTTAAAATGATATAATTATAATATATAATCATTATATATATATATATATTCATTAATAAACTATATATATAGAAAAAATAATTACACCATTAATGTAGATGGTAGGCCGTACGTTCGTATGAACGTTGTTTTCTCTTTTTGATGGAAGGAAAAAATAAAGGTAAATAAAAAGTAACATTTATAGAATCATTATTATATTATATATTTCATATATATTCATAAAATATATCATTATTATCATCCATTTAAATTGTAAATGAGAAATGAATCACGTGTCATCTTGGAAGTGGTAGTCTACATGTATGACTGAGCGACACTATATTTTTCCAAAATATGGGAAGGTAAGAAGGTTAATGTGATAATATAATTCTAGAAGAATAATTATTTCATAAATACCATTTATAAACATTAAACCCATAATAACAAACTTCCATGAGAGTTGTTTATGGAAAATTAATTATATCACTATGTGTGTGGGGTAGTCCACACGTACACACAAGCAATACTTTCACTTCACATTTTATAGAATATAGGGTGGATGCTGGTTGTTGAATAATCATAATAAAATTTTACTATATTTAGGATATTGAATTTATTATTTTATAATTAATACCATATATTTATAGGATGTAGAAGAAGAAATAAATTGAAAGAGGTCAGGTAAGGTGATTACCTCTTCTTCGGTTGATCTCCTTTAGAAATTTTTTTAAGGACTCATATAATTATCTTTTAATAATAAAAAGACATATAATGTGTTTCTAGGTAATTTTATAATAGAATTGAGTTGTTTTTTGTCAATATAGATGTATCAAAATGGTGTAAATAATATAAATGAGGGGTGTCCTTCTACAAGTGGGGTAGACTACATACATGGAATTTCCTATAAGAATAAAATATAATAATGTAATTCTCAAGAAATATGATTCACAATGGATAGATATTCGAATGAAGGATTACATTCAGTCTAAATATGGTTATAAATACAATTTTTTAAAATTTTAATTATAAAAAAGACCCATATCTCTTGGGTTAACACCCATGTAAACCCATCTTAACCTTAACGTTGGTGATTTTTTTACTATTTATAAAATTCATTAATGAAAAAATGAATTTGTAATAGGTAGAAAATTTATAATTGTTGATTAAAAATATGGAATCCATTTTAAGAAATTTAATTCATATAAGTGTGATAATTTAATTTAAATTAAAACCCAAAAAACATGATGAAATATAGTTTTACAGAATTTTTTTTCCCAAGTACAAATATATTATATACCTAAATAAAAAATAAATATAATTATAATAACCTATATTGGGAATATAATAATATAAATTAATTAGTGTTATATTAAATTAATTTTAAAACAATACTAAACTTTTTATTTATTTGAACAAAAAATAAATTTTTCAATAAAAATCATTATTTTTTACAATTCATATAAGAATAAATCATTTCTGGAAAGTCTCAAAAATTCATTTAAAGTTAACCTTGACATGCTCATTTCAGAAACAAATTTAATATTGTAAAAAAAATTAAATATGTTTATAAAATTAATTATATTATTTCCCCATAAAATTTAATAAAAATGGTTTTTGAGGAAAAATATTATTTTAAAGAATATATTGAATTTACTAAAAATTGAGAACTTATTTATCTATATTTTTTATTTATCTAAAACATTTATACATAATTTTCAAAATATTTCTATTCCTATTAATTCAACCAATTTAGATGACAGGTTATAATGGTATACTATATTATAGCTTATTTAGAATCGAGATTGTGTGTATCACAAGCTTTTGAGGAAATTAAATTTATTTAAAGAAAAATATATCATAAAATATCAAGGTGTTACATGGTAGAAAACACCTATGATTAATAGTTTCTAGTTGGTATACCATCACGAGTTTTCTATCCCTAACACCCATGTGTGAATCAAAAACTTAAAGGAAATATCCTCTAAGTAACATCACAATAAATACCATTAGATATGTTAGTTAATCAGTTTCAGTGTTAACCTCCCAACCCCTTTGGGGAATAGAACCATTATTCCTATATTTGATGGTAACCATTGAGGATCCCTCGAGTCTTTTGAGTCTGATAGGTTATTGGTCTCCAAACATGGAGATCCTAACCATTATTTATTACAAATACCTCATTATATGTGTTAAGCATTATATTTTTCTTTGACCATAGGTCTTATTCCATATATTTCATGCCATTTCAAAAAAATCCCTTGAAATTTTATTGGTCCTCTGTATGTCATTCCAAATATTTATAGTGGAATATTTCTATTACATATCTCTCATGATTGGGGATTCATTAATTATGTACACACCCCAAGGGATAAAAACAACATCTTTGTGTACCATATGGATGGTATTTGTATCTGAAAACCACCAGTTGAGGAAACCCAGATGACTTCATATAACCCAACTTCCCTTAGCCATTTCTTAAATTCTACATAGTTATACCACATATTATATGCTAAATGTTCCCCCATAAAAAATATATTTTCTCAATGATCACCCAATCATTTGTTCTGTTTTGGATTTATTCATGATGGACTTGTAAATATGAGTATCAAGCTAGATCAAAATTTTTACCTTTATAGTGTTAAAGTAGGATATCCCAAGACATAACTGTCTATGTGATTGGCCTCCTATATAAAGCATACCAGTGATGAGATGTTGGACTGAGGTAATTCATAATGATTTTAAATCGTGTTGATTAGTATATTCTTTTTGTGTAGTGTAGAAATAATCATCTCAGGCAGTAGCCCAAAACCATATATGTGAATTCTCACGAATACATGGTAGGTATGGAGGCTTTCCCTCATCATCTCTAAGAGAGGGTGATGTTTTGGAATAACAAACCAACATTGACTGATATCAACATCACTATTAATTTTTACTATTCTTTCAACATAATTATGAGTAATAAGATTTGGAATCATTTTATATAAATAAATTAACAAAATTATGTTTTTAAAATGGTTAAGAAGAATAAAATTCAAAAAAAATCAAACTCTTTGTTTTCCGAGAGCACTTAATAAAATCTTATAGTCAAAACACGAATAGTCAAACACTATTTAACTGAATATAACTATAGTAACCATTAATCCATATGTGAACATACCAATCATGTGATATTTTTGGAAAATTTCATAATAACTATTCACAAAGTAAAAATTCAATTATGAAAAATGTCTGCTTGCATTGTTTGTGATGCAGATCTCCTATGTGAAGTGATGAAAAACTGTGAGATTTGGATCATTCAAAAAGCACTATCAACTTGTCTATGAAAAATTAATGGTCCCATCTCAACTTATATACCATTACCCTCACTTTGGGAAAACATAATGTTCTAGTAGGCCACATTTATTCCTTGGAATCAACATCGGTTTATACTAATAAAACCAAATTATAAGGGTAGAATTTTGTGTGACCCGTAATGTCCAAAATACTTTAGAAATAACAACAATATGGATAAAGATATAATACATGATGGAAATTCATATATAAATTAGTGAATTAAAATATTTTATCTAGCAGCTCAAGTGATTTATAATGTACTTTTAATGCATCATGAAGTGGGTTTTGATTTAGGAAGAAATCATACATGAACAAAAATTTAGTGCATGAAGGAATCATGCATAAAAAGGATCTTGGTTTTTTAGTGATTCTTGGAAAATCAGTATGATAGTATATGTGTAATGTGTTATTTTTAGTGTGAAATTAGTGTTTTTGAACCATTTTCAAAGAAAATTCACCAAGAGAATGTTCTTATGTAGCTCTGTGTTTTTTTCATATCCACCACACACTCCCTTCATGACCCCTCATTACTCACAACCACGCTATGTGACCATGAATTCCCTACAAGTTTTTTGGATGTGGGAGAGTATTTACTCAAAAGCACCTATAAATATCCAATACCCATGTCAGAATAGACCAAAATGAGGAAGAAGAAAAATCCCATGAAGAGCGAAATATAAAATTAGAAAATTTGGTAGATATATATAACTTACACCCATAAATTATTTTTTGGTAACTTTGGATTCGATTGAAATAAAAAAGGAAATACTTATAAGGACATTTTCTGAATGATAGGACACCGTAATATCCTTTTCTGAATTGTGGTTTCCTCCAAGAATGCAAACCCTTTTTTTTTTATTTGGGGTCTCCAATGAGAAATAAAACCCCCTTTATAGGTAGATCCTTCATGAGGATCCGTTTATACTTTCCATACATGAGCCACCTCCTTCTCATGTAGCACATATTCAAATGATAATGGGAGGGTCCCTGTGGATTCCACTAACATCCTAAAAGTGGAATTGAACCATGGATCATTTTATGTCCATTTAATCACTTCATGAAGCCAATTATATAACTAATCAGTAATCATTAACATATATTCATCTATCAAGGTCATCCATATAGGTTGGCTTGATGTTGATAACCTTCATGAACTCCTTCCAAGGTTGAAACCCAAAAAAGGAAAAACTAAGACCTTCTCCAAAGGTACCAAAGAAACATGCTCACTCTATGAACATCATATTAAAATCATTAAGTAAATCATTTCCTTGATAAAAGAAACTTTGGGATTATACTACCAAATTGATAAATATCTTAGGGAGATAAAAATTGTGTATCCTTTTGAAAATGATGGTATTTATTAAAAAGAAATCGAAGTGATATCACTTAGACTAGACTATACATTATAGCTATCTATGCTCCACATTAGATACCTTGATTATAATAACTAATCCATGAGTTAATGGGATTACTTACAAGGTATAATCCATATCCATGTTCCCATTTAAGATTTCACCAGCATGATCCATCAATGAGAGAGGGTAATCCACACCACGAATGGTTACTCATTAGCCTCACTGAACCCTTGATTGTCGACTCTTTTATGACACTGATATCATTACACATGACATTAAACTACCTGGTATAGTCCATTCACATGACTTTAAATAGTATAAATCAAACTATTTGGGAATTTAATTCCTATTTTAACAAGATAAGTAAGATGCATCCACAAGACTCAAACCCAAATCAGAACTATGTATATCCTTCTTCATTGGACCACATTACCTGTGATCATGTGCATCCCATATCATTGATTAATATTCCATATAATAAACATGGTCACCTTTAATAGGTACATATACCTTTCGAAACCATATTCAGGGATACCTATTTTAAAATCTCTTATATCCTACCTCACAGATCTAAATTCCATGTGACCCTGAATGTCATATCAGAAGGGACATATTACCCGAGAACCATCCACATTAGTCTATATTCTAGATTAGGACATATCCTCACTAAACAAATCATATACATGTCTCATGAGGTCATATTTCATTTAAAACAAACACATAATCCTTGGGAAATATTCCATTTGAGTTCAAGCAAAATTATCCACTCATGAATAAGTCATACACTAAATATTATTTGGTATCTTTTACCTAAAATTATGAAACTAAATTTCTTGGAATAGGTATTGTTCACATTAAATTAAAACGTATGTTGTGTGAAACTAAGTGGTATGGAACTAAATTGGTTTTGATTCCCTTTATTGGGAAATGTGGGAATCCCTTTATGGGCCAAATTCCCACACTAAAAACACTTACAACCTCCCTATATTAAGATGTAATATAGAGTTCCAAACTCTATAACTTTAAACAATAGTTTAATCAATTAGAAATAGAAATATGGAGAAACAACGATAAATAATAATGGTACCATCATTGGAGAGCCTCTGATATATACAAATGATAACATTTATGGAGAACTACACATATATATATGTATGTTAACATCAACACATGTTGATACTCAATAATTAGCACAGAGGTAACCAATCCCACACATGAATTTAGGATGGATTATTGAAACATGACATAAATAAATAAGAGTGACCTAGAGTAAGAAATAATTTCCCCCTAAAGGATGAGATGAGACTAACCACCAATCCTTTCATACAATGTGAAACTTACGCATCATTGGTAATGTCCCAGTAACAACCTGAGATTATAATGAAGGTGCATGTTAAATAAAAAAATGTGGGTTGAACATACATTGGAAACAACGCTCATAAACTTCACTTCATACTCATGAACATGTTATCCCTTAATGTATTGATAGTAACTAATGTTTAATCTATGATAGAAGAGAAGAAATTCATAACTCTTCCTAAATTATATATTTAACTTTACCTCAATTGACTATAGATATATCACAATCAACCAGGTACATGGTTATCTACATCTATTTCACTCTATAAAAAACTCACACTTAATTGAATCTGACACTCCACCACCTAAATTTGTTGAAATATTTTATCTATTTTATCCTCCCACCATAAATTTCATTATTAGGAATAGATTTCAAGAGTGTTAGTAATTTTTTACATTTTATCATATATAATGTAACCCTGTATACTTTTTGTAGATGATTCCACCTTTTAATATTAAAAAAAGTGCATATACACCATCAATCACTCTATAATATGGTTTTGATGCTTAGGATTCATAATACAATAAAATAAGCAGTTTGGCCAATATAGAATATGGTAATTAATACATATACTAAAATAAATTCAATTGAAAATTTATACAATGTATAATACATGTGATTATTATGACATGAATATATATTATTCATGAACCTACACTTGTATATTATTAATATTACAATAAATTATTCATCTAGTCACGATCCACAAAAATTATATTTCTTACATAGAATCACAAGGGACATCTATGTTCGTTGTCATTTATCTTGGTCCATTTCATATACTAGATTTCTAGAATATAAAATCCTTACCAACCCATCCAAACCTCACCTTTCCCAAGTCCAACCTTCATCTTAAAACACTCACTCAAATACCACTATGTCATGACATATCCTTTTCCAGACTCCTCTAATGATGTAAACAATATATAAAGTGACTCCAAAATCCAACATTTAATTGGACATGGGATGGAGACTTTCACTGAGTGAATTAAACATAATTTATAAGAGGAATCATTGTTTTCTAACGTAATTTAGAAACAACTCAAATAATAATCATATCTACAAGTAAATCCATCAACACCATTATAAATAAGTAGAATGGTGCATGAGTATTTCCATTATAAATACAAAATAATTCACTATATTTCAATTTTAATATCATGAAACCAACATATGACACAACATGATCCTAGCATGATCAAATTATGGCCAAACTAGTGTTTCATAGAAACTCTATAAAATAAATCCTATAGATTAAAAAAACAAATAATTTTAATATGCGTACACAGTTATACATTATAGTTTACTCCTCTAACCTCCCCCTTGTCTAGTGAAACTGTATAATTAATCCTAAAAGAATGTAATATAAGTTTATACATCAATTAAAAATAAAAAAACAAGGTAGAATGACATAAGAAATCTCCACCTCATGTAATCCACCACCCCATCCACATAAATAAAATCATATCTCCACAACCAAAATAACAAAAAACACCTTATCCAAACCAAACCTATAATCATATTAGTATAAATAAGAATAAATACCTATCATTTTTCAATTCAACATTTTGTTTTGGGACTTGGAGTTAAAATTTTATAAATTTGGGAGAAATTTACAAAATTCATGGTTAAGGTGACTGACTACTATAACCGTGCTTATAGAATATGTTGGTTGAATATTTTATTCTAGTAACTTTCCACGGTTAAACACATTATATTTCTAACCATTAATTTTCTTTAAAATTAAAATATATTTACTTACATAATTTGTATTTAAATGAAACTTTTTATTCATTTTCTTGGTAACGAATTAAGAGAAAAAAAACCATCAGCCTCCTTGGATTCTTAATTATTTTTGGATTATACCTTCTTGATTCTCCATAAATGTGGCGTGGTTAATGAATATAAGTAACTCTAAATCATCAGCATCCATATTTCAATTATTTATTCTTCCTTCAACAATCCATATCAGAACCATGATTTCCTAAGGTTCCATATTCATTTTTTTATTTCTAAATTTTTGGGCGTCCAATAAACTTATAATGGATCTTCATTTTCTGTTTTGTTAGAATAACTTATTTAATCATCAATTATATATATTTCTTATAAGATTCAACTTTATTTTATATTATCAATAAAACCATGAGCGATGCATGTTTTAAATCATTTTTCAATCAACTAATGTTAATATTTGATAAAAATTTAGATGTAATTATAAATATATGAATACATATAAACTACATATTTTTTTAAATGATGAACACAAGGTGTTTGAAAAATTTAATGTATAGTTTTATAGTAACATAACAAAAAAATTATGGAATGATGTATTATGATTTACATAATATTAATATCATGTTATAGATAAAGTTATTAAAAGATAAGTAATTGCATAAATTATTCAAATAGTTTTTTATTTATAAATTACACCATTGTTATTTCCCCCCAATTATATGTAATAATTATATATGAAATTGTTTTATTGATTTATAATGTATAATTATGAAGAGGATATTTCATTTAATTGTGTTTATAAGTGAGGTGTGGGATTATTCTATAAATGTTAAATTAATTATATCTCCTTATTAAATCATATTTTAGAGGAATATCAAATATTTTTATTTTCTTGAAAGGGAATTCCCATGTGTGGACTTTTCAAAACCTCCACACATGGTAACCCCCGACTCCATGAAGAGGTCACTACCCTGAGGTAGAGCCCCATCTGGGGAAGGAGTCGTTTCCAGCGGATATGGTAGAGTTTCACGGAGGGTGACAGCCTGATCGACGATGGTTCGTCAAAGCAATCAGTCAGCACATTGGGGAACGCCTCATTTTTCCTTCCCAGTTGAGACCGAGTGACTTGGAATGATGGGTGGATCTCGGGCGAGAGGATCATCCCGAAAGTGGAATCCCAGGATTCGAACCCTGAACCTCCCAAAGAAAGGAATTTTTGTACCAATATCTTTCAACACCACGCCACCACCGAAGTAGATTTATAGGAATACCATATGCATCAATTGTGGGTAGTCTAATAAAAGGAAAAGAATTAGTTTATTATGCCACTCTTTCCAGCTTTACACACTCCGTGTTGAGATTATACTATGTATAAGATGTAATAGCTTCAAATTTAACTTTGGAAGGTTTTATATTTTGATAATTTTCCCTCAATAGTTTAGTATGAATATCTGGATAATGAATTTTAGTTAAATTAGGATATTTCTCCAACTAACATCCTTCATAATGATGTTCTATTATTGTAGTGTGAGGTTACTAGAGCTTTATTCCTTAGTCCTCTAGGTAGTATCCCATAATGAATTGATACAAAACATATTATACAACTATTTTCATATATTCATACATTTATGTCAAATTATATTCCAAAATTGACTTTGGTAATATATTTAAATTTAAATCAAAGGTATAATACTTTTTACATAATACTTTTTTTATTAAAAAATGAGGAAGATTCCTATTTAAACTTAAAACTATCATCCCATTGGGAATATTTGTTCAAAATCTATATACATACTTTATTCATAAGTTCAAATGATTTCCTTTTATATGGGTAATGTTAAATATCTTCTTTGAGTTATCATATCACAATTTATTTTGTTCAAATTTTAGAGGAGATTAAAATTTGAGATTTTTATTTCCCAAATAGAATTTGGTATATCTAGTTCATTTTTATTATACTTTTAGTTATGTATTTTATCACTGACATGAAATATTTCTCTTTATATCTTAATTTCCTTTTATTCATAATTTAAAATTTATTTAGAAATTTTTATATGATAATTGAGTTCATATAAAATTTTTGGATTATATTTATTTCCAATCACTTTATGTAATTATTAATTTTTGAGTTATTCTTTATCATATTAAATATTTATATGATTTTCATTAATAGGTGTTTTCTTCTAAAGGATGATTCCTATAAAACAAAAAGTGTTCAAGGTTGGTTATTTTTTGAAATACAATCTTTAGTTTATTATTATATCATTTGAAATCATTCAAAAAGGAGTAATTTTGATTATCATGATTTTTATATCCCATAGTATAATGTCCCAAATTTTCATATAGAAATAATACATCTTATTATTGAAAAATTAATTACATATTAATATGATATATTCCAAAATAATAAAAGTTTATTGTTTTAGAAAGCCTGGATATATAAAAAACTGGTACATAAACGATCTAAAACATTTCCAATTACATTCTTCAAAAATATAACCCATATTATATATATCACACGTAAAACCATTATTTATAACATGGGTGAGGGAAACAAAATAAATACTGATATCAGGTTCTCAATAATGGTAAACATGTAAGATATGAATAAAATATTATCAGTGAATATACGATAAACATAAAGGTTTGAGAACATGATAACACCATATAACAATCATACCCAGATATGAAAATATCATTAAAAATAAATCATTTAATAAGGGGTTTCTAATAAAATACATAATAAATAAGTGTGTGGAATTATCAATAATCAATCATATGCTATGAGAAGATTTATTAAGCATAAGACATAAGTTTTTTGGATTTCACAGAAGAATATAAAAACATTTCCTTTATCAATGTTCACTCCCAAGACTATTATTATGGGAAAAGAATAATAATGAATATTCCTACATAGTAATTTCCACCATTATACTAAGAATAACTTCTATCTATGTAGATCTATTATCTCTATGTATTTTATCAACTCTTTCAATAATACCCAATGCAATGGGGGGGGGGGTATAACAGACCCACCCATCCTTGGTTTATAACATCACCACACTTCCGTAGTTTATAACATATACACCCATCATATAATAATAATCCATTCATATGTTTGACACAAGATCAAGAAATAATTTATTATTAAATCCATGAATAACCCATTCAAAGAATATAGGTTTCATAAAAATTTTATTTTCATAATCAAAATCCATTCAAATAAAAAATAAAAATGGTAACACTAGATCATATCCCTAGTAAAAAATATAACACATTGAAGGGTATCGTTATAGATGAAAAATAATTTTAAAAGATCACTAGAAAATTTATTGAATAAAGTAACCCTTTAAATTTTAAATAACTTATTTAAAATCTAAAAATGTACATAATATTAGGAAAAAAAATTTCAATAATAATTCAAAAGTTCCTCGTTCATAAAAATACAAGAAGATTACTTTATTTTTTTTAAAAAAAATCAAAAATGGGTAGAAATAAATTTAATGAATATTTTTTATAATAGTAAACTCTTTATGAAATCATTTATTAATAAAATATAGACAAGTGATAAAATATTCCTGATCAATGATATATATTTAGTTGATTTTTGAAAAAAAACATTCTTTCGTTCTCTTGGGTACTCAAATAGAGGAATATTATTGGAAATAACGTAATATCTAAAAATAAAAATAGGATATTAAAATATATAATAGTTCACATATATAGACCATATAATTTCATCATCATAATATTTGAGAAAAAATAATCACGATAAAAATTAGAATATAACATATAACGCTTATAGATTTAGTAATATTTGGATCAAAAGTAATTGTAAGAATAAAAATAAATTGCTTTGAAAATATGATGAATAAAACCATGTATTATTAAAATATATATTTTGGGGCATTATATATAATATAAATAAGAAATTGATGCAAAATATTAAAAGGTGTCTCAATGATGTGAAATTTAGATGAAAAACCCTTACCTCAATTCCCCCATACTTTGTAAGAACTATAACCTTCTTTATAATAAATTTAAATTTATTATACAAAAAGAAAATAATCATATTCATACCTATAATAACATACATAGTTTAATTTTAACATCTTATCACTTGTTCATTAACAATCATTCGTAATCATCATAATTTTGGGTGGTAAGTGCTTCTTTATTAAAGTATATTTTGGTTTGGAAGTTATCGTCCTATAGCATTTATCATGGAAATTTAATATCAAGAATATTAATCATGATAATAATAACATATATATACATTATATAATAATTTATAATCATTCATAGGAAGTGGTGACAAATAATTAATTACATCACTCTGTGGAGATGATAGTCTGTACGTACGCCTGGGTGTCCTTTCTATTTTTCGATGGATGGATTGAAAGAAAGGTAAATATTGATTCATATTAAGTTAATAATTAATATGACATAAATATAATACATTAATGTTAAATATTTCATAATAACCATCTATAAATTATTATTTTGGAAAATGAGTTGTATCACTATGTGGCGGTGGTAGTCCACACATACACACAAACGATACTTTCATCTCTCATTTGATTGAGAAGAGGTGGTAAATGGGTTAACCATAATAATAATAATAAAGTATAAGTTTCTTTATGATAATGGAAAAATTCTTTTTTATTAATAAAATATTTTTATAGGAAGTAGAATAATAAATAAAATTTAACGATCTTGGATAAGATACGTACCTCTTCTTTGAGAGGCTTCCTTTGTCTGGCCCCATAAGCCTTGTGGAATTAGTCTTATGGTAAGAATAAAATATCTAGTATTAATTGTTGGATTCATGTATTTTTTAGATTAGGTATTGGATTATACATAAGTGTTAAATTTTGTGAATAATGGAAGATAAGAAGTTCCATTTTATATGTGAGGGTAGGAAGACAAATGTAATTTCTTAAAATATTTCAATGATATAAGGTCACTTTCATGTGAAGGTGGTTCCAAATGTCCAAGTATTATTATATTGGATAATATATGTCTAAAATATAGTTAAAAAATAATAACTATATAGTTTTTTGTGGAAATAATACCTGTATTTCATGGTTAAACCCCCGATAAACCTGTTTTAACGTTAATAGTAGTAACAAAATTTCATTATTCTAACTATTAAATCTGACAAAAAAATTAAGATGAAACTGTTAGATTATATTAATTATCATGATTCCAATTATAAAATCCATTATAACTTATTTATTTTCAATAGTTGTCATAATATAATATTTAATAAGTGTGCAACCCATAATGAAAACCCATTTCATAAAAATGAATCTTTAAGAATAAAACAAAATTTAATTATATTAATTTCCATGAGAAAAATATAAAATGAATGTTAAACTATAATATAACGTATAACATATATAAATTTTATATAGAAAATAATTAATAGTTATTAATTGAACAATACATTGCATGCATTAAAATATTTATTAAAAAACAATTTGATTTTAAGCCCAAAAATAAACATAAAAAAAGTATAATGATGATTATTATGTTATTAATTAGAATTTTTCTTATAATGTATACTTATGTTAAATTAAGAAAAAATTAAAAACATAATGGAACTATTACTTATAAATAAATGATAGTTTTTACAAATATTTGTATGTTTCACTATTCACTAGAAAATAAATCATTTGATAAAAATACTTAAAATATAGACTAAGATAATATTAACATACTGATTTACAAAATTATATTCATTTCAAAAAAAATTATATAAAAGGACGAAAATAATTATTATTTTCATTTTTAATGAATATGATAAAACCCCTTTTTGAACATAATATTTTTTTGAAGCTAAAAATTATATTACTACAAACTGAGTACCTATTTATTATGCCTTAATAATTACATTTTCAATAATTAAAATATTCATAATTTTTTATAATTTTTTTATTAATACGAATACCTACCAATTTAATAGAGAGTTTATAATATTTTACTATATCGTAGTCCATATAGACTTGGGGTTGTGTTTAAGGCAAGCTGTCGAATACCTCAAGTTTATTTCTATGTAAATACATTTATAAGCATGATGTGTTACATTAAACCCCCCCCCCCTTAATTTTTTTGAAATTCCATCACTAAGATTAAAAGCAAGGATATAATTTCTTCATCACATCATCATGTTCCCATTTACCTTACTTTAATTTCTTTTTCCTATAAATAAATTTAATGTGGTGAGTAATTATATTCAGTAGAACACTATCTCTAAAATCCGAGATTTCTACTGTTTGATATTAAATGGAAGGGTCATGCTCCAATAGTAAAATCATTGAGTTCATGTAACACCAAGTTACCTATTGTTATGTGTTTTGAGCTATAGATTTGATTACCTAATGATTGGATCTAATCGTGGGGTTTTTTCTCGTGTTTTTCTATAATTTATTGAAGGGTTTTGGGCCAATGCACAGTTTGGGCTTAGTTTGATAATTATTTGAAAAAAATGTGAAACATGGGGAGAATGGGGGAACTCGGTTGGTGCATGGTTAAAATAAGTGTGTAACCAAACCATGCGTTCCTTCTAGTGTATCTGTTTTGGCTGCACTGTTGAAAACATAGTTATTCTAACCATGCGACCTACCTTAGAAACCATGTGAAAAGGAATTAAATGCCCCAAACCCACCTAATTAACACTAAAACCATCCCACTCTATCATAATATGATCCTTATGATTTTGGGAGCCCTCTATAAAAATTTCAGCTCTCTAAACCCCATTTCATGGCGGACTGAAGTGCCAATTGAAGTAGTACTCCTCTTTTGGTGAGTAATTTTTTTCATGATCTTGGATTTACCATCTTATATTTAAAAATTATCCTTAGAGTGTATTATTTCCATGTGAATCATGATATAATTATCTATAATTTTATATATAGGATCTATTTTATCTTTTTTCAAGATCTCTCTTATTATATCTTTTGATCTTTATCGAATGTGACCCATCTCGACTTCATTTTGGTTGAATTCAAAGTATTCAATGTAGGTGTTTCTATGGGTTTCCTTTTTTTAATTAATTATGTCTTTATAAATTCATAGACTATGTTTCTTAATTTATAACATTTATTCTATGTAATTTTTCCTTGAAATTCACTTTAAAGGTATTTTTAACCAATTTCCCTCTAAAAGACATAGCATGGATTTAATGTCTATAGTCATGATCTTTCTCACCTTCTTTTGAAATTTTTTATCCCATATTTGTTTTTTTATTTTTAAAGAGGTTTTAAATTATTTTTGGTGGAATTAAGGGATTTTTCATGGTTTTTGATTTATAAAATGAACCTCCTTGATTTGAATTAAATGAACTGAACTATTTACTTTTTTTAAAATAGTAAAAAATTCATGAATTTATGAAATGAAAAATAACCACCTTTGAATTATTTTACCCTTGATTTGAATTGGGTTCTCATGGTTTATTTGAAATAAATTATTTATTCACATGGAAATTGGGTGTAAACCCATGTTTTGAAGTGTATTAAATCCTTTTAAAATTGAAATATTCCCTTTAATTAAATTAGGGATTCATTGAAATGAATTTTTAAAGGCCTATTTGGAATTATAATGATGATTTGGGAAAGGAAGTGAGTATGGTTACCCTTTTAGAATTTTAAAATTTTTTAAAAGTATTTTAATTGAATTTATGATTATTGATAGCCCGATTAGTAATTCATAATGATCCTATCTTGTAATAATCCCATAATGTTAATTTTTTGATTATTTTACCTCCCATTATTGGGGGTTGAAAAAGGGAACATTGACTTTGAAAAAAAATTTGGGGTGAGAGTGGGATGTGATATTAGTGCTTGTTCCCATGTTTGATAAGGATCCATTTGTGTTCCCGATAACTCAATCATCTCACACCATTATTTTGACTAGTTATGAGAACCTCGATAGTGTGATGGGAAAACCAAGATATATTTTTCACTTGTGGGATCAAAACCTTCTAGTGTATCCATAGAGAATGTGAAGGGTTCCAGATATGGATGTGCATCCCAGAATGTGGGTATGCATGGAACTAGTTTTCTTGAGACATGTGAGACTATATGTAAGCCTACAAATTGTCCACGATGTAATTTTGATAGATATTATAAGGTAGAAACACTATCATTACTAGTTTGTACCCATAAAATCTATATACTTGATACTTTATATATAATAGCATTCTTTGTCACTATTTTAAAATGGAATTTCCTTGCTTTCTTGATTTTTTATTATTTTATATATTGACTCTACTATATAAACTCTTGTTTGGATATTTATGTCCGGTCAACATTCTCATATTCTTTTTATTATAAGACATTAGTGTCTAAAATGGTTTTAAATATTTCAAATCAAATGTTAAGTTTTTAAATAGTGAAATGACATGTTTTATAGATAGAGATCGATAAATGTTTTTCTTAAATTTTAAAAATATCTTTTTAAATAAATCATTATACTATCTTATTTGTACTCATCATTTAGAATATTTTTATTTCTTTGTGATGTAATTTTATAGAATCATAGGTGGAATCCAACTAGGTTCATTATTATTAACCTACTTGTTACTTTTTGTGTTTCCAAACCTTTATGATCATATAGAATGTGTTCTTGATCTCATATTAAATTGTGGGTCTATGCTTGAATGACCATGGTTTGGTGACTTGGGACATGGTTTGTGGTCATAGACCCCTAGAAAATGAGTTTTTGGAATAATTTTTTTATTTTAATTTTCGTATCGTCTCCTTGTACATGTTATGATTATATTTATTTGTATATCAGATGATGTTTCCACCTTTTAGTTTGATTATTATAATATTTTTAGGGATAAATAGTTCCCAATAATAATTTTTTGATACCAATGTGTTTTTTTCTGGCCCATGGATATCGGAAAGGATCTTCATGTTAGTGTAGAATCAGCTTTGATATTGATTTAAATGGTATTCCATGTTGGTTCATCACAAATTGTATCATAGGAAGTATTTACATTAAAATAAGTACTTTTCCATGAAACTCCTTATGTTATTTGGGGTGAGTTATGGTAGAAAGGTGATTTATAATTTGTCGGGACTCACATGATAGTTCATGAGTTTTTTCCTGATCTCCACATCATTATGATGAGACTTGAGTTACCAGGGATGTTGGGACTTGAGTCTTTCTTTTGAGTTGTTAGATTCTTTTTGAAAATATAAGATTTAAATTCCCAATGAGTCTATCTTTGATTTAATGAACCTCTTATGAGTTTTGGATCCAGAATGGAAGGATGACCATAATCACAACATGTTTTTCTAGTCTAGAAAACTTGAAGGATTTGATGTGTGTGATCTGTAAATCCACCCATGAACAGTTGTGAGTTTGGTGTGTGGTTTAGTAGCCCATATAACCTATCCTTTTATATTTATAACTTAGTTATAAACTATAAACGTTATCTATTTTCTTACAAGTGACTTAACTAATGTAATGCTGGTTATGGTTGTTGGTTTCTTCATGGTCTTGTGTGGTTTTTTCAACTTTAATCACTTGTTAATAATTTTAAATCCTTTTATAAAACTTAATTGTGTCTTAATTTTTTATCATTAAGTTCATTGAGTCCTGTTTTTCATAACCAAGAATTCATTTTTATGAAATATTTCATTTGTGAAACTAATTATCAAATACTCATATGTTATGTGGTAAAATAATGTTTTAAGAATAAATTTTGGTTTTTAATGGATTTAAATGAACTTTTTTTTTGATGATTAGAAAATGGAATTATTGATTTTGAAACCATTTAATAATTTAAAACTATTGTTAATTTGGGTTTTTAAAATTTCATTTATTTATAACAGGATTTATCATTTTGAAATATTGGATAAATGTTTTATAAATTTTTAAATCTTGTTTGTTTTGAAATAAATGACACTTTCATATAGTTATCGTACATTATTGGTTTTTTTGGATTGTTTTTCTTGTTTATATTCTGTATGATATGGTATGATTATGTTTTTTTATTTTTATAAATGTCTCCCACAATTCCCCTCAATAAATATAGAATATTGATCCAATGGTGTTGTCCTCAGGACATTTTTCCATGTTTTCTAGAGGTGGGGTCTAACATTGTTAACTCTATCTGGACTCTATACTGAGTGGTGGATCCAAATAACTTCTATAATTTAAACCTGATCCATGAATTCCATTATTCTCATCCACATTTTTATAATGGTGGTAAATTTTCTCTTAAGTTAGTAAAGCATCTTGAATAAGTTGATGATATTTGTTATTCTCTCAAGACTCGTGATACTCTGAAGGTTAATTCTATCAAATAATTATTTGAGGGACCTATCTAGGAGTGGTGGGAAGTAGTGATTCCCTATATTCTGCAATAATTAATTACTTTGGAACTCTTCAAGTCAATCTTCTTTCATTTCCAGTATCATAAAGATGTGAAGATGGACAAAGTTTCATAATTTCTTGGGTTTTGGTCTAGATGAGATATCAATTGTGGAGTTTGCCATAGAATTCTCAAGTTTGGTATGTTTCATAACAAGTCCTGTTCATAATTATTTTATCAAGGATATATGTTATAGAGATGTTCTTCACCCATACCTATTAACCATCATTCATTCAGCTGGGTTGATCAGTTATTTGAGGATTCTTAATAAGGATTTCTAATCTGAAGATGAGCTAGAAAATCAATTTGAAGGTATGAATTCCTCATTCATAGTTGATAACATACACCCTTCTTGGGAAATAAAGAGGCCTACCATGTGTTTTCAGTGTGGAGAATGTTGTTATTTGATGCGGCTATGTAATAATTCTCTAAAGGTTTGTAGACTATGTGGACATCAAGGCCCCATTTAGGGTTTTTTTATGTTTTTATAATGAAAAGGGATGTTTTGATCAGGAATAATAGATCCTAAATGAGGTTCAACAATGGTTTCATTTTAATAGGGCTTTATACATTATCTTTGGAGTGATTATTTCTACCCAATGGATGATCTTATTGTTTTCTGTAGCTAGCTATCAGATGTGGCTGATGATGATCCAGCTTGTTATTTTCAATGAGGGAGTGGAAACTGTTTGAGTTTTCTTTCATGTATATTTTTTGTTTTGAAAACTTTTTTGGGGATCTTTTGGAATTATATCTTTTAGAAGAAGGTTTATGTCATTTTTGTATTGTTTATGTAATAATGTTTTCCTTTTATTGATATCTTTATTATAATTCTATGGGTTCCTATTATATTAAATTGATGGTTTGTTATCTATTTTTATATGTTGGATGACCTCCCTTATGAGAGTGCAGTGCCCTATTGTGCACTGGATGAGATATTTGAGCTCTTTATAGTTTGAGTTGGATAGTCCTTTGGAATGTAATTAGGTAACTAGGATGATGTGTATTTTTGATAGACCAGGCACCCAATGGTGATTACATTGGATTGGATAAGATCATATATATACGAGGATCATTCCATAAAATAATTTTTATTGTTATGTACTTACCCAAAGTAGAAATAATTTTCAGATCATTACCTTTCTTGTGGATTCTTGATCTTAGATTTTTCTCCTTAATTTGTGTTTAATGTATTTTATTTGGGTCTGACAAACAATATTTTATTATTTCACCCTATTTTGGTGAATATTTAAATGGTGGGGGGACTTAATCATGGACTCCAATATTTCTCTAGTGTAGATATGTGTGTTGATCTTAGAGTTGTGTGTGTGTGTGTTGTTAATCTTTGGGTGAGTCTCCCTTATAGACTACATACCTTCCACCTTACAAGATTAGTGATGGGGTTTTTCTTGTGTCATCATGTTCTATCATTCTGACCAAAATCTTTATAGGGTTATAAATTCATATGGTGGGGAGGTTATAGCATCATATTACCTTTTTTCATGTGTTTTGACCCATATAATTGATTAACCAATGATTAAATCTTATCATAGGTTGTTTATGTTGTTTTCTTTAATATTTTTAAGGTTTCTAGGCTTATACACGGTTTGTGCATGGTTTTATCATGGTTCTACAAAGTGTGAAACCTGGATAGAAGAGGATTTCATGGTTGGGGTATGGTAAAAATATATGTTTATCCAAAACTATGAAACCATTCTAGTGGCTCTATTTAGGGTGCACCATTAGGCACACAATTAGTATTACCCATCTGACCTACCTTGGAAACTATGCGACAAGGAATTAAATTCCCTAAAAAACGTAATTAGATTCCCAAAACCCACCTAATTAACACTATACTCCTCACACTTGATCATAATATGATCCTAGGAATTTAGGTGACCTCCAGTGGAATTTTAGATCCCTAAAACTCATTTCATTGATATTTGAAGTGCCAATTGAAGTAGTGATCATCTTTTGGTGAGTTATTTTCTTATTGATCTGGGATATCCCATATTATCTTGATTCCTTTTACCTAGAGGTTATTATGTCCTTATAAATCATTATTGATTGATGTGGAATTTTAGATATAAGATCTTTTTTCTCTCTAAAAATGTTAAGTATTCTTAGCTCTGGTGATCACTACCATGTATGACACATATTAGATTTATTATAGAAAAATTCCAATTATTAAAATTAGGTGTTTCTATGGGTTTCTTTTGTTTTCTAATTTATTGTACATTGATAAATTCATTTACGTGTGACTCATAATTTCTATCATTTATTCTTTATAATTTTTCCTTGAAATTCTTTATAAAACCATCCTTTACCAATTTCCATTTAAATTGAACATGTCATGAATTTAATCGGTATAATCTTGATCTTTATCACTTTTTTTAAATTATTTAATTCCATGTCTATTTTTTTATTTTTAAATATCATTTAAGGGATTAGTTGTTGGAACTAAGGGATTTAGCCTGAGATTGTATTTATAAAACAACCGTCCTTGATTTCAATTAAATGAGTTGAACTATTTGATGTTTTTAAATAATTTAAAATGCTTGAATTTACATAATTACTAATAACCGTCTTTCAAATATTTTATCCATGTTTTGATATGGTTTCTCTTGGGTTATTTGAAATTAATGATTTATTCACATGGAAATAGGGTGTAAACCCATGTATTTAAATGTATTCATTAATTTTAAAATTATAATAATTTCGTTTAATGCTTTAGGGATTTTTTCAAATAAATGATTTTTTCAGAGGCCCATTTTGATTTATAAGGATTATTAGGGAAACAAAGTTGGTATGGTTACACTTTTTAAATGTTGAAATTATTTAAATGGATTTGAATTAAATTGATGATTCTTGAATGCCCAATTGGTACTTTTTAATGATCCTATATTGTAATAATTCCATAATTTAAATTCCTTGATTATTGTACTCATAACTTTTGGGTGTTGAAAAAGGTATTATTAACATTGAGGGAATATAGGGTTGAGAATGAGATGTGATATTAGGTCTAGCATCCATATTTGAAAAGGATACCCATGTGATACTCATAAATCGATTATATAACAGCCTTATTATGATTGTTCATGGTAACCTATATAGTGATATGGGATAAACTAGATATATGATTCGCTAGTGGACCCACACCCTTCTCGTGGATATATAGTGAATGTGATGTTTTTAGGCTATGGATGTGTAGCCAAGAAAGCGAGTGTGTGTGGAATATGTTTTCACGAGACTAGTGTGACTAGGTGTAAGCCCAAAAATTGGTCATGTTTTAAATTTAATATATATTATAAGGTAGACTAACTGTCATTACAAATTTGTACCCATGGAATCCATATAATTGGTACTCAATACATGAAAATGTTCATTTTCACTACTTGGCACGAGAGTTTGATTTCATGATTCATTTAGTTTTTATTATGTATCTTGAATCTATTGTATTTTGTCTTGTTAATACTTCCATCTCAAGTTCATATTTTCATATATTAATTATTATCTAACTTAATCTTGTAAAACAATTTTCAAAGAATTTCAATGAAATGATTAGTTTTTTAATGGTGAAATCAGATGTTTTACAGGTGTAGTTTGATAAATTATTTTTAATTGTTTAAAACTATATTTTAACCTAATACTCTCAATATATTATTTTTACACATCTTTTAGAATATTTAAATTTTTTTATGAAGTAATTTCATAGAATATTTTGTGGAATCCTACATGGTTCTTTATCTCACACCTTGTTTACACCTTTTGGTGTTTCTATCCCTTTATAACCATATAAAAGGTATTCGTGATATCATCTTATATTGTGGGTTTATGATTGGGTGACCAAGGTTGGGTGACATGGGACATGGTGGGTGGTCATGGACCACTAAGTGATAGGTTTTGGAAGTTTCTTATTTACACTTCTTTGTCATCTCCTTGTACTTTTAATGATTATAATGATTTGTATAAATGATGATGTTTTCACCATGTAAGTTAATGATTATAAAATTATATTAGAGAAATAATTACACATTGTTATTTTTTATGCCTAGGTTCTTTTATTAAGACCAAGGAGTTCGATAATGTTATTTGGTTTTCTATAAAATCAGCTCAGATATCGATTTAGATGGTATTCTGGGTTCGTTTGTCACAGTTCAGTATATGTTAAGGATTAGATATATACTTCCTTGGTAGAGGTACATGGAACCAATTGTGGCCTTGATAGAGGTTTGGTGGGATTTATAAGAGATAAGCTAAAATACCTTCTCTATTGAGAATAACAAAGAGACCAATATACATCAGGCATAACTTTTCCTTCTTGAATCTCATAAACCTTTTCTATGAAAAAATTCACAAGAAAAAATTATCACAAAAATTGAACTATAGATCATGCAGATTATTTTCAGAATAACTCATATTTCTACTCTAATATTCCTTGATATAATACTGAATATATCTAACATTATCTTCCATTTTCTAAGCTATTTCCAGTCATAAAATCTTTTTTCTCCATCTTTATCCCAACTTGTGGTATTTATTCACTCTTTTCTATATAGGGATTCAAAATGATCCATCTGAATAGTTGAGTGATATATAATATTATAAAAGTAATTTAATAGTGGAAGATGTTTATCCCAACAACCTTGAAAGTATAGATAACATGTTCTCAACTCATCTTTTTAGGTTTTAATGGTCATCTCATAGTAACCATTAGTATGAGGAAATTAAGCATAACTGACACACAACTCTACATATAGATATCACTAAATAATTATACATTATTTCTAGTAAAACCTCAAATCTAAATCAGATTTAATAGAATCTGGTACTCTATTAAACCTTACCACATCCTTAACAAATATCCTATAAAGATAATCAAGGGTTAAATATTCATTGAAATCAATGAAGTTTGTTATCTTTGTATGATGATCAACTATAACCTAAAGAGAATTATGGCCTCTAGATGTTTTGGGGAGTCTGAGGAAGAAATACTTGGTGATGATTTCATATTTTTATTCTAGTAAGAGTAATGGTTGTAACATCACCTTATAATTATGTCTCTTAGTCTTAAATTGCATACATACCAATCACCATGATATATACTCTATAATATATCTATTGATGTTATCCCACTAGAAAAACTACTTAAGATACCTATACATTCTCATACATCAAGGATGAATATATAATGATGAGATAAGATCATCATATAATAGTTTATTCTTTAAATCTAGTATTAACATCACACTTAATCAATTCTCAAAACTTATCATTCCATCACAATCGAGGTTTAATCTAGAAACAGTTCTTGCATTCTAATGAAGCTCTATATCCTCATTTTGTAGGATCGAAATAATGATGTAGATGCTCAATATACAAGAGGGGGGGGGGGGTGGAATTGTATACTTTAAAAATTACTTTGAAACATTTAAAGTTAGTTATGAATAACCGTGTTTTCCTTAAGTAAAGGAAAGGGCTAAGTTTAACAAAGTTAAACTTAAGTAAATTCACAACACCTCTAATACCAAATGAAAACTTGGAAAGAGATTCCGAAAATAGGTTCCGGAAATATGGTTCCGGAAATCGAAACTTAACAAAATATTACAAAATGATATTCTACCTTAAAGTGTATAGAATATAAATGAAACAGTGTATAAGTAAGGAAGTATAAGAAAGTTATACATTCCTTATAATACAAAATGCAGAAAAAATAAACAAGTAGTAAAACTACAAGTAACAAAATATAAGTCTTTTAACCCAAATAGAAAGGTATCCAACAACCTTGGATAAAGGTCCCTTGATTTATACTTTCAAGCAAGTCTGTCTTACCCACACTAGGGTAAGCCCTTGATACGAAGATCGGAGTCTCTGTCTTGCTATCCCCACAAGCCCTCAACTTGAAGGTAGTTGGCAACCTCTATCTTCCTCAGCAAGGAAGCCCTCAACTTCAAGGTGTTGGAAACCTCTGTCTTCCTATCCCTGGAAGTCCTTGAATGTAATCACCAATATTCGGATTCGCACAAAGAAAAAACTGAACGAGCGGTTCAGTACGCACAAGGCATGAAAAGATTTCTCTCCCTAGAAATCACCTTAGCAGTGTGTAGTATCTAGATTGATCAAATTCATTGTTTTGAGCTATTTCAAATGAGCTTCTATTTATAGGTAAGGTCGGCCTCCTTCCCAACGGTCATATTTTCCTTAAAAATCGTAGGGACCTATACACGTGTCACTTAGCCAACAGTTAGTTTTATAATAGAATAGACGACATCGTTTTATAAAAAAACAAGTGTAACATAATGTATGACATTGTTTTAATTCTAACTAAATAAAATCGGAGTGAAGGTTCGGAGTGTAAACAAAAATTCAAAGAGTAGACAAATTATAGAAGTGTAAGAAAAAAGAAAGTTCGAAGTCTAACAAAAAATAATTTTCGGAGACTAAATAAATTCAGAGTGTATAAAACAAAGATGAACAGATTCTGTTTAATAGGTGAATTAGGAAGGAGAATTCGGAATGAGAATTCGTCATCAGAATTCGTAATCAGAAACCGTAAAGGAAAAATGTCATTTAGAATTCGATGTTGATCTTCATGAGAGTTCGTATCCAGAATTCAGAGTTGATCTTTATTAAATTTCGTATCCAGAATTCGGAGCCTAAAACAGAATTCTTTTAAGTCAATGTTTTAAACACTTCCAAAAATCTAGAAATGAATCCGAATCTTGTACTTAAGAAATATATGGGTGAAAATGTGATAAGGATAATTTTTCTTACAAAAGCGATTTTCCTTACAAAAGCAATTTCCTTATAAAAGAGATTTTTTAAAGATAAGGTGTTTGTGATTTTCAAAACAAGAAGGAATGGAAAAGTCATATGGAAAACCTTATTGACTCAACAATATCCCCCTTTTTGGAAAGCACAAACATCCTTACGAAAAAGAAATTCTAAGAAGAATGAAAAACATTAAGGCTTATCTCCCTTTTATTTAAAGATATTGATGAATACGACTAACTCCCCCTTAGGATTTGAAACTATAAGGATCGTATTCTAGATTTCTGGAGTGACATTTTGTTATGAATAATAAAGTCTTCTTTGATGAAAATCCCCCCTTAGATAAGCTCTTATTAGAGTTCTTTTTCCATAAGGATCTCTTCCTTCTCCCCCTTTGTGATTTTCAAAAATAATTTTAGGGAATGGAAAAAAATAACAAAGTACCTGAAAAATTAGTAATAATAACAAAAGACGAGCAACCAAGATTTTCATTAATTTTAAGGAATCAACGATACAAAAAAAAGATCAAATTTAAATATTTCGAATCTTTTTCCTTCGAAATGAGCCCCTTAAGAATAGTCTTGATCTTTTTTAGGTTTTTATGATCTTCTTCAGCTTGCTTCTCTAAGACCACTATTTTTGCATATTGAGCTTCAATCTTTTCTTCCTGGGCTTTAAGATTTTCTTCTTGGGCTTTAAGCTTTTCTTCCTGAGCCTTTAATTTCTCTTCAAACTCAATCCGATGATCCCTTTCAAACTTCCAGTTTTGAGAAATGGAATTCATTTTCCCATTCAGATCTTTGACTTCTTGAATCTGGAAGTTCTTTTCATCTGTCAGCTTCTCTTAAAAGGAAGAAGTCAGCTCATTTATCTTCCTGTCCTCAGTTTCAAAAGAATCTTTAACATTTTCTTGAAATTCCTCAAATAGCCTCATATATTCTATAGTTTTCCTCGACCAGCTAGTCATCCTCTTGCAAGATCTTTTGTGGGCTTCATAGCCAACAAGAAAAGATTTGAATTCATCTTCTATCTCGACACACTTATGCATAACCATGGATACTGAATCTGATTTCTGATTCAAAGCATGTTAGATCATTTGGAATCTTGAATCTACAGTCGAGATGGTCAGAATGGAACCCACTAACTTCCTCAATGATTGAACAACAAAGTCATGTCCCAACGAGGATGACTCCGAAACCGAAACATTGCTTGGAGAATTTTCTTCCTCAATAAGCTTCAACTTCCTTTTAGACGAATCACCAAATTCTCTTTTCTTGCTTGCCACTGATTTTGGAGTATCAACAAGGAGTTTCTTTCCTTTGTCCTTTTTCGGAATGGATTCTTGATCTGGAGTTTTCTTCTCGCTGGTAGATACTTGAATAACATCATCAACAACTTTTTGAACAACATCTTCCTCATTCTTATCCTTCTCTGGAGTTACTAACTTAGAGGATTCAGCCTCTGATGTTCGGAGTGACAGATGTTACGAAGGTGAACCCTTATAATCATCTACTTCTTTCAACAGATCTCCAGTTTCACCACTTCCTTCAGCAACTACTTCTTCCTCTTCCACTTGCTGAATCTGCTCGAGTTGCTCAACATGCTTAGCTCTAATCTCTTCCAGAAAATCAATGTTTCTTCCTGGAGTCTCGGGTAGAGATTCCAAGGAGAAAGATCTCGGAACTCGAATGTTTCCAGAAACCATCACATTAAATTTTAACAAATATTGAACTGCCTCAGCTTCTATCATCTTCTTCTTGAGCTTATTTTCTTTTGCGTGTTTTACCAATTCATCTTCTGTCTTTTCCTTCAAAGCCTTATCTTCCGCAGGATCCAATCCGAACTGCGGATCCCCTTCTTTCCTTTTCTCTTTATCTGCTCTCCACTTCACAACTACTTCATCAAGATAGGCTTTCTTCATTTTCGGTTTTGGAGGTGCGGTTTGAAATTACTTAGATTTAGGATCCTCTACTTCAGTTGCAACTTCTTTCAACTTTCTTTTCTTTACTGGTTTAGATGATTCCGGTTCAGTAGCCTTCGTAACCGTTTCTTCTTGATTTGGCAAGTTGAAGAACTCACCAGTCTCATTGTTGAAAGCCGCATCCATACTCTTAAGAGTATCATCACTCACCAACAAAATTTTGCAAACCCTTGTCTTAGCTGCAAGCTTCCTTGAAAGACTCAAGGCACTGAACTATTAACATTGATAAAATTGATGGATACATTACGATTTAGGCTCTGAGATTTCCTTTCTTAACATTCTCAATAGTTATAAGAATGTGCCTCATGAAGTTAAACTTCCTTAGATTTATCAGAAAATCTAAGATATAGATTTCAGTCTTCTTCAGACTGTCTTTATCACCTTTCCTCGGTACGATAAGACCTTGTACCCACAACTCTAGAATCCGGAAATTTGTAGGCAAGATATCAATATTCGGAGCCTTGTCGTCTGTCAGTCCAAGAGTTTTCAATGATTTTTCCTTGTTGAAGCTTCCTTTAGAATCTGGAGAAATGTAAGATATGAACTCGGCTTCTCTTTCATATGCCAGCCCTACCAAGCTTGCTGCCTTGGTATAAGAAAGCTTACAATTTTTCCATAAGACATAAAAGAAAATTTCTCCCTATTATCTTCCTTAAAGAAGTAAACTGTTTCATAGAATTCAAAAAGTAACTCCGAAAAAACATCATCTTGATTCCCCGGTTTGGACACAGCAATATCTTCCCACCCGTTCAGATTTATGTTCTTCGAAATAAGAGAATCATAGTTGTTTAAGAAATCCGGATGAACCAGCTTTTCTCTGTAAACTAACTATTTTGAAATTGGCTTGGAGGATGACATTTCTTGAGAAGCTAATTCCATAGACATTCGGGTTTGAAGACTTCTGAGAAGTTCGGAACAGAGAAAGATGAAGTTCGGAATGGCTTTAAAACGGAGAGGCAGAGTTTCAAGACGCTGGAGATTGAAATTGATGTGGGGAAACTATTTTGGGGTCCCCTTTATATAGGCAACGAAAAAACAGTTCATCTTCCACGGTTGATCGAACGATTGTGACAATATGAGATCAGATCTGATGGTCGAAAACCAATTCTCATGAAAACTTGAATCCGATCTTTTTGAGGTTTTATTAAAACAATGATTTAAGAAAATCATAATCCGAAAACAAAGTATAAGAAAATACCAGTAAGTAAAGTATGACTACGAAAACATGGGTGAGGAAATCATACCTTTTGGTTTGGCTTAGGAGGATTATTCGTAATGGGTAATATAAAAATGACTACGAAAAATATTTATTATGAAAAGACATAGTTCGCAAAACTCGCTATGTAAAAAAAACTCAGTATAGAAAACTTAGTATGAAAATTTCATTACAGAATTTGAAAACGAAAAACTCATTTTGAAAGATTCAGTTCGAAAGTCCCATTACGAAAATACCAGTATGAATTTTGCATTCCTGAAGTTTTCAATACAAAAAATTCCCATTCCATAAGTTTTCTATATGAAAATATCTATTCTGGAAAATTTTAGTTCCAGAAATTCCCATTCCGAAATTTTAGTTCCGAAAATTTTGAAAAACTATCTTTGAAGAATTTAGTTACTCTAACGATCAAATGTACTCCCCCTATGAAAAGGAGTTTATTGCTGTAAGGAGACTTTTTCAACAGAAAGTTAATTAAGAAGTATTACCTTATGGTTATCATTCCTAACTTCTGTTTAATGTATTCAAATCTATCAGAAGGAAAGGATTTAGTGAAAATATCAGTAAGTTGATCTTGCGTTCCGATAAACTGAAGAATAATATCTCCTTTAAGTGTGTGATCCCTAAGAAAGTGATGCCTAATATCTATGTGTTTTGCACGAGAGTGATGTGCATGGTTTTTAATAAGGGAAATGGCACTTGTGTTATCACACAAAATTTGAGTTTTAGTAAAACTCAAGCCATAGTCTGTGAGTGTGTGTTGCATCCACAACACTTGAGCACAACCACTTCAGCTGCTACATATTCAGCTTCAGCAGTGGAGAGTGCTACAGAATGTTGCTTCTTGCAGGACCAAGAAACCAGTGAATCTCCTAAGAAATGACAAGTTCCGAATTTACTTTTTATATCCATTCTACATCCACCAAATTCAACATCAAAAAATCTTTTTAGGATAAAATCATTTCCAGAAGTATAAAATAATCCTAGATCCATGGTTCCCTTAACGTAGCGAAAAATTCTTTTACTGCCTTTAAGTGAGATTCCTTAGGATTGGATTGATATCTTGCACATAAGCATATTTAAAACATTAAGTCTGGTCGACTAGCTATTAATTATAGTAGACATCCTATCATACCTCTAAAAGATGTTTGATCTACTGTTTTCCTAGCATCATCAAGATCTAAAGTGTTTGAGGTACCAATAAGAGTACTTATACTCTTGGTGTTGTCATAACCATACTTTTTAAGAAGATATTTAATATACATATGTTGAGATATGTTGGTTCCTTCCGGTTTTTGAGAAATTTGAAAACCAAGGAAAAATGTTAACTCACCCATCATACTCATTTCAAACTCACATTTCATTAGACTTGCGAAAGAGTTGGTCAAAGATTGATGAGTTGAACCAAATATGATGTCATCAACATAAATTTGAACAATTAAAACATTTTTCTTATCTTTCTTTATAAAAGGGGTTGGATCTTCATTTCCCTTAACATAGTTATTTTGATGCAAAAATAAAGTAAGTCTATCATACCATGGTCGTCGGGCTTGTTTAAGGCCATACAGAGATTTGGTAAGTCAAAAAACATAATCAGGATGTTTTGTATTTTCAAAGCCATGAGATTGTTCAACAAAAAACTTCCTCTTGAACATAACCGTTAAGAAAAGCACATTTCACATCCATTTGAAAAAGTTTAAAATTAAAGAATGCTGCAAAGGCAAGTAGAATAAGGATAGATTCAAGTCTGGCTACTAGAGCATAGGTTTCTTCATAGTCTATTCCTTCTTGCTGATTATAACCTTTAACAACAAGTCTAGCTTTATTTCTAACTATGATTCCATTTTCATCACATTTGTTTCTGAAGACCCATTTTACTCCAATAACAGAAGTTTCCTTAGGTCTTTCAACCATGGTCCAGAATTTTTTCCTTTCGAATTCATTTAGTTCATCTTGCATTACTTTGATCCAATCATCATCACCTAAATCTTCATCAGTGATTTTAGGTTCTAATTGGGAAAGAAATTCTTGATGTTCTACTTCATTTATTAAGGAACTTATATTCCTTACTGGTTTATTTACATCACCAATGATACTATCACTGGGATGATTCTTAAGAAACACCTGATTTGGGTTTTGAAAAACCTGTTCATCAACATAGGGTAGAAAGTCTTCTGGGGTAATTGTTTCAGGAATATCTTCCTGAACATTTTCCTTATTAGGAGGTTCTTCTATCAAATTTTGACAATCATTTTTTGAAAACACATCCGAGAATGTAGGTTGGGAAGGATAGAAAATAAAAGGATCAGACTCATCAAATTTTACATGTACTGTTTCTTCAACAGTACAAGTATTTTTATTAAAAACTCTATAAGCCTTAGAAGTTGTTGAATAACCTAAGAAAATTCCTTCATCAGATTTTGGTGAAAATTTATGTAGATTATCTTTAGTATTCAGAATGAATACTTTTGCAACCAAAAACCTTGAAGTAGGATAGTCTTGGTTTTCTACCATTCCATAACTCATAAGGAGTTTTATTAAGAAAAGGTCTAATCAAAATTAGATTTATAGTATAGCAAGAACTACTTACAGCTTCAGCCCAGAAATGTCTAGATATAGAATATTCACTCAACATGTTTCTAGTTATCTCTTGAAGAATTATATTTCTTCTCTCAACTACACCATTCTTCTGAGGAGTTCTAGGTGCTGAGAAATTGTGAGTAATACCTTTTCTACTACAGAAAGTTTCAAAATCAGAATTTTCAAATTCACCTCCATGATCACTATGAATAGTTTTCAATAGAAGGTTTTTATCGTTTTTAACTTGAGCTCTAAAATTTTTGAAATAAGAAAAAGCTTCAGACTTCTTTGCTAGAAAATAGACCCAAGTAAATCTAATGTAATCATCAACTAGAACAAACACATAGTGTTTTCCTCCAATACTTCCAGTTTGTGTTGGACCAAAAAGATCCATGTGCACTAAATGTAATGCATCGGTTGTCAAGACTTAATCTATTTATTTAAAACTAGATTTATGTTTCTTTCCATATTGACAAGGATCAAAAAATTTAGAATAATCAAATCTAAGCTCCGGTAGATCCTTAACTAGTTTCTTCTTAGAGAGTTTACATAGGTTCCTAAGGTTACAATGACCTAGTCTTCTATGCCATAACCAGGAATGATCTTCCATTGCACTTAGGCAAGGTAAATCTTGGCTTATAAGGTCTTCTAAGTTCAAGGTGTAAACATTCTCTTGCCTATTGGCTGAGAGAATAAATTCTTCCTTGGAACTGTGAACTAAGCACTTAACATTCCTAAAATTCACAAGGTAACCTTCATCACATAACTGACTTATGCTAATAAGGTTGTGCTTAAGAACCTTAACAAAAAGAACATTTGAAATCAAGGTTTTACCAAGAAGAACAATATTACCAATACCAATAATCTCTCCCTTAGCATTATCTCTGAAAGTTACCTTTCCTCCTTTCGTTTTGATAATCTTTTCAAAATAGATTTTGTTACCAGTCATGTGCTGGGAACATCCACTATCCATGTACCATGTATTGTTGCTGGTACTCTCTTTGTTTTCCTGAAATCAAGAAGAGAATTAGACTTTCGGTATCCAAAATTGTTTGGATCCGAGATTACCAGATAAAAAAATTTTCGGAACCCACATTTTCTTAGAAAAGTAAGCTTTGTGAAATCCTAAGGATTGGGTTTTGTTTAAGGAACAATTCTTTTCCCAGTGACCACCACATTGACACTTTCTACAAAATGGGGCACTTTGAGGAACAAAATAATTGTTACTAAAAATTGGTTTTTCATGGGTATAACCAAATCCGGATTTATTTCTTAAAGGTCGTATTTGGGAATACATTTTATCAAAATTTTCCTTACCATGGGTAATGTTTGATAAACACTTCTTTAAGGGAAAAATTTCATATTTGAGTTTTATAACCAAGTTTTTATCCTCAAAATCATTAGTTTTAGAACTTGAACTAGGCTCGAAAACATTTTTCTTAGAAATTACTTTTTCTAATTTTTTAGAAAGTTTGTTCTTCTCAGAACATGCTTCCTCAAGATTTTTTGAAATACTTTCAAAATCAGAATTTTTCCTATCATGATCTTTAGAAAGATCTGATATCTCTTTTGTAAGAATAGAATTCATAGAGTTTTCCTTATCAAGTTTCTTATTGAGTTTAGAATTCTCAATCTCAATAAGTTCAGAAAACCTAGAGACTTGTTCATAAGTAGGTAAAGTATGTTCTTCATCGGAAGAGGATTCTTCATCAAAAGAGTTATAATACTTACTATCATTGGAATTTAAAGAAACATTGGTCAATGATTCAGCATTTCGTACCTTAGCCATAAAACAATGATTATCAATAGGTAATCTGGCTACAAGACCAAGATTCTTCTGTCCTGAAGATTCGTAATCAGAAGACTCATCTAAAGAGTCACCACCACTGGCACTCCAGGTGTCATTAGCTTTCAAAACGTTCTTAGCTTTGGATTTATAATACTTCTTTCTATTCCTGTCTGAATTCCTTTCTTTCCTTTCTTTCATTTTGAGTAGAGGGTAATCTGGTCTAATATGTCCAGCTCTCTTGCATTCATAACAAGTAACTTCTCCATCTTTCTTATCCTTCCTTTCATTTTTCTTATACATGGATTAGAAATTTCTCTGGCCATTTATCTTGTTCATCCTCCAAGCAAGTTTAGCTAACTCATTTTCTGATATTTCACTCTCACTATTATCTGACTAAAAAACCATCTTATTAGACTTGTATCTGGTTACTCTCTCAGGAGTCTTAGCTTTCATATGATTTGATGGTGTTGTAAAGGAAACAGTACCATTTCCATTTTTCTTCTTGATGTTGTCAGCATCTCTCTTCATTCTTGTTTCATGTTGGAGAAGAGTTCCAAATAACTCATCAAGAGAAATTTGAGTGACCTTCTTGTTCTCATCTATAGCAGTTCTTTTGGATTCCCACTCATTGGGCATAATATCAATTATCTTATCCACAAGTGCTTCATCATCTAACCATTTTTCTCCCATAGACTTTAGGCTGTTGAAGATAGTCATAAATCTCTGTTGAACTTTACAAATTGGTTCTCCATAAGGAAAATTGAAGCCATGATATTTATCTCTAAGCATATCTCTCCTAGTCTCAATCACCTTAGAAGTTCCAAAGTGTGTAACCTCTAACTTCTTTCTAAATACAATTAGCTGCTTCACAAGAATAAATTTGGCTATATATGTTTCTGGTCATTGAAAAAAGTAAACTATTGCGTACCTTATAATTGAGTTGATTCTCTTGCTTTTCCTGGGTAGTGAAAGTTTTAACTTCTTTATCAGGAATTTGATAATCTCCAGTAAGCATAACAAAATTGTCTACTCCAGTATTGATAACAAATGTCTTCATTCGGTCTCTCCAGTACTCATAGTCATTACCATCAAAGATTGGTGGTATTTTAGGATTTATTTTATCAATATAACCAACATTAATTCCTGCCACACATAAAATAACCTTCAGCACAAAAACTTGTTAGTAGAAAAGACTCGTAATAACAAAGTTCGGAATGAGAAAGTTCGGAATGGGAAAGTGAGCAAGAAAAACTTATACGTGAGTATAAGTATTTCAGAGACCTTGCTCTGATACCAATTGTAGGATCGAAATAATGATGCAGATGCTCAATATACAAGAGGGGGGGGGGTGGGTGAATTGTATACTTTAAAAATTCCTTTGAAACCTTTAAAGTTAGTTATGAATAACCGTGTTTTCCTTAAGTAAAGGAAAGGGCTAGGTTTAACAAAGTTAAACTTAAGTAAATTCACAACACCTCTAATACCAAATGAAAACATGGAAAGAGATTCCAAAAATAGGTTCTGGAAATATGGTTCTGGAAATTGAAACTTAACAACATATTAAAAAATAAGATTCTAACTTAAAGCGTATAGAATCTAAATGAAACAGAGTATAAGTAAGTAAGTATAAGAAAGTTATACTTTCCTTATAATACAAAATGCAGCGGAAATAGACAAGTAGTAAAACTACAAGTAACATGATATAAGTCTTTTAACCCAAAGAGAAGGGTATCCAAAAACCTTGGATAAAGGTCCCTTGATTTATACTTTCTAGCAAGTCTGTCTTACCCACACCAGGGTAAGCCCTCGATACGAAGATCAGAGTCTCTGTCTTGCTATCCCTGTAATCCCTCAACTTCAAGGTAGTTGGCAACCTCTGTCTTCCTCAGCAAGGAAGCCCTCAACTTCAAGGTGTTGGAAACCTCTTTCTTCCTATCCCCAGAATTCCTCGAATGTAATCACCAACATTCGGAGTCTCACAAAAGAAAAAACTGAACAAGCGGTTCAGTACGCACAAGGCATGAAAAGATTTCTCTCTTTATAAATCACCTTAGCAGCGTGTGGTCTCTATATTGATGAACTTCATTGTTTCGAGCTCTTTCAAATGAGCTCCTATTTATAGGTAAGGTTAGCCTCCTTCCCAACGGTCATATTTTCCTTAAAAATCGGAGGGACATGTACCCGTGTCACTTATCCAACGGTTAGTTTTATAACAGAATAGACGACATCATTTTATAAAAAACAAGTGTAACGTAATGTACGACATTGTTTTAAGTCTAACTAAAAAAAATCGGAGTGAAGGTTCGGAGTGTAAAAAAAAGTCAAAGAGTAGACAAATTATAGAAGTGTAAGCAAAAATATTGTTCGGAGTCTAACAAAAAATAATTTTTGGAGTCTAAATAAATTCAGAGTGTATAAAAAAACATGACCAGATTCTGTTTAATAGCTAAATTCGGAATGAGAATTCATCCTCAGAATTTTTAATCAGAAACCGAAAAGGAAAAATGTCATTTAGAATTCGATGTTGATATTCATGAGAGTTCGTATCCAGAATTTGGAGTTGATCTTTATTAAAGTTTGTATCCAGAATTCGGAGCCTAAAACAGAATGCTTTTAAGTCAAAGTTTTAAACACTTATGAAAATCTAGAAATGAATCCGAATCTTGTACTTAAGAAATATATGGGTGAAAATGTGATAAGGATAATTTTTCTTACAAAAGCGATTTTCCTTAAAAAATAAATTTTTCATTATAAAAGCGATTTTTAAAGATAAGGTGTTTGTGATTTTCAAAACAAGAAGGAATGGAAAAGTCGTAAGGAAAACCTTATTGACTCAACTCATTTTGTGCCTCTTTAATATTCACATGGATAGATGGTTGAAAATTAATTTGAAAAAGATAATATTTATCCTGATCCATCATAATTTAATTATTTTTCTCTTTTAAATCCTTAAACATTGGTTTTTTGTGATCTACGTCATAGAAATTCTAGAATGATCCATTCAACTCAAAGCATCATCCACCTTGTTCTCTCTACTAAGATGGTAATGTATAAAGAAATAAAAATATTTAATTAAATATAATTATATTATATGTAACATATTCAAATCATTATAGGTTAATATATACTTTAATCTTTTATGATCAATATAATTGTCACCCCTCTCTCTATATAGATAATTCTTTAATATGATTAATGTAATGATTACTGTCATTAACTCCAAATTATGAATTGGTTAATTTTTTTCATGAATCTTTAATTAGAATGAGAAATAATTTATCATCATAGATATTTTTCAAGATAACACATTCCATCCCATTATTCTATGCATCAATGCTAAAAAAACCTTCCCTACTATGGGGTGGTGTGAGAATAGTTTCCCTGACCAACCTTCGCTTTAGTTCCTTGATATTTGCTTCACATTCATCTATACAATGGAACTTAAATCTCTTACATGTTAATGTGGTGAGTGTGTTATAATTCTATGAGAACTAATTTATAATTCATTGATAATATTCAATAAGTCGAAGAAAAATATAGATCTCAATAACAATGGGTAGTCTATCCCAATGTTCAATAACATTTATCTTTGATGGATCCACTAATATACCTTCTCTTGAGATTATATGACTCAAAAATTAATATTTCATTATTATAAATTCAATATTTTTAATGTTTTAATACAACTTATCATTCATTAGTGTATTTAGTAAAATCTTAAATTGATCATTATGTTCCTCATTTACCTTGGAATATATAAAAATATCATCTATAAAGACTATCACAAAAAATCGAGGTTATCTATAAATTAAATATTAATTAAATACATGAAGATAACTCAGCAATTGGTAATAAAAATTGGAATCAATATAAATTTATACTTTCTATACCTCAATCAGAAGACTATCTTGGGTAATTCATCACTTTTGATGCTCAATAGATAGTATCCAGATCAAAGACTAATCTTTAAAAAATATTTATCTCTATATAACTGATCGAAAAAATCATCTATACAAATAATGCGATACATATTCTTGATCTTGATCTTGGTAATTCCTCGATAATAAAATTATAGTCACTTTAATCTATGTTTATTCTTAATGAAAGAATAGGTTCACATCAAGGTGACACACTTGGCCAAATAAATCCCATATCAAGATTACCATGGAGTTTCTTGCTCAGTTACTGAAAATCAATTGGGTCCATTTTATATGGATTGTTAGAAATAGGTGTAACATTGGGGTTTATTTATATAATAAATTAAACTTCATGATTAAGATGAATACTAGGAAACTTTTCCAAAATACATAAATAAAATCCCACATAATTGGCATATATTCCACTCTTCGTTTCTCCAAAACTATCAAAGATAAATACCGCTTTTGAATAGAAATAAATACCCATGAAATAAATTTATTTCCATTAAATGTTTATATTTATCCTCTCTCAAATAGAAGATCATAGGTTAGTTCAGAATATCAAATGTAACTCCCCTTCCCATTTCATTGTTATGGTATTTATATATAGAAATAAAAACCATGCCAAAAATTGCATTCAATTAATGTAGAAGAAGAATAACAAGATTTGTAGGAATAACATTCCCACCAACATCAATCGGAAAATAATCATAGAGTTCAGATGTGATCAACATACCATTATTATTATTTTGTTGTTATCTTAATATCTAATAACTAAGTTGGTAACATAATACCTTTAGAAAATTCTTATAATATAAAATAGGTGGTAGAACTAGAATCATATAAGACATTAATAGTTCTAGTTTGGAAGGTAATATTACCTTTCACCAATTCCTTATCATAGCCCACATTAGTAATAGTGACTGTATGAGATTTTAATTTGTCTTTGGGATTAATAGGTTGTTAACATCGACCATAATCATTAACAATTGGATTCGATCCCTGGTTTGTAAATTCCTATAATATATTAATTTTAATACTTAGATTTTGGGTGGGGTATTATATTGATCGTTTTCATTATTCATTTCATTTATTTTCCTCCAAACATAACATTGGCACTATTTTCCATAATTACCTTCCATTCAGAACATAAAAAATTTACTGTCCCCCTTAATTCAATATATTCCATGTTTCTTTACACATTTTTTTGCATAAATTAAGGCTCATATTCTCTCTTACATGATTTTTATTATTATAATTTACTTTTAATTTCATCTTTATTTCTTATAAAAACCATGATATTTATGGGTGACTCCAATATTCATATCATTATTGATATAACATCAAATTTTTTTATAACTATTTATCGCTCTCATAGATAAAACACTTTAAAGAATTAGTTTTAACCAACTAAAGAACCAGTCAAAGTTGATTTTTGGATCAATGATAATACTAAAATAATACGTTTGAAGTCTTGTAAAAAAAATTTTATAGGAAGAAACATATTTTTCATCCTTATACTTTAACTCAAAGAATTACTTCTCTATTTTCTTATGAAAAATATAGGGAAAGTACTTATTAAAGAAAATATCTAAAACTAATTCCAATCCATAGAGACTATTTCTTATCATTGTATTGTATTCAGAATAAGAGTTCACCATTGACCCAATTATCTTTATAAATGATAAATAAATAAGATAACTTTTTCATGTTATTAGAAATATAGAATGGAAAATATCTTTTTAGGGGTACTGATCCATTTAAAAAAAAATTTAGACCAACAAACCCACTAAAATAAGGTGTACATTACCTCATGTATGAAACAATAGCTTGTTATTCCATCCATTTATCATTAGGGAGGTAAGTATGATTCAAGGTATGTTATGATCATGTTATCATATCATTACTACTAAATTATTTTCACTTATGATCATTGTTTTATATCTATTACCTTTACCCTTACAAATCATCTAAACATAACCTTTCTTATGTTTCCTTTCCACGAGTTTTGAATAAGAATTATAAGTAGGGTATGTCTAAGAAATGTACTGTGTGAGAAGATATTTTTTGGAGATGTTGAATATATTTTTAAAATAAGAATATATATGTATTTAGACTCAAAAGTAACTAATCCTTTATGGTTATGGTACATGTTTTTTATAAGATTCATTAAATATTCATATAAAATAATGAAATATATCTATATGAAAATCATGGTTCACCTTACTTGACATCAGAGTACAGTTTAGTTATTAGTGTTAGGGAACATTGTTGAAAACCATGGGGACAATTATATGTATATGATACCATTGAAAAGATTTGGTAAAGTAGATATTGTGTGGTTTTCCTAGAAAAAATATCTCCATCAAGATACTAAAAGGTGTGTGAGGTTGTGGAAAATATTCACCTAGGTGTAACAACCTTAAAAGGGTTGGATAGGGTATTAACTTGATTTTCACTAATTCAAGATGAGTGGGCATAAGACTAAACACCTAGATAAACAATACCAGGGGATATTATTGAGTTAATTAACAATACATTGTGCACCATTGTTATATATTTGAATAGATGATGACAGTGAATATCCCGGGCTAAACCTAAGGTATAAATTAAAAATAGCGTACAATTATTTGGACATAATATAATTCTTTCTATGTTCACCATGAGAAAATTAAAAGTGATGTGTAATGCAATGACTATCATCATGAGAAAATTAATAAAAGGGGAACCATGATAAAACTATTCATTATATGTTCACCAAAATTTATCAAGATATGAATGGTATCATGTTTTTTGTTGATATTCCCAATATAAAAAGAAAGGAAAAACTAACCATTGGGTCATTTATAAAGAAATATCCACATACCTTTAGTGGTTCCTTTGATCCACTAATTAATGAGAAATAGATATGTCGCACAGAAAAGATATAATCAATTGACTAATCTTCAGAGCACTAAATATTTATCCTAGTATTATATTTTTTATAATGTGAAGTAGATCAGTGGTAGAAACATGTCATGTTAAGGAATAAAGTTAAACCTTTTATGCTTAAAATGAATTTTTCTCAAAATGATTTTCTTTTCATATTTCCTGCTTATTAAAAACTTATTTATTCCATTTATTGAAATTAAATCTTTTGAAATGGATTCCATATTTTGAGTCATAATGATTAATATAATTTAATTGTTTCCTCTTAATTTTTAATTATAATGAATAGTAAAAATTATAAAATTTTGTTACATAGTTTAGGTTAAAAATGGATTATGGGGGGGATAACCTTAGAGATAAAGTTTAGAATATTACAAAACACATCATTTAATTTGATTAGTTGATGGTATTTAGTACTTATACTTACTATATTCAAATATTTTTGAATTAGGATTTACCTGAACATATTAATAAATTATATCATTTTAATAATTTGAAAAATTAATATTGTGTCTTATCTATCCATTATCATTGGATATAACCTCACATATCTTCCTCTCACTCCATGACCCCAAATTAATAGAAAATATCATACATATTTCCTTTATAATATTCCTATCAAAGTCCTTGAAATCCTATCATGATAATAATACAATCCATTCAAGGATTAAGGTGTATTCCCAAGGACGTTTCCCAATGAAGATATCAAGAACCAACTTGGGTTAATCCCAAACCGGTTAGTCTATTAGGCCCATGAAAAGTCCCGAGAGGAATTCTTGATCCTATTAGGCAGAAAAATAATTTCATAAATCAAGATAAAACCATTTGGAATGATTTAGCCTTGAAAAAATAGATAAATAAATGAATAGAAAATTAAAAATAAAAATATATTTCGGAAGCATAAATAAATATTCTGCACATGTCTCCATGTGGAATTATGGGTCACTACCAACCACTAAATCAATGTTGTTCCAAAAAATACTGGGTCCAAGATGGAAGTTTCCCCATAAACTAAAAATGAAGAAAAATTTATAGGTGTGAGTAATATAACTCATTAGGTGTTCCCATGTAATCTATTACAAATTTATTTCTGTTAAATAAAAGATTCATTAATTTTATGTTTTATCTAAATTATATAAAAGTAGGTTTTGAGACATTCTCATTTAAAGAAAATCATGTTCCACCACCCTTTTTATTTAAAACAAGTATATTTTACAATATAAGGAGACCTTATCATTTTAAATAAAGAGAGGTAGTGTAAGAAAAATGATGTTTTTATTTAATATGGAAAATATTTTTTAAAATGTTCTCAAAATTGTTTCCATGAAACATTTAAAAACAAACTATTCACTTTTATCAGATAGGAACACCACATGATAAAGAAGGAGAAAAACTAATAATAAGGGAAATAAGAAGCAATACAAAAGATACCAAACATGATGAGACACCTAAATTAGCCACCATAGATAAATAAGTGATAGGGGAACATGGGAATACCTAGGAGGATTGGGGGTATTCTATAATATACTAAAACCAGATTCATATCTTAAGCTCACCTCAACTGATCCCATCAACCAACCTAAATGCTCTATCTTACCCTACCTAGAATAACAGAGGGGAAAAAATAAAAAATTAGAGCTAGGTCCAGATTAAGGGCCACTATGTAGAGCAAAATATTAACTAGTGAAACAAACATTCTTGGATAATATTCTATCTATTCTTGGTTTCCATTTCATATCTAAGTGGTTGTGAGCTAAAAAATCCAAAAAAAAAACCATTAATCACATATACAAAAAAATCACAATCATGATCCACACAACCATCAATCCACACCTAGTCACACTAATGAAGATCCCATTTTCATAGAAACATGAACAAAAGGGGGATTTACCATGTTGAGTACCTACCATCCCCACTAGCATCCATAAAGGCAGAAGATCCATCCTAAGAGAGTTTTTAAAGGAGGACTAATTAATAAAGGTTACAAATGGGCCTCAAGTAGTCGTTAAGTAACAAAACATTTCAAAAAGTGATTAAATACACCATTTGTGAATTTAAACCCATTTATAAATCCAATTGAGATACCCAAAACTCCATTAGGGAACCAAAATAGTATTTACCAACCCAAAACCATGATTTAGAACCCAGAAATCATTTAAATAACACAAACAAACATTTTAAAAAAACTATTAATGTAGGATTTATTAAAACCATTCCATAAAACATAGTTCAAGTAGGAAATCACTTCATTTGAAGTTATTTTTTTTAATAAAAATCAAACTTCACTAATCAATATCAAATAAAGGTGTGAAAGTAAATCAATTAATGTTTCATAAATTTAATATCCAAATAAAAACGGAAACCAACCTAAAACTCAGGGTACTTATACATGGAAAACTGAATCATCCCTTTTCCAATGGCACACATATACACTTTCACTTACACATAATGAAATATATCACCTATTAACTTATTCTCATTTCCAAATATATATAAGGTGGTTCATATATATTTTCATACACATGCATATATCCCTCTACACATAGACATGTATGAATTTTTCACATTATATATAAGCACACCCAAACCAAATATTTATTAGTACCTCAACAAGTTAATGTATATATTTTGGGAACTGAAATGTATATATGCCTACCTATGCCTACACATGTAAGTCTCTTCTCTCTCAATTGTCTAGATATCACCTCAGGGAAGACAAAGATGAATATTAAAAATACTAGAAACCCCAAATCACTAAGTGACCCTAATAAATTGGAGGAAACCAAAAGGGAAGAAGAAATTGAGCTCAAATGGAATCGAATAAAACAACATGAAACAAAATGATTCTCTTTTGGGGGTGGATGCTGAAACAAAAAAATATAACCTGAGAGATCCAACACATGCCCTATTGTGATAAGAAACAAAAAAAATGGCCCACCAAAAACCTAGGGTCCGGACAAAAAACAATCCTCAAGATGTGAGAGAAAAAATTCCAAAAATAAGGGATATGGAGAGAAGATTCAGGATTAACTTATAGAATCAACCAAGATACCTCATCAAATATGAAAAAATATATCCAAGTAAAGAGGGAGACACGAGTGATGGGTGGTGTACAATAATAGATATGAGAGGGGGGAGGGATGGGGTATCACGTGAAGCCAAGGAGGAGGAAAAGATAATAAATAATATAGAGGAATGAAAATGAAGAAAACATATAATAAAATAAAAACTAATTTTTTTTTAAAAAATCAGGGAACCATCATGGTTTTTGCGCAGTTTAACAAATCATGCAGCAACTATGACCTCAGCATTGTCTATGTTAAGAACCCTCAAATGATTACACTTAAGAAAATACACAGTTGTGAAAACCATTCTCAAACCATGCCGCTCAGAACTCCAAACTCATAGATCAAAACGAAATTCTTTCCACACGATTTAATAAATTGTGTCATGTCATGTGCCACATCACATACCCTCCTAGAAACCCACACAGACACCACATGGTTACTACTAACTATGATCAGTATCTGTGAAATTGTTAAAAATCTTCAAAATATTTAAATTTCAGTTCATCGACTACCAGAATTCAAGTCTTCTCAGGTATAAGATATAATAAGGAAAAAAGAATAAAATAAAATAGAAGTGTTAGTTTGGGGTGTGAAAATTCTCTGCAGTAAATTTTTTTCTACACCCAGAATGTCGCAAATGAATTGGATAACAAAACTAAAGACAAGACAATACCTATAGTGACACCCAAAACACTGGAATAAAATGAACCAAGAACTCACTTTATGCCATAAATACAATACTCTAGGATCCAAATATGCTAATAAAAATATCCTCAAGGAACCAACTCGACATCCAAATAAAAAACTAACAAGATTCGAAGACTCTAACAACTAATGAAAGAACCAAAATATGGGGAGATACAAATTCAAAATATATACTCAAAATAAGGAACACCCCAAAAGCTAATATATATTTCACCGGGGAACCCATCATCTAATCCATTCGAACTAGCATTATTGGGGTCAAGCGGGGCATAATCAAAGAAAGGTATTGGTGACAAAGTACAAAGTTCCCAAAAGGGAAACATAAGAAATATAATAATTGATTCATAAAATCCTTATACCAAGGGGGTATCCCAACCATTTAACAAACCACTTTGCATATCTGTTCATCTAAGAGGAAAATTCAATAAAACCACCCACCAACATGATAAGGTTTAAAATATAGAAATCTAAATAGGGTAGTTTTCCCAGCCATAATTCATGGTCTCCCAAGACATGTGAATTCCTAAATGAGTACCACCCAAGAACTAAAACTGATCCAAATAAAGACTAACCCTTTAAGAGTTTATATCTGAAAATCATAACCCCGACGATTTCAAGAAAAAGGCCATTGAGATCACCAAACCAAAAGGTTCCCTATTAAAAAAATACAAAACATGGGGAAAAATTATTGGTATCCACTCACATGTAGAATAAAACATGATGGGTGTAAATCCCCCATAACTAGAAAAGATTAACTGCATGAAAAACTCCACTTTGAGACCTATGGCTGAAACCTTGATGTCTTGCAGACTATGATAGATCGTAGTCAGGAGGTGATGATACTCAATTGAAACTTCTTCTCTCAGTAACACAACATACTGAACTCTTTCTTGTATCACAAAAGATAACACCAATGACAAGGAATCATAGGATTATAGAAGGATGGATTAATGTTTCCAAATTGACCACACCAAAAAAATGAGTGAGTGGTACTTCTGATGAGAATAAGGATTTGAGAAAAGTGACATATCCAAAATAGGTTCTTTTGGTTCACACTTTTTATAGGATGGAGAACCGTTATGATATCTAAAAAAATCATACTACCAATTTCCACAATATATCATCTAAGACATTCCAAAATGAATGAATGTGATCCTTAAAATCTGGACGGAGACCCCATACATAAGTAGGAGCTTCCAACTGATCACTTGTCACTATATTTAGAAAAATGGAAACCAATTCATTGAAATGATCAATATTATTCTTCATTTTCAATTGACTTCATTGATATTCCATGATCTAGGGCACTTAACTCTCCTTCAATTCTTTAAGAGTAAAAAATTGGATGAATGTATTCTCAAATACCACCCGATAAATACCAACTTGTAATGAGGATATAACAAAATCCTTCAAATGATCTAGTCCAATTCATTTATATATACCCATGATAACTTGAACTCTCATGTTATTTGGAGTTACCAATGTCTCGATGATAGTTTTGACCTCATCAACCAATTATACAACCTCTAACAAACCTTGATCTCCATGTAAAATAGGTAGCAAGGAAAAATAAATTGACTATTCCACTCTAAAATGAGTATAGAAAGAGATAAAAATAGAAGAGACTAACTAGAATACTATGGGATCTTTCTAAGAAATATACACAAAAATGAATAAAAATCCACCCAAAACTCCAATAAAAGAACATCCAAGTCAAAAGACCACCCCAAGAACCGAAAATCATGAAACAATGACGTAATCCTATTTAAAAATTTCCATTTCTACTCCAAAATATCAAAATCATTTTACTCAAAGTAAACATTACAAAAATAAAAAAACCCATTTAAAAATTCATTTTAATCACACAAACCCATTTTTCAACAAATCTATACGTAAAAAATGTTTTCCATTATAAAACAACTTTTTTAGAAAACCATTGCTCATTTAAAATCCTCCCCATTGAGTGATATTATCTAAAGAAGGACACAAAAGAAAACACCATGAATGGGGAACTAGTGTCTATGCATAACCAGACCACATGGTTTAGTAGACTATGCCCTGAGTAATCACCAACCACTATGAGAATCATGTACCGTAACCTCCGGCTCTATAAGGGTCCTTAATCCATGAAATCCATAAGTATAACATCGACTCATTTCCATTTGTATTTCCCATTAACACGAACAAAAAAACAATCATGTCTCATACTTCACCAGTTAACTCAAGTCTTGGGATGATCAAGAGTTCATGAAACTATTCCCATGCCTACCTCTTGGGTCCTGAGAGTCCTATCTCTAAACTATTTGATGCACCAAACAACAAAGGGTTGCTTTGATACCACTTTGTCACGAACCCACCTTGGTAAACTCCTAACTTGTAACATGTCTTGAGAGGAATTCCTAATCTTCCTAGATTGGAAACTAGTGTCGGGATCAAAATAAAACCACTGGGAATGATTTATCCTAGAAAATAGTAGATGTATAAGGAAATATAATCTAAATGATAAATATAAATCCTAGCCGCATAAATAATTAAAACCACACATACCTCCATGTGAGCAAGTGAGTCACCACCAACCACAAAACCAAATTTGTACCTTGCTAACTAAGGCGGAGCTATATGCAACACTAGAAACTAAAATCAATAATAAATTTATAGGTGTGAGTATTAAAACTCAATAGTTATTCCTAAGTAATCTATTCTGAATTCATTTCCATTAAATGAAATATTAATAAATTTCATGTCTGATATACATTATATAAAAGTATGATTTTCACATGTTTTTTTAATGAAATCATGACCAATTTCCATTTTTATTTAAAACACGTTTCTTTCACAAGCGTATAAGACATTATTATTTTAAAGAAAGGAAGGGAGTAGAATAATTAGGATGTTTTTATTTACAAATGAAATGAGTGTGTAAAATAGTCTCAACACATTTTCCATGAAACATTTAATAAAAAACTATTCACCTTTAGGAAAGTGGAACACCACACAAGAGATTCTAAGAAACAATCTCACAAAAAGGGAAATGATAAGCCCTACATAGGAAAAAAATAGATGAGGAACCTAAATTAACCCTCATTGATAAATATGTTAAAGTGGAACATAAGAGTACCTAGGAACTCAGGGTAAATTCTAGAACATTATGACACCTAATTCATCCCATAAAGCACGTCACCTGACACCATCAACCCACCCAAATGCTCAGTCTTACCCCACATGTCTAACTAAGGGTTAGAATACTAAATAAGATAATGTTACATACTAACGGGCACTATCCAAAGGTGAATCTAAACTAATGAAACAAATGTTCGTGGAAAATCCACCAGCTATGCTAGGTTCTCATGTTATATCTATATGGGGGTGATCCAAACAAATCCAAAAAAACCAATCACATATACATAAAAATCACAAGAATAAGGCACACAACTAGATGTCACCACAAATTCACACTAAGAAAGATCCCATTTCCTTCAAACCATCAACACAATAGATAAGTCCCATATCGAGGATATCCCATTCCCAATAGCATCCTTCAAGGAAGGAGATCCATCCCGAATGATTTTTCAGAAGAGAACCAATTTATGATGGTTCAAAACGGGTGTCAAGAAACCATTAGGTGACAAACTATTTCAAAAATGGATCAAATACACATTTTATGAATCCAAAACCACTTATAAATCCATTTAGGTAACTTAAAACACCATTTACCCAGTCAAAACCATGTTTTAGAACCCAAAAATTTTATATAAAATCCAAACAAGCATTTTAACAATAACTTATAAGGAGTTGTTTAGTAAAACCATTCCAGATAAGTATGATAAATGAAGAAATTACATCATTTGAATTCAAATAATAATTATAAAAATCTAACATCCTTAGTTTGTATCAAATATTGGTGAGAAAGTCAAGAAATCAATGATTCATAAATCGAAAGGCCAAATGATATGGGGAACATGGATCCAACACCATTCATTGGGACATGATAACCTGAATCTCTGCTTTTTGTACTTTCATTCATACGAACCTTTAGATATACATAGGGACACCTAGACCCTATGTACATATATGCATGGGAAAATATGTATAAGGGGGTCCCAACATATATTCTTACACATGAATATACCCCTTTAAACTTACACCCATATTCATATTTCATATATATATAAGTACACACATACCATATATATATACACATACCATTATGAGTGACTATATATATGGGGAACCAATATTTACATATCCTTACCTATGCATATGCGTGTAATTTGACTTTAGATCTGATGACTCAAAACCACCTCAAGGAAGAACAAAACACACACAAAAAATAATAAGAAACCAAAATAAACAAGAGACCCCAAAAAATTAGAACAATGCATAAGGGAAGAAGAAACCAACCCCAAAATATGACATGATAACTGAAATGAACCAAAATGATTCTCCTTCAGTGGATGATTCTGAAACACGAACTAAGCTTACTCAAAAGAGTCATCAGACACCCTATTAAGAAGACAAACATAAAAAATTGGACCACTTAAAACCATTTGGTTTGGCGAAACTACACACTAAAATATGGGAGAGGAAAAATACCAAAATAAGGGAGAAGGGTGGTAGAGTAAGGCTTAACATAGAGAATCAACCCAGAACACTTAAGAAATATGAATAAATCATCGTATAATAATATATCCAAGAGGGAGGGGTGGTTCATGGATACAGAGGGTAGAGGGGGGTTGGGGTTTTACGTGATGATAAAGAGGGGGAGAATAAAATAGATAATTTTAAGGAAATAAAAAATAAAATAAAATAAAATAAAATAAAATCTATTTTTTAAAAAAATTGGGCAAACCATATAGTTTGTGCATGGTTTACCAAACTATGTGACAACCATGATCTAAATATTTCATAGGATAGGTTCCTATTCCTGATTACCCCTATGAAACAATGATTGATAAAACCATTATTATACCATTCCTCTCAAAATTTACAACTCATAGATCTAAACCATTTGATTTCCACATGGTTTAATAAATAATGCACAGTTCATGCAACACATCACAAACCATCATGGTCACCCACATGGGCACTGAAAGGTTAATAAAAACTGTACAATCTTACCAGGCCATAGATAAATAACCTTTAAAAATTTAAATTCTGGTACATCAATAATTGGAACTCAAGTATACTTAATTAAAACAAAGAATAATACCAAAAATAAGTAAAATAAAAGAGAAGTGTCGGGTCCAGGTCTGATGAAAGATATATAACTCTTAATAGAGTAAATTTAATTTAATTTAGTATTATACCTCCTCTAAATATATGGTATCCTTCATAAAATAAATAATTTAATATTTATAACATAATTAATTTTATTATTATGATGTATAAACCACTTTCCACATCCTTTTAATCATATTGGAATTGAAAGTATCACTTATGCATACATGTAGACTATCACCACCACATAGTGATATGATTCATTTTAAATCACCATAATTAATTTATGGTTATTATGTTGGATTTAATATTTATATACATTGTTTATGAAATAATTATTCTCCTATAATTTTAATATCTTATCTAACTTCTTTCCTTTCCATCTATTGGTAAATGGTAACATCTCTTGTGTGAATGTACGAACTACTACTTCCAAAAAGTGTTATGATTATTTTTTTATTTCTAATTAACATAGATAGTAAGAAGGATATATTTAATTAATATATATGATATTAAGGATATTGTAATGATTTTATAAAAGTTAATTATAACTTACTTTTCTGTTATTCCACCCAAGAAAAAGAGAAAACATCACTTGTGTGTACATACAGACTATAATCTCCATGAAATGATTTAACTCATTTTTCACTAACAATTTATATGAATTACAATAAATGTGTATATAATGAATATATATTAAATTTTTATCTTCATTACTATTTTTTGTTTTATTAAACTAGGACCATTTGGAAATTACCAAACCCATCATACGGAAGCATGCAAGGAAAAAAACTATTTTTCACCCAGAAGTTCACATTAATGATGAAATTATTAATAAAATAATAATTGGTAATTATGAAGATATAATGAAAAAAAATTATGTATGAATATGGTATTTATATTCATAATAATTCTATATTTATTATATAGGATATTTGAAGGCATACAAATACAAAAAATAATTGAAGTTTGGTATTTTTTTAATTCTCACTTTAATATGGATCGTTTATGCTTGAATTTACATTGATGGAAATTATATGTATTATATCCATTAAACCCAATATATTTACATCTATGTAAAGACACAAACCCAATCACCCTGATTTGGTGCCTCATTACATTACATTGTCATGATTCCATGAAATTTGTATCCCGAAATAATAAATAGTTTAGTATATTTGAAAATCTAAATTCATACACAAGTTCTACATTAAAAATTGAAAATAAAAATAAAATAAAAGTTACACTTGGAAAATACACCATTTTTATATTATCCTTGTAATTTAATAATAATATACATCTTCATGTCTTGGTAAAAATAAAACCTAATAAGGGGTGAGCTCAGATGCTCAGTACGGGTAAAAATTTCAACTTAAGATAACATAAACATTAAACATGGTGAATAATGGAAAACAAATTCCTTTGAAAATAAACATTTACGTAATATGGTTGGAAATGAGGTAAATAAATATTACCATAATAAAACATAATCATGGGTATTGTACTAGTCAAATAACCATGTGAACTATCAATTTATAGCCTCATATTGAGGGAAATTCATATGCCTGACATTCTGAAACATACATTCAAGGCCTTGCCCAAGACATCTAAAAATGATTAAGGCCTCGGCCAAAACCATATCTTAAAATGGGAATGGCCCTGTAAAAATCCATATCTATTTGTCTTATAAGACCAAATGATGCATAGAGGGAATATAAGGGGCCCACCCATCACAAAATAAGTCCAATTAATTCCTCATATGAATAGGGATAAACATAAAAACAATTAAATTCATATTGAAACTAATATATGAAATATAAATAACTTTCCATGAAACATTAAGCATAAACAATAGCCATTCAGAGTAAATTGGTGAATGGTATTAAGATATCACATCCACAGTCAAAATAATCATAAAAAAATAAATTAAATATTGAATATGATATCATAAAATATTAATCCCAATAATACATAAAATCAAAAAGAGTGTTGAAATGGATGAAGATACTCTTATAAAATCATCGAGTAATTATTGAGATAAATACACTATTATTTTGAAAGGAAGAGTTATTTTAAAAAAGCGTTTGTAAAAAAGCATAAATTAATTAATATATAATTTTCAAAATAAAATGAGTGATTTTATAAACATAATTGTTTCTAAAAATATATTATATATTTTCCTTTAAAATATGTTAGAATTTGAGAAATTCACTTGAGTCGGGATTGTATTTCAGGAAGAATTTTTTAAAGATCCCACTAAAAATATAATTCCCCATATATTAATGTATAATTCCAGTTGGTAAAAATATAAGTAACATTAAAAAAGAATTTATGATGAGTAAATATTAATTAATAAAAATTTAATTGAGGTAAGTAGATAGTAAAAGTAACCCGAATTAAAATAGAGGTTCGGGTGGAGAAACCTTAGCTTAAGTCTGAATATTCCACTCTCAACCACATGGTAATAGAATAGAAAATTGGGAACATTAATAACTTAACTTAGAACCTATTAAACATGTATTTATTTTATCATAATTTTTTTATTTCATTTATTTTCATTATTTATAAGTTTTAATATTGAATTTTTCTATTTCGGTGTGTTTGTTTTCTTGATTTTAATAATCGGTTCACTTTTTTTAAGTAATAAAGTTCATGTGGAATGGATATAAATCTTGAGAATTAAATTTAAATAATATTTATGAAAATACATATTTTTAATGGCCATTAATATAATTTGGTTACATGGAATGAGGATGAATAATTAGATGAAATAATAATGATAATCACATAGATTATTTTATATATATATTGATTTTTAGGAACTAGTTTGGTCATATGATTAAATATTGTGTACATATACAAATTCATGAATATTAAATAGGTTAGAATACATAATCTTTAGCCTTTTTAAACTATAAAAATGGTTTCATGACCAATATTTAAGGATAAATTGAAGAACAAACCATCATCATCCACGAAGGTTGTAAATTGGTACCTCACAAATAAAGATTTCGTTTATAAAATAAAAGAGAGAGAGAAAGGATATTGATGATGGTTCTTCCATTAACATGATAGAATTATAGTATATAGAGGATAATGGATTTATAATTATCAATTGGAAGGATGAGGTTTGGTTAGTATAAGAAAATAAGATAAATTGTAATGAAAATAAATGAGAAAGAATGATGCTTTACCTCTTGAAATAACCTCCTTAAGGGATGGGGTTTTGGTATTTTGGAAAGAAAATGTTCTTTTGGTCATGGGGACTGAATAGCTAAAGGTATTTGGGAATAAAATAGTGGAGCTTCTAGGAATAGTGTAATGAAGAGAAGAGGGAGTGCAGGGGGGGTTATAGTTGAGGAGAGGAGGGTTATCCCATTTTGTTACCCATTATTTTATTATTTTTACAAAGACAACCAATAGTACTAATTATTATTATCAAGAATAGTAATATGTGAATGTTATTTCAATACTAGTGTGCCTACATTATCCATGATTATATGAATAGTGTATATAACTATTAATGTATATATAGGGTAAATTATCATATTTTACTATTCATGAAATATTCAAGTATTTTAGAAAAAATCCCAAAAATTCAACCTTACCATTTTTCAACATGTATAATCCAAAAATGAGGTCCATTTTTAAAAAATAAATTTCTAAATATGATTAATTTAATTTTTAATTAAAATCGCAATTTACTTGAAAAATACAGTTTTTAAAACATTAATTTACTTATTTCAAAATATAGGTACATCATACTTTTAGTTAAATACGATATATATATACTATCATATTTCATGTTACTATTACTATAGGTATGTAACTATTCATATTGTTGATATTACTATTCATGAGGGTATGTTTCTATTCACTAAAAATTATGTTGTTCATATAAAACTCTAAATAACATACTGATTGCATGTGTGTTTGTTAGATTTTAAAAATTCAAATCATAAGGGTGGTAAAATTTATGTTTATAAGATATGTTATAAAAAATGTTATTTTGTAGAGACTCGGTGTTCCATTAATTCAATAATAATTTTAATTTAAAAAACCTGGGGTGTTACATTATCCCCTCATAAAAATTTTATCCTCAGAATTTCCAAAATGTTACCTCACAGAATGATTTGGGCAGTTCTTTATCATAAGCTCCTTAGGCTCCCATGTTGCCTCCAAGATTTTATAATTTTTCCTAAGTATCTTCAGCAGTCAAGTCTTTTGATTCTCAACACTTGTTCTTTAATGTACAAAATCCAGATAAATTCTTCACAGTAATATAGGTCATGTTCCAATTCTATACCTTCAGAAGTGAGGACATGTGTTGGGTCTGGCGTGTACATCCATTACAATGAGACATGGAACACATTGTGTCCATTAGAAATTATAGTAATTATGGCAAAATGATATGATATAGAACTAATTTTCTTTATAATTTAAAAAGTTCATATGTACATATGGGTCAGTTTCCCTTTCTTCCCAAATCTTACAACACCCTTCCATGGAGATAATTTTAAGAAAACATGTTCTCGCACTTGAAACTCCAAATACTTTATTTGGTTATTAGAATAACTTTTTTTTCATCTTTGTTCTGCTTTGATATTTCCTTGAATAGTCTTTATCATTCACTATTGTTTCCACTACACACTTTGGTCCCAAAATCTTTCTTTCTCAAACTTCTTCCCAACAAGTTGGTGTACAACATCTATTTTCATACAATTCTTTATATGATACCATTTGAATACTTGAATGGAAACTATTGTTGTAGGAAAACTCCACTAATTGTAAATACTGATCCCACATACCTTTAAAGTCAAGTGAATGAGAAATCAACATGTCTTTTATGGTTTGGATCGTCCTTTCCGATTTCTTATCTGTTTGTGGGTGATAAGTAGTAATTAATCAAAGCTCAGTATCCAAAGAATTCCGAAGAATTTTTTAGAATTTTGATGTAAATAATGGATCATGATTAGAAAAAATTGGGAGTGGTGTTTCATAAAGTCTCACATCCTCATTGATATAGAGTCGTGCCAGGTGCTCTAGTGGAAAATTCTCCCTTTTAGTGAGGTAATGTACAGATTTTGTAAGTCGATCAACAATAACCCAAATTTCATCATTCTTTCATGGAGTTTTGGGTATTCTGATGAAAAAATCAATGGCGATGTAATCCCATTTACATGTAGGAATAGGTAGATGTTTCATGACTCCTCTATGATGTTTTTGTTCAGCCTTTACATGTTGACACACTAAACATCTTGATACCTAATCACCAATTTGGTTCTTCATGTTGCCCCATCAGAAATGTTCCTTCATATATAAATACATCTATGTTCTACTAGGATTTATAGAGAAACTTATTCTATGAGCCCCATCCAATAACTCCCTTTTCAGATCGGGTAGAGAGGGAAGACCTAACCTCTTCCCAAATTTTATAATTCCACCATAATGCAAGAAGTCAGATAACGTCCAATCATTCACATCATTAATTTTATTTTGTAGGTTCTCATTATCACACTGTAAATATTTAATTATTTTTAATAATGATGGTTCATAAACCATTTGAAAAAGTATTTATGCTTCACCTTCATTGATAATTCTCATGTCCAAATTCAATAGATCCGTGTACAACTGATCCTTGCCAATCCTCATTTTTCTGAGAAATCCATGACCCTTTTTACTCAATGCATTGGATACCTTATTTTCCTTTCCTAGGTGATAGTGTATAGAAAAATAATAATTCTTGAGTAGTTCAATACATCACATTTGCCTCATGTTGAGTTATTTCTATGAGAATATATACATCAGACTCTTGTGATCTATATATATCTCACCTCTTTCACCATAGAGATAGTTTTTCCATATTTTTAGAGAAAAGATCACAGTAGCTAACTCAAGATCATGAGTATGGTAGTTTTTTTCATGAATTTTTAATTTATAGATGTATAGAAAATAACTCTGTCATTCTATATATGGACACAACCATGTCCTTTCTTTGATGAATCACTATAGATCAGAAACCCATCATTCCATGATGGTAGAGTTAGGATAATATCATTCACTAATATTCATTTCAATTCTTTGAAATAGTCCTCACATTAATTTATCCATATGAACTTAACCCCTTTATGTGTAATCATGGTCATTGGGTTGGCTAAATAGGAAAATTTCTAAACAAAACGCCGATGATAACCTACTAAACCAATAAAAGTACGTTCCTCGGTTATGTTCATTAGATTAGGCCATTCTTGCATAGACTTTTTATTTGCAGGATCAACAGATATTCTATCCTTATAGATAATGTGCTATGAATGGAAACTGATTGAATCCAAAATTCAAACTTTCTAAACTTCACATATAATTCATTTCTTCTAAGAGTATTCAGAATAATGCACAGTGTTATTTTCATTATTTTAATAGATTTTGGAGTATACTAAGATATCATCTGTAAATACCATCTTAAATAATCAAGATACTTTGGGAAAACTATATTCATTATATCCATAAAAATACAGGGTGCATTAGTCTGTCCAAAATGCATTCCTGTAAATTCTTAATGCTCATATCTAGTTCAAAATGTGGTTTTTGGAATGTCTTCCTTCTTTAAAATAAACTAATGATATGCAGATCGAAGATCAATCATCTGAAAATATTGAGTTCTAGGAAGTTTATCAAATAAATCTTCAATTCGAGGTATGGGATACTTGTTTTTTATTGTTATGACATTGATCTCCATTTCGTCAATGCGCAACTTCATAGATATATATTTTTTCTTAACGAAAATAAATGGGGATCCCCTTGGAGAAACAATAGGGAGAATAAATAATTTATTGCTTAATTCCTCTAGTTTTTTCTTTAGTTACACTAATTCCGCAGTGTCTATTATATAGGGGTTCGTTGATATGGGTCTTGAATTAAGAATTAAGTCAATGTAAAACTCAACTTCTTAGTCTGGAGGATGTCTAGGTAAATCCTTTTAAAGACAACAATATATTCTTGTACAATAGGTACGTCCTCTATTTGAACATTATTTTGCTCACCCATAGTTATGGAATTCCTTTCCTCCATAATAATTTAAATTACTAGAGCTATCAGTGGTGGATCTAGATGAGAATCAAATGGTGATGTTTCTGCATGAAAGATAAGGGATTCCACACCATCATAAAAAATTGTTACCTTCTTCTTCTTGTAATAAATTTTATCATAATGGGTTTAAATCCAATTCATAATGAGGATTATATCAAAGTCAATCATGGGTATGACAATAAAATTAGAAGATAAATCATGTTTATGTGCCATAATGGGGACTTCCTAACACAACTTTGTTGCAATGATACCTCCCTTATATTTTTTTTACTGAAAAATAACTTATTAAATAAAAATGGAAATATTTAATTTTCATGAGAAACTATGAATATATAAAAGAATGAGATGATAAAAAATCAAATAAAAAATTAGAAAAGTTTGAGGAAATAATTAATCTACCTGCCACCACATCATTATGAACCTAAATATCAGTAGTTTTTATTGCATATGCTTGTCCTAACTCCATTGTCCATTTATGTGGTACATTTCCTTGATGATTTGTATAATCATTAGCATAGTTTCCCATCTCACTAAAATTATTGAATTAAACATTAGTATCTTCTTTGTTCTCCATGAAAACTCCAGTATTATTTCCTTTATGTCCAAACTTATAGCACACTGCATTTGATTTTAAGCAGGCACCTGGGTGTTTCCTTCCACAATTATCACAATGTGGAAAGTTAGCTATTCCCATTTCCACATTTACTTATTTCCTTTTCCAGAGTTTTCAGCAACCCTCTTCTTCTCTTACGTTACCTAAATTTTATAAGACATAGAGAACTCCTTTCCGTCTTGCTAGCACATGAGACTATATTTTCATATAATGATAAATTATAAAAGACCAGTGCCTGTAGTAAGAATGGATTGAGGCCATAAAATAATAAATCAATGTTGCTCGTTGCTTTCCATATATAGTGCACATCATTCCTTGCTAACTCAATGAAGTTGGATGCATACATTGTAGCATTATAATATTCTTTTTTGCCTAAAATTCAAAAACTTTTTTTCTATATCCTCTCTCTATTCAAAAGGAAAGTATTTCTATAAGAAAATTTCTTTAAATTCACTCCATTTAATGGTTTATATCTCTTCCTCATCCTTTGTGTTTTAAATTAGTGACCACCATTGATTAGAATCTCCCGAAAAATGATAATATACCATGAAAACCTTCCCCCTTTCAGTACTATCCAAGGTGAGAAATATATTCTCTAAGGAACATATCTACTACTCCTATACAAATGGGTTTGTAGTCTAGTTAAATGATGGAGGCTATTATCGCATAAAGAGATTTAATATAGCTCCTCCATGTTGTGGATCCAGATGCTCCATATGGGTAAGGTTATTGTTCATAATAAGAGTAAGTTGTTCCTGTATATTTATAAGTTTCACTACACCAGTCACAGCTCTAGAACCAACATCATTATCTTGCATAGTAGGGAAATCCTAGCATGGGATATGTGCGTTAATGAGGTATCCATTCCTTATACTTGGTGACATTTCTAAATAATGACATACACTATATTAGGATATGAATCATATTATATAATCTCATCCTAGAAAAATACGTAGAATAAATTGAAATTTTATACATAGCTAATATCATAATCATAAACATGTTTTATTTTAGGAGAAATTTACGTTCAAATTTTTCATAATTAATTGTATATAAAATTTTAATTATCCTAATTATATCCCCTAGGAGTATCAAACATGGTGCACAGTAAAGCCCATTGTCATGTACCAAGATATCCCAGTTCAAGCCCCAAAATCCATGTCATAGTTTTCACTCCTAGGTAAATTTGTGCCAGAACCATGTCAACTTGTAGTATCTAGACAAGGATGTATTTTCTAGAATTATCCACATAATCTATTACTTAAAAAAATAACAGGATGTTCTTGTATTTTTATCCTCAAAGACGATATTATGGGGTTTTCCCTATTATATGTTTTTAAAATCTTGTTTTCAGGTTTCTACTAATCATCCTCTAACACCAACAGTAAATACCCAACCCCAGACACCTAGAGCCGATGCCTCATTACATTAAATTGGCATGATTATAATAAATTCATATCCATAAGGAATGAGTAGTTTAGTATATTTGGAGAGCCATATTCATACAAAAGTTCAAAATTATAATTTTAAAAGAAAAAACAACATAAAAGTTCCAAATGAAACATCCACCACTATAATATTATCCCTAAAATTCAATCATAATATACCTCTTCATGTCCTGGAAAAAATAAAACATGATAAGGGGTTAGCTCAGATGATTAGTAAGGGTAAAAATAACAGTTTCGGATAACATAAACATTAGACATGGTGAATAATTGAAAATACATGCCTTTAAAAATAAACATGAACATAATATGGAAGGAAATGAGCTAATAAATATTGCCATAATACAACATAATCATGGGTATTCTAATAGTCGAATAACCACATGAACTACCAATTTCTAGCTTCTTAATGAGAAAAATGCATATGTCGGAAATTATGAAGCATACCATCAAGGCACTATCCAAGACATCTAAAAATTATTACATTATTGACCAAAACTATATCTTAAAATGGGCAAAGCCTCTTCCATATCCGTCTTTATTTGTCTCATGTGAAATACCGATGCATCGAGGGGATATAGTAGGCCCCAAATTTCATATAATATGTCCAATTAATTTCTCATACAATGGGGGATAAAAAACAACATATAAATTCATATTGAACAGAACATATAAAATGTAAATAACTTTCCTTATACATTAAGCATAAACACTAACCATCCAAATTAAATTGGTGAATGGTTTCGAGATAGCACATCCCTAATAAAAATATTCTTAAACCATTAAATTAAACATCTTAGAAGATATCATAAATTATTAATCCTAATAATACATAATAATCAATAAGAGTGTTGAAATAGATGAAGATACTCTTATAAAATCAGTGACTAATTCTTTAGATAAATACTCTTTTATTTTGAAAGAAAGAGTTATTTTGGAAAGGTGTTTGTATAAAACTAAAAATAAAGAAATATACTATTTTCATAATAAAATGGTTGATTTTAAAAAGATAATGTTTTCTAAAAATATATTATATAATTCCCTTGAAAATAGGTAAGAATATGAGAAATTCCCTTGAGTCGGGCTTGTAATTCGGGAAGAATTTTTGAAACATCATTTTAAAACATATAATTCCCCATAAATGACGGTAGGATTCTGTTTTGTACATATATATGGAACATTAACACATAAATTATGATGAATAAATATTAATTAATAATAATTTAATTTAGGTAAGTAGGTAACAAAATTAACTTGATTGAAAATGCAGGTTCTGGTGGAAAATCCTTACCTTAAGTACAAATGTTCCCCTCTTGACCTTATGGACCTAGAATATGAAATTGGACTCATTAATAACTTAATTAATGACATATTAGACATTTTTTATATTTATCATATTTTTTTTAGTTTATTTATGTCCTTATTGATATGTTATAATATTGAATTCTATCATTCCAGAGTGTTCGTTTTCTTGATTTTCATAATCGGTTCATGTGTTTTTAAGTAATTATGTTCACGTGGATTGGATGTAAATCTAGGGAATTGAATTTACATAATATCTATGAAAATAAATAGGTGTTAATTTTAATTTATATCATTTGGATACATGGAATATTTATAAATCATTAGATTAAATGTTAATGATAATCACATAGATTATTTTAGTTGTATTTAGATTATTAGGAACTAGTTTGGACATATGATTTAATATTATGTACATATACTTGTTCATGAATATTAAATATGTTATAATAAATATATTATAGCCTAGAACAACTATATAAATGGTTTCATTAATAGTATTAAAGGGTAAATTGAAGAACGAAACTTCATCGTCCACGATGGTTGTAAATTGGCACCTCCCGGGCAGGGATTTCATTTATAAAATAAAAGAGAGAGAGAGTAAGTATATTGATGATGTATCATACATTACCATGATAAAATTCTAGTATATAGGTGATAACGGTGTTATAATTATCAATTTTATAGAATTGTTTTGAATAGAATAATAATAGAAGATAAACTAAAATGAAACTAAATAAAAAATAATGATGCTTTGTCTCTTGAAATAACCTCCTTGAGAACCTCCTTAAGGAAAGGGGTTTTGGACTTTTGCAAATTCCCAGAGCTCTTGGTCATGGGGATTGTCTAGGGAAATCTATTTGGTTAAATCATTAAGGATCTTTAAGTCATAGAGGAATTAAGTGAAGAGGGAGTGAGGGGTGTGGGGGGTCTATAGTGGAGGAGAGGTGGGGTTTCCCATTATTTTACCAATTATTTTATTATTTTTCCAAAGAAAACAAATAGTATTTATTCTTGTTACTAGGAATATTAGTATTTTCATGTTATTTAAAACCAAGTGTGCTTAAATCATCCATGATGCTAGGAATAGTGAATTTTAACTGATAATGTATATATATGGAAAATTATCACATTTTACTATTCATCAAAATCTGAGTATTTCAGAAAAAATACCAAAATTTTACCCTATCCATTTTACAACATGTAGAATCAAAAAATTATTTCTATTTTTCCAATATAATTTTGTAATTATGATTAATTTAATTTTTAATTAAAATCACAATTTAAATGAAAAATATAGTTTTAAAACATTTTCTTACTTCTTCGAAAACATAGGTAAATCAAACATTCAATTAAATCCTATATATATATATATAATATCATAAGTAAGGTTAGTATTTATAATGGTATGTCACTATTCATAAGTGCAACATTACTATTCTTTAGGGTATGTTACTATTCACCAATTTTTTTTTTGTCATATCAGACTCTAAATAACATACTGATCGCAACTGTGTGTGTTTGATTTTAGAAATTCAAATTATTGGGGTGGTAAAATTTATGTTTATTGGATAGGTTATAATAAAGTTGTTTTTTAGAGACTCAATGTTTCATGTATTCAATATTAAATTGATTTTCAAAATAAAATTGGGTTATATTATCCTCTCCTTACAAAAATTTCATCCTCAAATTTTCCAGAATGTCACCTCACAAAAAGAATTGGGTAGTTCTTCATCATATGATCCTTAGGCTCCCATGTCTCCTCCTTGATTTTATGATTTTTCCAAATTGTCTTTACCAGTCAAGTCTTTCAATTCCTTAATAGTTGTTCTTTAGTTTCCATAATCCGAATATTCTATTCCCAATAAGATATGCCAGGTTCCAATTCTATACGTTCAGAAGTGAGGAAATGCATTGGGTATGGCATGTACTTCCTCAGCAATAAGTCATGGAACACATTGGGTACTTTAGACCAGGTAGGGGGCATAGCCAAATGATATGAAACAACACAAATTCTCTCCAGAATATCAAAAGGGAATATTTACATAGGGTGTAGTTTCCCTCTCTTCCCAAATCTTACAACGCCCTTATGTGAAGATACATTTAAGAAAACATGATCCCCCACTTGAAACTCAAAATCATCCCTTCGGTTATTAATATAGATTTTTTTCTAATTTGTGCTTCTTTGATATGGCCTTGAATAGTCTTTACCTTCACTGTTGTTTCCTCCACAAACAATATGCCCACAATATTTCTTTCTCAAAATTCATCGCAACAAGTTGGTGAATGAAATCTATTTTTGTGCAATGCTTCATATGGTGCCATATTAATAATTGAATGGAAATTGTTATTATAGTCAAACTCCAAAATAGTTAAATATTGATCTCACATACATTAAAATTAACGCGAACATGATCTTAACATGTCTTCTATGGTTTGGATTGTCCTTTCAGATTTCCCATCAGTTTGTGGGTGATAAGCTGTATGCAATCGAATCTCAGTATCCAAATATTTCTAAAGAGTTTTCCAGAATTTTGATGTAAATCATGGATCATGATTAAAAAAAATTGGGAGTGGTTCTCCATCAATGTCACGACCCATCCTCGGGGCCCATGCCGTGAATACCCCAAGCCCGCCTTCCATAGGCCAGGGGCTGGCGACTAACACCGAAGGCGTAAATCCTGATAAAAGGGAAGGCATTTCCCTTATATAAGTAAAAAATCACAACAGTGTATGCAAGATGAAGTAAAATCTATGTAAACTGATTAAAAATGTAAGTGCTGGAAAGTAAATGGGCCAGAATACAAACCCAACTGAAAGTACAGTACAACTATAAAGAAAAAAAAGCTGCAGTAAAGTAAACCAGCAACCACTGAGTCGTCCTTTGGAAATCCCACATGAAGGGTGAGTACAAATGGTCTACTCAGCTCCTCGGGTCCGTTCGTCCGCTCTGTGTACGTCCCGCCATGTGGGCCACCTCCAAGTACCATCCCGCGCCACTAGACTCCACCTCGATCAGTGTTGTCTACCGTCTGCATCCAACACAACGTAGTGCGGGCATATCATGTACAGGGTGAGTATACATTACTCAGTAGGGACCACGAGACCCCCGAAGGTCTCCCAAAATCCACAAATGATAAAACACAAAGGAAATATACAAACACGAAGTATCAACCAACTCTACTTAGTTATATGCCCATATATATACCTAAGTCATCAATTTCAGTTCGGCTCCAACTCCCGAGCCCAAGTACAACCCAGTCCACACAGGAAAGCACAACCCAATCCACATTGGAAATTAAGTCAATCACATCGATGATAATGGCTGAAAATAAAAATTCTGCTCATACAGGTATACTACTCATGAAGAGGGGTGGAAATGATAGATGTAGCCTCTGAATCATCTTCCCTTCCGAACCTGCGTAGGATCCAAGCACAGAAGTCATCGTTGTCGAATCCATGTAGCATCCTAGTACAGTAACCATCACTGCCGAACCCACGAAGGATCCAAGTACAGTCGTCATTGTTGCCGAACCCACAGAGGATCCAAGTATAGTCCTCCTCGCTGCTGAACCCACGTAGGATCCAAGTACAGTCGTCATAGTCGTCGCAGTCGCAGCCAGCTCTAGGGTTCCCGCACACAGCACGCTCGATCCCGAGAGGGTTAGAACCACGATCCATGGGGCTCGATACATCAACCGTCACTAAGTCTAGAGTTTATGTATGAAAAAGTTCTGTCTCGTAAATAGGAAGTCAACGGAATAGACGACGCGTCAATCGGACGCCCGGTCTGAGAGATATTGGCTTTTCTGTCCTAGGGGCCCAGTTAGAAATATGATCATTTCTAACCTGGACGATATACAAAGATATCCAAAACTCAACCAGTGTATCGAAAAAGGATGGTCTCATCGAAAGAATCCCAATTCCGCAGACAGCGCGTCTATCGGACGCACGGTCCTCAAGTTATTCATGTTTATGTGAATAACGGGCCCGACCCGTATTGCCCAGTGGGACAACGGGTCGGGTTGACCCAGTTTGACGGGTCTGACCCAACAGGGGTGTCGGACCTGTCCGAAGAAATACATAACTCGGCCCGAAGGGATGCGGCCCATCCCGAAGTTGTGCGGCCTGGCCCGGTTGGCTCGGCCGAAGCCGAGCGGGTTCCAAGGGTGCCCCCCCCGGTTTTCCGCATCGGTGGCGCCGCCCTTCCCCAAACCAGCCGGCTAGACCGGTCGGTCTTCTGCGCATGCGGGCCGCTTGGGCGGGCCACCGATCTTCCAGCGTGTCGCCCTCCTGGCACCACGGTGCAGATCCAGCCGGCCGGCCAACGGGCCGGCTGGTCCTCTAGCGTGGCGCCCTCCTGGCGCCATGGATCCTCTTCACCGTTCCAGCCGATGGGCCGACTAGTTCTTCCACCGAGGCGGCCTGTGTAGTGGGCCGCGTTTCTTCCAGAATAACAGACGCGACGGCGCTAGCCTCCTTTGTCGCATTCCCGGCATGGCGCGACGACATCGTGCCTTACCCGTCTTTTCGTTCCAATTTTAAATAAAATAATCATGGTCAACGGAGGGTCATCAGGCCGTGTTCGTTCACCCTGCTCCCTCCGCATAAAGCGATAGAAAATGGACGGGGTAAACAAGATTCTCAACGAAAACCAAAGAACAATTTTAATCCCTTAAAATTTAACTTAACCCATACCTCGATAAATGATTACGAACTTCAGTGTCGCGGTTGATGGCGTCGTGAGGTGAGGATTCGTAGACGTCGACAGAGAGTATCCGAGGAGGAAGCAGCGTCTCCCCTTTTTATCACGGAGAGAAGAAAACAAGGCGAACATTGTTAGGGAGTTCCCATGTCGGTGTCTCCTCCCTTGTCACGGAGGAAGAAGGGGATGGAGAATTCTGGGTCGCTGAGTCAAAGTTCTTCATTGGAGAGTCAGCGTTCTTTGTTGAGAATGAAGTTCTTTAAAAACACCAGCGTTCTACTTATTCCTCCTCACACAACAATTCTATCCAAAATAAAATAAGGCTTCTCCTTATTTTATTTTATTTTTTCATGCATTCAAAATTACAAAATTCAAATTCCAATTCACTTAATTAATTAAAACATGAGTTGTCTAATTAATTAGGTGATAGGTTGGCAAGTTTTAATGAGGGAGAGAGAGAAGATGATGAGTTACTCAAATAAATTCAAGGGGGTTTACAAAATTAAATAAAGGAGTTTAATGAGAGGTTTAAAGGATTTAGGGAATGTGAATGGTTGGGGATCATGTGGGACCCAACTCAAAATTATCCTCACATGAGTAGTTAGGAGTTTTTGGTTCCCATCCTAACATCCCCATCTAGGATAAAACTGCTTAAGATAAAGAATAAAAATTGTTCCACATTCTTTATTCATTTCTTATTTAAACCAAAAAAATAAAACTTCTCCTCCTGTGAAAATGCAAGTGCGTTAATGGTCCTCTTAAGTAATTACTGGAATTACGAGTTCATCGGTGCCCTCATATTTCAATTCTGAGCATCGGTTCAAAAGATAGAAAAACATTCTCGTTCATTTACTGAACGTACCCAAGTTAAAATTTGGAAATTGATTCTGGGCACACCGGGACTCGGAATCAGGTGCCGTCAGAAACTATGTACTCATAAAATTTCAAAGTATTTACGAAAAAAGTTTCCATGAAATTTTCAGGTCTTTAAATTACTCCCACCTCAGGGCTATACGTCCCCATAAAGCTGTATCATAAACTAGGGAAACAAATGAGGGTATTGTGAATGCATCTGAGCCTCCCTCTACCATGTTCTCTCTTGGAGGTTCCTGTGATGCCAACGAATGCGCACCAGAGGAATTGACCATCTACGTAGGCCCGCTCCTGTCGGTCCTTGATCTCCAGTCAGACCTCTGCAAATGTCACCCCATCATCGATGTCCAGCTCCACGTGATCAATGATATGTGTTGGGTCATGCACATATCTCCTCATCTAAGATACGTGGAAGATTTCGTGCACTCGGTTCAACTGAGGTGGAAGGGACAGGCGATAAGCCACCTCGCCTACCCTACTGAGAACCAGGAATAGTCTGATAAAGCATGGAGATAACATGCCACCCCAGCCAAATATCTATAATCCACATCGAGGTGAGACCCATAAGAAAACATGGTCACCATCCTCAAACTCTAGTTGTCTCATCCTTCTATCATCATAGGACTTTTTTCTTCTCTGCGCAGTCCTCATCCACTCCTAGATGATCGGTACCTTCTCTGTCATAGCCTAAACCATCTCTGGTCCAACAAGTGCTGACTCCCCATAGTCAGTCCAGCATAGAGGTGATCTGGAAGTTCGGCCGTACAATGCCTCGTATGGTGCCATCCCGATGGTGGAGTGGTATATGTTGTTGTACGCAATATCCACCAAGGGAAGGTGATCCTCCCAGCTGCGACCAAAGTCAAGGAAACATGCATAGAGCATTTCCTCGAGAGTCTGAATGGTCCTCTCTGTCTATCCATCTGTTTGAGGATGAAAGGTGGTGCTCAGGCATAGCTGCGTCCCAAATGCCTCCTACAACCCCTTCCAAAGCCATGAAGTAAAGAGAGTATCTTGATTGGAGATAATAGATGATGGAACACCATGAAGCTGTACGATCTCTTAAACGTAGAGGCATCCCAAGCTCTCCACTGAGCCCTGCTCTCTGGTAGGTAGGATGTGGGCCGACTTGGTGAGTCGGTTGAAAATCACCCAAATGGAGTCGTGTCCTCTGAAAGAACGTGGGATCCCCATCATGAAATCCATGGATATCCCGTCCCACATCCACTCCAAGACCTCTAAGGGTTGCACCAAGCCTGCCGGTACCTGGTGCTCTTCCTTCACCTGCTGGAAGGTGAGGCATTGTGAAATGAACTCTACCACAACCTTCTTCATACCCAGCCACCAGTGATGTCGTCTGAGATCCTGGTACAACTTCGCCACTCCTGGATATACCAACAAAGGGGAAGTGTGAAATTCCCTCAGTGCCTCCTCTTGTAGTGCAACTGGTACAATAGTATGTCCCCTGAAGAGGATGACGTGCTCTCATCCTATAGAAAATCCATTAGGTTCCTGTCTTGTATATATTTGTGCACGTCGCGTCTCACAATCAACATCCCCTCGCTGAGCCTCTCTGACCTACTGAAGTAGTGGAGGAGTGACTGTGAGTGACTGTAGAAAGGATTCTCCATCTCTATCCACGAAGGATATTTGTAATGTGGCTAGTTTCTCTGACGCCTCTCCAAGTAGTTGAATGCCTGATCTCCTGACGAGGGCATCAACTACTACGTTCCCCTTCCCAGGAGTATAGACTATCTCAAAGTTATAGTTCTGGAGGAACTCAATCCATCACCACTATCTCAGGTTCAGGTCCTTCTGTGAGAAGATGTACCTGAGACTCTGGTGGTCAGAGTAGACTGTAAAGTGCTCGCCCATCAGATAGTGCTGCCACATCTTCAAGGCGAAGACCACTGCTACTAACTCCAGGTCATGGGTATCATTGTTCTACTCATACTTCCTCAACTGTCATGAACCATAAGTGATCACTACTCGCTCCTGTATCAAGACACACCCGAGTCTGGTTCCTGATGCATCGCAGTAAACTATGTACCCTATGCCCTCCTCTGGTAGCCTCAAGATGGGTGCACTGGTCAATCTCTTTCTCAGCTCCTGAAAGCTCTGCTGACATCTATCTGACCACATGAAGGGTTTCCCCTTTTTTGTGAAAGATGAAAGTGGTGCTGCAACTCTGGAGAAGTCTGGCACAAATCATTGATAGTACCGAGCCATACCTAGGAAACTCCACACCTCCGTTACACTCCTGGGTGGCTCTCGAGCAAGTACTGACTCGAACTTCGTAGGATCCACTGCAACTCCCACCTCAGAGATGACATGCCCTAAGAAGTGGAACTCTCGAATCCAGAACTGACACTTCGAGAGATTACCATAAAGCTGGTGCTCTCGAAGTGTTCCCAATACAACCCGTAAGTGGTAGGCGTGCTTCTCTTCAGTAGTCGAGTAAAACAGTATGTTTTTGATGAAAACTATGACAAATCGATCGAGGTAAGGTTGGAAGATCCTGTTCATGAGACTCATGAACACTGCTGGAGCATTGGTTATGCCGAAAGGCATAAGCAAGAACTCATAATGTCCATACCGACACCTGAAGGCCGTCATCTACACATCCTCGTCTCGAACTCTGAGATGATGATAGACTGACCTGAAGTCTATCTTCAAGAACCATCGTGATCCCTTGAGCTAATCAAAGAGGCTGTCTAACCTTGGGAGTGGATACTTGTTCTTTACGGTCACCTGATTCAGGAGACGGTAGTTGACACATAGTTGTAATCTCCAATCCACCTTCTTTGCGAATAAAATCAGAGAATCCCAGGGTGAAACAATGGGTTGGATGAATCCCTTCCACTGCAATTCCTCTAGCTGTACCCGTAGTTCACAAAGCTCAACGGGAGACATCCGATATGCTAGAGTAGATATCAAGGATGTCCCAGGGTATATGTCAATGTATAAATCTACCTCTCTTCAAGGATGTAGTCCTGGAACATCGTCAGGAAAAACGTCCGCATACCGATCCACCACAATAGGAAAACTCGGACTCTGCACATCAACTGCTCTGAGGATGATACTAGCCAAATAATGTGTGATCAGCTTCCCTCTCCTATGCATAAGTCCATCCTATACTTCAATGGCTCCCTTATCACTGGTAAAGGTGAACCTGTTCTCCTCTGTGAGGACACACCGTAAATTGCGCCTAATATAGTCGATCTGATCATGGACTGTAGACAACCAATCCATGCCCAAGATGACGTTGTAAGGCCTCAACGCCACTACAAAAATATCCCAGCCGAATCTATCACCTCCTAGAGTAACCTCACACTACTGACACTAGTGTGTAATCATTGAGTCTGCTCCCGTAGGAGTCTCTAGCTGTAAGGATCGAGCCAACGGCTCCGTCGGAATTTTTGAGCTCTGAACAAGGGTAGAGGCAATAAAAGAATTACATGATCCTGTGTCTATAAGAACTTAAGCAAGTGTGGAGTAGACACAGATAGTACCTTGAATCATCTCAGGTGATCTGTGGTCATAAGCCTCCACTTCTTGAAGCTGATCCTCCCACTTTCTTCCAGCTCCCTGTGGTCGGGTAGGACCTCTTCGTGGTGGTGGTGGTAGAGCCTCAAAGCGTCGCCCACCACCCGCTGCTCGGTCAGCTCCTTTGCCTCATCCCCCTACTACCTGCGGGCCGCCACGGTCGAACCTCTGCCTCTGCCTGGGTGGTCCCTCAACCGTCTCCTGCTCCTCTGCATGGCAGGTCGGGCAGTCACGAGCCATGTGGCCCTACCCACCGCATTTATAGCACTACCTACCTCTCGTATGACTGGCTCTGCTACGTGTTCCCCGCACCTCCGAACTAGTACCCTAAGGTCTCCCACCTGGTGGCCTAGTCCGCTTGGACCTCTACGACATCTTTCTACTGCTGGATACCGAAGAATCTGTTACGTGTCACCCTGTGGTAGGCCTCGTTGCTGGTGTAGGATCAGCAAGGAAGCTCTCCACAAGTAGGGCTCTCTCCAGTACTCTTTCCTGTGTCGGAATGCAGATGGAGATCATTGAATCCCTAATCTCATGCCTCGGTCCCTGCTCGATGGTCCAGGCCTGGAAGAATGGGTCTTGTACCATGTCCATGGAGTAGCGTGAGAGGTCGGTAAATCTCACCGAGTACTGGGCTAATATCATGTTGCCCTGCCGTAATTGTAGTAACTAATGGATGTGCACCGCATGGAGGGTGGATGGAACGAACTCCGAGTGTAAGAGGCTCTAAAAGTACGTCCAAAGTAGATATGCCTCGTCGTGCACCTAGAGCATCAGTCTCCACCATCTACCTACTGCTGCGTGCAAGAGACTCATGGCAAGGATCACCATAAGATCTGCTGGTGTCCCTACCTATATAAAGACTCAGACGATAGCCTCCATCCAATCCTTGGCTGCCTGAGGGTCTGTCTCTTAACAAAACCTAGGTGGCCTCTTTCTCTGAAACTCATGCAACACACTCAGGCGGTGTGCACTCTCCGTTGCTGGGGCTAGTGCTATCGGTGGCCCAATGGGTAGAGGTACCGCTGGTGCCTCCGCTGTATTGGGGCCCTGCACTGAGGCCCCGTCGCTCGGTGGGCTGCCATCTCGTACAAAGCTCAGAACCCTATCTGGCTACCATAGGGGGCCATCCTAAAAAAAACAGGTGCACCACGGTTAATACAGTATACCTGGCGAGCTGACACAAATTAATCACAAAAAAAACTTTTGAAACACACATGCAATCAGTGTTTTTGAGAACTAAGTCGGAAATCAGAAGTCAGGGTCCTATTGTATGGATACTTTGTCCGCTACACCAACACTAGACTCCATGTACTAAAACCACACTCAATATGCATAAAACTATTGCTTCACAGAAAAAAATTATCAGAGTCCTACGTTCTATAGTAGAACTGACTCCTTTGATAACAATTTGTCACGACCCGTCCTCGGGGACCGTGTCGTGACTACCCCAATCCCACCTTCCATAGGCCAGGGGATAATGACTAGTACCAAAGGCGTAAATCCTGATAAAAGGGAAGGCATTGCCTTTATATAAATAGACAGACACAGCAGAGTATGCAAGATGAATTAAACACTAAGTAAACTGAGTAAAAAAGTAAGTGCTGGAAAGTAAATGGGCCAGAATACAAACCAAACTGAAAGTACAGTACAACAGTAAAGAAAGAACAGCTGCATTAAAGTAAACCAGCAACCATTGAGTCATCCTCCAGATATCCCACTTGATGGGTGGGTATAGATGGTCTCCTCAGCTCCTCGGGTCTGGTCATCCGCTCCGTGTATGTCCCGCCAAGTTTTCCACCTCTAAGTATCGTCCCGCTCCACTAGACTCCACCTCGATCAGTGTTGTCTGTCGTCTTCATCCAACACAATGTAGTCTGGGAATAGCTCGTTCAGGGTTGAGTATACGTTACTCAGTAGGGACCCCGAGACCCCTGAAGGTCTCCCAGATTCCACAAAGGATAAACCAAAAAGGAAAGATACAAACACGAAGTATAAACAATCTCTACTTAGGTATATGCCCATACATATACCTAAGTCATCAATTCCAGTTCGGCTCCGACTCATGAGCCCACGTACAACCCAGTCCACACAGGATAGCACAACCCAATCCACAGAGGAAAGAAAGTCAATCACATCGATGATAATGACTGAAAATAAAAACTCAGCTCACACAGGTATACTACTCATGATGAGGGGTGGAGATGATAGGTGTAGCCTCTGAATCATCTTCCCTGCCAAACCCACGTAGGATCCAAGTACAGAAGTCGTCGCTGCCTAACCCACGTAGGATCCTAGTACAGTAACCATCACTTCCGAAACCATGTAGGATCCAAATACGGTCATCATAACTACCGAACCCATGGAGGATCCATGTATAGTCATCCTCACTGCCGAACCCTTGTAGGATCCAAGTAAAGTCATCATCATCGTCGCAGTCGCATCCATCTCTAGGGTTCCCGCACGAAGCACCCTCGATCCTGGGAGGGTCCGCTCCATGATCCAAGGGGGTTGATATATCAACTGTCATAAAGTCTAGCGTTGATGTATCCTAATGTTCTGTCTCTTCAATAGGAACTCAACACAATAGACGACACGTTAATCGGACGCCTGGTCTGAGAGATATTGGATTTTCCGTCCCAGGGGCCCGGTTAGAAATATGCTCGTTTCTAACCCGGTCGATATCCAAATCTATCCAAAACTCAACTAGAGTATCGCAAAAGGACCGTCTCGTCGAAATAACGCAGACAGCGCATCGATCAGACGCGCAGTCCTTAAGTTATTCATGTTTAAGTGAATAACGGGCCCGGCCCATTTTGACCAGTGGGCCGACGGGTCGGGTTGACCCAATTTGACAGGTCCGACTTGGCAGGTGTGGCTGACCGGTCCGAAGAAATACAAAACTCGGCCTGAAGGGACGCGGTCCGGCCCGAAGTGGCGTGGTTTGGCCAGGCGTGGCCCGGCCCGGCCCGACTGGCTCGGCCAAAGCCGAGCGGGTTCCAAGGGGGGGGGGGTGGCGTGGCCCCCCAGTTTTCCGCACCGGTACCGCCGCCCTTCCCCAAATCGGCCGGCTACACCGGCCTGTGTTCTACCCACGCGGCCCGCTTGGGCGGGCCGCTGGTCTTCCAGCGTGGTGTCCTACTGGTGCAGCGGTCTAGCTCTGCCCAGCCGGCTAACGGGCCGGCCGGGTATTCCGCCGAAGAGGCCCTTGTAGCGGACCGCGTTTCTTCCCGCACAACTGGCACGACGACGATGACCTCCTTTGTCACGTATTCGGAACGATGCGATGACGTCGTTCCTCCTCCGCCTTTTCTTGCCAATTAATAATAAAATAAACACGTTCAACCAAGGGTCGTCGGGCCATGTTCGTTCGGCCTGCGCCCTCCGCATAAAGCGATAGAAAATGGCTGAGGTAAACAAGATTCTCAACGACAAACAAAAGAACAATTTTAATCCATTAAAATTGTACTTGACCCCTACCTCGATAAATAATGACGAATGTCGGTGTCACAGTTGACTGCGTCGCGAGGTGAGGATTCGTAGACATTAACAGAGAGCGTCCGAGGAGGAAGCGGTGTCTCCCCTTTTTATCAAGGAGAGAAGAAAACAAGGCAGACGATGTTGGTGGGTTCCCGCATCGGTGTCTCCTCCCTTGTCGCGGAGGAAGAAGATGATGGAGAATTAGGGGTCATCGAGTCGAAGTTCTTCGTCGGAGAGTTGGTGTTCTTCATTGAGGATGGAGTTCTTCAAAAACACCAACGTTCTACCAATTACGCCTCACACAACCATTCTAACCAAAATAAAACAAGGATTCTCCTTATTTTAATTTATTTTTCCAGGAATTCAAAATTAAAAAATTAAAATTCCAATTCACTTAATTAATTATACCATGAGTTGTCTAATTAATTAGGTGATAGGTTGGAAAGTTTTAATGAGGGAGAGAGAGAAGAGGAAGAGTTACTCAAATAAATTCAAGGGGGTTGCCAACATTGAATAAAGGAGTTTAATGGGAGGCTTAAGGGGTTTAGGGAATGTGAATGGTTGGGGATCGTGTGGGCCCCACCTCACAATTATCCTCACAAGGGTAGTTAGGATTATTTGGGTCCCATCCTAACTTCCCCATGTAGGACAAAGCCACTTGAGATAAAGAAAAAAAATTGTTCCACATTTTTTATTCAATTCTTATTTAAACCACAAAAATTAAACTTCTCCTCCCGTGGAAACGCAATTACGGTAATGGTCCTCTTAATCAATTACCGGCGTAGCGAGTTCATTGGTGCCCTCAGATTTCAATTCCGAGCACCGGTTCAAAAGATAGAAAATCATGCTCGTTCATTTACTGAACGTACCTGAGCTAATCTTCAGAAATTGATTCCGGGCACACTGGACCTCAGAATCAAGTGCCGTTCGAAACTGCATACTCGTAAAATTACAAAGTATTTAAGAAAAAAATTACCTTGAAATTTCTGTGTCTTTAAAATCATGTCTCACAACCTCATTGATATAGAGTCATGTTTGGCGCTAGAGTGGAAAATAATCCCTTATATCAAGGAAATGTGCAGATTTCACAATTTGATACACAATTACCCATATTACATCATTATTTCTTGTAGTTTTGGGTAATCCAATGACAAAATACATGGTGATGTCATCCCATTTCCTTGTAGGAATAGGTAGAGGTTTCTTGACACTTCTAGGATGTTTTCGTTCAGCCTTTAATTGTTTGAAGACTAAACATATTGATACATAATGAGAAAATTTTCTCTTCATGTAGTCCCACCAAAAATGTTCAATAAAATATCAATGCATCTTTGTGCTACTAGGATGTATAGAAAAATTTGAGATATGAGCCTAATCCAATAAATATCTTTTCAGCTCGGGTAGAGAGGGAACACATAAAATCATTCCAAGTTTCAGAATTCCATTATCATAAATGAAGTTAGCCAACTTACCATCTTTCACAACATTAATTTTCTTTTGTAGGTTTTAATCATCACACTGTTATGATTTTCTTATTTATAATAAAGATGGTTGGGAAACTGTTAGAAAAAGTAGTGATGCTTCACCTTCTTTTATAATTCCCATATCCATCTTCACTAAAACCATGTACAAAATGTAATTTTCATTCCTCATTTTGTTAATAACTTCATGAACCACCATGCTCAATACATCAGCTACCTTATTTTCCTTTACTGGGTGGTAATGTGTGGAACAATCATAATCCTTGAGTATTTTATGCCATCTACATTGCCTCATGTTGAGTTCTTTTTGTGAGAGGATATACTTTAGACTCTTGTGATCCTTATATATCTAACATATTTTACCATAGATGTAGTGTATCTATATTTTTAGAGAAAATATTATAGTAATTAACTCAAGAACATGAGTAGGATAGTTTTTTTATAAATTATTAACATCCCTGATGGATAGAAAATAAATCTATCATTCAGCATAAGGACACAACCATGTCATTTATTTTATGCATCACTAAAAATCTCAAACCCATCATTCCCCGATGATAGATTTATGATCAGAGCATTCACTAATATCTAATTCAATTGTTCGAAATATTACTCACATTATTTTTACTATACGTACATAACCTATTCAAGGGTAAGATTAGTCATTAGGTTGGCTAAGCAATTTATGTTATATAAAAAACAACGATAAAAACCAGCTTAACTACTTAAAATACATACCTTAGTTATGTTTACTAGAGTAGTCCATTATTTCGTAGCCTTTGTCTTTGCCGGATCAACAAATATTCCATCCTTAGAGAAAATATGGTCATGAAATGAAATTTATTGATGCCAAAATTCACACTTTCTAAACATCAAATATAATTAATTTCTTCTAAGAGTTATCAGAATAGTGCGTAATTTAGTTTCATGATCTTGATTTCTTTTGTAGTATACCAAGATATCATCTACAATTACCACCACAATATCATCAAGATATTCCTTGAAAGCACTATTTATTAGATCTATAAAAATAGAGGGTGCATTAGTTTGTCTAAAAGGCATTAATGTAATCTCATAATGCCCATACATGGTTCAAAATGTTGTTTTTGGAATGTATTCCTTCCCCAAAAGCAACCGATGATATCTAGATCGAAGGTAAGTCTTCTAAAAATATTGGGCACCATGAAGTGGATCAATTAAATCAACAATTCAAGGTAGGGGATACTTGTTCTTTATTTTTATGGCACTGATCTTCGTATATTCAATGAAAAACCTCATAGATATATCTTTCTTCTTACCAAAAAGAACAGGGGATCCCCATGGAGAAAAACTAGTGAGAAAAAAATTCTTTATCACATAATTCCTCTTGTTTATTTATTCAGTTCCAATAATTCCATAGTGTTCATTCTATAATGGGTCTTTAATATGGGTTTTCGAATCAGGAATTAAGTTAATGTAAAACTCAATTTCCTGGTCTGGAGGATGTCCAAGTAAATCCTCTGGAAATACAATAACATATTCTTGCACAATAGGTAAAGCCTCTATTTGAACATTATTGTCCTCACCCATAGTTACTGCATCCCATTTCTCCATAATAATTGAATTTAGTAGATCTACTAGGGGTGGATCAAGATTAGAATCATATGGTAATGTTTCTTTCCAAATTATTAGGGATTCGACATAATCCTAAAAAATTGTATCCACCTTCTTCTTTAAATAAATTTTAACATCCTGGTTTGAAATCCAATTAATACCAAGGATTATATCAATGTTAATCATGAGTATGATAATAAAATCAGTAGATAAAGCATGTTTATATTCCATAATGGGGATTTCCTTATACATATTTGTTGCAATGATACTTCTTTAAAGAGTTTTTATTGATATCTCCCTTATTAAATAAAATTGAAAATATCTAATTTTCTTGAAAAAATGGGAATATAAGAATTAAGGTGATGATATAGAATCAAATAAATCGTTGGATAATTTTTAGTAAATGATTAATGTACCTACTACCACATAATTAGGAACATCAATATTAGTAGTTGTGATCACATAAACTTGTCCTTTCTCCCTTGGCCATTTCTGAGGCACATTTCTTTGACCCTTTTGAATATCATTATAATAGTTTCCCATATCCATAAAATTATAGCATTGTGCATTAATAGCATAATTTTTCCCCTGGAAAACAGCATCACGATGTCCTTTCTATCCACACTTATAGCACACTCCTTTTCTTTTTAAGTAGGCACCAGGGTGTTTCCTCCCACAATTATTATAGGGTGCAGTGAAACTCTTCACTTATTCCCAAATTCCTTATTTCCTTTTCCAGTGTTTTCGAAAAAACTATTCTTCTCATTGTTTTCATTAAATTTATAAAACTCAGAGAACTCATTTTCCATCTCGATTGCACATGAGAATATATCTTTGTGTGATAAGAAAGTATGGGAGACCAGCGCCTGCCAGAGGAAAGGCTTTAGGTCATAAAAGAATCAATCAATCTTTCTCCTTGGATTTCATATATATTCCACATCATTCCATGATAACCATTTGATTTAATCTTCATACTTTTCAACATTATTTACTTCCTTTTTCCCCAAATTCAAGAAATGTCATTCCATACAACCTCTCTATTCACGAGGAAAGTATTTATCTAAAAAAGTTATTTAAATTCACTCCATTCCATTTTTTATATCTATTCCCCCTCCTTTGTGTTTTAAATTAGTTACCACCACTGATCATCATATCTCAAAAGATGATAAACTGCCATACAACCTTCTCCATTTCATTACATCCCAAGGTGAGAAATATCTTCTAAAAGGATCTTATCCACTAATCCGCTATAAATGGGTTTGAAGTTCCTTTAAATGATGGAGTTTTTTATTTCATAAAGTGATATAACATATATCTTCCATGTTTTGTAACTGGATGCTCTATATAGGTATGGTTTTTGTTCACAACCTGATTAAGATGTCCCAATATAGTTATATGTTTCTCCACACCAGTCGCAGCTTCAGAACCAAAATCATTATCTTTGAAAAGAGGGAAATACCTTAATGGGATATGTGCGTTCAAGAGGCTTCCATTCCTTATAGTAGGTTCCATTTCTAAATAATGGTAAACACAAGATTATTATATTAATCATATTTTATAATATCAACTTAGAAAAATACCTAGCATAAATTGAAATTCTATACATAGCTAATCTCATAATCATAAACATGGTTTCTTTGAGGAAAAATGTATATTTAAATCCTTCATAACTTCTTGTAAATAAAATGTGAAAGTATTTTAATCATATCTATAGCAACCTGATCCTTTTACATATAACATTTCATTATTTTAACCATAATTAATCATCATAGTACAAGCCAAGTACCGTTAAGTCTAGTTTCTTGGAAGACTAGGTACATATAACATAAAACAAGGGGATAAAAAAACACTTCTTTATTTAATCTCTATAATGAGATCCTAACTTCCTTTGAGCCTTTATATCTGCATAGGGTACCCTGGGGAACACATGAACAAAGAGATGAGCTAAAAATGCCCACTAAGGGAATGAACATAAGGATACATCTCAAGAACATGAGTTAAGAGGCATGCCATAATGATATCCAAATCATGAAACTTATGAAATCATTTAATATAAACATGGTATCATATAAACATGGAATCATATAAATCCGGAATAATCATAAAACATTTCTTTAGTACGGGTCAAGGATAACTTCCAATCTTGTTTCCCATTTCAGTACGGGTCAAGGCTAACCACCAATCCCGTTTCACATCGCATCTCATGAAACTTATCCTTACCCAATGCATTGGAGTTCTATCTGGGTGCAACCATATAAAAGATTTCATGAATATTCTTGCAACATAAATATTCTTACCACATATACAATCATACATAATCAACCATATACAAACATAAGAGTACCCATGGAAAGAATAGGGTACCACAATCGTGACATAAATCACAACCAATGGGTGTATCATGAAAGTGTCCATGGAAAGAAAGAATTAGAAAATACATGGATGTTCATAGGGTAATATTGGCATATAACATAGTAAGTGGTGTCAAACATAAGTGACAACATATGAGAAATGTATTTTAGAAACATTAACATTAAAACATTTTTGTGTGGTTTTAAGGAAAATACTATCGAACTTTTAAAATAGTAAAGAAGGAATTCTTTTATATAAAACCAGAATTGAACCAAGAAGGTTTTCATAATAAAAATACGAAATTTACAAAGGTAATGGTTTCTTAAAACAAAATATAGAGTGCACTTGAAATTGGGTAAATGTTCAGGAAGTTCCTTTAAAACGAGTGTGCTAATTGGGAAGTATCGAAGAGAGATTCACTTTATAGCATGTATATCCCCGAAAGAAAATGAGACATTGATCTTGGAACATGAGTTTGGAGATTATAAATAGAAATTTTAAGTTCTAAATAAAAGATAAGACAACAAAATTTTGTTAAAAATAAAGATAGTGAACCCCAAAGGAATAAAGGAAGTTCGGGTAGAATCCATCATGGATTATTCGCATGGTATCAGGTGTAACTAAGAGTGCTTGATGAGAGATATAAGGTGTTTCTCATCACATATATAACATTAGTCTAGTATGGTAAAGGTGTATAAATGTACCCCATCACTTGGTATTAAACAAAAAAGGATATAATAGAGAACAATCTTGATTAAGAGTAAAAAGGGGAGGATCCCTTACCTTAAATCTGTTGGTGTTCTCCACCTGTTATTAATGACCTCTTGAGATTTCCTCCTTTGAGAACCTTTTAAAGGGAGAGGTTTTGGTATTTTGGGGAGTTTGAGAGCTTTTGGATGTTGGGGAGGACCTTGTGGAGAGATTTGGGCAGAATTTAGAGAAGTCTTGGAGCTTGAGAGGAGTGGGGAGAAGAGGGAGTGAAGGGGGGGTTTTATAGTGGAGGAGAGGATGGATTCAATGATATTATAATCTTTAATTTACTATTTTTTCACAAGACAAAGAATAGTGAGTATTCCATGACCAATAATAGTAAATGGGTCATGTGAATTCAAACCATGGGTGGTGACATCTTCCATGATGCTAGGAATAGTTTTTTTAGCTTATAATGTATATATACGGTAAATTACTGTATTTTACTATTCATCAAAATTTCATATATTTCAGAAAAATCTCAAAAATTCAGCCTAATGATTTTTCGATATGTAGAATCCAAAAATTAAGTCAATTTTTCAAAAATAATTTTCTATGTATGATTATTTTAATATTTAATTCAACTAATGATTTATTATCAAAACCAGTTTTAAAACATTCATAAACTCATTCTAAAATATAGGTATATCGTACATCAAACCTGAATATAATTTTTATACCACCATAGGTTAGGTTACTATTCATTAGGGTATATCACTATTCATAAGGATATGTTACTATTCATTAGGGTAGGTTACTATTCACCAAAAATTATTTTTGTTTTATTAGACTCCAAAAACATATTGAACACAACTGTCTATGTCATATTTTTAAAATTCCAAACACAGAAGTGACACACTTTTGTTTAATGGTCACTTATCACTTAATAGTTCATTATTATGTGATTTTATGGAATATTTATAATAAGGGAATTTACATTAAAAAAATTGGGTCATTACATTCTTCCCCCTTAAGAAATTTCCCCTCAAAATTTCATTTTAATTTCTATGTCAAAAAAAGATGTGGGTACTTTTCCTTCATTGCATCCTCGAGTTCCCATATTTCTTCCTCAAACTTATGGTTCCACCATAACACTTTGACAAGATGGGTTGTCTTGTTGCGTAGAACCTTATCTCTCCGATCCAGAATCATTACTGGCTTCTCCTTATAGGAGAGATCATCTTCCAGCCGCACCACCTCTGAGTTTAGTACATGTGAGGGATCATGTATGTACTTTCTCAAGAGTGATACATGGAAAACATCATTAACATAAGCCATATTTGGTGGAATTTCAAGCCTATAGGCCACGACTCTTATGAGGTCAAGGATCTCAAAGAGGAAAATATACCTTGGGCTTAACATCCCTTTATTCTCGTATCGCCTGACTCTCTTCCATGGAGATATTCGAAGGAAGGATTTATCTCCAACATCGAACTCCAAGTCCCTTCCACGGTTGTCAACATAGCTCTTTTGTCGACTTTGAGTAGATTTGATTTGTTTCTGGATGACCTGAACCTTCTCTGTCATCTCTTGAATGATTTCGGGTCCAAGTAGCTTTCTTTCTCCAACTGCATCCCAACTTGTTGGAGTTCTACATCGCTTTCCATATAAGGCTTCATATGGAGCCATCTGAATACTTGAATGGAAGCTATTGTTGTATGAGAACTCAACCAATGGGAGATGTTGATCCCATCCACCTTTGAATTCTAGAGATCAGGCTCTTAGCATATCTTCATGCATCTGAATAGTTCTTTCAGACTGGACATCAGTTTTGGGGTGATAGGCCGTGCTAAAATTTAATTCAGTACTCAAAAAAATTTTGAAGGCTCCTCCAGAATTTAGACGTGAACCTTGGATCACGGTCAGAGACAATTGAGAGTGGAACACCATGAAGTCTCACCACTTCGTTCACATATAACTTTTCATATTTTTTAAGTGAGATATCTTCGTGAATACATATTAAATGGGATGTCTTGGTGAGTCGGTCAGACACAACCCATATCACATTATTTCCCTTCGACGCCTTTGGTAGACCCATGACAAAGTCCATTGTAACATTTTCCCATTTCCACATGGGTATAGGCAATGGTTCCATCATACCTTTGGACTTTTTTCACTCAACTTTAACTTTCTGACATACCAAGCACCTTGATATATATTTCACAATCTCCTTCTTCATGTTATCCCACCAGAAGTGTTCTCAGAGATCATGATACATTTTGGTACTCCCAGGATGGATAGAGAAGTCCGAGCTATGTGCATCATTAAATAGCTCCTTATTTATATCTGGATCAGATGGTACACATAATCGTGTCCCAAATCTTACATCTCCTTCCTTATCAATTTTTAAATCAGAGGATTTCCAATTTTTAACAGCTTCTACCCTTTTCTGAATTTCCATATCCTTTCTTTGAGCAACATTTATTTTCTCCAAGAGGGGTGGTTGAGCAATAATTTGAGAAAGGATTGATGATGTTCCACCCTTAATGATTCCCTTGTCCATCCTTTGCAAATCTAAGAAGATTAGATCCTTTTCAATTCTCACCACTGATAATGATGCAGGGTCCTTTCTACTTAGAGCATCTTCCACCATGTTTGCCCTATCGGGATGGTAGTTGATTGAGCAGTCATAATCCTTGATGATCTCTATCCATCTTCGCTAGCGAATATCATGATCTTTCAGTGTGAATATATATTTTAGACTCTTGTGGTCAGTATATATCTCACATTTTCCCCATATAGATAATTCCGCCATATTTTCAACGCAACGATCACAACTTCCAACTCCAGATCATGTGTGGGGTAGTTTTACTCATGGATTTTCAGATATCTTGAGGCATAGGCTATAACTTTATCAATTTTCATTAGCACACAACCTAATCCTTGCGTAGAAGCATCACTATACACCACAAAGAGTTCTCCACATGAAGGGAGTGTGAGTACCAACACAGTGATAAGCCTCTTTTTTAACTCCTTGAAACAGTCTTCACATTCTTGTGTCCATACAAACTTTACTCCCTCTCGTGTCATCTTGGTCATTGGGATTGAAAATCGTGAAAAGTTCTTCATGAATCGTCAATAATACCCAGCTAGACCTAAAAAGATGCGGATCTCTGTTATAGAAGTTGGCCTCGACCACTCTTCAATTGCCTTCATATTGTCAGGGTCCACTGATATCCCTTTCCTGGTGATAACATGCCCCAAGAATGATACTTCTTCCATCAAGAACTCACATTTACTGTACTTTGCATACAAATTCTACCTTCTCAAAGTCTTTAACATAGTTTCCAAATGCTCCTCATGTTCCTCCTTGCTCTTGGAGTATATCAAAATATCATTAATAAAGACCACCAAATTTTTTTTCGAGGTAATCTCTAAAGATTTTTTTCATTAAATCCACGAAAATTGCTAGAGAATTTGTGAGTTTGATGGGCATCACTATGAAATCATAGTGTCCATACCTTGTTTGAATGGTAGTCTTGGGAATATCTTCCTTCCTCACGCTTAGTTAGTGATATCCTGACAGAAGGTCCACCTTAGAGAAATAACTGGCCCCGCAAAGCTGATTGAACAAGTCATCTATCCATGTAAGGGGATACTTTATCATTATAGTGGTTTTATTGAGATCACGATAATGCAGAGGTGCATTGATCCATCCTTCTTCTTGACTAAGAGGACTGGAGCACCCCACGGTGAAGCACTCGGGCATATAATACCCTTCTTCATATTCTCCTGTAACTACTTCTTCAGCTCTTCTAGATCTACAGTGGAAATTCTATAAGGTTTCTTTGAGATTGGTAAAGATCTAGGGATAAGTTCAATTGAGAACTCAACCTCTCGGGCAGGGGGAAGAACCTGAAACTCTTCGGGGAATAAATCAGAATAATCCTTCATGATGGGAATCTCTTCAAGCATGATTCTATCTTTTGTCTCACTCATTTGAGCTAGGTATGCATGCTAATAAAGAAGAAATATCCAAACATGAGACGAAGATTCTAAAGGAGACTCATATTCCTCCTTGAACTTGTAACGAATCAGAGGATGCTTCAGGATGTGAAGTGTAATCTCCCTTTCCTGGTAGTTGATGTTGTCTTTGTATAAAGACAGCCAATCCATGCCTAAGATAGCATCAAACTCCAACAATGGAAGTATGAAAATATTCGATGGGAGGTTTAGTCCACAATCATTAACTGGGGATGAGTTATAAACCATCGATGCAACTATTTTCCCATTCATTGTTCTCACATATAAATTTTCCTCCAAATTTAGAGGTGGTGTTCGAATAGTTCTACTAAACTTGCACGATATGAAAGAATGTGTAGAACCAGAATCAAACAGTATGTTAGCTATTCTTGAATAAATAACTAGAGTACCTATCACCACATCATTCTACAGCTCTACCTCACCAGTAGTGAAAGCATAAGCCCTTCCTTGTTGCCTTGGAGGTTGTTGCTAATTTCCTCTGACAACCCTCGGCTTAGGAAAATTGTTCGCATAATGCCCAAGCTCCTTGTAGTTATAACATTGCACTGTAGGCTAAGTGTTGATCTGAACCTTCCGTTCTTCATCAAAATTAGCGGTATTTTTCACATCCTTTCAGTAGTTCTTGGCCAGATGATCAAACATTCCGCATTTAAAGCAATTCCTGGTTCCCTTGAGATAGTCACCAAGATGCTTCTTCCCACAATTCTTGAAAAGGGGAAACTGCGGCTTCTTTCCATCATGGGATTTGTTTGATGTAAGACCCATGTTGTTCTCCATTTTCAGCTTCTTGTCACTAGGACCATGAGACCACTAAGAGTCTCCCATCTCCATTTCAACCTTGACGGAACAACAGACAATCTCCTCATAGCTGTCGAAGTCTCGAATTTCCAACACTTTTCATAAACTCGGCTTTAGTCCAATGAAGAAGCGATCCACCTTGATTTTGGTGTTCATGACAAAGCTAGAGGCGTAATTTTAAAGCCTTGTAATCTTTTCTTCATAAGCCCCGATGGACTCATCATTCTTCTTCTTCAGTCCAAGGAACTCTCTTTCCATCTTGAGATAGAGGGTTTGAGGAAAATATTTTTTGAAAAACATCCTCTTGAATTCCTCCAATTCTATGGAATCAATTTCCTCTTGGGACTTCATATTCTTGATCAATGTCCACCACTTATTAGCTTCCCCAACAAAATTATAGACTATCGGTACAACTTTCTCTTCTTTCGAGCATTGGAGGACATTTAAAATCTTTTCAATGGAGTTAATCCATTGTTTTGTGAGGAGGGGATTAGTATACCCGATAAATATGGGAGGCCTTTGCCGCATGAAGGATTCTACAACAACTTGCTCCTTCCATGGAGGAGGGGGACGTTACACCTAATTCAAGTTATTATTCATAACTTGAGCCAGCTGAGCATGTACTACCATGATGTTTTGAGCACCTGCTTTCATCACATCAGGCATGTCATTAGGGAAATCATCACATTTCCTATCAAATTGGTTGTTGGAACGTGTTCTTTTATTTCCCACCATTAACTAAGAAAATGAACATATAATTAGAGGTATTTAATACTTAGATATTGAGCATAAAAAAGGAAAATTTGAACATTAAAGGGTAAACTTATAAAGAAGAACTACAACCTAAATTTTGATTCCTTAGGATTATATCTAGGTTATCCTTGATCTATTTCTTAACCTCTATTCTTATGGGATTTTCTTCCTTAATAATGGTTTGTACTAAGCTCGTGAATCTACCAAAGCATATCCCCTGGGAGTGTCGTAACCAAGAGTGCATCAAGGCCCGTTATCATTCACCAGTTCCCGTTCGATTCTAGCTCAAAGTGGTGTTTTCGGGTTTTACACCTAGATACATCTATGCCAGAGCCTCCTCTACCTACTCGTATCTAGACAGGGATGTATTTTCTTGATAAACCACTTACTCTATACTCACCAAAATTTAGGACTGTTTCGTTATACTAAGTCTCATCCTTAAGGTTCTCACTATGGCGCTCTATTCCAAATCTACAAAAATAACTAAAACTCCCTCTGATACCAACTATAGAGACACAAGACTTTTACATATAACATTTCATTATTTTATGCATAACTAATCATCAGATTACAAGATAAGGATCTTTTAGTCTAGTGTCTTGGAAGACTAGGTACATATAACATAAAACATGGGGATAAAAACACTTCTTTATTTAATCTCCATAATGAGATCCTAACTTACTTTGAGCCCTTACATCTGCATAGGGTACCTTGGGGAACACATGAACAAAGTTATGAGCTGAACATTCCCAGTAAGGGAATGAACATAAGGATACATCTCAAGAACATGTGTTAAGAGGCATGAAATAATGATATCCAAAGCATGAAAATTTTGAAATCATTTTATATAAGCATGGGATAATCTAAACATGGAATCATATAAATGTGTAAGAATCATAAAACATTTCTTTAGTACGGTTCAATGCTAACCGCCAATCCCCTTTCACATTTCTTTAATATGGGTCAAGGCTAACCGCCAATCCCGTTTCACATCGCATCTCATGAGACTTATCCTTACCCAATGCATTGAAGTGCTATCTAGGCGCAACCATATCAACAATTTCATGAATATTATTTCCACATAAATATTTTTACCACATATACAATCATACATAATCAACTATACACAAACATAAGAGTACCGATGGAATGAATTGGGTACCATAATCATGACATAAATCATAACCAATGGGCGTATCATGAAAGTGTCCATGTAAAGAAATAAATAGAAAATACATGGATGTTCATAAGGTAAAATAGGCATATAACATGGTAAGTGGTGTCAAACATAAGTGAAAACATATGAGAAATGTATTTTAGAAACATTAGCATTAAAACATTTTTGTGCGGTTTTAAGGAAAATACTATCGAGATTTTAAAATAGTAAAGAAGACATTATTTTATATAAAACCAGAATTGAACCAAGAAGGTTTTCATTAAAAAAATACAAAATTTACAAAGGTAATGGTGTCTTAAAATAGAAGATAGATTTCACTTGAAATTGGGTAAATGTTCAGGAAGTTCCTTTAAAATGAGTGTGCTAATTGGGAAGTATCGAAGAGAGCTTCACTTAAAAGCATGTATATCCCCGAAAGAAAATGAGAGACGGATCCTGGAACATGATTTTGGAGCGTATAACCATAATTTTGATGTTATACATAAAATATAATACAAAAATTCTTTGGTAAAAATAAATATAGAGAAACTCAAAGGAATAAAGGAAGTTCGGGTAGAATCCATCATGGATTATTGGCATTGTATCGGGTGTAACTAAGAGGGCTTGATGAGAGAGATAAGGGGTTTCTCATCACATATAAAACATTAGGGTAGTATGGGGAAAGGTTATTAAATGTACCTAATCACTTGGTATAAAAAAATTCATATCATAGAGAACAATCTGGATTAAGAGAAAAAAGGGGAGGATCCCTTACCTTAAATCTGTTGGTGTTCTCCACTTGTTATTAATGACATATTGAGACTTCTTCCCTTGAGAACCTCTTAAGGGGAGAGGTTTTGGTATTTTAAGGAGGATGAGTGCTTTTGGACTTAGGTGATGACCCTGGGGAGAGATTTGGGAAGAATTTAGAGAAGGATTGGAGCTTGAGAGGATTGGAGAGAAGAGGGAGTGAAGGGGGGTTTTATAGTGGAGGAGAGGAGGGATTTCATGATATTATAATTCTTAATTTATTATTTCTTTACAAGAAAAAGAATAATAAGTATTCCATGACAAAGAATAGTAAATGGCTCTTGTGAATTCAAACCACGGGTGGTGACATCATCCATGATGCTAGGAATAGTTTATTTAGCTAATAATGTATATATACAGTAAATTACCGTAATTTACTATTAATCAAAATTTCAAGTATTTCAGAAAAATCTCAAAAATTCACCCTCAGAATTTTTTGACGTTTATAATCCAAAAAGTAAATCCATTTTCCAAAAATAATTTTCTAAATATGATTTTTTTAATATTTAATTAAAATAATAATTTATTATCAAAACATGTTTTAAAACAGTCATTTACTCATTCTGACATATAGGTATATCATACTTCCAACTTGAATATTATATTTATACCACCATAGGTGAGGTTAGTATTCATTAGGGTATATCGCTATTTATAAGGGTATGTTACTATTCATTAGGGTGGGTTACTATTCACCAAAAATTATTTTTGTTTTATTAGTCTCTAAAAACATCTAGAACACTACCAGGTATGTTAGATTTTAAAAATTACAAACACAGATGTGAAAAACTTATGTTTAAAGGTCACTTATCACATAGTAGCTCATTATTATGTGATTTTATGGCATATTTATAAGATGGGAGTTTCCATTAAAAATATTGGGTCATTACAATATCCCCCAAGAGTATCAAACTAGGTGTGCAGTAAGGCTCGTTGTCATGTACTGAGATATCCTAGGTCGAGCCCGAAACTCTTTTGTAGAGTTTTCAATCCTATGTACATCTATTCGAGAACTACGTCCAATTGTAATATCCAAATAAGGATTTATTTTCTAGGAAGATCCAAACAATATATTACTTACAAAAATACTATGATTTTCTTGTATTTGTATCCTCAAAGACTGTCTTATTAATTTGTTCCTTAATCTAAGTTTTCAAAATCTAGTTTCCATATTTTCTACTAAACTTCATATGATACAAACTGCGAAGACCCGACCCAAGTATCCTAGAGCTGATGCCTCATTACATTACATTGGAATGATTATAAGAAATTTTTATCCCAAAATAATGAATAGTTTATTTGATTTGGAAATCTAGATTCATACCGTAGTTCTACATTACAACTTGAATAGAAAAAAAAACATAAAATTTTAACTTAGAACATCCACCACTATATGATTATCCCTATAATTCAATCATAATATACCTGTTCATGTCCTGGGAAAAATGAAACACAAGAAGGGGTGAGATAAAATGCTCAGTAAGGGTAAATATTACATAAGAATATATCATAAACATTGGACATGGTAGATAATTGAAAACACATGCCTTTAAAAATAAACATGAACATAATATGGTAGGAAATGTGGAGAGTAAATACTTACAAAATAAAAAATAATCATGGGTATTCTACTAGTTGAATAACCACATGAATTTCCAATTTCTAGCTTCATAACGAGTGAATTTCATATGTCGGACATTCTGAAACATACTGTCGAGGCCTCGTCCAAGACATCTAAAAATGATTAAGGCCTCAGCCAAAACCATATCTAAAAATGGTTTAGGCCTAAGCTAAATCCATATCTATTTTCCTCAAGAGACCTACTGATGCATCGAGGGGCTATAATAGTTCCCACCCATCACATGATAAGTCCAATTCATTCCTCATATGAACATGGATAAGCATAAACAATATATACATTCATATTGAATCTAACATATGAAATGTAAATAACATTCCCTGAACATTAAGCATAAATACTAACCATTCAGAGTAAATTGATGAATTTTTTTAAGATAGCACATACACAGTCAAAATAATCCTAAAACATTCAATTAAATATTTTCTATGATATCATTAAAAATTAACCCCAAAAATAAATAATAATAAGCAATAGTGTGGAAATGGATGAAGGTATTCTTATAAAATCGTCGAGTAATTCTTGATATAAAGACTCTTTTATTTTGAAAGGCAGAGTTATTTTAGAAAAGAGTTTGTATAAAACCAGAAATTATGTAAGATAGTATTTTTATAATAAAATTAGTTATTTTAGAGAGATAATATTTTATAAAAACATATTACTGACTGTCCTTGAAAATAGGAAATAATTTGAGAAATTCCCTTGAGTTAGGCTTGTATTTCAAGAAGAATTTTTAAAAGATCATTTTAAAACATATAATTACCCATAAATGAAGGCAAGATTATGATTAGTAAACATATATGGAACATTAAAACAGAATTTATGATGATTACATATTAATTGATAGAAATTAAATTGAGGTTAGTAGACAATAAAATCAACCCTAATGAAAATGAAGGTTCGGGTGGAAAATCCTTAACATAAGTCTGTAAGTTTCTCTCTCGACCTTATGGTCCAGGAATATGAAATTGGATTCATTAGTAACTTAATTAAAAAACTATTAGACATTTATTAAGTTTATCATAATTTTTTAGTTCCTTTATGTACTTATTTATAAGTTATAATATTGAATTTTGTCATTCTGGAGTGTTCGTTTTCGTGATTTTCATAATCAGTTCACTTGTTTTTAAGTAATGGAGTTCATGTGGAATGGATGTTAATCTTTAGAATTGGATTTACATAATATTTATGAACATACATAGGATTTAATGGTCATTTATATCATTTGGATACAAGGCATTAGGATGAATCATTAGATGAAATATTAATGATAATCATGTAGATTATTTTAGCGGTATTTTGATTATTAAGAACTAGTTTGGTCATATGATTTAATATTATATACATATACTGGTTAATGAAATTTAAATAGGTTATAATACATATATTATATCATGGTAAAACCATAAAAATGGTTTCATGACTATTATTAAAGGGGAAATTGGAGAACAAATCTTTGTCGTCAACGAAGGTTGTAAATTGGCACCTCATGGACAATGATTTCATTTTTAAAATAAAAGAGAGAGTAAGGATATTAATGGTGATTATTCCATTAAAATTATATAATTACAGTATATAGATGATACTAGAGTTATATGTATCATGTTTAAGGGGGAGGTTAAGATAGAATAATAAATTAATATAAATTGAAATGAAACCAAATTAAAAAGAAGGAAGATTAACCTCTTGAAATAACCTCCTTGAGAAACCTCCTTAAGGGAAGGGGTTATGGTATTTTGGAAAGAAAAAATAGATCTTGGTAGTGGGGAGTGACTAGGTAAGGGTATTTTTCCAATCATTTAGGTGATTCAAGGATTAAAGGAATGAAGAGAAGATGGAGTGAGGTGGGGTGGGGGGGGGGGGTTATAGTGGATGAGAGGAGGGTTTTCCCATTAATTTTACCATTAATTTATTATTATTCCAAATCCAACGATTAGTATAGATTATTATGACCAAGAATATTAATATGTGAATGTGAGTTCAAATAAAGTGTTCTTACATCAGCCATGATTCTAGTAATAGTGAATTTAACTAATAATGTATATTTACGGTAAGTTACCATTTTTTACTATTCATAAAAAATTTGAGCATTTCAAAAAAAAATACCAAAAATTTACCCTAACCATTTTTCAACGTATAGAATCTAAAAATTATGTCCAGTTTTCAAAAATAATTTTTAAAACATGATTAATAAATTTTTAATTAAAATCACAATTTACTTGAAAAAGATAGTTTCTAAAACATTTGTTTACTTATTATAAAACCTAGGTACATCATACATTCACTTAAATCCTATATATATACTATCACATGTGAGGTTTATATTAATATGTTTATTTTATTATTCATAAGGGTAACATTACTATTCATAATGGTATGTTAATATTCACCAAAAATTATGTTGGTCACATCAGACTCTATATAGAGTAATGATCGCAACCGTGTATGCCATATTTTTGAAATTCAAATCATAGGGGTGGAAAAATTTATGTTTATTGGATAGGTTATAACAAAGTGGGTTTTTATTAGGATATAGTGTTTCATGAATTCTATAATAAATTTATTTTCAAAAAGTTGGTATGGTTATTTATATAGTTTGTAGGTATTAGTTTCATTTTACTCTCTTTGATACTTAAAATGATCGATAAAATGTTTTTAAATAAAATACAAACTTATTTCTTCCATGGTCAAACAACCTTTTCTTATATGGACATACTCTTAGAAGATGTTTTATAAAAGTAATTATGTATACATTAAATGTTTTTTAAAGTTAATTTTAAAAAACATTGACATTATTTAAATGGTTCAAAAAGAAATTATTTTAAAGAATTTTTTTAATAAACAAGTTATTTTGGACTTTCTTAAATAGGTATAAAAGTAATGTTTTATTTTAACGTATAAATTGTAACACCCCATGATTCCATGATACGCTTCTCTTTGAATAATAAAATAGTGTGTGTTGTACGCAACTTCAAGTTATAACACACCACAACCAATCAAACTAGACATTATGAGTAGTTATACCCTCTTTTTGAAATTTTATAAACACTATATTTAAAAATTTTACATAATTATTGGATTTGGAATATCAAAATTATCTTAGGATGAATTTTTGGTATTTTTCGAAAAACTCTCAATTTTTGATGAATAGTTAAAAACACTGAGTTATAGTTTAAAACTGAATTTCTATTTAAATTTTTTTTTACTTTATTTAAATTTATTTTAGTTTAAAATAGATACATAATACCTATATAAGTTCAATGTTATTCATTGGAGTTAGTTTTTATTAATTTTTTTTATATATAAAATTTTATTAAACTTTTCATCGTCTTTTACCCACCTCCTAGGAGAATTTGCAAATTCACATAAAACTTAATTTTACCGCTTCTGTGAGTATAATTTTAAAAATCCGAGATACACGGTTGATATCAGTAAGTAAAATGTGTTTTAATGAGATGAAAATAATTTTTTTGTGAATCATAACTTTTTACTTTTATTTACCATGGGTAAAAGTAAATAGTGTAATTACGGAAACAAATGATATTATTATTACCCTAACACATGTCCTAACTCTATTGGATAAGTATAATTCTACAAAAAACAACCTTAGGAATAAAATATGAGCCTATTTGGTCGAATTGGTTTAGATTAGGACACTTATTATTATTTTATTTAAAGAAGAGTTAAAAGAGTTTAAATCAATGTTTAATAACTAAATCATTTTTAATATAGGATTACACATAAGATAAATTCGAATATAAATATTAATTAGAAAGATAAAAACATTTCCTAAATAATGGTATTTTATTTATATATTTTAGACATTAAATAATTAAATTTATTTATGAATCACTGATGATGCAGTAATTACGTAATTAATGAAATATTAAAATAATTGATATTATAAATATACAAATAAAATTAATTTTAGACTTTTTATGAATTACACTAATTTTCTAGGTTAATATGAAATATTAGGGTTGGTTAAATGAATTTGTTTCAAAGTAATAATGCTGTTTTGAATTTAGAAAAAAAAATACCAAATATTGTCAAAATTGACCTAAAATAGTTTTTAAAACAAATATTATATTATTAATTTATATTCTATTCCTAAAAATCTATGTTTTTGGAAAAATACTTATATAATTATAGTTGTATCATTAAAGAACCACTTGGGGTTATCTTGGAATTATATAGTAAGTTTATTAAGCATATAATGAAAAAATACAAAGAGACATGTTAAATGTAAAACTATTTAACTAAGAGTTAAATCTAAAAGATAAGGGAAAAATAGTTACCCAAACCTATCTATGACCTATTGGTTGAGTGGTGTTTGACCCATACCCACCTTATACTTTCAATAATCCATTTTGTATTCATTATAAACCGAAAATTATTTTTTTATAAAATAATATTTCTAGCTTTTCCTAAGGTGCCTTCACCAATCTTATAAAAGGGAACTCTCCCTTATTTCTAATGAAAATCTTAAAATCCATTTGGCTCGGCCAACCTCTGCAAACATACCCTCTCAACAACACTCCCTTCATCCTAGAGGCATTAATTTAGTCATAATTCCATCTTAAGGAGCCCTTTTGATCAAATCAAAAGGAAAAATCCAATGAAGAGGTAAATATTTCATCTTCTCTTTCAAGTTCCTTTCTTCTTCCACATATTCTTTCTTTGTTTTTTCCATTATAAAATAATAAGTCTAGTATCTTCTATATGATGTTATGTTATTATAAATATGGTACAACCATATTCGTTATTCAATCTATCCTTTGAATGAAATGTCACCATATGTGCGTACATACAGCTTACCGTCTCTACGTTGTGGTATAATTGTTATTCAATACATTACTTTTTGGGATGGGTATAATAATGTGGTGAAATTGATGTAAATAATAAATATAACATGATAATGATTATGTAAATATGATATAAGATCCAATAATATATTATTTTAATATCAAAATAATGATATTATCGCTCGTGCGTACGTACGGATTACCGTCTCCACGAAAGTGATGAGATTCATTCACCATCGTATCCATTGAAGACTAATTTTCATTTGATTATTAAAAATAATGTTTATAGACTTAATATAATTTTGTATATTAATAATATACATCCCATCCATAACAAATATGACTGACATAATAAATAATATAGTGGAAAACGAATCTGTTAACACCCAAAATGACGATAATACTAAGATATTATAAACGAAGAAATGTTAAAAGAACATATATGATATCATATTAAGGTATATGATTCTTGTATAATTTAATAAAAATTATTTCACCATTATACCAATGGTTAACCTAACCTCAACAAAAGAAATGTACAAGGTAAGGGTTAATTTCACAATCTCTATACTATCTGAGGTTGTTTTACGTAAGTATCTACTGGGACCTCTTTATCATCCACATCCATGTTTCTTAAAAATTTATTTCAAAGAATTTTTAATATTTACTATACAACGGGTTTAAGTCATTTATACCCTTATAAGTTTTTAAAGGAATCTTTCTGTCGTTTTCCAAACATGGTACTTTTTGACCTTTTTGACAAATTTAAGTTTGGATTGTTTTTTTAACTTATACGGTAGGTGCGGCTATTTTTTGCCATTATAACATCATCAAAGCTTCCATTACATGATTATAAGAATATTTTCAAAATAAATGTTTTTCTTTATAATTATGTTACTCTTAAATGATTTTAAATTAGAAATTGATATTTCTCTAAAAAAGGTTTTGATTTCATCTATGCCAACATCCTTTGATGGATTTTAAGTTTATTTGAAGTTGATTTATTATGACTCAAAACTTCAATAATGTATTGAAGGTTTTGTGATATGTTTGAATATAGATGTGCTATTTTTATACCATTCATGGTTTATGGATAAAGTATTGACATTTTGTATGCTAGTTTTAATATGAATGTTTATGTTATATTTCAACCTTTTCATATGAGGAATGTATTGAACTTAATAAGTGACGGGTGGATCCTGCTATAGATCCTCAATGCATCGGTAGGTATCATGACACAAATAGATGTGGAATTGGACGATTCCCTTTCCCAATTTGATATGTGGTTTTGGCCGAGGCTTTAATCATTTTTAGACGTGTTGGATGAGGCCTTTACAAAATGTTTCAGAATGTACAGCATTATACATTCCATCATTATGAAAATAATATTTATAGTTCATGTGGTCATTCGACCAGTAGAATACTCATGATTATGTTTTATTATGGAATTTTTTACTCAGTTCATATTTTTTCCCTAAAATCATTCATGTATATTATCGGTAAAGGCTAGTGGTTTCAATTATTCACTGTGCTTAATATTTATGTTATGTTCTGATGTATTGCTTACCCTTACTAAGCATTGGAACTCACCCCTTTCTTATGTTTCATTTTCCTAGGATATGAAGAAGTTAGTTATGAGTGACTTATAGGGATAATATAGGAGTCTTGGATGTTTGTAATGGAATAAATTCATGTTGTGTTTCTTTTCAAGTAGTAAAGTTTAACTTATGTATGAATATTGTTTCCAATAATACTAAACTGATCTATCGTTTGAGACATGATTTCCTTGTGATCATGCCAATGTTATGTAATAATGCATCTAGTCTTGGTAACTGGGGTCAGGGTGTTATAGTTGGTATCAGAGATATTTAGTACAAACATTGGAAACTAGATTTAGATAAACTCTGACTAGAGAACATATCCCTAAGATAAACATTGAGGATTAGTATAGAATAACATCCTATAATTATGATATTGTAGATATTTTCTGAGTTTTATAAGAAATACATCCCTGTTTGGATACGAGTAGGTATTGGCGGCTCTTTCATAGATGTACCTAGGGGTAAAACCCAAAAACACTGCTTTGAGATAGACTCGAACAAGAACTGGTGCACGACAATGGGCCTTGATGGACTTTTGGTTACGAAACTCCCAAGGGATATGCTTAGGATAATTCTCATTTTATATAAAAACCATTATGAAGTGTTTATGAGTATATACTTCTTAAAAGGAAACATTTTTATTATTATGGATTGTATCCCTAAACAGTTCAATTTTGGTTTAGTGCTTTACAAGTTTGGATTTATGTATTGCGATTCATAAACTAATATAGTGTATTCCATTGTTTAGAAATTATGCCTATTAGAAGGAATGAAAACTGTATCAATGCACACACTCCATGTACGGATTTTACTCCTACTCAAGATAATTATAGTGGAGCTGGTGATACAACTGGTGCTGATCAGCTAATCACCATACTGGGACAACTCAAATAGGTTATGAATAATAACCTTACCCATATGGAGGACCCTGATCCATAGTGTGAAGGATCATATTAGATCTATTCATGAGGAAACAACCACCAACATTCAATGGGAGTATAAATCCAACAGTGGCTGAGTAATGGATTAATTCCTTAGAGAAAATATTCCACGCTTTGGGGAGTAGCGAAAAGGAAAAAGTTGTCATGGCTGTTTACCGCCTCACGGGAGATGCTGTTCAATGGTGGTCATTAATTCAAAACACAAAGTAAGAAGAGGAAGTATCAAATATGGAATGGAGGGTGTTTAAAGAAATTTTATTTGAAAAATACTTTCTCATGACCATCGAGCGGATACAGAAAGACAATTTCTAAGTATGAGGCAAAAGAAGGATGAGAATGTCACAAAGTATGAAGCTAACTTTACAAGGATAGCAAGGCATGTGATAGATTATATATGTAACCCAAAAAGTAAGATTTTCTATTTCTTTTATGGGTTAAAACCATTTCTCTATCAAGCATTAGTATCACAATCCATCTCATCATACGAAGATATTGTCTCGTGTGCTATCAAGATAGAAAAGTAATTATCTAAGTCTTATGACATTAATGAAAAGCAACAGAAGAAGAGAAATGATGAACACCCTGGGAAAGGAAATAAGGAAATAGGGAAGAAGGGAAGAATTGAATTTCCACCCTATGATAATTGCGGAAGAAAGAACCCTGGTGCCTGTCTAAAAGGAAACAGTGTATGCTACAAATGTGGAAAAAATACCATATTGCTGGTGATTTTAAGGGAAAGAAAGATGCTACCAATGTTCAATGCTACATTTGTAGAGAGATGGGACATTAAGAAAATAAATTCCTTAAGAGTCAGAGAATATTAACTCAAAAAAGGCTAGGGGATCAAGGCCAAGATTATGCGATCACTACTACTGAGGATGAAGCTCCGAAGGACGTAGTGGCAGGTAATTTAATGGTTTCCCCAAGTTTAGAAAATTCATTATTTGATTCTGGATCATTGCATTGTTTCATATCTTCCTAGTTTTCTAATAAAATTAGATATTTCCAATTTGATTAAATAAGGGATTTGTTAGTTAAAACTCCCAAGGGAAGTATCATTACAACAGAGTTTTGTGAATCAGTCCCCATTAGAGCACATAAATGTTCATTATTTGCTTATCTCATCATCATACCCATTATTTAATTAGATATAATCCTCAGTATGGATTGGATTTCGAACCATGATGCGAATATTTATTTTATGAAGAAGGAGGTTACATATTTTGATGAAGATAATAAAGAACACCTTATCATTAGAGCAGAATCGTCACCACCAGATTCTTATCTAAATCCACACTAAGTAGCTCAACTAAATTCAATTATTAGGGAGGAATAGAATGAAATAACTGCGGGCAAGGAAAAGAATGCTCAAATAGAGGATGTACCTATTGTGAAAGAATATTTTGATGTGTTTCCAGATGATTTACATGGACACCCTCCAGAATGAGAAATTGAGTTTTTCATTAATTTAATTCCTAGATCATGGACCATATCGAAGACACCTTATAGAATGGCCATTATAGAATTAGTGGAACTAATGAAACAATGAGAATAATTGAGTAATAATTTATTTATTCACCCTAGTTTTTCTCCATGGGGAGCCCCTTTTCTTTTTGTTAAGAAGAAAGATGGATCTATGAGGTTTTGCATTGACTACAGGTGATCAAGGATATAACAATAAAGAATAGGTATCCCCTACCTCGCATTGATGATTTATTAGACTATCTTCATAGAGATCAATACTTTTCAAAGATTGACTTCAGATCAGGATATCCTCAGTTGTGTGTGAAGAATGAAGACATTCCGAATACAACATTTCGAACCAGGTACGAGAATTACGAGTTTACAGTAATGCCTTTTGGATTGAATAATGGACCCTCTGTATTAATGGATCTAATGAATAGAGTTTACAAGGAATATCTCGATGACATTGTGGTGGTATTTATAGATGATATCATGGTATACACCAGAAGCTACAAAGATCATGAAAGTCACTTGCGCATTATCTTGAAGACTCTAAGAAGACATGAATTATATGGGAAGTTTATCATGTGTGAATTCTGGATTCAAGATATTTCGTTCCATGGCCATATTGTCTCCAAGGATGGAATCTCTGTCGATCCTTATAAGACAAGAGCAATCCAAGAATGGACAACACCTACGAGTATAACTGAGGTATGCAGTTTTATTGGTTTTGCAGGTTATTATCGGCGTTTTGTCCAAAATTTTTATCTATTGGCTAACCCATTAACCAAGCTCAAATGTAAAGGGGTTAAATTTGTGTGGAAAAAATATTGTAAGGAATTTTTTGAATAACTGAAGAGAAGATTATTCAATGCTCCTATATTGACTCTACTATCGAGGAATGATGGGATTATTATTTATACTGATTCATCGAAGAAATTATTGTTTGTGTCCTTATGTAGAATGATAGTGTTATTGCCTATGTATCACGACAGCAGAAAATTCATGAGAAAAACTATCCTACTCATGATATTCAGTTAGAAGCTATAATCTTTGCTTTGAAGATATGGATACATTATCTCTATGGTGAAAAATGTGAGATATATACTGATCACAAGAGTTTAAAGTATATTTTCTCATAGAAAGAACTCAACATGAGGAAATGATGATGGCTTGAAATACTCAAGGATTATGATTTCATGATACACTACCACCCGGGAAAGGAAAATAAGGTGGCAGATGCTTTGAGTAGAAAGGATCATGGAGTTTTAAACAAAATGAGAGTTGACAAGGATCCTGTATATATGGATCTAGTAAAGATAGATATGGGAATCACCATGGAAGGTGAAACATCAATACTTTTTCAAATGGTTGCCAAACCATATTTACTAGAAAGGATAATGAATTCTTATACCGGTGATGAAGAGTTTCAAAAGAATATTAAAGCTGTCAATGATGGTAGATTGAGTGACTTTGTGTATGAATATGGAATTTTGAAATTTGGGGAGAGACTTTGTGTTCCCGGTATACCTGATCTGAAAAGGGAATTATTAGAAGATTCTCATAGCTCCAATTTCTCTATACACCCTAGGAGCACCAAATATATATATATTTGAAGGAACATTTTTGGTGGGACAACATGAAGATAGAGATTGCTGATTTTGTGTCAAGATGTATGGTTTGTCAATAAGTGAATGTTGAAAGGAAACAACATATAGGAGTCTTGCAACCTCTTCTCATACCTAAGTGGAAATGGGATTATATTATGACAGAATTTTTCATGGGACTACCAAGACTCCTAGATGGAACAATGCAATATGTTTCATTATTGATCGTCGTACCAAGTCAGTACATTTTCTTGTTATAAGAGAAGATTTAGCACTTGAACGTCTAACAATTCTATATATTAATGATGTTTTAAGACTTCATGGAGTACCACTTTCAATTGTTTCTGATCGTGATCCATGTATTACATCAAGATTCTGGAAAAGACTTTAGAATGTCCTAGATACTGAGCTTCTTTTGAGCACTGCCTACCACCCCCAAACTGATGAACAATAATAACGGACTATTCAAACCATAGAAGACATGTTGAGATCATGATCACATCAATTTCAAGGTATAGAGGATCAATATTTACCTCTGGTAGAATTATTCTATAACAATATCTTCCATTCAAGTATTCAGATGGCATCATATGAAGAGTTATACAGAATGAGATGTCACACACCAACCTATTGGGATGATGTTTTCAAAAGAAAACTCGTAGGCCCTGAACTTGTGGAGGAAACGATGGAAAAAGTGAAGGTAATCCAAAACCACATCAAAGCATCTCAAAGTAGGCAGATGCGCTATGCTGATAACCGAAGGAAGGATTTGGAATTTCAGGTAGGAGATCATGTTTTCTTGAAGGTATCTCCATGGAAGGGAGTTATATGTTTCAGTAAAAAGTGTAAATTGAGTCCCAGGTACATCTGACCTTTCGAAATCATAGAATGAATTGGGGTTGTAGCTTACAATTTGTAATGTCGCAATGTATCTCCGAAGTTCACGATGTGTTCCACATATCACTGTTGAGAAAATACATGCCTGAACCAAAAAATGTACTCACCTATGAGGAATTAGAACTGGAACCCAATCTGTCTTATTTCAAAGAGCCTTTCAATGTTCTTGATACAAGATAACAAGGGCTGAGAAACCAGACAACTTGTCTGGAAAAAAGTTCTATGGAGAAACCATAAAATGGAAGAGGCGACGTGAAAACCCGAGGAACTTATGATTAAGAACCACCTGAGTCTCTTTACGTAGTAATACTCTAGAAATTTCAAGGATGAAATTATTTGAATAAGGGGAGAATGTAACACCCCAAGCTTCCACGGTACACTTCTCTTTGAATAATACAATAGCGTGTGTTTTACACAACTTCAAGTTATAACACACCACAACCAATCAAACTAGCCATTATGAATAGTAATACCCACCTTTTGAATCTTTATAAAATTTTTCATTCAAAATGGAATTCATTTTTGGATTCAGAATATTGAAATTACGTTAGGGTGATTTTTTGGTATTTTTCTAAAAACTTTCAATTTTTGACAAATAGTGAAAAACACTCATTTATAGTTTAAAAATGAATTTTTATTTAAATAATTATTTATTTTATTTAAATTTATTTTAGGTAAAAATATATACACAATACCTATATAAGTTCAATGTAATTCATTGGAGTCCTATTATAATAAGTTTAGATTTATAAAAATTTTATTGAACTTTTCCCCGTATTTTACCCACCTCCTATAAGAATTTGCAAATTCACAGAAAACATATTTTTACTTCTTCTGTGAGTGGAATATCAATAATATTAGAGACACAGTTGATATAAATAACTAAAATGTGGTTCAATGAGATGAAAACAATTTTTCGTGAATAGTAACTTTTTACTTTTATTTACCATGATTAAAAGTAAATTGGGTAATTAAAGGTAAAAATGATATTATTATAACCCTAACACATGACTTAATTCTATTGGATAAGTATAATTTGACAAAAAAAAATCTTAGGAATAAAATATGAACCTCTTTGTTCCACTTGGTTTAGATTAGGACACTTATTATTATTTTATTTAAAGAAGAGTCCAAAGAGTTAAAATCAATGTTTAATAACTAAAACATTTTTAATATAGGATTATACATAAGATAAATTCGAATATAAATATTAATTAGAAATATAAAAATATTTCCTAAATAATGGTATTTTATTTATATTTTTTAGACATTATATAATTTAATTTATTTATGAAACAATGATGAGGCAGTAATTACGTAATTAATGAAATATTAAAATAATTGATATAATAAATATCCAAATAAATTGTAGTTTGAGAGTTTTTATGAATTCCACTAATTTTATAAGTTAATATGACATATTAGCGATGGTTAAATGTATTTTTTTCGAAGTAATTATGGTGTTATAAATTTATTAAAAACAAAATACCAAATAGTGTCAAAATTGACCTAAAAGAGTTTTTAAAACAAATATTATATTATTAATTGATATTATATTTATAAAAATATAAGGATCATACAAAAGACTTATATAATAATATGAAAATCATTAATGAACAACTTAGGGTTCTATTGGAAGTATATAGTATGTTTATTAACCATATAATATAAAAATACAAAGAGACATGGTAAATGTCAAACTATTTAACTAAGAGTTAAATCTAAAAAATAAGGGTAAAATAGTGAGCCAAACCTGTCTAAAACCTATTGGTTGAGTGGTTTTAGACGCATACACACATTATAATTTAAATAATATATTTTTTAGCCATTAGAGCTGAAAATTATTTTATTATAAAATAATATTTCTAGCTTTTCCTAAGGTGCACCTCACCCCTTTTATAAAAGAGCACTCCCCCTTCATTCTAATTCACACCGTCAAGCCATTTGGATCAAAAAAAATCTGCCCAAATAACCTCTAAACAGTCCTACCTTCATCCTAGATTCCTTTATTTAGTCATAATTCCATCCTAAAGATCCCTTTTGATCAAATGAAAAGAAAGAACCCGAAGAAGAGGTAAATATTTCATCACCTCTTTCAAGTTCCTTTCTTCTTCCACTTCCACTTTCTTTGTTGTTTCCATTATAAAATAACAACCCCAGTATCTTCTATATACTATGATGTTATTATAAATATGGTACAACCATATTCATGATTCTATCTATTCTTTGAATTACATGTCACCATACGTGCGTACGTACGGCTTACCATCTCCACGTGGTGGTGTAATTGCTATTCAATACATTATTTGGATGGGTATAATAATGAGGTGTAATTTAAGTAAACAATAAATATAACATGATAATTATTTTTTAAATATGATATAACATCCATTTATATATTATTTTAATATCAAAATAATGATATTATAGCTCATGCATACGTACAGATTACCATCTTCACGAACGCGATGAGATTCATTCTCCATTGTATCCATTTAGGACTAATTTTCATTTGATGATTAAAAATAATGTTTGAAGACTTAATATCAATCTGGATATGAATAATATACATCCCATCCAGAAAATATATGACTCACATAACAAATAATACAAATGGAAACTGGTAACACCCAAAACGACAATAATACTAAGATATGTTTAGCAAAGCAATGTTAAAAAAGCATATATAATATCATATTAATGTATATGATTATTTTATAATTTAATAACAATTATTTTACCATTATATAGGAGGTTAACTGACCCTCACTCAAGGAAAAGTACAAGGTAAGGGTTAATTTCAAAATCCATTTACTATCTAAGGTTGTTTTACGTAAGTATCTATTGGGACCTCTTTATCATCCACATCCCCGTTTCTTAAAAATTTACTTCAAAACATTTTTACTATATACTACACAATGGGTTAAATTCATTTATAACCTTATATGTTTTGAAAGAAATATTTTTGAAATTTTCCAAACAAGTTACTTTTTGACCTTTGCGACAAATTTAAGGTGAGAATGTTTTTTTAACTTATACTACGGGTGCAGCTATGTTATGCAATTATAACATCATCAAAGCTTCCCTTAAAAGATTATAAGAATATTTTCAAAATAAATGTTTATCATTATTATTATGTGACTATTAAATTATTTCAAAATAGAAAGATATATTTTTCTAAGAAAGGATTTGATTTCATCTATGTCAACGTCCTTTGATGGATTTTAAGTTTATTTGAAGTTGATTTATTATGTTACAAAAAATCCATATTGTATTGAAGGTTTTGTGATATTTTTTACTGTGGATGTGCTATTTTTATACTATTCATGGTTTATTGTTAAAGTATTGAAATTTCGTATTCTAGTTTTAATACGAATGCTTATGTTATATTTCAACCTTTTCATATGAGGAATGTATTGGACTTAGTAAGTGATGGGTGGAGCCCGCCATATATCCTCGATGCATCGGTAGGTATCATGAGACAACTATAGGTGTAATTGGCCGAGGCCCTTTCCCAATTGGATATGTGGTTTTGGCCGAGGCCTTAATCATTTTTAGAAGACTTGGTTGAGGCCTTGACAAAATATTTCAGAATGTCCAACATTTTACATTCCCTCATAATGAAAATAATATTGATGGTTTGTGAGGTCATTATGCTTGTATAATACCCCTGATTATGTTTTCTTATGGAATTATTTACTATGTTCATATTCCTGCCATAAAAGTATTCATGTTTATCATTGGTAAACGCACGTGGTTTCAATTATTCACCATGCTTAATATTTATGTCATCTTCCGCTATATTTATTTCCCTTACTGAGAAATTGAGCTCACCCCTTTCTTATGTTTCATTTTCTTAGGATATGAATAAGTCAGTTATGAGTGACTTTCAAGCATAATCTAAGAGGCTTGTATGTTTCTAATGGAATAAATTCATGTTGTATTTCTTTCCAAGTTGTAAAGATTGTCTTATGTATGAATCTTGTTTCCAATAATACTAACTAGATTAGTCTTTTGAGACATGATTTCCATGGGATCATGCTAATGTTATGTAATAATGCACCGATATTGGGTAACTGGGATCAGGGCGTTACATCAATCATGAATGGATTTTCCAATCATCCTGATTATTATTTAATTATTATCTTCCTTTAAATGTTCCATTAATTATTTTCAATTAAAATTATTTTCTCAATATATTATGAATATTTAGTTGAATTATTTTTTGAAGAAAAGTATATATTCTCATTTTACATGAGATTTTTTTGAATAAACATTTAAATATATTTTTCAAATTTATTAGAATCCTTTGAGGATTGTAATTCTTTACTAAGAATATCATCTTACGATACCTATAAAACCCCAAGATTTTAATATACTAAGATAATATTTGATATAATATATGAAACACAACACCATGATTATAATTAAATGTAATGCCCCAATACTTGGTGACATATTAATTCAAATAGCATGTGATGCACACAACTGTGGGTTTAATGAAATGTGATGCTCTATTAAAATATTATTATTTAAACATAACCACTATAACTAAGACGTTAAGTTGGAGGATATGAATAAAAATAAGTAAATAATTAAAATTATAATTTTTAAACATGTATAAAATAAATTCAATGGTTGTATATTGATTATAAATAACATAAGAACCTTTTGAAATAGAATGAAATGTTTTACGAAAACATTATTTTTTTGAAAGGCAGATTAGTTTCCATTTGTGCTCATAATTCAAAATTAATTTTCAAAAAATTTATAAAATTTATTTGAAAATATAATATACATATTTTGAATTTATATTTCAAAAATTTCGTTGGGTGATTTTTCGATAAATTTATGAAAATAATATGTTTTTATAGTGAAAATTACTAATTTTTTATCAAAACAACCATTTTGTTTAAATTGTTTACAAGGTTAAATTATATTTTGGATTTATTTTAAGAAAACATTATTCTATTATATTTTAATTTAATTAATTTAGATCATTTTTATTAATTTAAAATACAATTCTGATATAAAAACATTTTAAATGTTGGAATGTTTTTTTCCAGAAAACACATTTTTTCATTGCGCTTGTGGGTTTAATTTAAAAATTAATTCTATAAATTATTTGAATTGAAAATTTAAAAATGGATTCAATATTTTTAATAAGTATAATTTATAATATATAATAAGTTAAACATAATTTATTAACTATAATGAATAGTGAACTGGTAAATATTAATTACTGCTGTTAAGGTAAAAAATGGGTTTACAGGTGTTAAACTAAGAATATAACTGTTAAAAATGATTTTTTTTATAAAAACCCCATTTTATGGTAATATGTACCTTATCACATATATAATATGATAATGGGATTTTTTTCTCTTTTTTAATGGGAGAAATGTGGGTATCATTTAATATTTTAAAAAATTCCATGTGGGCCCTCTCCCCCAATTATAAAAAGTAACCCACTGTCCTTCCCTATTTAAACATACATAATAATTTTTATCAAAAATACATACCCAAATATATTATTTAATTACCTAACCACATTCTATAGTAAATTTTCTAGTAAAAAACCCTCTAAATAAAGCATTATTTGAAAACGTAAAGAGCCTCTCCAGATAATAGATAAAATTCTTAAACATGTGTATTTCTTTTATTTGTTGTTCCACCACCTTGAAATAATATTATACTATGAAAATAAAGTAAAATATATATTTTTTATAATGATATGTTATTATGATAATTCTATATCCCATATCTATCTCCACTTCCATCAAAATTGAAACGAAATTGTCGATCAGGTGTACAGAAGACTACCGTCTCCCAGACCGATGTAATTCATTTTTCATCACCACCATTAAAGGCTGTATATAATCATAGATAAAATATATTTATATTAAATATGTGGAATTATCATAAATATGAAATTATGATATAATATATACCTTTTTACTTAACATTTTATGCTGGATTACGATAATGTTGCTCGTGTGTATGGTAGACTCCCGCCTCGTGAAACGAAGCGATTTCTCTTCCACTTACGATTTACATGGAATGTATCAAGGATAAATTTAATGAATATATTATAAATTTATGAACTTATTATAATTATATAAATATAATATATTATCTAACTTCTTAACTTTAAATTTGTTAGAGAACAACAACGTCAGTTGTGTGTATGAGTAGACCACCGCCTTCACATAGTGATGTGGAATATTTTCCATTTTATTTTTACATGAATGATAATAATGATGTATTTTATTAATTTAAATTTATATATAAAATAATAATTATTTTGGGAAGGTTAAATAACAATTTTTTCATTTCATTCCATCTGTTGCAAAAAGTAGAAACAACATTAATGTGTGTGTATGACTTATCATGACCATGAAAAGTGAAATTAATTTTCTCTCTATAACATTAATAGATAACTATAATTACATATAAAATTAATATATATGATATTTACATAATTATTAACCTTATTTAGATGATATAACTATGATTAATGTAAAAGGACCAAAATCACTGAACGAAAATATACGTGAAAATGGAGATATTATATCTCGAAACAGTGATCCAAACCAGAAAATATTAATAAAATGGGGATAAAATGAATAAAATAAAATAATACATGGTATTAAGTATATGAATATGGTTATATAATAGATTTACAGTAAACCTATATTTATATACCAAAGGATTGATTGTGTGTGATGAAAATCAAACCAAATATAAGGGTTTCTCGTCTCACTATTATATTTGTCATACATATGTCATATTCATGAATTATTCCTTTATGTAGTGTATATACTCCCAAATTTATATTTTATATAATTCATATATTTTTATTAATGGTATTGAAATTTTTATTTAAAGTTATTAGTTTCCTGGGGCATATGAATCAAAAGATATCAAAGTGATTAGAGATTTATGTTTTAGTCTCATTTTATCGAGATTGTTTATACGTGTATTTCAATTAAAAGAAATTATTTGATCATAGTATAATAAAAAAAATTTATTTTTATATCTAATGTTTATTCATGAATTATTCATGTAATGGTACCATATTACTATCTTTGGTACTTAAATTTATTAAGAAAATGTTTCTAATAAAAATTGAATTCATTTATCTCTTTGGTCAAAAAATCATTTTTCTTCCAAATACATATTTTCTAAAAATGATTCCAAAAATTATTTTAACATTAAAAAAACATATATTAAATTAATTTCACCAAATTTTTAGTTTTTTATAAAAAGTTGAAAAAAAATTTATGTCGTTTTCAAAACAAGACTTTTTTGGATTTTACTAAATATATTAAAGGAATATTTGTTTTAGCATATACGACAGGTATGAGATTTATCTCCATCATGAACAATAAATTTTTTATAGATTACATTATATTTTAAAATTTTATTTTCTGTGAAAATTATTATCTAAATGTTTTCTGAACTTTTAGTTTTAAAAGGTGGGTTTCAAAGTGTAATGTTTGTTTTCCTCAAGAATGATTTAAATGATATTTTCATGGAATTTATATTAATAAATGAAAAAAACATATTTTACTTATTCTTCAAAACATATATGTTATAATGATACCATAATTATTATGTATTTGGATAGTTTAGATCTGATTGACATGGTATACATTATTTTTTTACCATTCACCATATTAATCTGAATGTTTTATGATTGTGTTGGTTGATTGGGGTAAATATATATATTTTTTGTGTTAGTTGTTCAATTAGTATTTTCACGTTTATTATGTTTAAAAAAACTTATATGTGGAATTAATTTGACTTATTAAGTGATTGTTGGGACCTGAAATTACATAGACCCTCGATACATCCTCATATGTTAATGGAAAAAATAGTTAGCCTAATTGAATGGGGATTACCCATAATTTTAAACTATCTTGCCCAAGGCCTTTAAAGTATGATTCATATGTATAGAATTATTTATTTACTTATTATGAGATTAAAAATTTATTTCCTTTTTGTTTTTCATTTAGTTACAATATCAATGGAATGTTTTCAGTCACATGTGATTACGTATGTGGACGTATTTGATCATCATTTTTTCCTACCATATTATTCTAATGTTTTTGATTAAATGGCATGTTCTTTGGTTATATAACATGAAATACTGATTATGTTGTATTTATTTATATATTCCACTATACTTTTTCCCTTACTAAGCATCTAACCTCAGCAATTTTAATTTTATTTCTCAAATATATCGGTAACTATTTTTATTCATATGTAGGGATATCCAATGTGGAAATATAGAAATCTCAAAAGAAATATTTTTGTATTTTATATTTTCAATTTTAATTTTAATTTCAAGAATGTGTCTAGTTTAATAAGAATAATAAACTATTCAATGATTTTTAATTTGATAACTTTTATCTAGTTCCAATTTAATAATGTAACTACTGAATATGTGCTACTAGGGTTAGGTGGGGTCTTTACAGTTGGTATAAGTGGAAGTTTAGTAGAAACCTTGGGAACAAGATTTTGAAATAAATATATTAGGGAACACAACCCTTTGATATAAATTTATGTTAGGTATATAAGAAAATCCTACATTTTCGTTATGGTGGATATTATGTGATTTTTCCTAGAAATACACTCCACTTTAGAAACTTTAAGTGGACATGGTACTGGAACATATCTTCCTAGGGGTTATAACTCCAAAAAAGGTGCATAATTCTTGAATAAAGAACTACCTAATACAAAAAAATGGGCCTTATATAGAACCCAATTTGGAAATCACGGAGGATATACTTATGATAATTCAAATTTTCTTTAAAAAATATTGTGATGTATTTGAAGATATTTGTATTATTTTAAAAATTTCCCAATAAGATCTTATTTATGATTATGAGACAATACATACATAAAATTTTTATTTTATGATAAGTTTCTATGTAGTTTTGAAATTATACATTATGTTTTACAATATTATGATCTAATTTAGTGTGTTATATTTTTGAGAAATATTAATTGGTATAAGGAATGTGAACTGTATCAAGGAACATAATCTAAAGAGTAAGAATGACCTTTTCTTTGATAGGACTAATCCAATATTTCATATGGAACTAGTCTCTAAAAAATTATCACCATACATGGAAATAGAATCAAGTGTTATCAAGAGAGGGAAATAATTATCTTTGTATTTTTTTCTTTAAAGAGAGTCATGATAAGAAGAGGATGAAACATACAAAAATAGAATAGGTAAAAAGGGAAAGAAGGATTTTCTACCATGTAATAATTATAAAAGGAATGACCTCAGTACTTGATTGAAATGAATGAGAGTTTTTTATAAGTGTGGAGGGAATGTAAACCATTATCACAATTGGAAGGGAAATAAATAATCTTTTAAAGTACAATACTTCAACCATAACAATATGAAGAACAATACAAATGAATAAACTGAGTGTCAAGGGAATATATCTCAACAGAAGATAAGAGATATAGATCAGGATTATACTATTTCTACAGAAGAAGTTTAATTATTAATATTTTTGGGTTTGTATTAAATAATTATGTTATAATAGTATTTTATTAATGATATTTTGGTTATAATAATTATGCAATGTATATGGATTGTACTTCAATATTTTTTATTTAAGTATTTGAGAGTATATATTGAATGGTACATATAAATATGAAAAATGATTTAATGGAATGTTGTTTTATTGGAAAACACATGATTGACGCAACATAACCATTAATAAGTTCCCTATGTTGAGATAATATTGATAATTCAATTTGTTTTGGGATAGTATTGATGATATTGAAATTGGTTAGTGATTTGATGGTTCATGTTTTCCTTGTTGAAATATATTTAATAACATGGGATTTTAGTTTTTGAATCATGCATGTTTTTCTTAAGGTTTTATGTTGATCAAGTTTTCACAAATTTGGAATGTGAAATTAATATTCTCTTTATAGTTTATTAGGAATATAATGATGATTTGGTGGCCTTAATTCTAAATTTTTAGACATATAATTCATTGATACATATTTTGGACAAGTCTTATGGGTAACTATTTAAGAAATGGATTAATTTGAACTGTGAGAGTTAATATAGAGGTAATATATATTAATTTATTATATTGGATAACGTTTTATAACCATTTTGGTTTTAGTATAGAAATTATGAATAGTTTGTTACTCTTTTATGGATCTTACGATCTGTTAAAAGATAATTTCAATGCTTCAATCATAATAAATTAGTTTTTTGATATTCATTTCTTGGGGTAAGGGATGAAGTTGAAATTTATCAAATCACAACCGAAGGAAAAAATTGTTCTTATGAGATATAAATAGATCAAGTAAATATATGTCCTTATATTATTAAAAATTAGAATAATTCCAAAACTCTAGGAATACAATCGTGAAAAAACTTTTATCCCAATACCTTAATTTCTTATGAAATGGTTGTATTTTAACACTTTATATATTCCTAGTTTTATAGTCATTAACATTATATAGATCACCCATTTTATTTTCATCAATGATCTCAATAAATTTTCATAATTATTTATTCTTTTATTCCATGTGCATATCTTTACTTCCCTAATAATGTTCTCTTATTAAGAAACTTGGTTATGTGTTATTATAGATAAACATTATAATTTTATTTCTCTCTTATGAATAGAAATGTCCATTTACCATTTAATAATTGGGAATTTTCAAGAATGGTATTTCTAAATATTAAACCCTTTATTAATGAAATCATGTTTAAATTATGAAGACACAATTTGTTGTATATAGGGAGAATGTAATTCCCTATAATTTTAATATAGGAACATCATATTTGATAAGGAATGTAGAAAACAACACCAATATTAAAAGATAGTTTAACAGAACAATAATTTTTGATATATTAATTAAATCTCTTTGTTAGCTTAAGATGTATGAAACACTAGGTTTAATAATATATGATACTCTATTAAAATATTATTATCTAAACATGAACATTTTAACCAAGCCATTAATTTGGTGGGAATGAATAGTAAAAACTTAATTATGAAAATTATATGGATTTAACATGTATACAATAAATTTAATAGTTATCTATTTATTATAAATAAAATAAGGCCCATTTGAAAGAGAATGAAATGTTGTTGGAAAAATTACAATTTCTTGATAGAGGGATTAGTCACACTTTATGGACATAACTAAAAATCAATATTAAAATAATTTTAAAAATTTAATTGAAAAAATAAACATCATTTTTACGCCTGCTTTTCAAAATTATATTTGTGTTGTTTTTTGAAAAATTTCTAGAAGGATTATTTTTTTGATAAATAGTGAAAATACTGATTATTAATGAAAATAACTTTTTTGTTCAAATAATTTAAAAGGATAATTATATTTTAAATTAATTTTAAAGTAATATTAGTTTAATTATATTAAAATTTTACTAATATAGATCATTTTAATAATTTTTATATTGAATTATGATATTAAAATATTTTATACTTTTAAAAGTTTATCTTAGAAAAAATCATTTTTCTCACATGATTGCATGTTTAATTTTATATTGAATTATAAAAACTATATTAAATTTGTTTTGAAAAATTGATTAAATATTTGGAATAATTATTATTTATATTATAAAATAAATTAAATTTAATTTTGATCATAATGAATTGTGAAAATAGTAAAAATATATTATCACAATTATGGAAAAAATTGGTTTACAAGGGTTTAAACTGAGAAGATAAGGGTAAAATAAACTAAAAATTATCCAAAACCCATTTTATGGACATATTTATACCTTATAACTTTTAAATATTTATAATTACACATTTTTTTGGCTTTTTACAGGATAAAAAACATGGATATCACTTTATCTTTTTTGAAATTCAATTTGTTTCCTCTCCCCCACTTATAAAAGGACACCCATATCCTACAATTTCACACTTCCAAAACCATTTGGATCACCTAGTACCTAACAAAATATATTCCATAATTACATCCCCATATGCTAGAGGCATTATATTTATTAGCAATCAATCATATATAGTGTTTAGTTGTAAACTTATCAAGACTCTCCAATGAAGAGGTAAAATTATAAAACATGCTTATTTGATCTATTTATTTTTATATATTGCTAAAATCATATTAAAAAAAGATATTATAATAAAAATAGTATTATCTATACAAATATATGTTATTATGTTATTTTAATAACCTATTTCAATCTCTAATTCATTCAAATGGGAATCGAAACTGTGGATCGTTTGTACAACAAACTATTACCTCATAAACTAATGAAAATAGTTTTCCATCACCATCATTAGAGGATGGATATAATGACATATTTAACATATATATATTAAATTAATTAATGTATTATACTTATGGAATTATGATATAACATATACCTTCTTACTTACCATTCCATGGGGGATACAATAACATCACTCGTGTATCTGGAAAACTACCGTCTCACAAAACAATATGATTAGGTTTTTTATTATTACTAAATGGAAGGTATTAAGTATAAATTTAATTAATTTATGTTATATTTATGAACTAAAAATACTTCTTGGAAATATAATATCAGATATAACTATTGACATTTTATTCCTTTGGAAAACAGCAATGTTGCACATGCATACATGTGGACTGCACATCCACATAGCGATGTAATTTTTTTCAATTTATTTTTAACTGGATGGTAAAAAGTATGTATTTAATTAGTATAAATTATATATATTACATAATAATGAATAAACATTGGTGTATTAACATATATTTTCCTTCTATTCCATCTGTTGTGAAAAATGGAAATATCTTCAATGGATACATACAACTTACTATCTCCATGAATGGTCTAAACCATTTTCCATCTCTAACTTTTATAGATTAATATAACTACATATATAATGAATACATATGATATTGAAATAATATTTAAAATTACAGATATTACATAGCCATGATCAAATTAAAAGGACCAAAAATACTTAAACAAAATATACAACAAAAACGAAACAATTATCACCAAAAATAATGATTTTAACAATGAAATATTAATAAATTAGTGATAAGATAATATAAATACATCATATATGGTATTAAATATATTATTATTATTATATATAATTTTTTTTAATAAACCTATATTTATTTATAGAAGGATTGTACATGTATAAAGGAAATCTGACGTTATGTAATGGTTTCTAGTCTCACTTTTACCTCTATGAGACCTATGTAATATTCATAACATATTAATTTTGTTGTTTTATGTACATTCTATTTGATATTTAATATCATGAATTCATATATATTCATGGTATATAAATTTTAAGCGGGTTTCATCATTTTTTGGCATTTACGATTCAAAAGTTACCAATGGGGTAAGAGATTTATATTTAAATCTCATTTAAATAGGGATTGTTTGAATTTACAATAGATAAACTTATTTGATCCTTATCTAGTAGACCCATTTCATGTTATTATAATTATATTATTCATACATTTTCCTTTTAATATTACTATATTATACACTTTGGAACATAAAATGGTTGAGAAAATGTTGTTAATAAAATCTGACTTCATTTCTCTCTTTGGAAGAAAATTCTTTTTCTTCTAAGTCTTTGTTTTGTAAAAAAAATTAAAAAATTATTTGAACAGTGTCAAAATTATTTATTAAATAAATTCATTCCCATATTTTAATTTTTAAAAAATTATTTTAATGTAATATTCAATTCTTTATCCAAACAAGGAACTTTTTTATTTTACCCAAAATGTTAATTAAATATTTGTTTTAACATGTACAACATGATTGAAATTTAAAACCATAATGAACACTCAATTATTTAAAACTTCAATTATATGTTTTAGATGTTTTTTTGAAGTAAAATTATTTCCCTACCATTTTGGGAGATTTTAGTTTTAAATTATAATTTTCAAAATATAGTGGTAGTTTTCTTCAAGAATGTTTTAAATATTATTTTCATCAAATTTTTATTCATAAAAAAACCTTATTCTATTTGTTATCCAATGGGGATATGTTCTAATGAAACTATCATTATTAATTTCTGTAAATGGATTATGATCTGCTTGACTTGGGATGCACTATTTTTTTTTCCATTAATCATATTATACTGGATGGTTTATGATTATGTTTATTGATTAGGGTAAGTATTAACATTTCCTATGTTTGTCTTTCAATATGAATATTTATGTTGAGTCTATTTACCCATTTAAAATGAGGAATTCATTATACTTATTAAGTGATGTTCAGGACCAAGAATTATATAGACCATTAGAACATCAATAAGGATCATGAGTTAAATTAGTCGGCCAAATTAAATGGGTGGGGGGATTTACACATAGTTTTACAGAATATTATGAATGTTCTTGATAGTACATTTTAGATATCCAACACTGTGTATTCAATCATTATGATATTTTTAGTTGATTTTCATGTTATTATTCATTAGTTATAATATCCATGGAATATTTTCAAGATCATGTGATTACATATATTGAATTGTTTCATCATTATTTACTCCTTTCATATTATGATCATGTGATTGATTAAATCGAATTTGTTTTAGTTATTTACCCATCTATATTGATTATGATTTACTTATTTATGGATTAGGTTGAACACTTACCATTAATGAGAATACAATATCACCACTTTGTTATGTTTTATTATACCATGATACCAATAATTGTTTTTTGATTGATATAAAATGATAAGATAAGGGAACATATGGAGTTCCCAAATAAAACACTTATTTTATTTTATATTTTCAATATTAAGGTGAATTTAAAGTATGTATCTATTTTTTCCATACAACTAAACTATTAAGTCCTTTAATATGTGATAAATTGTATCTAGTGTCAATGTAATAATGTAACCACTTAATCACGGTTACTAGGGTTAGGGTATTTACAATACCATGTACTTTATTTTTATGGATAAATTACGATGATGACTATTTATGGATGATTATATGGATTCCATTTATTTCTCATGGGTTATATTAGTTATGATGAAAACATTATGAAATCTATTTATATTTTCATGGGTAAAGATATGATTAAATTATGAAATGTGTGTGAAAACAGTTTCCCTCCCAAAATTTATGATATGATGATATGAGGAATGTTTTATTTTCTTATGGTATATGTATATATGATTTTCATTATGATATAGTTGGACATATAACTATATATTCCTCCAATTAATTTTTTAAATATAGATATCTCATTATATAATAAATAATAGAATGTTGAGTTAAACTAGTTTAGTAAGGGACTATGCCTATAATGATATTAATTTGAGTTCACTATAAGTGAGGAAATGATGGAATAGAGAGTGAACCCAGAAAACCATGATATCCTTGGCAGTGATCTTTGACTAAGGAAATGATTTTATATACCTATTTGTATTTAAAAAAACTTATGTCTTATGATTATTATATGATATCATATCTCATTATTAATTATTGATGATTTTGTACGCTTCTGACTGAAGTATTTTATTATAAAAAATATTTATGAAAATATTTATGAAAAATCTTCTTTGATTGACAAGGTATGATTATTTTATGTTCTGATCATGTTTTCGAACCATTATACATATATTATGCTCACTTATAACCATTAATTGATATATATTATTTCTAAACTTACCAGGATTTTGATCTCACCATTCTTATGTTTCATTTCCCTTGGTTATGAATAATGTTTTTAAGTAGGGTATGTGTAAAAACTGTACTATATTTGTATATATTTCTGTGATATATTAATGATAATTCATGAAATAAGATAATTTATGTATCTAGTCTCTAAATAATCCAAACCATTACCTTTAGGGGTTGTGTTTTTAAATGATATATATTGAATATTCATCTAAAATGATGTAATATATATGTACAAAATGATTTGGTCACATCAAAGAACATACATTGAGACATTTGGTGGACTAACATAGGTGATGTGGTAGGATTACCTAGATTGGTTCTTTATAAAATGAAATAGGATCGTAGTTTTTTTATTTATAAAACAGTCTCGATAAAATTTAGGGTCAGCAGAACTCAAGGGGTAGGTTGTGAGGAAGTATATGGCTTACACTTTTTTATGATGATCTTCATGTTTCTATAGGATACAGAGAATATGTATTTCAATTTTTAAGGTTACTATTTATTATATTATGAGGGTATTGCATTATGAAAATGCTAAATTAAATGAAAAACTATGGTTGTGTAGTTATGGTTCATGAGAAGTAGACCATCATCAAAACCACGAAAAATATATTATTTTATAATTTTTTACAATCTAATTACTTTATATGATATTTTAAAATGTTTATGGAATATATTTTTATTAAATTTTTATTATTTCATGTGATTTCTATAGAATTTCATTGTTTTTGATTTTTTTTCTTTTTACGATGTTTATTGAGAGTTATACTTCTTAAATGAGTCATAATGAATCCCCTATAGGGAGTGGTAGATAATTTTACAAAATATTATCCCCTAGTGAACTGAAATCTTATCAAGATGATCTTCCATAATATTTGATTTATAGAATGAAAATTTGATCTAAGATCTATTCAAGATAGATTTAGTGTTTAAGTGTTCTGATATTATATACCCATATTTTTCAAGGGGATATATACACTTAACAATCCATGGATTAACTAATGATGTTTCAGAGTATTTTCTAATTTCTTAAGAATCCATTGTATTTAAAGGTGAAATGTTCCACCATTATGAATAGGTTTTCTAATAGGAAGCATTAGGATTTCCTCATTTAGGATAACCATCTTGAGTTTCTTTATTTGAAGGATTTCAAAATGAAGTTCACATACTAGTTTTATCATGAGAATATGAAGATAAATAAGGAAAAATATTTTATATGTATTTTATTAGGAAGTTGGACAATTGAGTACTATACTAAATAATTTTCTAATCTAGAAAAATTTACCTCAAATATGGTCACTATTGAAATTTTAAAATATTAATGATTAGATATTTATCTTCACCTTAATATATATTAAAATTTATTTCTTTTAAAATTATCCTCATATAATAAAGTATAGGATAGAATATTTATGGTACAAATGAATCCATCCATATTCTCCAGTTTGGGTGGTGCTTATTATATTTCTAGTTATAGTAAAGGAGGATTTTTGGAGAATAATCCAAAGTGTGAGGATTTTATAGGGGGCGTTGTAGTAGTTAATAAAATATATCTAATTCTATCTCTTTCGAACCAGTGTGGAATAGTCTGCTTAAATATCACAAGGGTAAATATATAAGGAATAAAAGAATTCATGAAATGAGGTTACCAATAATTTTAATTCCTATAGTTATCTAACACATCTATAATGGTTCTATAGAATTAATCCTTCAAGGTTCAGTGGTATAGGTTCTAGAGATCAAAAGGGATCCCAGATGTAGTATGATTCTTATATGGAAATTTAATTTCATCCTTAGGACTGTATAAGTTGGGGAAACTATTTTCAAAAGTATATACAATTTATGAGAGGTCCTAAAATTAGTATAAAATCACGAACTCTTCCTATATATGGGCACACATTTTGTAGTGATAAATATTCCTTGGAATTTAAAGATATATCTACATTGATGTAGGGTAATATAGTTATTTAATTATCGATTGATATTAATTTATATTATAATGGTGATCATCACTCACTTATATCTGCTAAAATTAGGGATATAATGAATATTCTATCTAAGAGGATGCCATATGTGTTGGAGATATCTAATCATCTTGGTAAGAATAAGAGAAATTTTTTTAGGTGTCTATCAGGTCTCCTCTCAATTTTCATAGTGAATATGGAATGATATTTTCTTATCCTAAAAATAGACCTCTTTGATGCCTTATTTAGAATAAACTAGATGGTTTCATTCAAATATCATATCCAATTATTATCAAAAATTAATAATAATTTCCTCTTATTGTGGGAACTCTAATTTATCTCAAGATGAATGGGATCCTATATTGAGTAATTATAGAACTCCTATCCTTGAATTTAGTGAATTTTCATGTCAATTATCGTATCAATTAGTTTAAGATCGTGGATGAAATTTTGGCATTGAGCTTCCTCATTTTATAATAAATTTCTCTAAAATCTTATCAATTAATTTCTCTAGATTAACTACATATTTGGAGGTTTGTTTTTTCATAGATCTTATTTTTGGGATGAAACCAATATATTTTTCATTCTATCAAATAGAACCATCTAATTCAATGGATTTAAATATTCATATTTATTATTTGAAAGATAAAGAATTTATTTATCTCAATATTCTTCCATGGAAAGATTATATTATATTTGTGAATAAATATGATGGGACTTTACAGCTACGTATTGATTATAAAAATTTGAATCATGTTATTGTAAAAAAATACCATTTTCCCCACATTTATGATCTTTTTTTTGTCAGTTTAAATGGAATTTGGGTTTATAAAATTAATATCAGGTATGAGTATCACCAGCTCAGAGTGAAGGAATTAAATAGACCCAAAATTTCTTTTTAGATCATATATGGTCCCTTTGAGTTACTAGTAAGGCCATTTTGGTGGATGAATTATCTTATGGTGTTTACGGAACTTATGAAGCATATATTCTATCAATATAAAAAATAATTTATCATAGTATTTATGGAAGAGATAATATTTTATTCAAATTTAGAATAAGAGCACAAAAATGTCTTAAGGAATGTGTTAATAATTATTCCGGATCATTACAAATAAGAAATATCATTGGGTAAATTTTTAGTAATGTTTTTTGGACACATGGATTCTAAACAAAACATATCTATTATTCCTAAAATGGTGAATTATATAATGCTTTGGTACATTCCAAATAAAATAATTAATATAGAGTGATTATATTGTTTATAATAATATTACTAGAAATTTTAAAAGGATTAAAAGATTATTTCATATAAATTAATGTGACACACTTTCTTGGGAGAATTTATTTTTGAATTCATTAATTTTTTTTTTGATAAATTTAATTAATGACTGAAAATTGATATACTTATAATTTTTCTAATCCAAAAGATGGCTATGTTTTATTTTTTAATGTTTTATAGTTGGGTTTGGGTTGTGTCCTCATATATAAGGATCATTTAATGAAGTATGGTTCTCTCTAGTTTTCACCACATGATAAACATTACCCTACCCATGAACATGGATTTTAATTTTTCCCGACCAATATAGAATGATATAGTTACTATGAATTTGAAGATAATTTTATATTCAATATTTACAATAAAATTATGATATATATCATTTCACATAATGATTTGAATCTAAAAAAAATTCACAGGGAGGAATATATTCAAAAAATAAATTTTCATCTCACATATACTCTCAAGAAAGGTAATATGGTCATTAATATGCATATAAATAAATTACAGTCTTAGGCATTGAAATAATATAGTAATGAGTGAAATCTACGAGTATTTTTTTTATAAAATCATCTTATTGAAGGGAAAAGAGTTTTTGTTCTTTTCAATTGTAAAAATTACCCTAACTATCAAATTAATTCAATATGTGAATGCATTAGATTCAAAGTTCAAACATATTAGTGGAATTTTAAATGGTGAGGAAACTTGAATTAATCATCTATTTACATTGACAGTGTCATTTTCTACATGAATCAATTCATGGTTCTTCTTTCATTAATAAATGATCTGATTAAAGGTTTTTCATCACACCAAATGGGAAGTTATACTCCATGAGAGTAAAATGTAATATGATTTTAGGATTATGTATTGGTGGCATGATGTGAGAAAGAATATCATTGGTTTTGTGTCATAATGATTTACTTGTAAGCATATGAAATTCAAGCACCAAAAGCTTACCAAAATGTGGAAACCCTTACCCATTCCTATACATAATTGATATAATATATCCATGTATTTAATTATTTTATTTCAACATACACACTATAAGAATAATGTGATTGGGGTGATCATTGATGGGTTTATTAAATTATATCATTTCTTATGAACCAATGAATGTGTGAAGGACGAAGATATTGACATGTTGCATATGCATGAAATAATCAAATTCTATTGGGTAATAGATCCTATATTACTTGGATGATTATATCCATCTTGTAGGATTAATAAATAAGGGATCTAGGGTTTCCCTCCTGTATATTTCCTTCATTTAATCCTCACTACTGCTCAGAGGGCACTGCTTTTCCATCAACCCCGACCTGTCTCTCTTTTCATAGAGGTCTGTTTATCACTTGGATCCTTAGGCATCATAAGGGATTATGCTATTCTACCTACACATCCCATGGGCCACCCAGTTCTTGAAACCTTCATAGGTTCTCTTATTCATCATTTCATTCACCCTTAACATCTCTTGGATTTTATTTATATTGTCTGTCTTAGTGTTGGTTATCCCATCTCTTGTTCGGTCCATTTACCATACTAGAGTTGCATTTCTGACTCTGATCAACCGGGACCCCACTTCAATCGATGTGTCTTATATTTTATTATTGTTTCTTCCATACATTAGTGGCATCGACTTGACTTTAGGTCCATTTGATGTCTGGATCATCATATTGATGGGGTTTTTGTCTCGATATATATTTTTATCATTGGTGGGTTCAGTTTTTACATTGTACCCCCTTTTTTTGGATTTATTCTTTGATTGTTTTATTTTAGGATATGCGGTTCTTCTTTTAAGGATAGATCTTATATAGGTGGTCTATGGTTGGTGGATGATAAGAAGGCATATGTTCATGATCTAGTTCTGATTTTTTATCTATGTAGTTTTGGTGACGCATTTAATGTTCTCATGTTCCCGATGGGGTGTTTCTCATGGGTTTTCTACTGTCATATTCTTTAAATGATTGAGATAATGGGTGGTCCTTGTAGTAGTGTTCAAGTCCTACCCAAAGGATTTTTTTCTTTATCTTTGATTATTTTATGGGAATTCATTGTAAAAATTTCATCCTTCGAAGAGATCATTCTAGTTGGTGTTACTTTTTTTGGCGATGTGGAGATGATGACAACACTTGTTATCATTTATGGTTCTCCATCCAGATGGGGACAGATGACTTCATGTGCTCAGAGGAACGTGGCTCGAGGTTGAGTTATGACACTGGTCTTGAGGGTGTTCTGAATTTTGTGACTGTTTTGGTTTGGACATTAATTTACATTTTGAATTTTAAAAATGCTATTTGGTTTGTTGTTTTTGGTTTTTTTCTATCCTTTTTTGGTAGATCTACGTGTTGGTTTTCTCTTTTAACCTTAAAAATAAATTACTAAAAATTAAAAAAAAATGTATTTGGGCCTTTTCCTCGGTACCTTGAATAGTTATCTCCAATATAGATCCCAAATTTACCATTAAATTTGATAAAGGACTTCAAAATGATATAGTATCTCAAGTGAATCTTTTGATGACTTATCATCATCAAATTGATGGTCAAATTGAGAGTGTGATTAAAGTTTTGGAATATATTATTTTTGAATATGTATTGGATTTTGGGGATCATGGGATAACCATTAATTATTTATTAAGATTTCATAAATGATAGACTGAATATATTTGATAAAAATGTTATCTCTAAAGATTTATATATTTGTCTTTATTGATCTCCCCTTTATTCACTAAAATTATAAAATATTCTTAGATGGAATTGGGTATTGTTCAAAATATGAGGGAGAAAATTCACCTTATTCATAAATATATTATGAAAGATCCGAATTTCCAAAATTATTTTTTTAATTTTCATCTAATTCCATAAGATTTATTGGTAAGTGATTGATTATTCTTAAAATTATCTCTATGAAGAGGTTATACACAATGGGGGGAAGAAAGGTAAGATTATACAGAGGTATATATTATCCTTTTAAATTATAAAAAGGATGGGAAATATTTTATACCACCAAAATTTTCTACTCATATGACTTATATTCACAATGTATTTCAAGTCTCATTGTTCAAGATATATTTTGATGATCCTTATCATATTAGTTGATGTGATGATTTATAATTTTAGACTAGTTCATATTTAGTTGAGAAACCAATTAAAATTGTCTATTACCATAATAATGTATTCAGAGTAAAGTTGAATCCTTTGGTTCATATTTTACAATATCATGGTGGTGACTCCAACGAGTCATGGGATTGGTAATATAAGATGAGGGAATAATGAAATTCTCCTTTCTTTGGTCAATAACTTATATTCAGACTTTATAGAGGTAGAATGTAGTATAAGAGAGAGAATTATGATTACCATGATATCACCATTTAATTTTTATTTAATTATATATTTATTCAATCAAATTTTTTGAGACTTATAGTGAAATATGAGATTTTTTTTGAAATTCTCAAAATTGATGATTATGCTGCACAGTTACCCTAACCATAGATGTGGACCATATAGCTTATATTTTTTATCCCAACACCTCTACAAAATAAATTTTATTTTATTCGTTACTTTTCATCCTAATATTTTTTTACCTTTCAATTTAAAATATATTCATTATTATAAATTAAATATAAGTAAATATTTCCCCAACGTTTTCCTCATTTTCATTATAACACTAATAGAGTATCCACACCATTGGCCCCCCTTGACTCCCCACTTCCACTTATTTTGTGTTAACCATAAAAATAGATTTATTCACTATGGAGTGTAACCTTAAATAATCTCCAAATACCTTTTTTATATTCTATATTCTTCCATCCTCAAGCCATCTCATGGAAATGGTAGCCTTGGGTTCAATCCCAAATTATTTTTCATTTCATAGGTGGCCCTATATATTTTCAATTATTAAGAAAAATAAAAGTAATCATATATTTTAAATCATGTTTTAAATTCAATAATGTTTATCTATGATACATATGATGATTTTATGATAATTAATTAATGATTTTTTTTAATTTTATATACCAAATAGATTATACAAAATTTATAGATTGACTTGTAATATAAATGATGTTCAAAAGGTGTTTCTGAAAATTTCATGTCTAATTTAATCATATAATATTTTTTTTCATATAATGATGTATTATAATTTATAAAGTATAAAAATCATGTTTTATATGATTTATAAGGGATAAATAAGTTTTTGGATTTTTAATGTATTATTTATATGAATTACACCATAGATTTTATTTCCGATATTTTAATGAAATGATTATATGTGAAATTGTTTTATTAATTGGTGATGGATATTATTATGAGGATATTTCCATAAAGGTTATTTAGAGGTGAGTTGTGATATTATGTTATCGAATTTGAATTTATTGATGTTTTTATTAGGTAAATTTTCATGATAATACCTAGGGTACCAAAAGAGTGTAGTATAGTGACAAGAAAAATGATAAGTTATTATTATACTCTACCTAGACTTACTTACCACTAGTTTATATTCTAATCTATATAGGGTGTACTTTTTTATGATTATACTATAGATAGTTCCATGCATGGATTATTTTTTCTCACCAATTTAGTATGATACTCTCATTAAGGACCCCCACTAGTTTAGGATTTTACTCTTTCTAGAGAGTTATATGAAAATGATTAATTTGTTTGAGTGTGAGGATACTATAGATCATTTCTATAGCTTCATAGAGATTCTCCCATTATTCCTATATATAAAATATATTGTAAAATTGTTAACATTTAAACTTGTGAATATATAAAATTACATTCTTAGCTTCACTTAGGTAATTTTTTTAATTAAAAACGGTATAAATGTGTCTTCATATTAGATATTTTGTTTAAATTTAAATGATAATATCTTTTATATATTTTAAACTATCATATAATTCTTATTTTATAAAGTTTATGCATATATAATGTAGTGTAATAGTTCTAGTAATATTTTCTCAAACACAAAATTTATAATTTTTTTTATGTAGAATAGATTTTCTTTTATTTATAAAGTATAATATCGAATTTGAGTTAGTATATGATGATATTTTTTAGGTTTTGAAGGAGGTAATAAATGGAGATTCACACTTTTTACATGGGGGTGGGAATCTTGGTTCCCTTTTTATTATTCTTTGGGTTATGTATTTCAGAACTCTAATGTACTCACAATCTTCTACTCCATATCCATTTTCTTCTATATTTTAGATTTATTTTGATGAATATATATGATGGATGTGTGTATATGAATGTTTTTTATTATATTTTACTTATTATTTAGTTACATTTTATTTTTTTATTGAGTTATTATTCATGTTATTCCATGATTCAGAAATTTCCATTTAAAATGTTTTATTTCTAATAGATGATTTTTTCCAAAATATAGAGTGGTAATGGTGGGTTATTGGTTGGAATTAATTATCTAGATTAATATTATATTAATTAATTAATTAAAAATGAGTAAATTTTATTCCATGGAACCTATTTCCAGCCAATATAAATCAGTAATGTGCCTTGTGTGTTGTGGTGAACCAGGTTAGATAAAGTGTTAGGTTGACCTTGATCAATTCATTTTACCATGTGATGATTAATTTTTTTGGAGATTTTTTATATTAATTTATGTTATATTTTCAATATTTTCACTGATGAAAATTATTTAAATGAAATATAATATAAAGGGACAATAATATCTGATTATTTTAATTTTTGAATATTGGGTGTGTTGGAAAAAAGGTGGGATGCATAGATTTTTGACAGGAATTCAACCAGCCTTGAAACCACACCGTGTTGGGTATATGGCACATAATGGTTATTTATGAAATTGGATTTCATGTTTATATGATATCTTTTTTCAAAATATGATGATTAATATACCTAGTAGTTGACATTTCTTAGTAAGCATCATTGTTTTATTAAACATGATCTCATTTAGTTAAAAATAGCATGGTACATTATCATGGATTGGAAAAAAATTATATAGATATTGAATGTATATGTAGATTAAATATGATATTTTTTATTAAAAACATGTCATAGTGAGTTAGAATAATATTATTGGATTCTTTATTTGTTAATATGAGGAAAGTGACATGTCAGGTTTGATATCATAGTTTTGAGGAAAACAATGCTATATGTTGTGGTTATATGAACATGTAGAGTTACAAAGAAGAATTTTATGAATTAAATATGTAAAAGGGTTATGTAATTTATGGTAGTAATATAAAATATTACATAATTCTCAATTGTTTTACTATTGGGTGAAATTATTCTATGGTGAATGTAGAAATATAATGGTTTTTGGAGAAATTATGATAATATATTAGAAACTACATAAAACCTCCATTTATTCTCTTATAAATTCTCCATGAACCATAGGATGGAAGCTTCTAAATATAGATTATATTTAGGAGGTCCTTAAATTCATTTTATAGATTTTTTATAGAAGTGAATGTATTGAAACAGAAATCTAAGATAAGTTAATATTTTGGGTCTAATTTTTGTTGTGTCTTAGTGAAAAATTCACTATCCCTATTTATTTTAGGTATTAGATGTATGGATGTATGAATCATGGGAATGTTTATCATGAAAATATATTTGAGGATTTAAAATTATGGGATTAAATAATGATCATTAGAGGATTCTCACTTTGATAAGGTAATAGTTCTAATATCGCTTATTTGTTTATTTAGTGAATTCATATAATATTTGTTCATTTGGTTGTGGGTATTCCATTCAATTCATATGAAAATAATTATAAATAACATAATTTATTGTATTATGTATAAAATGTTCTAATTTAATCAGTATGGGATAATGTAATGTATGAGAAGATATACAATTGTATTGTATAATGATGAAAATACCTAACATGATATAACAATTTTAATGGAAAGATAAGAAATAAGTTGTTTGATATAATTGGATATAAATAATGTTTTATTACTTATTTTGATTACATACAAGGTGATATTATGTAATGATATATTTATATATATTATTTTTTAATTTGATAACCCTTAAAAACTACTGAATAATTATATAAGGGGAATGATAATATAAAAAACATTATATTGATAGATGAAAATAGAAATTTTAGATGGAAGTTTCGGTTTGACTGCATTGAGTTAAGGTAGATTTCCCAAATACATGTGTATGTAAGAGTATATGGTGGGATTTACTTGAATGAAAATAGAGTAGGATGTTGATATATTTTGAATATTAATTTGTTAATAATTTAGGTAATATATTAATGATGTTTTTTATATACATATTTATTTTTGTGATATTAATGTTTAAGGTATAAAGTTTTTTAATGTTGTTTTCATGGATAATGATATGGAATTAAGGGTTGTGGAATTCCATAATGATAATGGGTATAGAGTGATGTGAGATTATCTAATGCGGATGTGGTATTGGGGGATTTGGTATTCTCAACATAAGTACGATTATTATTGTTATACGTATAAAAATATAAAAATTGAATTATTGTTGAATGATTCTCCCATTCAGTTACTTTTATTGTAAATACAATGATGGGGAGATATTGTGATTATAGTTATATAATTTTTAAATGTATATATAGTGATATTTAGTGGTTGATATGTTGTTTTTTGGTGATATAATCATCATGACGTGGATATGGTGGATGGCGTGTGGTGGATAATTTCTTAGGTTTTATTTTTCACTTGACTATTACTTTATATAAAATTTCTTAACTTTATATATGTCCTTTACTTAGTATTTACTATTATTACTCAATAAATATAGGTTTTTTGGAGGATGAACTTTTTGGGTATACTTGTATACTCACCCTTTTATTATATATAATTTTTCAGATCTACATGATCATGTGGAAGGTGGTGTTGTGTTATGTTAGCATGGGAAGGGAGAGATCCAGTTAAGAGTATGATGAGTCATGTGTTCATGTTTTCCATGGTAATGGAGGATTATCTCTCATTTCTGTGTTGAAATACTCAAGATTATATTATCATACTATTCCTAGATGCAAATTATTGGATTATCACAAATGTAAATTTTAGATTTAGATTATGATGTGTAATTCCCACCCTAAATGTATATTTATACCCTTGGTTTTGGTTACCACCCATGGGTCTATTCTTGGTGGGCTTCAAGGTTAACTCTCAATTTATAACCAACAAAAGAGGATTTTTTAAATCATTATTGTGTGAAAAAATGGTATTAAGGTGAATGTACATGGATAGATTTTAGAGTATACAATAATGAGTATTTAATGGATTGGTAGGCATATTATATTACATAAATCAATTATATGATATAGGAATAAGAAAAAAACTAAGTTCATAGAGGTCTTATATAATTATAAGTATAATCATTGATTAATAATTAATTGTTTATAGAGAAATTTTATGTAGTTAGTAGTGTAGTTATATATGTATGGGTTCATGCAGCATATAATAATATTTTATAATTATTTCATGTGTAAGGAATTCAATTATTTTTTGTGATTGATCTTATGATATCATAATTCAATACAACCAAAATGTAATTATTCTATGATGTATTTTGTTATCATGTCACTTGTTAATTGACATTTTTCGGTATGTGAAATTGGGGTGTATGACTCTACAATTATTGTACATTAATATTGAGACTTTTAAGATATATATATAGAGAGATACATAATAGAAATTTTATTGGAAAAATTTCTGTATTATATGGCACTCATTTTATAAAAATAGATCAAGTGGTGATTAATGGATGTAGAGAAAAAAATTCAGTTTATTTAGGAATTTTTGTTTTATTATATTCCATTAGTGGTGAGTTTATTACAAGAGGAATCATAATAATGGTGAATGGTGTTTCATGATGATTGAGATATTTCTATGATCAAGCTTATATAGAGGAACAAATATAAGTTATCAGTGAGGATTAGTACAGAGTATAAGGAAAACAACATAGTTTGGTGAAAGGTATGGCAATAAGGTGGATATCAACATTATCAGAATATATAGGTTGAGAACATAGACATCCTTATTTAGATTTTTGCAAGATTATAGTTTGTGTTCTTACGAATAAAAAATGTGTCTAGTTGTTATTCATGTGAGGGTAGAAGATATTGAAGGTTTCTATAACCTTCGTATCAAGGAGTCCAGTGTGGTCTAAATTATAGTGAGATGGTGAATGAGACGCCCAAATAACTATAATATCCATCTAGACCATTTTAACTATAGTGTCATCTGTGACCCAATGATCCAATATTTGTAAGGTAGTGTTATTCAAGGATACCCTATGATTTTTTATCATCATTAAGGACCAATAAATGATCAAGGATTTGGTATAGATAAAAATAAAGGAAAATAAGGTAGATGATTAAATTTTAGAAAATTTAATTTTTTGTAAGATAATGACTTGGGTGGGACCAAGGTGTTTCAAGGTATTATATATTTATTTTTAACCCTTGTATTTTATTTATTTAATTTTAGTGAATCATATAAATATATTATTTATAGTATCAAAAAAAGATAGGAAAATTCCATATAGATTTTATTTTGAGCACTTCAGTTGTTAATTTTAGTGGGGGATTTATTGAGGTTAATATAGGTGATTCATTGGTGAGAGTTGAGGATAAAAGGAAATTATATGAAGTGAAATCTAATCTTATTTCTTGTATAATGATATTATTTTATAAATATAATATATAAGTTTCATTTGTTGAATGATTTTATTTATTTAAATCAAATTAGGGAATTCTATACTAATATGAATGGAGATTAAGTTTTATTCACCTATAGATAATTATTAAATTAATGGGTTACAAATTATTATACCTAAAATCATTATATCTCAACTGCCATTTTTAATGATTTTTTCACTTGAGTTAGAGGTGAAAAACGTCTATAGAGTTTTAAGATAACTTTATTCATGTATACCAAAAATAGAGTATGAGTTTATTACTATAGAAATATATTGATTTTGGAATAGAGTTATACTCGATTACTTCTCCTATATCATTTTTTCCAAATCAAAGAGAACCAGTTAAAATTCAAAAGATAAAAACATTGACATACAACATGTTGCATATGAGTTTTATTCACCCCTGTGTATCTCTATAGGTTTCTATAGTATTATTCTCTAAAAGTTCAGAAGGATGGTTCATATTATATATTGATTTTCAATGAATCAATTTGGTACTAGTGAATAATTGAGACCCTTTATTGGGAATTTATGAATAATATGATTAGATGAATGATTATATTTAGTTCTCAAAGATAATATTATGTTTAAGATATCATATAATGAGGGTAAATAAGTAAGATGTTCAAATAAACTTTTTTCTTTTTCTATGGGCATTTTGAGTCTGTTGTAATGCCTTTTGGAGTTACCAATGCACTGATAGAGGTCATGGGGTTGTTGTGTTGGTTATCTAAGACTTATCTTGATTATTTTGTAGCTATTCTGAATGACTGCATATTAGTTTACTCTTGGACTGATTAGTATCATCTTGAGGGTCAATGATTGGTTTTAGAGCAACATCTCCAACACCAGATGTATGGAAATATGTCAAAATTTATGTTTTCAGAATATAAAGTTCACCTCCCTGGACATGTTATTTCTTAATGAGAAGTTTTCATAGATCCATTACTGATCAATGATTTTTTTTCATAGGAAGTACAAAACAATAAATTTGAGGTTCATAGTTTTCTTTTATTAGTTGGGAATTATTATTAGTTTTTATTTAATTTTTCTTCCATAAATGGTTTTGATTTTTTTGGACTTTATACTATCCTTCAATGTTTTAATTCTTAGATAAGAAGTTGATTAGTTACCCAATTATTTATCTACCTAATTAACAGATTATATTTTAGCTTTACTATAATGATTCATATCCAAAATTTTGGTACATGTTGATGTAAGAGAGAAATGTTATATCTTATAAGTGATGGAATGTAACATCCTTACTTAGGTAACCATCCATATGACAAGATAAAAATTTCCATAAAACCTTAGGGGTGGTTCTATGTATTATAGAAGACACCAAATAAGAGATATATTTTAATAATACCATGTGGTGATAATGTACCCTTAGTATGATAGCCAATTATTATAGTAAATAGTAATAATTTCAAAAAATTTCTTGAATTATAGTATAATATATATAGATATATAATAGAACTCAGAAATAAAAACTAGATAATATCATAATATTATAAAAAATCTTACGTGGACAATATAGTCATGTGTTACTAAGAGAAATTTTGGAGGACACATAAAAATAAATAAATAAATCAACATAAATATATATAATTGGATACCTAAACACCTATCCTAAACCTTGCTTCAGACCTATCTATATTTCTTTGGAATGCTCCTCCAGATTACTCTTTAATTATAGTTCTCTTTTCCTGATCTATTTATATAACATAATGTCCTCACATCCACCAATATTCATATATATGATTTGAGTATAAAACGTTATAGGCCAACATTGATAAATAACCTAAAAATTATAAATATATATCTAGATGAATATATATAATGAAATAAAAGATAGAAAATATCACTTGCATACATTTTTCACATTACTCGGGACTTTAGAAAATAAAACAAGATTGTAAACTCATTCCCACTTTGTCTCATGTAAGAAATGGGATATATGTTTTCATGGTTTAATCATAATGATAAGGAATGTCCACTTTTAAAAATTAATACTATAACTATAATGAATATCCTTAGTAGAAGAGAAATTTTCCATTCTCAACTATGATAAGACAATCTCAAAATAATCCCCACAATGGTGGGTTTCATTAGATACCAAGACAAAATTAGCTATGAATTATCACCAATCATATATATTTAGAGGTGAATGGGTTATCACATATTGTCAATTGTGTATCACTAGTCATAAACAAGTATAAGTGAACGGGTTATCATCTTTGGTGAATTGATAATCAAAAATCAATAACAAGAAAGAGGTCAATGGGATATCACTAATTCTGAATGTGAATGAAATGCCATAAATATAAGAAATCAGTGGTGAATGGTCTATCACAAATCATAAAACAAGTAATTGTTAAAAAAATTATCACCAATCAACAACAAGGTAAGGATTAATGATTATTATTGATACTAAATAGTAAATAATGAATGTATTGTCACTAATATTAAAAAGATAACTATCTATAAATTGAATTATATGTTTCAAAGAGATAAATCGTATATCAATAGAAATTCTATGAAAGATAAAAAATAGTAGGCCCAACTACCACATAACCATCCCTTGATAATTTACTGAACACATAAAACAAAAAAAATTCAGATGATCACAACTATAATGTTGGGAATTTACCTACCTGAATGAATGTACCTTAGTTATAATAAACCACAATATGTACAAAAATTTCCTAACAATTATGACTCCAATCCTTCAGTTATATTTATGATCGCACTATGTGCATCATGGAAAACAAATTCACTAAATGAGTCTCAATTTATCACTCAGGTAACTCAACTTACTCATTGTTTAATACCTTTTACATAACTCATGATTCATATTCCATGGACATAGAGTAGTCCTATCATTTTACAACTGCGTGACAAAAAAACCATGATAGATCATCGATAATACATGATTTTAACAATCATAGATCTACAATGTAACAACCATATCCCTAGTATATCAGATCCATTGTCTACTTTAATACATTTTAATAATATATAGTGAATCATATCCTAAAAGACTAGATATTTTAGTAGTAGTTTTGAAATTTATACATACTTTTGTCATAAAATAAATTTAAATAAAAAAAATTAGAACATATTGTTTTTCCAAAATAACATTATTCCCTCTAGAATGCCCATTCATATCAATCATAGTACACATAATGGATTCAATGGAAAGGAAATAAAATAATGGTGAGGTCAAAATCTCAGCAAGGGTTAAGCACAATAGAAGCTATCAAGAATAAATATATCATTATAAATAAGAAAGTTAAATAAGTAAAAATAAATTCCACTTAATCAATAAAATGATAATCACATATAGATAATGAATATTTAATATGGAAAGATAAATAAATATATAAAATTCCATTTTATAAATAAATTGAGAATGAAAGCATCGAGATATAATATCATGTAGAAAATCCCATGGATAATAAAGAAATTGAATTCCCAAAGAATGAAAAGCATAATTGTAATACGTCAAAAATTAGGCACATAAAAACCTCTAATATTATGATCTATCTTCAATATAATTTTAAATTACTAGTTAAAACCCATCTAGTACCTCTACCATCATAATCTATCTTCAATATTGTTTAAATGTACTGGGTATAAAACAGTCTGATTTGGACAACATGTTTTTCTCAGGAGACCTATCGATGCATTGAGGGGCTATAAAATTTATGGGTACTGCCATACAATATAGGTCCAAATAATTCTTTATATATCTAATAAAATATTTAATTAATGAGTCAATATGCTTTTTCAACAAATATCTTTATAGAGTATATAAAATGGATATATCAATATTTCCCCAGATAAAGAAATAAATTTAAATTTAAAACACCGTATGTATAAATGGTATATTTGTTAAGTAATAAAAATATCCATGATTAATTGTATGGATATTTTAAAAAATTTAATATACAATGATCACATGAATCTGAATAATCAAGGGAATATTTTTGACTACAAAAATGAATCATGTAAGTGACTATTAATACTATCCTTGGTCAAAATAATTAGGATATATGTATAGGAAGAATAAGGATGGTATCAATATTGCATATCCCAGGTGAAATATATTTAAAATGAAGGGTTACTATCATTGATGAATATAAATAACGTAAGAAGATATTTAAAAAAGACTCTAAAGGAAGACACACTTTTCATTTCAAAAATCACTTTTTAATACAAAAATTTTGCAAAATATTTTGATAATAATTTTCATTGAAAATAACCTTATAAAAATATAAAGTAATATTTAAAACATTTGAGTTTTCATGAGGTCTATACATTCCATTCATGTCGTACACGTTAAAGAAATGATTCCTTTCTCTTTTTTTGGTAAAAGCTACATGAAAATTGTTTTGAACATAAGATGAAAAATAATTTATAAAAACATTTAAAAATTAAAAAATGGATATATTTATTTTAATAAGTAATTTTTTAAAGGATAAAAATATTTTTGGAAACATTTTTAGAAATCATGGTTTTAGAAAAAAGTAGATTTTTGTCGAAAAAAAGAAATTATGTTAAATTATCATAAAAAATTTTCTTAGTTGTTTTAAGTACCAATGATTTGAAAAATTATACTCTTAATTTAAAATATCAAAAATAAATAAAGTATACGAAAATTAAATTGTTATATTATTATAATGGTCTAATAATTTCATTCAACTAAAATTCAAGAATAAACAATCTCTATTAGTATAATATTGTGAAATAATATCATAAAATGATCGTAATATTGGTGTAGGAATTAATGAATGAATTGATTATGTGAATTAACAATAAATTCACATAAAATAGTATAAATAAATAATAATATAATCAAAATTTTGTATACACATAGTCAATAACAATGATGAAGTAATATAACCAAATGAAAGGAAATTGAGTTATGAAATTCTTTTTCACTTGGTAACTTCTATGTGAAATCCTCTTAGATAAAATAATTAAAAATGAAACATAACATACCATGAAGAATTATATTTTAATTATATTATATGTAAAAGGGTCAGTATATACACCATATAAAATACACTAGGTACATAACAATACAATATTACTTAATGAAATAAAATTGAGAAAAAATCTCTTACCTCATTATTTCTTTTGGTTGAATGTAAATTAGCTTCTTGCATTGTAGTTTTAAAAATGTTATTGAATTATAATAGAACCATATTAATCTTTATTATATCATGTATTTTCTTTTTATACCATTATTTCACCCATTTTTTTCATTATTTTCATCGATTCTGGTGTTAATTGTCTTATTTTCCCACTCATGATTTTTTATGAATGTTCTAGTTATTGTGTACATAATATTGTTCCATAATATTTATTATTTTAATCATGGAATAATTATAATATTTTTACATAAATTTTAGGTAATGAAACTTATTTTTTGTGTATTACTTTTATGTGGTATATGAATTAATATGGAGACCGAGCGCTGAGATGACGGGCGATTCCATGACCTGATGTGGTTGGAATAAGTGTTAGAAATATTTTAAAATATTAATTAACACACATGAATGGTTATCTAAAAAAGGTGGAATAACATCTAAATGGATTCTAAGATCAGAAATTTGAGGTCACCATTTAATTCAAAATAACGATTTCACCCTAGGTGGGACCTATCATTGATCATCATTAGTCATTTGTGAAGAAGTTATTATGATCGTAAAATAAATAAAATATTAGAATGAAATATTATTTTATTCCATTATTTCAATAGAATGAATTAATCTCCTTTTAATATATGATTATTTTGAAAATCTTGTGTTATCTCAATAACCCTAGAGATTCTGGAGGATCGCTATGGGAGAGATTTGGCGTACCCTCACAAGAAAATGATGATATATCATGGTTTAGTGGATTAATGAAACCTATGATTCGATGGATCATGACAATTATGATAAGAAAAAGATCAATATTTAAGAGAGGTTAAACCAAATTGAACTAGGGAACATTATTTTGATTTTATTTTCCCTGATATTTATGCCTATAATGAATGTGAATCAATCGACTAACCGATTAATTCATGGATCAGGCGTATTTCAAGTTGGGATTGTTTTTGTGTGGTTTTGACTGGAGATTAATCATTCTGACTATTTATTTTATTCAATTGTCATTATAATGGAGATGTATAGAGATCAACATGAAAATCCATCGAGGTTTTTTGCTCTCTTTGGTTCGGGTGATTTTCACCAACAATTATTCATTCATCATGGGTGTTCTTCACTTGTCCCGTGACTCAACACATCCTGCTAAATCAATCATTTCATACCCAATTTTTGGCACAAGGATATGATATCGCAGCTCTAGGATCAAAAAAGAATGATGAAATTCGGATGATCAAGACAGAAATTCAAATGATGGTGATTCCCTGAATTCGTGTTCTTCAGTGTTCATCAGTGGGGAACAAATAATGAAGATTTAATCCATTTTATGATTGAATCAGTAGTAGAGGAAGCAAGCAGAAAAAGATCCAATGATTATGTAAAATAACAAACCACACAGTGTGTAATCCAGAATTACACAGCGTGTGGGGCCTCCATGTGGAAGATATGGTTTCCAGAGAGAGTTTAGGATCACATGACATGTGACCTCTCCCGATAGACTTCAGCGTGTACTTGGGAGGTACACAGACATGAGGTGGACTCCATGACCATTCTAAACGATGTGTTCTCCACCACATGAACATGTCCTAGAGCAAGTGCACAGGATAAGATGTGTACTGGAACATGGGTATATGTAAATGGGCGGGATCCATGTATTGACACATAGGTAGAGTTCACGAGATCCTTATATAGTGTGTTCTACAATACATAAATAGTTTGATGGAAATGGCATAAGAGACACGACAAGTAACCCCTCTACATTCCATAAAGTCTTTCTTACATCGATTAAACTCCATGTCCATTGTATCTTGGACATGTTTCACAAGGGTTTCTTCCCATTATCATTTCCATGATGGTAGGTGTGAATATTTTCCTACTCCTAAGACTATAATCCATTTAGTAGGACTTTCTGGATAGAGTTGTTGGAATCCCCCAAGAGGCCTGATGCAGGATCCTCTATTAATCTTCATGGATTATGTAGATTCCTTGGTATTTACACAACCAATCATATATCAAATCGATCCTATACTTAACATGTTAATATTGATGGATTTTGTCATGACCCGTCCCCCAGGGCCCGTGTCGTGACTACCCCAAGCCAGCCTTCCATAGGCCAGGGGCTGGCAACTAGCACCGAAAGGTGTATTCCCTAAAACTCGGATGACATTGCCTTTATATCTTGTAAACACACGAAAACAAGTACAAAACAAGATTAGAATACAATAAAACGATATAGAAAAAAGAGTGATGAAAGTAAAACAGGCCAGAATACAAACCCAATAGTAAAGGTACAAGTACAACTGTAATACAATACAACTGAAGAAAGAGATAAACAACTACTTGGTCATCCTCCTAGGTTTCTACTTGATGGGTAGGTATAGATCACCTCCTCAGCACTCCACGTCTGCCCGTCTCCTATCCATGCCGACACGCCATATGGTCCACCTCCTGGAACTGTACAGTCTTGGTACTCTCGTCCTCAGTCATCACTATTTGTCGTCTGCTCCAAACACAACAAGGTGCAGGCATTGACTGTGTAGGTTTGAGTATAACGATACATAGTAGGGACCCCGAGACCCTAAAGGTCTCACAAAATTCACAAAGGATAAACCACAAATCATGAAATCAACTGACAACCCTACTTATGTATATGCCCATACATATACGTAAGTTATGAAGTATACTCATCTCAATCACGAGGAAACATAGGGTTTAACCCAAAAACTCAAAGCTCAACTGTTCCATAATAGAAGGAATACCATAAAGGTAAGTACCACATAGGTATTCCACATTGAATAACACCACCAATGTATTACCAAGAATGAAAGACCAGACACGTACGAACTCAGGTCATAGTAGGTATATCCTAGGTTCAATAGTAGAGATGATTAGATATAACTACTGAATCATATTACCCTGTTTAGAGGCAGACCCACGAAGGATCCTAAATCATCATCAGACCCACAGAGGATCGTAGTACATCTTCAGACCCACATGAGATCCTAGTACCTCGCCAGACCCACATAGAATCCTAGTATATCGCCAGTACATCGTCAGACCCACACAGGATCCTAGTACACCATCAGTATGTTGTTAGACCCACACAGGATCCTATTACATCGTCAGTACGTTGTCAAACCCACACATGATCCTAGTACATCTCCATTGCCTCGTCATACCCACACAGGATCCTAGTACATAATTAGAAAGTCATCAAACCCACATAGGATCCTATTACATCTTCAGTACTTCGTCAGACCCACACAGGATCCTAGTACATCGTTAGTACATCGTCAGACCCACATAGGATCCTCATGCATCGTCACATCCTGCTACAGGGCTCCCTCATTAAGATCTCTTGTCTCCAGGAGAGTCTGCTCCTCATTCTAATGGCTGATACTACAACTTCCATGAAGTCCCATGAAGAAGTATCTCAATGGTTTTCCATGTCAAAGGAGTCTCAACATAACAGACGGTGCATCAAACGAATGCCTGGTCTGTAAGTTATTAGCCTTTTAGTCCTGAGGGCTCGGTTGGATTTGTACTCGATCCAACCTGACCATTCCCTAAGTTTATCCAAATATTAAGTGGGGTATACAATAGGGACCACCTTGCTCCAAGGTTTCCAGCGTCGTAGATGGTTCGTCAAACGGACCCTCATTGCTAATGTAATGGCCTAAAGAGCATAAATGGGTTGAATCTGGTCCAGGTTTGGTCCGACATGGTCGGACCGACCCGATTCGGGTCGACCCAGCCCGCTGGGTTCGGCCCAACATGCTGGGTCCGGCCCGGCCCACTCTGGGTGACCCATACTGGCGTCGGTGCGGCGCGGGTGAAACCAAGCGCCACGAGGGCTGCAGTGTGGAATGGGGACCGCGAGGCGGCACAGGGGCCGCGGGACGGCGTCGGGGTCGTGGGGCGGTGCGAGGGATGTGGGGGCCATGGGGTGACTCAAGGTTGCAGTGGAACACTAGGGCCGCAGGATGGCGCTAGGGACACTATGCGGAGGTCTGTCACAGCTGGCCGGATGGCCGACCGTCCTCCCTTCACCGCTATGGCACAAGCCACGGTTCTCTTCTGTCGGGCGGTGCAGTTGCGCCAATGCATTCATCGCAGACATCTGTGGTGCCGAACACCATTATCTTTCTCAACTAATGTTGGTTTCCATCCTCATACATCTCGAAGAACACAACAATTAATCACAAGAATAGTGGAGAGGTTAGGCAATGTTTGTTTGGCCCGCACAGTCCACGTTAGAGCGGTAACAAGCACCTATAATTTCTTCTTTATTTATGAAGAATTATCAAGAACGAGTATGGGGGAAAAATTCAAACAACAAACCTACCTCTAAGGTTTGTTGATGTTGTCAAAAGAATGAATTATAAGATTTTGACATTCATCATGCCCGGCACACTCCCCTGATCCTGGGGTCATTCATCGGTTCATCGGATAATCGCTCCTCAATGGATGTTGTTATTTATTAATGAGTAGTTATCCAAGCTCTCCCCTTCTCCTTCTCTAACCAAATCCTCTCAAAGGAAAGAGGTTTCAATATAATTTATATTGTCTAGATTAATTATGTTGGTACGTTGGCATAATTAATTGGCTCAATTAATTGACTAAATTAAATGAAAATTGTTGTCATAATTAAATTTGGAGGTAGTCCATGGGTTAACTCTTAATTAATGTTGGAGTTCAAGTGGTCTCTACAATTATAAGGGTTTAGGTGGTCCCCAAAACTAGAATCCTAACTAGGGGTTTTAGGCTCGGGTGGTCCCGAACACCATAACTCGTGTTGAGGGGTTTCAAAAATAAAAATGTTATACATTTTTATTTTATTTAATTATTTCATGAATAACAAAAAAATAACTTTCACCCTCAACCCACTACGGATGAGTTTAATGTCCCCTTAAGTTAATAATATAGTTGCAAGTTCAACGGTGTCCTTGGATTTCAATTCTGAGCACCGGTTCAAAAGTTATAAAAACCCGCTCACACGTTTACGGAACATACCTGAAAAAAAGTTTAGAAATTAATTCCGTGCACTCCGGGCCTCCGAATCACATGATGTCAATTTTGACAGACTCATAAAATTCCCATATAATTAAAAAAACTATTTTTAAATTCTAGGTGTCTTCATTCTACCCACCTCAGGTCTTTGCATTCATAAAAGTCACATCACAAAACTAGGAAAACAAGTGGGGTACTGAGTACGAATCTGAGCTTCTCGCACCCATGTGATCACCTGGAGGTTCCCATGCGGCCATAGAATGTGCACCAGAGGTATCGACCAATCATGAAGGACCCACTCCCATCAATCCTCAATCTCTACTGGAACCTCCGTAAATGTCTCCCCACCATCGATGTCCAGCTCGCTGTGGTCGATAATGTGAGATGGGTCATGCACGTATCCCTTCAGTTGGGATACGTGGAAGATGTCGTGCACCCGATGCAATTGAGGGGGAGTTCTTGATAGTACTCCACCTATCCTACCCTAATGTGCACCTGGAAGGGTCCAATGAACCTCAGAGACAACTTGTCACCTCGACCAATTCTCTATAAACCTCATTCAGGTGAGACCCGTAGGAAGACGTGGTCTTCATCCTCGAACTCTAGAGGTCTCTGTCTCCTATCGGAATAAGAATTCTGCCTAATATGTGTAGTCTTCCTCCACTCCTGGATGATTTGAACTTTCTCTGTGGTAGCCAATACCATATCTGGTCCCATGACTACTGACTCCCCTAGGTCATTCTAGCACAAAGGTGATCTGCAAGGTCGCACGTACAACGCCTCAAAAGGTGTCATCCCAATGGGGGAGTGATAGTTGTTGTTGTATACAAACTACAATAAAGGAATTTGATCCTCCCAGCTACGACCGAAGTTGAGGACACAAGCATGCAACATGTCCTCGAGGGTCTGAATAGTCCACTCAGTCTGGCTATCTATCTGAGGGTGGAATGCGATGCTCAAACAAACATGCATCCCGAAAGCCTCCTGCAACCCCACAAATAACCAGGAAGTGAAACAAATATCATGATCAGAGAAAATCATTTAGGGTACTCCATGTAGTAGCACAATCTCCTGCACATAGAGGCATCCCGTGCTCTCTACAGAACCATTCTCTCTGATCGGTAGGAAGTGGGCCAACATAGTGAGTCATTCGATGATCACCCAGATCAAATCATGACCCCTAGATGTACGTGGATGTCATATCATTAAGTCTATGGAAATTACATCCCACTTCATCTCTGGGACCTCTAAATGCTGAACTAATCCTACTGGTACATGATGCTCTGCCTTCACTTGCTGACAAGTGAGGTACCGAGAGACAAACTCTGTTGTTTCTTTCTTCATTCCTGGCCACCAGTGCGGCCGTCAGAGGTCCTAATACATATTCTCCACTGCTGGATATACCATTAGAGGGGATTTTTGCAACTCCCTCAACACTTATTCATGAAGCAACACTGGTACCATGGTACGTCCAATGAAATGGATGACGTGCTCCACACCTTCAAAAAATCCATCAGGTGCGTGCCCTATGGATATCTCAGCACATCAAGCCTCGCAGTCAGTGTCCTCACGTTGTGGCTCCCTGAATCCCTGAAGAAGTGGGAGAGTGACTGTAAGAGACTGAAGAAAAGTCTCTCTATCTTGATTCATGAAGGATATCTGCAAAGCGGCCAGCTGCTTCATCGCCTCATCTACAATTTGTATACCAGATATCTTCCTAAGTGCATCTGCTACAACATTCCCCATCCCAAGAGTATAGACTATCTCAAAGTCATAGTCCTAGAGGATATCAAGCCAAGGTTGCTGCCTCAGGTTCAGGTCCTTCTATGAGAAGATATACCAGAGACTCTTGTGATCAGAGTACACTGTAAAACGCACACTCATCAAGTAATGTCGCCACATCTTCAAGGTGAATACCCCTGCTTCTAACTCCATGTCATGGGTAGCATAGTTTTGCTCATGTTGTCTCAGCTATCGGGAACCATATGATATAACTGCTCACTCTTGCATCATTACACATCTGAGCCCAAACCCTGATAATTCATTATAGTCTATGTGACCTATACCCTCCTCCGGTAGCCTTAAGATGGGGGCACTAGTTAGCCTCTGCCTCAGTTCCTGAAAAATCCACAGGCATCTCTCTGACCAGATGAAGGGTTTCCCCTTCTTCGTCAATGCTGATAAAGGTGCTGAAACCCTAGAGAAATTGGGCACAAACCTCTGGTAGTGTCCATCCAAACCCAAAAACTCCCTAACTCCGTCACACTCCTGGGTGGATCCCAAGAAAGTACCACCTCAATCTTTGCTTGATCTACAACAACTCCAGCCTTCGAGATGACTTGTCCAAGAAATTGAACCTCTCAGATCCAAAACTGGCACTTTGAGAGCTTACTATAATGCTGGTGCTATCTGATTATGTCTAGTACTACATGCAAATGATAGGAATACTACACCTTAGTAGTCAAGTAGATCAGAATATCATCAATGAAGACCACCACAAAGCGATCAAGATATGGCTGAAAGATCCTGTTCATGAGTCCCATGAACACTGCTGGAGCGTTGGTCACACCGAATGGCATGAACAAAAACTCATAATGGTCATATTGACATCAGAAAGCTATCTTCTATGCATCCTCATCTCACACTCTGAGCTGGTGATAGCCTCATCTAAGGTCTATCTTCGAGAACCACAGTTCTCCCTTCAGCTGATCAAAGAGGTCGTCAATCCTCAGGAGTGGGTACTTTTTCTTCACGGTAACCTAGTTCAGGAACTGATAGTTGAAAAAAAGTCTCATGCTCCCATCCACCTTATTGGCCAACAAAATCGGGGCTGCCCAAGGAGAAACACTGGGCCAAATGAATCCCTTCCCCTGTAAGTCCTCCAACTGTATCTGCAACTCACAAAGCTCTACGGGAGCCATCCGATACGCTGGTGTGGATATCGATTTCGTCCCAGGTAACAAGTAAAAGTAAAAAATTATATGAAAGGAGGTAGACCCAGAACATCATCAGGGAAGACATCCGCTGACTGGTCCACCACTATAGTATAACTGGACTCCACACATCAACGCCTCTGAGGGTATGGCTATCCAACTAATGATTGATTGGCTATACTCTCCTCCTGGTAAGTCCATCCTATGATGCAAAGGCTCCCTTCTCACCAATGAAGGTAAATCTAGTCCCTTTCATGTGTACACACCGCACTATTCACCTAATACAGTCAATATAATCTTGTAATGTAGATAACCAGCCCATACACAAGATGACATCGTAAGGCCTCGACGCCACTACTAAGAGAGACCAGCCGAAGCACTCACCTCCTAGAGTAATCTCACATTTCTGACACCAGTGTGTAATCTTCAAATCATCTCTCATAAGAGGATCTGTCTATAAGGATCGAGCCAACAACTCTATTGGAATCTTCGAGCTCTGAATGAGGGTAGTGGAAATAAAAGAATGACGGACACCTGTGTCTATAAGTACTAAAACTAAGGTGGAGTAGACACAGATCATTCCTTGTATTATCTCTAGAGCACCGTGATCGTAAGCCCCAGATTCCTAGAGCTGAGCTTTTCTATGTCCTCATGCTCTTTGTGATCAGGGTGGAAAACCTGGTGGGGGTGGGGGTAATATCTTGAATCATCACCCACTGCCATCTCCACTTCCACATCTAACTAATCCCTATGTACCTCCTAGATTGAACCTATGTCTCTATCTAGGCAGTCCCTGGACCAGCTGCTGATCATCTGTACGGTGGGTCGGGTAGTCACGAGCCATGGGACCCAACCCACCTCATGTGAAACACTTCATGTTCCGCGCATGCCTTTATATGTCTCTGGTACCCCCACACAACCGATCCTAAGTTATGCGGTCGTCCACCAGTAATTCTGGTCCTCCTGGACCTCTATGACATATGTCTGCTTCCAGCTACAGAAGACTCCTCTACATGACGACTGGTGGTGGGTCTCGCTACTGATGACTACTCATCTAGAAAACTCTCCACTAAGAGGGCTCTCTCTAGCACCCCCACCTGTGTCGGGATGATGAGTGAGATCATCGAAGCCTTGATCTCCTGCCTGAGTCCCTAATCGAATGTCTAGGCCCTAAAGAATGGGTCTCATACCATATTAGTGGAGTAACATGAGATTTCGGTGAACCTCGCTGAGTACTGAGCCACATTCATGTTGCCCTGCTACAGATGAAGAACCTCCTGTATACACACTGCGTGAAGAGTCGCTGGGACAAAATCTACCAGAAACAGTCTCTCAATGTCAACCTAGAGAAGCATCACCTCATCATGAACCTGAAGCATCAAGATCCACCATCAGCCTGCTGTTTCCTGTAGAAGGTTGGTGACAAGGATCAACATGAGATCAGTTGGTGTCCCTACTAGTCAGAATATTCTCACCACGACCTCCAACCAACTCTCAACCGCATGTGGGTCCATCTCTCCCCTGAACATGGGGGGCCTCTAGCACTGGAACTCATGCAACACGCTCAAGCGACGTGCATCCTCTACTACTAGGGCATGTGGCATTAGTGGCCCAATGTTCAATGGTACTGCTGGTGACTCTACTGGCGTCTCTACTGGAAGAGGGCCCTACATCGAGGCCTCGTCGTTCGGTGGGATGTCAGTGTGTACTATATCCGGAACCCTATATGGATGCCTGTGTAGAGGCATCCTGAAAATAAACAACTGCACCATAGTCAATAAGTTATACCTGGGGAGATAACTTAAATAGATCACAAACATAACTCTTGAAACACAAATGTAATCAGTTTTTTCATGCACTATGTCGGAAATCAGAAGTCAGGGACCTGGTGTATGGATACGTCGGTCGATGCCCCAACACTAGATTCCCTAAATTGATAAACACACTCACTAAACATAAAACTATTTCCATTAAAAGAATTATCTGAGACCTATAATCTATGGTAGAACTGACTCCTTTGATACCAATTTGTCACGACCCATCCCCCAGGGTCCATGCCATCACTACTTCAAGCCCTCATTCTATAGGGCAGGGGCTGACGACTAGCACTGAAAGTCATATTCTCTAAAACCAGGAAGTCAGTGCCTTTATATCCTATAAATACACGCAACTACGAACCCAACAAGATATGAACACAAGTAAAAATATATAGAAAAAAGAGTGCTAAAGTAACAGGGTTCGGAATACAATCCCAACAGAAAAGTTACTAGTACAATTGTAATACAATACAATTGATGATAGAGAAAGTCAACTATTGAGTCATCCTATGAGGTTCCTACCTGAAGGGTGGGTATAGATTTCCTCCTCAGAAATCCACATCCACCCGTCTCTTCTTCATACCCATACACCATATAGTCCACCTACAGGCACCGTCCAGTCCTGGTACTCTCATCCTCATTCAGCATTGTCTATCGTCTGCAGCAAACACAACAATGTTCGGGCATATCCCATGCATGGGTGAGTATAATGATACTCAGTAGGGACCCCGAGACCCTCAGGGTCTCACAAAATCCAAAAAGGATAAACCACAGAGCATGAAATCAACTGAAAACCCTACTTAGGTATATGCCCATACATATACCAAAGTTATTATGTATACTCATCTCAATCACGAAGAAACACAGGGTCCAACACAAAAGCCCAAAGCTCAACTATTCCAAAAAGGAATGAATACCACAATGGTAAGTACCACATAGGTACGCCACATAGAAGAATACCACCAATTTATAACTACGAAGGAAAGTACCACACGGGTACGAACTCAGCTCACACTAGGTATATCATAGGTATAGTAGTAGAGATGATTAAAATTGACTACTAAATCTTCTTACTCTGTTATGAGGCAGATCCACGAAGGATCCTAAATCATTATTAGACCCACAAAAGATCGTAGTACATCATCAGACCCACACAGTATCCTAGTACCTCGCTAGACCCACACAGGATCCTAGTACATCGTCCGAACCACACAAGATCCTAGTACATCGTTAGTACATCGTCATGCCCACACAGGATCCCAGTACACCGTCAGTACATCATCAGACCCACACAGGATCCTAGTATACTGTCAGTATGTTTTCAGAGCCACACAGGATCCTAGAACATCGTCAGTACATCGTCAGAGCCACACAGGATCCTAGTACATCGTCAGTACATCGTTAGACCCACACAGGATCCTAGTACATCATTAGTACTTTTTCAGAACTACACAAGATCCTAGTATATCATCAGTACATCATCAGACCCACACATGATCCTAGTACATCATCACAGTCAGCTACAGGGTTCCCGCACTAAGCTCTCTTGTCTCTGGGAGAGTCTGCTCCTCAAGTTACTTCTCAATACACCAATGGCCATGAATTCCCATGAAGAAGTATCTCAATAGTCCGCCACATCATAGGGGTTTCAACGCAACAGACGGTGCGTCAAATGGACGCTCGATCTCTAAGTAATTATCCTTTTAGTCCCGAGGTCCTGGTTGGATTCATGGTCGATCCATCCCGACCGTTCCCCAACTTTATCCAAATCTACATAGGGTTATACCAAAGGTACTATCTCACTCCGAGGTTTCCAGCACCATAGACGTTTCATCAAACTGAAACTTGGTGCCAAAGTTATGGAAAAAAAGAGCAGAAATGGGTCGATGCTAGTCTAGGTCCCGTCCAGCCCATCCTGGGCCGACCTGACCCAGTTTGGGTCAAACCGGCCCGCTGGGTCCGGCCCGGCCCGCGTTGGGTGGCCCGGCCTGGCAGCGGGGTGGCCACGTTGTAGCGCAGGGGCCACGAGGAGGCATGGGGGCCATAGTGTAGCGCGGGGTCCAATGAGAGGCGTGGGGACTGTGGGGCAGCGCGAGGGCCTCAGTGTTCGTGGGGCGGCGCGAGGTCCGTGGGGGCCATGGGGAGGCCCGAGGGATGCAGTGCGGCACGGGGGCCACGAGGCGACGTGAGGGCGGCGATGCAGTGGTCAGCCGCGGCTGGCTGGATGTCCATATGTCCTCTCCCCGCGGTGCGGTCACATGTCACACCTTCACAGGCGGACGGCTCGGCAGACCTTTCGCCGCTGTGGCACAAGCCGTAGTTCTTTTCCGTCGGGCGGCCCGGTTGTGCCGACGCCTTCGTCGCATCCGGCCGTGATGTTGGCCGCCGTTCTCATGCCCCACCAGTGTTGGTTTTCGTGCTCCTTCATCACGAAGAACACAAGAATTAATCACAAGAATTGCGGAGAGGTCAGGCTAGGTTTGTTTGGCCCACGCTCTCTGCATTAGATCACTAGGAATAAAATATAATTTCTTCTTGATTTATGAAGAATTGTCAAGAATGTGTTTGGGGGAAAAATTCAAACAACCACCCTATCTCGAAGGTTAGTTGATGTTGGAATGATAAGGAATTCAAATATGTCGACATTCGTCGCGCCCTCCACACGCCTCTGATCTTGGACTCGTTCGTGAGTTCGTCAGATAATCTCTCTTCGATGAAGGTTGTTCTTTATTGGAGAGTAGTTCTCCAAGCTGTCCCATTCTCCTTTTCCAACCAAATCCTTTCAAAAGAAAGAGGTTCCAATATAATTTAAATTATCCATATAAATTATGTTAGCATGTTGACATAATGAATTGGCTCAGTTAATTGACTAAATTAAATGAAAAGTATTGGCATAGTTAAAGTTGGAGGGAGTCCATGGGTTAGCTCACCATTAATGAGAGGGTACATAGGGTTTCTAACATTAGGAGGGTTCGGGTGGTCCCCACCACTAGAATTCAAACTAGGTGTTTTAGGCACGGGTGGTCCCTACCACCATAACCCATGATGAGGGGTTTCAAAAAAAATGTTAAACTTTTTTATTTTAATTTATTCTTTCACGAAAAACACAAAAACTTACTTTCATCCTCGACCCATTACGGGTGAGGTGATGGTCTCCCTAAGCGAATACTGGTGCTGCGAGTTCAACGGTTTCCTCAAATTTCAGTTCCGAGCACCGATTCAAAAGTTACAAAAACCCGCTCACACTTTTACTAAAAGCACCCAAAAAATGTTCAGAAATTCATTTTGGGCACTCCGGGCCTCAGAATCATGCGCCATCAATTTTCTCGGGCTCGTAAAATTACCATATAATTAAAAAAATACATGGAACTTCTGGGTATTTCTAGAGTTTTTGGTATCACCCCAATGGACCAGGATATAGTCATCCTATGTTGCATCATATCTATCATCAGATCAATCAGTGTATCTCTCGTATGACGGTTCCTGATGAGAAGTAACTCTCGGGCAGACTCCATCCCTTGTATCAAACTCATGGGTGCCTTCTCGTGGATGAGTTTTCTGGGGAATCTTCAATCTTAATTCCTTGTGTTGGTATGCAGTGTTTGTGACTTACCTCTAGAGTGTGTGTCAGGTATTGAGTATATCTGGATATTTTTGTTATATGTGATGTATACATACACTTATATATAGACAAATTTACTTTAATTTTTTGTATTTATTTATTGTTTTAGTGTCTCACACTGAGTATTGTTATACTCACCCCTACATGGTCCTTTCACACAAGTGTCATGTATTGTGTAGTAAATAGACCTTTTGACGGAGTCCTATGTGGAAAAGGACCGAACGGTGCTTTGTGAGACCGGGTAGGAGGAGGTTTGTTCCTATGGCTACAGACAGTTCTCTGAGTACCATTTACATACAGGTTGTACATGTGCTTACAGTCTATTTCTCATGGTATTGTATTTGGACCTATTTAATTTCCTTTACATCTTTTCGTACTCTAGTTATGTGATATAGATGTATGCATGTAATAATTTCATAGTGGTTTATACATTTCAGCATTTTGTTTTCTTGGAGATGTGTGCATATATAATGGTACATAGAAAATGCCTCTCATAATAGTGATATACATACTCATTTCTAGTCACCAGACCCTGGTCTATGGAACGTGGGCTTGGGGTGTTGCAATATGGGCCCCACCAGGTTAGTTAATTAATGTGTTTTATTAGAGGATTGTTAGTTCTACATTAGGACTGGGAGTCTTTGATATTTGTTAGGGGAAACACTTTTAAGTGTTTCGAGTTTGGATTTCAGAATAGGGACTCCAGTATTGGTGGGGGCCAATGTATCCATTAACAAGGAATCTAATAACCTACAATTTGAATTAGCACATGAGAACACTGATTGTAGAGAAAATAATGGTACATGCATCATAGAGGAATGGGTTGTGGTTTCCATGTTTTTATTGAGTCATCTTTCCATATATACTCATTGATGTGGTATATCTTTTTTTATAGGATGCCTCCGCAATACATACCCTCTAGGATTTAGCAGCTTGATCACAAGGATGACCCCCTCAGTGATGAGGTTTTAATACGAGGACCAATTCCCCAGATGTTGCCTCAAGGTGGTTCACTAGCCATACATCCAACTGTAGAGTATCACATGGTAACTGTAGTACTAGTATATGTAGTGGACATGCTGCAGGTGCTTCATGAGTTTTAGTAACAGAGACCCCTCAGGTTATAAGGAGAGCCCAACCCACAAGAATATGAAGACTAGATAGAGGCAGTGACCTGAGTTTTCTGTCTAGTTTGGAAACCAATACATCATATGGTTGTCCTAGTAGAGTTCCTTCTACACAGCTCAACAGGGTGGTGGTGGGGTTTAGTTACCTAATCTTTTGATAGGGGGATCTTTCACAGCCAGAGTTAGATAACCTATTCAAAGAAGAGTTACCACATTATAGGCTATTAGTTATGAATATCTAAGAGATTCTACAGCTCAAGAAGGATTACATGTTAGTATTTGAGTGTTAATCAAGGCATAAAAAACCACTCCAGTTACTTGATGGATATGGTACATGATCAGTACATCCGGGCTTAGTCCTTTGTGCGAGGTCTGCGTCGAGACATCAGAGATAATGTTAACCCTCTGTTCAATACAACTTAAACATGGGTGTTTGAGTAAGATTTGGTGGTCAGAACATTATGGGCTAATCAAATACAACCAATGGTTGTAAGTAGTGGGAAAGAAGGATTAGAGACCTCGGTAGTAGGGGATAACGTTAGTCTCAGAGACCTAGACATATGAGACATTTCATGAGGAGGCCCCAGGATAGGGGAGTTGTATTTTAGGTCTCACATGATGGTTCTCATAATCACATAGAAAGGAGATGATACTCATGTGATGGCAGGTGACATCTCACCCTAGATTGTCTGACCTGCCATACAATTTTTAGATAAGCCTAAGATGTACTGCCACCGAGATAGAGAAAATGATAATATCAGGTAGATCTATAGGGTGGAAGACATGGTAGAGGACCATGGAGAGTAATAAGAGGTGATCAACATTTCAACATTTTTCCACCTCCACCATAGGTGGTCTACACTAAACTCATGGAGCTCTAGGATATGGATGGGGACAACTACAGGTGGCTGAGGATTATGACCTAGAGGCTCCCGGAATGATTTGAGGTATTATTTTATTCTGTGTTTGTTTTCATATTGATACACAAAGGTTCTAGGAATTCCTTTTTCAGCAATATATTTTTCAAGAGTGAGATATTTCAGTTTAAACATTGACTCGACCCTTATAATTGGAGACACAAACTGGATAAGACTCAATGAACACAATCTTATGCCAACCGTGTGACCTGGCCCTTAGAGGAAAGAGTTTGGATAGATCCTTTTGGTGGAAGTGTCGTGGTCTTACGATATCATTCTTGGTATGGATTGGTTGTCTATTGTCAATTCCAAGATTTAATATTTTTGGTTAACAGTGCGGTGTGTCCATAGTGGTGGAATGAGGATTACCATTGTCGCTGAAATAAATACCCATGAATCTAAGGATGGACTCATTCATAGGAGGGTGCATCATATTAGTCATCAGTTGGGTAGCCTGATCCTTAGTGAAACAAATTCTATGAGATTCTAGTTTCTAGCAGTGGTGGTGGAGTATGAGGACATCATTATTGAAGATTTTCTAGGATTACCTCTACACCAGTAGATAGACTAATGCATTTATTTACACCCTATACAACAACTATATCTACACCAACATCTCATATTACTTCTGCATGATTTGCGAGCTAAGGGTACAGTTGAAGGAATTTTATAAGAAACGCTTCGTGAGACCTAGTTTTTCACCCATGGAAGCCCCAATTTTGTATTCCATAAAGGTATATAGGAGGATGAGAATGTGAGTGGACTACTAGAACATGAACCAAGTGACCGTGTAGAACAAGTTTCCACTGCCAATGATTGATGACCTCAATGATCAGTTCAGATGGGACCAACGGTTCGTGAAGGTTGACCTCCAATCAGGCTATCACTAGTTGTGCATACGGGATGTGGATATACCGAAGATAGAATTCAGATTTTGTTATGGTAATTATGAGTACTTGGTGATACCCTTTTTCATAAAGAACTATCGAATAGTATTCATGCGTCTCATGAACATGATCTTTCCCTTACATAGACATGTTCCTAGTAGTATTCATTGATGATATCCTTGTGTACTCGGCATCTGAGGAGGATAACATGAGACACATAAGGAATGTTATGGACATACTCCATGATCACCATTTTTAGGTAAATAACTCAAAGAACCAGTTATGGATTCTGGAGACCCACTTTTGAGGACACATTATCTCACTGGATGAAGTGGTAGTAGTCCCAACCAAGGTATAAGAAGTGTTATCATGTGATCCACCTAAGAACATAACAGAGGTGCGAAGCTCCCTTGAGATAATAGGATATTATTGGAGTTTCATACCTAATTTATCTAGGATATCAGCACCTATGATAACATTGATTCAAAATGGGAATCCCATCATGTGTATAGAGAAGTTATAGTAGGCCTTTCATGAGATGAGGCACTGTTTGACGAGCTCTCTGATATTGAGAGTACTGGAGGAGGTTTTTTAGTACGCAGTGTTCTGTGATTCATTAAGAACTGATCTTGGTTGTGTCCTAATGTAGTGGAGAGTGGTGATTTTCCATGGTTCATGTTAGTTGATACCACATGAGAATAATGATGTCACCCATGATCTTGTGTTAGCAGTGGTAGTCTTCACATTGAAGACGTGGCGATACTAACTGATCAATGAGTGTTTTATCTTCTACACTGATCACAAGATTATAAAGTATATATTCTATAATAAGTATCTGAACATGAGATAGAGGCAATTGATAGAGTTCTGCCTAGACTATGGCACTGATATTGTGTATTCTTATGGGAAGGGGAATATGGTGGAAGATATACTCAGCAAGATATATAGTTCCCATTTGTTGAACGAGTCATCAGAGAACTTGGTCTCATTGTAGTTATCCTTTGTGGATAGAGATAGAGTGGGTTACCTCCAGTAGAGAGTTCTCAACCGTAAACTCTAATAGGTATTTTGGGAGGAACATCTTGGGGATACTAATTGTTAGACCCTACATGCTTAGATGTCAATAGGGCATGCTCTTAATGGATATTTGAAAGGTGGGGAGAACATAATTCTTTTCAAGGGATGTATATTGGTCCAATGTTGTTGCAAGAGAAGGATCTGAGAGAGTTTCATACATACCATTAGAATGTACATCTAGGTGGAGAAGATGTAAAAGGACCTTCGATGGCAATTTTTGGGGACATGGATGAATAAAGTATTTGTAGAGTTACTTTTTCGATGCCTTAACTGTCCGCAAGTAAAGCCTCATCACCATGTTACTATGGGTTTGGCTCACCCTATGAGGAAAAAATTGTTGTTGGATGAGATATCTATGGAATTTGAGATAATTTCTTTTATGTTTAGGGGACACAATTCCATCTAGGTGATTATTGAATGACTCACCCTGTCATCCCAACTCTTAACTATCCATGTACAGAGTTCAGTAGAGAGCTTGGGAAGCCTCTACGATCAAGAGATAGTTCACATCCATGGATTTCCATCAATGATAGTTTCATATCATGATGATTGTTTTACATACTAGTTGTGTAATGGATTACCTCAAGCATTGGGGACCTAGTTTTTCTTGAGAATAGTGTTTCTCCCACAAACTGTTGGCAGAAAGAGGAGACCATTTAGGTTCTAGATGACATTTTGTGAGCTACATGTTAGAAATTGCTCACAGTTGGTGGTATTATTTGTAGGAAATCAATTCATTTGGTGCCTTTCTAGTGTCTGCATGAGAATATCTAGAGAGCACATGGGAGTGGGAGGCACAAATTCATTCTCATTAATCTCATCTTTTTATGTAGCCTTTGTTTTTATTTTTCAAGAATGTAAATCCCAAAGGATAGGATAATTTAAGGACTCAAATTTTCTGTTTATTATTTTTAAATGTTATATGAATTAATATTGAGACTAGCTGCTGATATGACATACAATTTTGAGGCAAAAGGTTCTCAGAATAAATTTTTGAGATATATTTAAAAATTAATTAGCATAAGAATGAGATTTTTCTAAAAAGGATGAATAACATATAAACATGTTCCCATATCAAAAATATAAGGGCACTATTGAGTTCATAATGACAGTTTTACCCTATGAATGACCTAATATTTGTCGATGTGGGTCATTTGTGAAATAGTTTCCGTGAGTGTAAAATGAATACAATAATTCAATGGAAAATTATTTTATTTTGTTTTGTCAACACAAAAACATAATAAACATTAAATATATGAAAATTTTGGAAATTTTGGGTTAACCACATAAACCTAGAGATTCCATAGGATAATAAAATATATATTGGAAGAACCCTCTCAATAAAACGATGGTGGATCAAGGATTGATCGATCGATGCATCCTAAGATTCGATGGATCGTGTCAACGATGATGATGTCATATCGTTCTTCATCAGCGATTGAACCAAATTAAGGAATGGATTGTAATTTTGATTTTATTTTTTCTCATTCTTGATTCCTATGATGAACACGAATCAATTGATAAACATTTTGATATGTGGTTCATTCGTTTTGAGGGTTAGGATTATATTTGTGTAGTTTTGATAAGAGATAAATCATCATGATTATTTATTCATATTCTATTACTGTTTTAATGGAGATGAATCAAGATCAGGATTAAAATTGATCAAGATTTGTTCCTCTCTTTTGTTCTTGTGGTTTTTCTCCACCAATTCCTCTTTCATTGCATGAATTCTTCACTTGGACCGCGACTCGACACATCCCAATCAATTGATCATTGCACGCCCGATTCTTGGAACTACTATTAGATATCATAGATTTGGGATTGGCATGCCACAAAGGTGGTGCGATTCCAATGACATAGAGGTTTGGATGACGCTGAATCCCCAAATTTTGGATCCTTAGAGTTCTTCGACGAGGAATGAAGAATAAATAATTAATCCATTTTATAACCAGATTAGAAGAAGAAACACACTGATTTTTCAATGACATGACCCAAAGATCTTGATTCTCCATTTTCATGGAGAATTGATCATCGGATCAATGTCCGATAGTGGGAGAAGCACACCAGAGATGCTCCAACGATTCGAGAAAATCATGAACCACATGATGCGGAATCCGAGATTACAAGATGTATGGGGATCTTTTATGAGAGCTAGGGTTTTTGGGAGAAATTTATGGATCACACGGTGTGTGATCCCATCAGACAACATGTGAACTCACCCAGGTGACTTTAGTGTGTACTTGGGAAGTACACGGACATGAGGTGGCCAACAAGGTCGTTCTACATTGTGTGTACTCCCCTACACAGACATGGCCTAGACCAAGTACATGTGATAAGATATGTACTAGCACACGTTAAGATGTAAATCAGTTGGAGTCATTTACTCACACAAAAGTAGAGTTCACGATATCCCTACATGGTGTGTACTACTACACAGAAATAGTTTCATGACACATGCTATTTACTCAGGAAGATCCCCTGGTCAAGGGACATAGTGTGTAACCCATCTACACACTGTGTACTCTTTCTTGCATGGATTAGACTCCTTTTTCACCATATATTTGATTGTTTTCATTAGGGTTTTCCCTTTATTATATACCTATAGGTAGGTGTGAATAATTTCATACTCTTATGAATAAATCCCTTCAAGATGTATTCATGGACAGATTTGTTGGAATCCCTTGAGTGGCTCGGTGTGGGATTCTTTATTCATCTTTGTGCCTTAGGTAGAGTCCTTTGTATTGATGGGACTAGTCCTACCAGAAATCAATCCTCTATTTTGTGGGTTAATACAAATGGAGTGGTTGGTATCAACACATGGAATTGGATGTGATCCTCATATGTTATATCATATCTCTCTTAAGATCTATCATAATATCTCTCCTATGATGGTTCCCGATGATTAGTACCTCTCAGACGAATGCTATATGCACAATTGGACTCAAGAGTGCGTTATCTCATATGAGTACTTCATGTAATCTTGAAGCTGAATTAATAGTGTTGGTATGATATGGTTTTGAATTACCTCAAGATTTCATGTCTTGGATTGATTATATCTAGATATTCTTGTTGTTTGTGTTGTTGACTTGTAACTATGTAGAGCTAAATTTACTTTCTTTTTTTATTTCTTTATGGTATTGAGGAGTACTATTGAGTATTTTTATACTCACTCATGCAATGGATATTTGCACACATGTAATTTATTGTGAATATGATCAACCTTTTGATGGAGTCCTAGGCAGACCAAGACCAGATAGTGGTTTGTGAGACCATACATGCTGAGGTGTGTTCCTATGTCTACAGACATCAATCTTAGTATGTTTTCCATATAGGTTAGAATAGTGTTTACTGACTCTTTATCATGGGATTGTATTTGGACCTCTATACTTAACTTTACCTCCTATCGCACTCTTGTTTGGGACATAGATGTATGAATTCATTATCTTCTTAATGGTTTTTACATTTCAACATTTTGTGGGCTTGGAGATGTGTGTGTGTGTATGTTTGTATATAGGCAATGCCTCCCATCTTAGTGATATTCTTACTTAGTGCTAGTCACCAGCCCATGGACTATTGGAGGTGGTCTTGGGGAGTCAGGAATGGGCCCAATTGGGATAGGTCATGAAATTTTACTTTTATGACTAATTATGAAACATAATTTTTAGAAATTAAGTACGTTAAGATCTTAAAGACTGTAGGTCATACATACAAATGAGTATTGTTTCCATTTTTCAATGATCATTATGAAAATGAGTTAAGTGATATTTAATATTTACATAATGATAATTATATATTAAGTACCATATTATATTCATATATATATATATCATCTATGTGGTGTGGTGGTGAAAAGAGAGTCACATAGCTTTATGAAGGTGATATTCCACACGTACATGAATAATGTTATCATGTTTAAGAGAGTGAAAATGTAAGAATGAAAATGATATATTATCCTTGTAGAATAATAAATATGTCATTAAAATTATAATAATCACATTTACATCACATATAATAATTAAATTTATCCTTACCACATTTCATGTAAAACATTAGTGAAAACGAATCACATCACATCACGAGGCGGTTGTCCACCATACACATGAGTGACGTTATCATATCACTTATATAATGGAAAATTTAGAAATATATATAATATAATGAATCCATAAATATAAATATTTTATAAAAATCATATATATACTTTATATATATCATCAAACCCAACCATGGGAGGTGGTAATGGAAAAATGAATTACATTGGTTCATGAGGTGAAAAATCCGCCGTAAACACAGATTATGATTACACAACCAATTTGACAAGAGTGGATATTCCATTAAGAAATTGACTTATTATAAAAATATCTAATTATATGTAATATAATTATTATATTATATCATTATGGTTTAATAGTAATTTAAGGAGTTGGATAAATAAATAAAATAAAAATGTCTGTTGAAGATTGTTACCACTTCTTCAGGTATCTTTTATAGGATTGCACCAAAGGCCTTCATAGGTTGTATTGTTTCTAAAAATAAGGATTATTAAATGATAGAAGGTTATTTTGGATGTAATTATTAATTTATTTTCAAAACTATTGTGGTTTTAATGTGTTAATTATATGAAAGTGGCTAGCCTTTTATTGGTCAGGTGAGTGGTACCCTTGTACTTTTTTGAAAAGATTCAATAGTAACAACATTTTGTTAATGCAAGACGCCGAAAATATGATCCATTCTAGAACCTATAAAATATTAGGTCAAGATATTTTCATAAAATGCATATTTTACATGTTTTTAGGCCATTTTTACCATTATATTCTTAGTTTAATCCCTGGTAAATCATTTTTTACTTGAACCGTATGAAATAATTTTTACTCTTTTCACTATTCATTTGGGCCAAAAATTAAGATCAGCATATTAGAAAATATAAATTATGAGTATTTAAAATATGATATCAATTTTTAAAAATTTAATACACATAAATTTAATACTTTAAATTAAAAATTATTCCCACAGACTAAACAAGAAAAGAGGTTTTCAAGGAGAAAATGTTCAAAAGATCACAATGTTTTTCAATCAAAATTCAATTTGAAAAAATTCCAATGAAATAAATTGGATTAATTGATATAAAAAAAATCTAATTTTAAATATAAATAAATTCAAAATAAAATTTAATAGTATAAATAATTTAAATGAAAAAACAGTTTCCAATTAAAATTCAATCATTTTCACTATTCATAAAAAATGAAATATTTTAGAAAAATAAAAAAAATTCAAAATAATATATTTTTTAATTGATTAATTAAAAAAAGATGTTTATTTATTTCAAAAAAATTGGGTAAAAAATATTTTTAAATTATTCATTCAAAGCATGACCAAATCGTCTTTTAGAAAAAATTTCGTATTTCAAAAAGCATTTCTTTTTTTAAATGGTTCCTATTTTATTTATAATTAATATTTAAATAATAAATGTGTTGAAACTAAATATTCTAATAATTTATTTAATCCTATTCATACCCAATATTACAACGGCTAATCAATAGATTAAATAATAATTTTAACAATATATTCATGTTCTATAAAACTTGATCTTTTATGTAACACAATATATTAAGGAAACTCAATGTTTAGTGGAATCAAATATAACTATGTGTTTAATTTAAGAAATGATAACTCATTTTTGTAAGTAACCTAATATATCAAATACAATATACATATTTTAGAATTTGTGGGTGTTATATTCTCGTTACCTTAAATAAACTACATCATAACAATTTCAACATGATCTTGTAAATCAAGGGATTAAAATTTTGAAATTATATTATTGAAAAAACACATTATAAAAGGGTTAATAAAAAATCAAATTTATCAGAGTGAATGGTAATGTATGAAGGTTACATGTAACATCACTTAACTAGGTTTCCAATTGGTAGAACATTTGTTGAAAGTAAAGATATTAACATGGAAAAAGGTGTAAATAATTATAGAGATTTATAGAGATCATTTTTCACAAGAAAGAGATTTATCAATGGAAATTTATGTTCCTAAAACCCATAAACGATAAATGATTTAACAGACGTTTTTATTCTTGTGGTGTGAGGGTAATAAGATAACATTTTTTCATCAATAAACATTTCCTAACTTGGGTATTTCTTTTACTGTATGAAAATGTAATGAAATATACTTACATGGTATATTTATATTTTATAAGAACAATTTAGCCCTTTAGATGTGCTTCGATGAACTTTTAACTCACCACATACTCCAAGAAATGAAGATTAAAAAATTAATTTATATATGCATGAATCCCTAAAATTCACTTTTAATTTATACTAGGATCCAAAATGGTAAAAAGTCATTCTGTCTCTCTCAAACTATTCTCTAAATCCAATATGTTTAGTAGAAGTTATCTGATATGAATAAGTATTTTTATGGTTATGTAATACATTAATCTCGAAAACCTCGTCCAAATTTTAACGTTAACCATTTCATAAATGGATTACATTATAACCCTTACAGAAGATCAAAATCTAAAACATTAGGAATAAGGTCATTGAATTTCTAGAATGAACTTACCATTAATCCCCCAAAAAACATTAATTAGCTCTTAACCACCACATACTAAGTATATTAATACCTTTATAATTTATTCTTTTGAAACATGGTAACATCCTGAATTACCATAAAACATTTTTGAAAATATTCATAATTAATTATTACATAATTAAAGAACTGATTATAGGATATATTAATTAAATACATAGATTATTTAAACTCCATTAATAATTATATAATTTTTTTTTCAACAAATCATTAATCAATCCCATGTTATTCAGTACTATCCAATTTACCTTATCTATGTCAACTATCCTTTTATCCCATTATCGTTTTTTCAATATTAAGAACATATTTGTGTCTTCATTCATGTGTTTTCATGGAAGTTAAATCTTCTAATAAATCATTTTTCTGGTTCATTGGTATAATTTGACATAAAATTTAAAATCATTTTTGACAAATTACTATAGTACAATTCATATATATTTATTAATTTTTATAAATATGATATCATTGATAAAATAATCAAATGACTTAATTATTTAATCTGTACACAAGAATTGTAATCATTTATCTTTTTCTTTGATAATATGATAAGAATTATCATTATCCATTAGCTTCTCTTGAGTTATATTCCCTTTATGATTGGGAAATTGATTTTCATAGTGTCTAGTCTTTTTATGGTTGAATCGCTGTTCATTGGATTTTTTTCTTACCCGTAAAATAAAAATCATGATAGAATATCTATCCAAACTTTCAGTAAACTACCATTCCACTTAATAAAGCCTCAGGGTGTTTCTTTCCAACAATTATAACATTTTGGAAAATCTTTCTTTCCCATTATTCATTTATCAATATTTTTCCCAACCATACTTTTCTTCTCATTATCCCCATACAGTCAATTATAAATATATAATTATTTATCTATCTTGTTAGAACATTATAATATGTACTCATATGATTAAATTGATTGGGAGACTTATTAGATCAAAAAACCCACACTCTTGGATCATGTGATGAAATCAAGAACTTTAATTTATTGGAATTAATGATAGTATTTGTGACCCAATTTTATGATCTAAAACATTCATCATGAATGTAAAATTGGATCAATTAAAAACTCTAGGAAATTTTAGGTTTATATCTTCATATAGTTAAGATATACTCTTACATAAAAAATTCACAAGAATTTAAATTAGTATTTCTCCATCATAACCCACTTTTCTTATTTCACATTATGTCATCAACATCATCCTTTTCAAATCCTTTATAGACATAAATAGGTCAACCACATTGTTTATAATCCATGGAAAATGAATCATAATAAGGGTGACATCAAAATCTTAGTAAGGGTAAACATAAGAATTAACAATTGAATTTCATCAATGAAAAAAGTATTTCATAAGGGAATTATGGAATAACCAAACTGCATGAGAAAATCATAAAATAATTCATACACATCAATACATATATCCTAAAATATAAAAACATGGAAAATAAAAGAGTCTTCATAATCAATAATAATGAAGCATTTGATATCAATATCAATCATGGAAATCATTACAACCCCCTAGAAAGTATAAATAAAACACATGTGTAACATTGGAAATCATTTTCTTTTAACTCATAAAATAACTCTAAAAAATGAAATAATCATATGTTTTAATTACATACCCAATGCATTGGAGGGCTACCACATCCCCCCTAATCCATGGTATATCACAAAACCACTCATTATTAGTTTATCAAGAAACCACCCATAATTGGTTTTTAAATTATCCACCTGTATAATTTATAATTAACAATATATAATAATAACACATAAAATATTTTATTTCATCATAAACTTATAGGGAAAAAAATTATACCTTTCATAACATGATTAACCCGATAAATAGAAAGGGGTCCTATAAAAATCTATTTAATACATGATAACCCATGGAAAAGAAACAGGTTTAATAAAAATATCTTTAAAAAATATTAATATATCTAGATAAAGAAGAATAATTTTAAATACAATATATAACCATTTCAGTAAGAATAAATATTATTTTTCAATATATAGAAATACCATAAATATATTATTAAAAACCTTCATGGGGAAAATATATTTTATATTTTGAAAATCATCAAGCATTTTGAAAATCCATTTCATTGATTTTTTTTTGCAAAATATAAAGTATTCAGTAAAAAATAAGTAATAAATTTCATGATATTAAATTTTCATTCATATTAAAAAACCTATGTAAATCATTTTTGAAAACCTTTTTGGAAAACATGGTTTTGGAAGGGTTATCGACCAAAATGATGATTTTAAATAATTTTTTTTAAAATTTTGAGAACATAAAGAGACGGATTTTAAGGTAAAACATGTAATATTACTAAATAAATATTGGATAATAAATTTCATTATTATTATTTAGAGTTAGATCAAAATATTTCAACATTCAACACATGATCTTAAATAATCTTGATAAATAATCAAATTGTAACATAAAACTCTTATAAATTTGGTAACATTAAATCATAAGACTAATGAAATAATAATGTTAAAAAAATAATAATATAATGAAAATAATGAAATTAATTATATAAAATGTCAAAGGGTCATTATATACACCTCATAAAATAAGATAGTTGTACAACATGACAATTGTCTCAATAAAAGAAAATTGTGACAAAAATCCCTTACAACATTGGTAACATTGAACCCATAAAACCCAAGAAATAGATCTAATAAAATGGATATTTAAATCCCTTTAAATTTAAGTATATAAATAATAGTATAAAAAAATGTTTATTATATAAACTACACAAAAAATTTAAGTGGTGAATATAGAATGTATCTCATGGAAATAAAAGTGAGACGAGAAAAAACCATACTAGTTGAGTAACTTTTGAATCATTAGATCCATGAAATAATCAAATAAATTGAAAATTTTAATATCATAAAATAAAATATATAGTTTATATAACATTATATATGAATTTTTATACATCATAAAAAATAAACTAGTTGTTAATATTCTATAAGTCTCGTAGAAATAAAAGTGAGACTAGAAACCCCCTTACCTTAAGCATTGACACTCGTCTTACTTATTAAAAAACATGTATATTAAATGTAAGTATATTATAAATCTATAATATAAACATAAAAATATATATCATACCATATATTATTTTTATGGCTTTATATTACCCTTTTATTAACAATTCCATGTTGACGTTTTGTTTTGGGTAATAACCTCTTTCCTTTTCATACATGTTTGGACTTGTTATTTTTTCCCTATTACTTTTATCCTGATTTAATAATTAAATTAATTTAAACAATGATGTGAATATCATATATATTCATTTTATATGTTTTTATAATAATCTATAAAACATATAAATATGGAATGCAATACACAGTTCATGGAGATGGTAGGTCGTACATACGCATAAACAATATTTCCATTTTCTTATCATATTGAAAGAAAGAAAATTAAATGATATATATATATATTATTTAAGTATAATTATTATGTCTTATATATCACATATTTATATTACATCTATCCTTGTTACCTTCTATGTAATGTGTGAATGAATAAAATCGCTTTGTGAGACCATAGTATGTTGTAGACACAAATGATGTTATTGTATTCTCACAAAATATAAAGCATAATTTTATGAGTTATATAATAATTTAGAAAGTATAAATACATAATAAATATAATATATATAGTTTATAAACAACATTTCCATCATTATTCTCAACCTTGAGAGATGGTAATGGAAGAATGAATGACATCATTTCCTAAGGTGGTTGTTTGTCGTACACAAAAATGATGATTGTGTATCCAATTTGTTGGAAGTGTATAAAGTTTTAGTTAGTAACTTAGAAAGAAATAATTTATTTACGTTATTTATACTAATATTCTTATAAAATCTTGATATAAAAATAAATAAATAGGTTTTAGAACGAAATAAGGAACCGTATGTTGATGAACGTTTCCTCTTCTTTGGGTAACTCCTTTTGGATTGAACCAAATGACTTTATTTGTTTTATTTATATCCAAATTAATTCATCTAATATGATATTAGTGGTGTTTTAAATAATTTTGGTAGACTTTTGATGATATTAAATAATTTATAGGTTTGTATAATTGGGGAGAGTGAATGCCTTTTTACAGTGGAGGAGTAGTATTCTTGTAAATGCCAAAATGTAAAAATTATTGGGAGGTATCCCTTACCTAATGTGCCTCCAATAATGTTAATTTATCAATTCAAGAGGATATATGGTAAAAATATTTCCATAAAATAAGGTTTATTACAAATTTATTGGTCATTTGACCCCTTTAGTTTAATGTTTAACCACTAAGTAAACTCATTTTTACCTTAGTCACTGTAATAAATTTTAATTAATTTCACTAATATTTTTGGTAAAAAATATGTTTATATTACCATAAATTACAAATTATTCTTATTAAAAATGTTGAATCAATTTAATCAAATTCAATTCAAATATGTTGCAGAAATAAATTTAAAATTAATCTCATAAATTGGATGAAACAATAGGTTCTTAAAGTAAAAATGTTCTAAAAATTGAAATGATTTTGTATCCAATTTCAATTTTAAATTGATCCCAATGAACCAAATTGGATTAATAGATGTAAAAATAACTAATGTGACTTTAATACCAACTAAATATATTATTTATCATTTTAAATTATTTATACAAAAATTTAGTTTTCAATAAATCTGTTTTATTTTTTCACTATTAAACAAAAATTGAAAATTATGAGAAAAATACAAAAATTTAACCCTAAGACAAAATAAAAATTTAAAATAATTTTTTTTTTTATTGTTTTAATATAAAATTTTTAAAAGGGAAAAACTTTTGTTTGGAAAAAGTCTTCCAATAAAAGGAGGAACAATTACCTTATAGAAAAATATATTTTTTTATGCTAAAAATTAGATTTATACTTATTTTATATTTATAAAACTTATTGGTCAACTTAAAAACATTTAATTGAATATATAACATATAATTTTTATTAATATAATTCACTAATAGAAAATAATTTAATTTATTAATAAAAATCCCATCTATGTTTATGAAAATAGTTTTTCATAAAAACATATCCTTTATATTCAATTGGTTTTTATTTTACTTAATAATTAATTGCTCACCAAATAAATAATTATATAAACATGTGTATAGAATATTTTCATAATTTAGTTAATATTATTCATTCCCTCTAATCTATATTCTTGGTAATAAATATCATAATATTAATAGTATATTGTTGTCAATTGAGAATCATCCTTGGGTGTAACACAAGTTATCAATTAAAATTGATGTTACATGAAACACAAGATAAAATTGGTGTTGAGTATAATGAAAGATAAAATATTTATTTCCTGAAATAATGTCTATAAAATAATTTAAATTAATTTGAATGAAGTTCTTTCATAATATATCAGGATTTTACAAAGCTAGTTCTCTTTGAAATATAATCGTACTCCCAATAAAGAAATGATCATTATTTCTCACTGTATCACGAACATTGGTGTTGTATCCATTCCTTATTTTGTGAAACTTTTCTAAATGAGAGTATATTCTATTTTTTGGATATATAATTATTAAACATAATTTATAAACCCAAAACTAGTGAAATACTTAACATATATTGAAATATTTATGCATAAATAATCTCATAATCATAAATATAGTTTCATTAGGGATATATCTATTTTTAATTACTTTATATTTATTTTTATGAAAATATGAATTATAAAAACCATATACCCTAGGAATTTAAATCTTGGTGGGAATTAAGGCCAGTTGTCTTGCACCAGGTCACTACTACGCCTAGATTAATGTTCCCTTTTAGATTTTTTAACCATATATACCTCTATACTTGTACAACATTTACTTATAATATCCATGCAATTATTTGTTACTAGAAAAAACCACATGATATATTACTTACCAAAAAATTATTATGTTATTATATAATTATCCTCAATATCTATCATCGGGATTGGTTCCCTAATATATGTTTTCCAAAATCTAGTTCTTAATTTTTCAACTAAACTACTTCTGATACCAAATATAACATCCCCTACCTTAGGATCCCATAACTAGTCTATGGTTTATAACATTGGAATAATATATAATGAATAAAATATTGAAGAAACTAGAATTTTATAATTCTTGGAAATCTAAATAAATACTTGATTAATACATTAAATTTGAATACAAAAAATAAAAAATAATTTTTTGAGAATAACATTATTCCCCAAATCGATCATAGTACACTTTAAGGATTCCAGAGAATAGAAAAATAATAAGGATGAGTTCAAATTTTTATTCAGGGTTATGTACAGTGGAAGATATTATAAATAAATGATGTATAATCAATATGGTAAGGTAAATAACTGAAAGCACATTCTATTTATTGATAAACTGAAAATGAAAAGCATCAGAAGAAAATATCATGGTGATAATTTCATGGATAATTAAGTAACTAAATAATTAATTAAATAATTAATTAATTATTGGATGTAATGTATGAGGTACATTAAAACCTTCAATTCCATGATCTATTCTTCGAATAGTTTAAATATATTGGGTAAGAACCCATCTGATACCACTACCGTGAAGATCTATCCTCAAGAATGTTTAAAACCACTAGATATAAACCCATCTGATATGGCCAACTTTTTTGTCTCATGAGTCCTTTAGAGTAATCTATGGGCTATATAATGTCCAGGCCCCCTTCACATTACTTCTGAATCATTCCTTTTATATTGAATTATATATTTAATTCATGAATCAATATGTATATTCCAAAAATATCTGAATTGATTAAAGAATATGGATTTATCAATATTTTATTAGGTAAAAAATAACATTTAATATAGAACAAATTATATAAAAATGTTATATTGTTTCAAAAAACATATCAAAGATATATAATATAGATATTTATGAAAATTTAATGTCCAATGATCACAAGAAAGGGAGTAATTCAAGTTAATGTTATTGAATTCAAAAATATATTAAGGATGTGAATATCAATACTATCCTTGGTCAAAATAATCATAAAAAAAATAGAGTGATAATAAGAAGGGTATCGCTAAAATAAACCCCCATTTTAGTACACATAAAATGAAGTGTTTTTATCCTTGATGAATAGAAGTACCATAAAAATATGTTTAAAATCATTATTGAGTAAAACATATATTTTCAATTTTAAAATCACTATTTGAAACGAAAATTTCACCAAAAATTTTGAAACAAATATTATTTGAAAATAAAATTGTATACTTATAAAATAATATTTAAAAAATTGTTGTCGTCACAGAGGATATCAATTATTTATCTACTATGAATTTTAAAACAAATATTTTTTTCACTAGTTTTTGGAAAATCCAAATGTTTATTATTTAGAAAATATAAATAATATTAACTTAATTTGTTTTAGTGAAAATAAAAAATTGGTTAAATTTTAGTTTAATAAATCATTTTAAAATGGTTAAAAACCTTTTTAAAATCATTTTTCAAAAACATGGTTCTGGTAAAAACAGATTTTCGACCGAAGAGAGAAATAAAGTAAGATTTTCTTAAAACATTTTAACAATTATTTTAGTTTCCTAAGAGTCAAAAAAAGGTAATATTAATTAAAAATATAATTAATAAATATATTTAAATAAAATTAAATGGGTTTATCTATACAATTATCAAATAATTTCCTGCAACTAAAAATCAAGAATTAATTATATCAATTAGAATTATATTATAAAATAAACCCTTATGATGATCATAATGTTGATGTGAAAACTAATGAATAAATAAATTATGTGAATAAATTATAAATACAAATAAAAAGTTCTTAATTATAAAAAAATATAATAAAAATTCATTATATATATACTCAATAATAAAGAAGAAGTAATATAGTACAATGAAAGTAAATTGAGTTATGAAATTATTTACTACTTGTTATCTTCTATGTAAAATCCCCTTGGATAAAATAATACAATTTGAAACATAAAATACAATGAATAATAAAGTATTCATGGTATGATAATTCAAATGGGATGTATATATACTATATAAAAGAAACCAGGTTCATAACAATACAATATGCTTCAATGAAATGAAATTAAGTTGAAATCCCTTACCTCGCACTTCCTTCTAGTTGAACAAGATATAAAATCTTTTATAGTTGTTTAAAACATGTTACTAAAATATTATAAAAAAATATTAATATTAATAATGTTATATATTACCCTTTTATAACATCTTATCACTTTTTTGTTAATAACCTTTCATTATTTCATTTATTCGGGTGTCAATTGCCTTTTTTTCTAATTTCTGATTTTTTATGAAAATTCAGTTATTATTCATATTATATAGTTGCATATTCTCCATAATAATAATCATTACATAATTATACTATTTATATATAAATTTTACTTTTAACACCAATCAATAATGATGGATTTTAGAAATGAAGTACCTTATGATCCTAGATACGAAAGGTCATACATATGCATGAGTAATAGTTCAATTTTCCAATGATAATTATAGAAATAAATTAAGTGATATTTAATCATTCCATAATAATAATTACATTATAAATACCATATTTAATTCATATGTATATCATAAAATTATAGTGGTGAGAAAAAGACTGTCACATCGCTTTGTGATGGCGGAAGTGCACATGTATACGAATGATGTTATCATCATTAAGTGAGTGAAAATGTAAAATAATGATATATTATATTTTTAGAATTATAATATTTCATGAATATAATAATTATTTCATTTATATAACATATAATTTTTAACATTATCTTTATCACATTCCATGTAAAATGTTAGTGAAAATGAATCACATCGCTTCGCGAGGTGGTAGTCTATCATACACACGAGTAACATTATCATATCCCCCATGGAATGGAAACTAAAAAAAGTATATATGTGATATAATTACTATAATGGAAGAAATATCTTATAAATTTAATATATATTTTATATCTATCATTATACCAAAAAGTTGGAGGTGGTAATGGAAAATTAAATGACACCGGTTTGGGAAGCGGTAGACCACCGTACACAAAAATGCTGATTTTATAACCCATTTGATGGAAGTGGAGATGGTTGTAAGTAATGAAATCATTATAAAAATCCTAGTATATTTAAGATAATATTTCTATCATATTATCATAGTTTAATAATAATTTAATTAGGTGGAAAATAAATAAAAATAAAAACTCTTGTTGAATAATGCTACCTCTTATTCATGTATCCTGCTTTAGTTTTCAGCAAATTCCATCCATATATGGATTTATTCCAATAATAAGGATTATAATATGATGAAATTGAATCCAGGGAGTGATTTTGGAAAGTCTTTTCCAAAACAATTTGGTTTTAATGTCCGAATAAGGGAGGAGAGGGGTGTCTATTTATAAACTAGGTGATCGGAAAACTTGTTATTTTTTGAAAATATTCAATCATCCCCACGTTTTTGTCATTCCAAAAGACATATAAATAGTCTAGTATTAATAATATTAGTGATAAGGCGTAAATATATATATATATATATAATAGGTTTTTACATGTTGTTAGGTCATTTTTACACTTATCATCTTAGTTTAACTCCCAATAAATAGTTTTTTTCCTTAATTACGGTAAATAATTTTTAATGTTTTCAAACATCATTTCAGTAAAAAAAATGTTTATTTTATTTGAAAATATAAATTTTTATTAATAAAAATATTGAATCCATTTTTCTAAATTTATTTTATATATTTGGAAAAAATAAATTTAAAAATTATTCCTATAGACGTGATTAGAAAGTGGGTTTTCAAAGAGAAAATGTTCAAAAGTTCATAATTGTTTTATATTAAAATTCAATGTGAAAATAATCCCAATGAAATAAATTGGATTAATTTTTATAAAATTGATCTAATTTTACTTTACAACTAATTCGAAATATAATTTAATATTATAAATTATTTTAAAAAAAGATTTTTTTAATTTAAATACAATATTTCTCATTATTAATTAAAAAATGAAGCATTTTATAAGAATAAAATGTCACCTTAAGATAATTTTTATTTGATGATTTCAAAAATTAATCTTATGTTTTAAAATAAATTTTAAAAATTAGTGAAATTTAATTTGAAATTATGTGCGCAAAGCGTGACTAAACCATCCTTTTAATGAAATACAGTTTTTTATAAGACATTTATTTTTATTTCAAATGATTAATTTTTTATTTATAATAAATTGATAAAAATAAATTTTTTTAACTATATATTTTCAAAATTTTGTTATTAGTATTCATAATAACCATTTTAATAATTAGGTGATATATTAGATATTATTATTAGTAATATATTATTGTTTTTTTAAACTAGGGCTTGAATGCAACACAAGCTATTGAGGAAACACATTTTTATGTGTAACAAAATATAACTCAGTGTTTCATGTAACTAAAGCTAAATCAATGTTTCACGTAACATATCTTATCAAATATAGTGTTCTTATTTTATAATTCTGGGGTGTTACAAGAAACACCCACCACAATTCCCCTCACAATTCACCTATTAATCATAGACATACCAATATGAAAAATATATAACCCATCTGAGTGTACAATCATCATGATGAACTAAATATTTGTTATCTCATTAGAGAACCCTTAGAAAAAATTATTTTATAACTCATCTATGCATCTTAATTTTCTATTGATAATCTAATACTAAGACTATAGATCACCCCTCTTGGATGACCAATTCCCCATTAATTTTCTCTAATAACCATTTACTAGACTTGACCATAGCCCATCTCTCTTAGTTAAATCCATATAACAAAATATAATACCTACCTAGGTCACTATATCCATTAATTTATGGTGGAAACCATATATGATTCCACATTCACTCTAATCCAATTTTTTTATAAACCAAATTTCCCTCAGTAGCTATATAATCAAAGAATAAAACTAAAATAATTGATTATAAGACTAATGGATACACTTATCTTACCACACAACTGGAACCCTAACTTATTTACATATCTATTAATTCACATCGACTAACCCTGGTTGAACATCACATTGCATATACAAACCCTTATAATGGATTTTAAATTTTGTGACCTCATACCATTGACTAGAGTTATTCCTTTTAAAAGTCTCACACCATCCTTGACTTGGCCCTTCAATTCTTACACTAGCCACTAAACAAGATCCTAATATGCCATCTCTATCAAAGATCCATCTAAAGTAATTATAAAAAACTTATAAAAAATATCCACAATTAATTCAAAATTAATTTCATCAAATATAATAGGTAAATACATACCTATTAGATTAACCTTTACAGATTCTAGAGAAACTAATGTTAGATATCTCATTGACCACTATTGACCCATCTATGATAAGAATACCAAATTACCTAATCTAATTTAACAATCAATTATATTTTATTTTTATAAATTTAATAAATAAATCCAACAAGTAACAAATATATATTGAAACAAAATTTAATCACCGATAATTAAAATATATTAACATCATCTATATAATGCACACATGAGACCCATCATTATAATATTATTCCATACTAATCTGCTGAAATCATCATAAAATACCTCAATAATAAATTTAAAAATCAAATGAAAATGATGTAGAAGAAGTGTTGATGGAAAAATTGGAAACCTACAACAAATAAATGATTTAAAGTTATCCAAAGAACCCTTAATTAAGGGAAAAAATAATAAGATTATATGGGGATATGATGGTCAAAATAACAAAACATGATAATACCATTAGGCTAAAATAAATATGTTAATTTTCAAATTATAGTTCTTACAAAACATAAAAAATAGTTCTTATCACCATCTGGTACTCATTGTGTACCCACTAGGTACTTAATGGCCATCTAGGGGATTCCTACCTTCTGAACACCCCACTAAGTACTTAGTACACTCCCATATAGTACCCTATAGAATTTTAAATATTATAATTCACCCCCACGCCTCACTGTATACTTAGAAAAATTAGTTTCCCTAGAATTTGTACCACCACTTATTTTCACACTCATATCCCTTGAAAATTCATTAAAACCTATATTCATTACCAAATTTAAACTCCATTTTTTTCTAAATGTTAGTGATTCATTTAAAATTATAAAAAAAATACTCATGGATTTAGACCCTTTAGAATCCATCATATCTATAATTATATGATCACATGATTGTGTCAGTGGTTAAATGGATGTTATGAATTTTTTAATATGAACATGCTACTCATAACCTATATCCTATAGATATTTTATTCCTTTTGATATATTAGAGAAATTCCATTTTTGAATATATTTATTCTATCATAACTAACTATAATATTTTATTTTATATATGATCATATAAATATTTTTACATTTTTCATTGAATATGGGAGTATTTCATCCTAGATTTTTAAATATTAGATTCTATATACTTTACGGTATGATAATGTGGTATATGATAAATCGAGAAAGAATACATATCAGGATATTTCATAGGAGGAAAAAAATTAATGGATGATTATAGAGTGTCTCATGGATTTAAATATAAACATGGATAAGGAAAAAAATAGAATTATTCTAAATTGGGTGACCTTAAATAATTCTCTAATTTAAAAAATGGAAGAGAATCATTTAGTAGTCTCTATGGTGAAGGTATATATAGATCAATTAGTTATAAAATTTGATATTAATCACTATATAGAGAATTTATAACACTATAGTTTGATATTTTTGAAGCTATACATTCATGAGGATATTCAAGAATTAATTTTATGTGAGTATGAAAGATCACCTTTTGTGGTAAACAACATTTTTGGTAAACTGCATCAAACCTAGAAAAAGAAATTTTGGTTGATTTGGATTTTGAAATTGATGGCCCTATTAATATTTAAATACTATATTTTATTAGTCAGTGAAGGTTTCATGTAACATTTCAACTATTTTTTTAATAATTAAATGTATTATATTGGATGTGAGAGAATATCATTAGGGATTTTGTGGTTGGTTTTCCTCATGCAACGAGAGAGAATGATTTTATTTATGTTTTTGTTTATATGATAAATAATTCATCTAAATTTTTTTCCAATAGGGGAATTGACTATGATGGATAGTTTTGAAAATATTTTTATATGATAGTGAAAATTAATTTTTATTTGGTTCTAAAGACAATCCTTTCAAAACATGGCCCTCATTCTATATCACATATGTGGATGATATTGTAGGTTTACTTTATGACATTATTATTTAATATCTCTTTATTCTACCAATATAATGATGATTATAGAGAGTGAATAATTTATATATTAGAGTATATACTGAGGATTTGTTCTCTAGGTTTAAATAAATCAAGGGTGGATAAATTTTCACTGGATGGGTTTTCATAAAATAAAAGCTATCATTAATCTATTAATATACAACTATATAATTAATTACATTTAATGATCTATAGATCACACATTTTTTGGGTTTATATTGATGAAATTGTGTTTTTTTGGAAAATATTTGGCATAGGATATGATAGAGAATGTTAATGTGATTTCAGATTAAATGAAAATTATAGAGAGTCATATAAATTATTATATTAATCAGAAGATTATACCACTATAGTTTAATATTTATGCACATTTATTCTTCAAATTTTCATGTCATTAAGTAAAACCCGGGTTTATAAAACGTTTAATGTTTTATGAGATGTTTTTTGTCTTATTTTGGTGTTAAAACAAGTTACTAAAGTGACATTTCAATTACAACATCCACCTAGGATGAAGCAAGTTCATAATTTTTCTATGAGTTACATCTTCATAAGTACCTTCATGATTATTCTCATGTGATTTATTAGAATCATATTTATATTTATGTGTATAGGAAAACTTTATAATATATAATTTAAATTAATTATTTTTGAGAGAAGGTTTCGCATGGATGATTCATTTTTTGATTGTGGATCTCATAAAATCATGGTGATTTGGAGGAAAGGACATTGTACTGAGGGATGCAGATGAGAATTCAATATCATGAATTAAATTGAACATTTCACTCTATGATATGTATTAAAAGTTTTAATTTTATTTTAAATATGGTTTTTTGTTTATTTTCTTATTGAAATGTAATATTTGCGATATTGGGGGTGAATAAAATCTTGTATGTATCTAATGTTATAGAAAATATTTTTGAAATAATTTTTATTTTTCATTAAGTTATATTCTTTTAATTTTTTAGGATGAATATGATTTGAGATAAATCAAATGTAAAGGTTATGGAATACCAGAATTTTTTTACTTTTTTAATTTTACCATATTGGATTAAAAAAATGAGGGAAGTTAAAACATTGAGTTTAGAGAGGAATTCAATATGTTATAAAGCCCATTATAAGTTTAGTATAAGGAAAATTAAGTTAATTTTTGGAATACGATGGTTTGGGTAACTGATTATGGTTTATAAAGGATAAATAATGATGTACCTACTTGATAACATGTATTGGGAAACATGTCATAATTTATATAGAACATGTCAAGATTTATTGGTAATATTTTATTTCATTATAATTTTTTGAGGATAATTTTAGTACAGCTACGAGAATTCAAGGAAGAAAAAATTGAGCACGTTATATTAATACCACATCATGGTGAGTAATGATGAAATGTAGTGGTTTTCAGTTATTCATCATAAAATGGTTACAATTCATTATTTCATGCTGTGTTTTGGAGGAAAATGAAGAAAACCATAATTATTACATGAACACATATTGTTGGAAAATCGATATGTAAAAATTTAATGTGGAAATAAATTATCGGTTTTTAGGAGTATAAAAAATTATATGAATTTCTTATTTGGCATTGATTAGAGAAAACATGTGGTGTTAGATATATAAATATTGTACATTTTAGGGATATTAAGTTAAAATATTATTAACCACTTGAAACCTTAATATATTCTCTTATAACTTATCAAATAATTTGGGGGAGAATGTTTATAAATTTTTGGGATATTTCATAGCCTCTCAAATATATTTGTAAGATTTTGTATTGAATTTAATGGAAAAAATGTATAATTAAATATAAGTAGAAATTTTATATTTAAATATTATGGGGGATTGGTGTACACTTATTTATATTTATTTATTTTTTGTATTGTAAGTGTGAATAGATAAATATAGGTGCTGACTATAGTTAATACGTATTTGAGGATTTCTAATAAAGAGATCAAATAACATTCATTGTAGGATTTAGACATTAACCAGGTAGAGGATTCTAATATCTAACTTTTTAATTTTTATTGAATTCATATAATTTTATTCTTGTGATAGTGGGTAATTTATTTTAATCACATTTTAAAAAAACTAGATAACATAATTTATGGTGTTGTGTGTGGAATGAGGTAATAGAATTAAAATTGGATTAAAAATTTATAATAATTCAGAAAATTATTATTAAACATGTTATATTTTTGAGTTATAAAATTATGTGAATATAAGTTTAGATATTTTATTTTATTATTGTAAAATTTGATAACTTAATTTATTTTATGGGCACTTATGAAGTGATTATATGTGATTTTTGATTCATTTATTCTTTTTTCTAATGTGACCAACCTTGATAATTGTTGAATAATAATGTGAGGGTAATAGTTATGTATAACTAGTTATGTTGATGTTCTATAAAGGGGTGTTAGAGGGAAAATATGACTTTATTATAGATTGTTATGGTAGATTACACCAGAATAGGTGGATGTTAGAATAAATGAAGGGATTAAACTGAATGAAAATTTATAAGGGTAATATGGTTTTATGGTTATGACTATTAATACTAAATGAATTATGGTAACATATTGAAAATTTATTAATTTATTGATATTTACTTTTTTTTGAAATTATGTGGATATTTATTGTGTTTTTTTATATTATATAGCTTATGGATGATATGGTGTAGAGGGATTTGGAATTTCTTTATGATTATATGGTAAAGAGGGGTATGGTATTCCTTAATGATTGTACTATTTTTAGGGATGTGGTATTTCCTATATAGGTATATCTATCATATTTTTTATCTCACCACTATATGGTTTTTATTGATATTATTATTATATATACATTGTATAAAATAATTGTCCCTTCAAAGACATTTAGTTGTTTTGGTTTTATCAACACCATTAGTAGATGTGTAGATATTGAGGTATGGTAGTTTATATTTTGTTTTTGTGGTGATGTACAAGTGATTATGCATATTTAGTGATAAGAATTTAGTAGTTGACTTGTTTTATGGGTTTTATAGGAATATATATTTGTAATAATAGTGTAAGAAGCTTTACAAAAATATAAATTTATTATCATTAAATCAACATGAAATAAAGAACATAGAAAATAGGCATCTTCATGTTTATTTTACTTGATCCCTAAAGAATCTTGATCAATATTATTTGATAAAGATTGCATTGAAACAACCAAAAAATGATATCCTTCATAGGTAGTATATTAGACACTAAAATAATCTTATGCTATGAGATAAGACCTCAAATTTAAAATGTGTGCTTGAACCATCTCTTGAAATAAAAAACAGAGAACATAGAGGATGATAGAGATTCAACATTAGTTTGACTAAGTCACCACACTCACTGAACAGGAAGATCAATTCATTATATTGTTGCTATTTGATAAATGGCATTGATAATGAACTTCAAATTCATGGTATCATATATAAATTACCAAAAAACATGTCAATTAGAATGTTTATTAGTCTTGAACATTTCCATGAAAATAATATTTTTTTCATGCCATAAATTAATCATCTCTAGGATTAATTATCAATGAAATTTTTTTGGAATTCATAGAAGTATCCAAAACACTTAATATCACATATTGTAGGTTATGTGATATATCATAACATATAATTAAGTAATCTTCCTTGATTATATGGTTTTTCCAAATCTCATCACATGTATATCTATGATTCTAATATAGATTTATCATATAATATAATTCATCTATTTTAGTACATATCCATCAATCTCCCACTAACACTAAAATCCTATATAAATTTAAAAAAAACATAAATACTTTTTTTGAATCCATCCAAACTTATTTGTATGAATTTTATAAATCTCTCTTCATTTCAGAACAAACACATTGTCTAAAATTTAATCCTTATTCTAATGCCTAACTATATGACCCATAATTTCCCTGTTTCATTGAAAAAAATAAAAATTATCCAATTTATGAATTCAATAAATGAGAGACTATAAAAACTCAATATTTTTTGAAATATTATTTATACTAAATTGGAATTATTGGGTAGATTTTGTTATACACAACATTTATTTTATTTGTCATTATATGCAACAGAAATGTTTAATAAAATGCAATATACTATTAAAATATTTTTATTTAATATGATAGTTATCACCTAGAAATAGAAAAGGTGAGTACAAATATTATTAACTTAATTATTGAAATATCTGGTTTAAATATATATATATATATATATATAATGAATTATTTGAGACCAATTAATTATAAATGAAAATAAAATCCATTTGAAAGCAAAGGAACTATTTTTTTTGAAAAACAAATTATTAAGCCCACCAATATATTTAACCTTAATAAATTTAAAAAATAACTTTTTTTGAATTATTTAAATAATAAATATATATAATATATTCAATAAAATATTTTACATTCATATTTTTGTTTTTTCTATACAAGAGATAAAAATAAATCCAATTATATGTATAAAAAATATGTTTTTCTAAAAAGAAATTTTGTCACATTTTTTAAAATTATTTTAAAATTAAGTTTCACAAATTTTATAAAAAATATTTTAAAAAATAAACTTATTTTTTTAAATCATAATTTCAAAATTATATGGGATTTAATTTTTTACAATTTTCTGAAAATATAAAATTTTCATTGAATAATGAAAAATACTTGTTTTTATTAAGAATTATCATATATTTTATATATTTCAAAAGAATTATTTTTTAGTTGGTTTTAAATATAAAATTGGTTCAATAATATATATTATTCCAAGAGAAGTCATTTTAATCAATTTAATATTTAATTTTTCAGTAAAATATTTTAACAATTTGAATCTTTTCTCTTTGGAAAACCATTTTTTGTCATGTATACAAGATTTATTTGAAATTATATATCTAATATTATGATAATTTAATGTGTAAAAATTGATTAAAATAATTTAATAATCATTATTTATATTATATAATAATTTCAACTTCATTTTTTAACAGAATGAATAGTTAAAATAGAAAAACAATTAATTACAGTGGTTAAGTTAAAAATGGGTTTACATGGGGATAAACTAAAAATATAAGCTGTAAAATGACCTATAAACTTGGAAAAAACATAAACAATAACTTCCCTAATTTCATAATATAATCGTAGAATCAAAATATTGGTCAAAAAGATAACCTTTGAAGTATTTTTGGGAATTTTTTTTCTAATGTAGAGTTAATTTTCCCAACCATGTGAATTATTTTATTTTCCCCTCCACCTATTTAAATTATAATTAAACAATGATTATTTAATAAAAACTTTATAATACATATCCGGATATTGTATTATGTTATGTTCATAACCTATGACCATCTTTACTTCCACCAAATGGTATATGAAATCATCAATCATGTGTACGGAAGTCTACCATTTCGTGAACTGATGTGATTCATTTACCTTCACCACCTCACATAACTATATATAATGATATATTTAGTTATTAGATATGATATTTATGATATAATTAGACATATTTAATTATAATATAACATATACCTTCTTACATTCTATTTAGTATTAAATATTTATCCTTCGATCAAGTGTACGACAAACTTCCACCTCGTGATGAGATACGATTAAGTTTTCACATACACATTACATGGAAGGTAATAAGGATTAATTAAATATTTAAATTTTATATTAATTAATTATTAATTTTTTGTAAAATAAATATATTATATTATTTCATAACTTTCCATTTATTGAATAAATGATAATGTCATTTGCGTGTACGACAGACTATCACTTCACGAAGCGATGATATTCATTTTTCAAAAATTAATTACATGAACGGTAACAAGATATAAATTTAAATGAATATATTTACATACATGAAATGATATTTATTATATAAAATTAATATACACTAAAATTACTTACCCTTTCACATGTTAAGGAAGGATAACATCATTTGTGCATAATTACGACCTACCATCTCCAAGATGAAATGTGATTCATTCTCCATGTAAAAAATTAAATAATGATTATAAATTGTCTATAATGAACAGATATTATATTTTTAACATTAATATCATTTTTTATATGATTTAACTATTTGTTTTGTTCGAGATCTAGAATGTTCATGATGAATCAGCCTGAAGAATATAAGGAAATTAGCTCCTGAAACAATAGTGATAATGAAAGATTATTGAAAAAGGGTAACATGATATTTTAAAAGGATCAAATATGATATTATAAGAAAATAATATAATTATTTTATAAGTTAATAAAAATATTTAAACCACTATACATGATGTTGAATAATTCTCAACTAAAGGAAAGCATTTGGTAAGGGGTTTCTTAACTTAATTTCGATTGATTAAGCTATAAGACTACTTCAACGATAATATTATGAAATAATTATTTGTGAAGTGAATTGTTTTTATTGTATTTAAAATTTTCTTTCTTTTTATATAAATATTTTATACATAATCACCCCATTTATTAACTCTCACCTCCATGATACAAATATTTTAAGGGTTTCATCTCAAACTTACTTCTTTGAGACAGATGTTATTTTATACACCTACATTCTTTTAAATGGTGAATATATTGACCATTTATAAATAGTATCATTAATCCTAAAAATATCAAGATATTTTATATTAAAATTCATCTAATTCATTGATGGGAGTTTATTAATCCAAAGATATCAATGTTTTAAGGTTTTATATTTTAATCCCATTTTAATCATGATTTCTTATGAAATAATTTAAATGGAAAGAAAATTATTTTTCCTTTTATAATTTTTTTTATTTGATAGTTATTAATAAATATATTATGTAACAGTACAATTTTCCTCTCTTTTTTACTTAAAATTATTCAGAAAATGTATTTTATGAAAATTTAACTTCATTTCTATCTTAAGTCAATAATCTATTTTATTCCAAATCCTTGTTTTCCAAAAAAGTATTACGAAATTTTCTAATTTGATTGTTTAAATTAATTTTTACCATTAATTATATTTTCTAAAAATTATTTTAAAGGAATCTATCTTTCATCTTCTAAAAAAGTTAAATTAGAAATTTTCATGCAAAAAATGTTAAAGCAATATTTTTTAACGTATTTGTAATGGATGGAAATTTTCATCCATCATGATCAATAAATGTTTTAATCCTTCCTTATTTATGTTTTAAATGTTTTTTAAAAAACATATCTTATTTTCTAGAAGGTTTTAAATTTTTAATATGTCTTTTCAAATTGTAAATTTTATGTTCACTATTAAATGTTCAATGTGATATTTCTAAATCATTTTAAATCAATTATGAAATACATTGATGTTACTCAAAGTTAAAATGTTATTTTACTCCATAATTTTTTTAGTATATTTTAAATTATTTTCATCAATTAAAATAAACATTGATTTTATATATTTCTTCTATATTATATATATATATATATCATATATATACCTATATTATTTTATATTTATTTTATTGGGTAATAAATTACTTATATTTATTAGTAAAATACATTCCTTATTAAACATTCATTGATGATTATTTGATGTTTGATTATATAACCCATTTTCATTACATGGGTAATTATTATTTTTCCATATTATTGATTTCTTTTATTTGGAATAAATAGATCATGAAGATGGTATGAGGGGTGGACCCATATTAAACTCCAATGTATGGGTTATAGATTTATTCTAATTATATATCATGTATGATATTATAGAGTATTCTAAATCCTTTATGAGACATTATCTTCCATGTGATAATTTTTTAGAAGATAGTTTTGACTTATATTTATGTCGTGTTTTCTGTTTCTTCCATATATCTTATGATTCTATTATCTTGTGATACGATTTTCATTACATTATGATTTCATGTTATTAACCATGTAGCTTCTCTTTTAATATATCATTTTATATATTTGAATCTCATGTTATATTTCCTTAACATTTTTAATTACTTACTAGGTTTTTAACTCACCCCTTTATTTATGTATTCCCCATGTTATCCCATGTAGTTTTAGGAGCTCAAATGGATTTTAGGATCTCAATCTAGAGAATAAAATTAAGATTCCATGTATAAGTTTCTTTTTATGTAATATGAACCTAGTATTCCAAAGATACATGGCCTTTTATGAACACTATGTTTTATTAATAGAAATTTATGTTTAAGAATAATGTAATAAAACATTTAAAAGTAATTGATCTATATAGTTGGTAATATAGAAATGGGTTGGTCAACCTTTGGAACTTATATAAGAAAAAATTATTGATAACCCCAGGGATAGGTATAATGGTAAGTATAAGGATAAGTCTATATATAAGAAAATATCCTTGAATATTTGATGATGTTTAGAGAATGTGGTTTCAGAGAAATTACATCTTTGTCTGGATACTACTACTGGAAGCTATTATAGAATAGATATACCTAGGTGTAATAACTCAGAAATAGGCCAACAAGGCTTGACTCAAGCGTTACCTGGTACATAGAAATGTTCATTGTCTTTCACCGAGTTTCACACTCCTAGGAGATATTTTAATGAAATTAATAAAATATTTACAAACCATCATGATGGATTTTAATAGATGACCGTCGTAGATGATTTAGGTAAAACCAATGGTGTCTTAAAATTAAATGAACATTTCATGATTTAGAAAGGATATAAATAATTTTTTCATGATTATATTGTCCCCCACTAGGAATATTGTATATCACACTATGATTTATGGTTTTATTAAATTGTCGGAACCATAAGGAATTGAGTTAAAGTTTAATTTGAAATGAAATGTGTTGATAACAAACCAAATGGAATGATGAATGAAGTAAAGTATGTTGCGATTATTCATAACCAGTTATCATGATATATGGATGCAAAATTACACCTTAAACAACTCTTGGACTCACCGACGATGATAAGGATAAAGTCCACTAAGAGTTTAGGGAGTGGGGACCATGAGAGAAATAATATTCAGTTTTCTATATATCAAGAATATGAGAAGAATCACAGAATGTAATGTCTCAAATAAACAACAATATGTTTTACTTGTAATGAATAAGGTCATACTATAATTAATTTACAAGGAAAAATAAAAATTTCAATTAAAAAAATGTATAATAATAATGGTTTCTATAAGGCATAATCAATAGTTCAATGTTTTTAATGTTGAAATAAGGGGAATTATACAAATTTATGACCTTAGGGGAAATCTCAAGAAGATGATCAATAAGGATGTGTGAGAATTTTTATTGTGGATGATAAAGTGACTAAAAATGATATATGAATGTTTGGATGAATTATATTATATGATGATGAATCCTAGTTAATGATTTAAGAATAAAGTGGAACCACAAAAATTTTTATTTTCTGGATTTCAAGAATTATGTGGATCATGATATATATATATATTTTAGGATTGTTCTAAAGATATTTTTTATTAATGTTTTCGAACAATATGTTGAATGGTACTAATGAACTAGAAATGTGATTTAATGGTAGGGTGATACACTATAGAAAAAATCATTATTGATGAAAATATAATCATAGAGATATACTTGATGCTAAGGTAATTAGATGATTTTGTGGGGAAAAATGTGATTTATAGAAAACCTTAGTAGTTAAAAAATTATTTGATGACTATTTTTTGAATATAGTCATCGTATTCTTAAAAATTTATAGGATCATAGTGAATTATGAATATAATAATCACAAATGGTTTTACATTGTTTTATATAATGGAAAACTGACATGTTAGGAAACAACACATCGCATCCAGCAAGGCCATGAGTCTTGAACTGGAAAATTAATGGAGATAAGGGTGTAGTTCCTACCATTGGACTACATGATGTGTTGGTTAGTATAAAATATTTTTTAATTAAACAATATTCTAGCTAAATATAACATAGATCAAAATTTTTGTTCATGATTAACTATATTTCAGTAGACATTTAATTAGGTAGATGTATATATAAACCTGATGATTAACATTAATAAATTTTTGGGAGGTATTATATTATGTTTTTGAGATTTAAGATGAAGGTTTTTAAGATAGATACTTATATATTGGATTAGTATGAACATTAGGAGTTACTATTGAGTTGTTAGAGATTAATGTATATGAAAACTAGTGAAATCCATTTTGGTTTTAGTAAAGATCAGAAGAATATCTTATTTTTATTTTTAGGGATATACATTCCATTTGAAGTTTATTTTAGTTCTTAAAGCATGAAAAATTCATCGTGAATACTAATAATTTAGGAAAAAATATTGATATTGTGATGGAAATTAGTTAATGGATAAAATTATACTTATTGAGTAATTATATTTTCTTTATTCATAGTCTAGATAGTAAAATAATCCTTCAAAATTTGGAAAAGTATCTTAAAATAAAATTTTGTTATATTAACATAATTTATGATGATATCAAAGACCCTTTTTACACCTCTTTGTTTTATGGTTTTATGGTTGTTGATTTTCACATGATCATGCCCTTTATTTTGATCAAGGATATCTATAAATCTACATCGGTATTTGAATGTTGGTTTTATATTCTATGTCTATATTTTCACTTCCCACCAATGTTATCTTACGTAAAAAACCAATTCATGTGTTATGTTAGATGAAATTAACACATAAATTTCTCTCTTTTCAAGTGGAATTTTTATAAACACTTTTTAAGATAAGGATTTCTGACAAGGGATTTTCAAATGTCAAATCCTTGATTTTTGAGAATAAGTTTAAATTACTAGAACACAATTTATTTAAGGAGGTTATTATGTAACAAATCAAGATTTTATGAAATATTTTTTCCAAATATTCTCAATTTCTTATATTGCTTTCATTATAGAAACCATCGAGTTTATCTTACATTGCATGAAACACAGAATTTTAATGAAACATGACATACTATTAAAATATTGTTTTTTAATATTATTTTCATCACCTAAATATTAAAATGGTGGTTATGAATAGTAATAACATATGTATTAAAAGATATGGTTTACACATGTATATATAATTAATTATTTGGTGACCAAATATTTGGAAATGAAAATAACACCTATTTGAAAAAAAGGAATTTTTTTTGTATTTTTTTATGTGCATGAATGTGTTTTAACTCAATAAATTAAAAAAATATTTAGTGAATTATTTGAATGATATATATATATATATATTATTAAATAAAAATTTTAACATTAATCTTACGTGTTTTCTAGACCATAGATACGAATAAATTAAATTTTATGCTAAAAAACTGTGTTTTTCTAAAGTGTAATTTTTTTAACATTTTCACACTTATTTTAAAATTATTTATTTACATTTTCAGAAACTTTATTTGAAAAATTAACTTTATTTTTGATATAATTATGTCAAAATTATCTTGGAGTGGTTTTTTATAATTTTCTAAAAATATATATTGTTTGATGAATAGTTAAAAATATAGGTTTTTATTAAGAATTGTCATTTATTTAAAAGAATTTAATTTAATAAAAGTGTACCACTAAGATCACTTATAAAAGGCCTACCACTCTCCACCCCTCTTCATAGTTCAAAAACCCATTATTTCAGCCATGACATTCCCAAATAACATCCATCCTCGTAAACTGAGGTTATTAGTTTTCAATCACCACCTCACACAGATGGATATAATGATGTTTTTAATGATTACATATGATATAAATGATAAAATTTTACTTATGGAAATATAATATCACATATACCATATTACTTTTCATTCCATAGTAAATATTATAACATCGCTCGTGTGTACGGTGGACTACTGCCTTGTGAAGGGATGTGATTCATTTTATAGTTATGATTTACATTAAAAGTAATAAGAATTAATTTTATTTTTATATATGATATTCATGATAGATTAGTAATTATGGAAAAAAACATATCAAAGACTTTCTTACCTTACCATACATTTAATAAATGATAATATTGTTCTAGTTTATAGTAGACTACTATCTCTCGAAGCGATGCAATTCAGTTTTCACTAAATATTTATATAAATGGTAAAAAATGATAAATTTAAAAAAGTATATGTGATATATATGATTTGATATCGATTCTAAAGAATTAATGGACAATCTGATTCCTCACCCTTTCACCCATTATGGAAATGATAACGTCATTCGGGGGCATGCATGACCTACTATGTCACCAAAGGGAAGTAATTTATTTTCCATGATAAAATTTAAATATTGATTATAAATAGGTATATAATAAAAAAAATTATATTTATAACATTAATTTAACTACGGAGATTATATGACAACTACCTATGTTTGAGATCCTAATATTTCATGTTGAAACATGTAGGATAAAATAATGTAATTAACAACTGAAATAATAGAGGAAATTGACTATTATTAACGAACATATAATAATATGTTGTAAAAGGAACATATATGTTATTATAAATAATAATATGATTTATTAATAAGTAAATAACATGTTTTAAAGAACTATAAAGGTGTTTTAAGAGTCCTCAACTAAAGAGAAGCATGGGGTAATGGGCTTCTTAACTCAATTTCAATTTATTGGGTTATACTATCACTTCATTGATTACATTATAAAAACATTATGTGAAAATGAATTGTGATGGATTTATATTTTAACTACAATATTATTTAGTGAAACTAATTTTTTTATACATAATAACACCTTTAATTAACTCTAACATCAATGATATGAATTCTTTAAGTGTATCGTCTAAAACATCCTTCATTAAGACACATGTTCTTTTATGCCCCTAATTTATTTTTAATAGTGTACATAATTACCATTAACCTAATACATCATGAATAATTCTTATTTAAAGAGATTTTATGTTAAAATTAATCTACTTAATTCATGGGATGTTATAATTCAAAAGTTAACAAAGTGGTCAGGGTTTAGGTTTAAATATCATCTTAATCATGATTTCTTTAGTAGAAAATAATTTTTATTCCAAATCGATGTATTCAAAAAATGTTTTAAAAGTATTGTAATATAATAATTTTAAATATTTTTTAACCATAATTATATTTTTAAAAATTTCGTTAAAAGAAATATCCCAGTTATTTTCAAAAAATGTAGTTTTTACCTTTCCTACTATAATATATACAAATTATTTTTTTAATGTATTCAGTATGAATGCAACTTTTTTCTCATCATGACCAATCATTATTTTAAATATTTATATTTATGTTTAATTTTTTTTTATTTTTTTCTTTAATGATTATGATTTTTTTATATTTTGATTAATTTTTATTCAAAATAGAAAGGATATTTTCCTTAACAAATTTAAAAAGTGATCATTCAAAATAATTTTATATCTAAGATGAAATCATTTTATGTTACTCAAAGTGAAATAGTTATTTTCCTCTATAATTATTGAAATATTTTTAAAATTATTTTCATCCACAACAACTATATTTAATTCTATGTATTACTTCCAAATTATGTATATATTTCTCTCACATATATATACAATTTTTTTGTCCCTTTCACGGGGTTACACATTCCTTATGATATTTTCATAAATTATTTAATTTTAAAATTTCATTTAATTATGATATGAATAAAGACTATGTGGTTGATTTTATTTCTATGGGTAATTATTTTATTATTCCTAAAAATTATTTTTCGTTACATGGATCACATAGACCTTGATCATGTTATGATAGGGGTACCTAAATAGAGCTCCAACGCATTGGGTAAAATTTTAGTCTCATGAAAATTCAGGTATCAGATAAAGGAATAAAGAAAATACTTTATAGGACATTTTCCACCATGTGATCCTATCTAGTAAGTTATCCTTGAATCATGTTTATTTCTTGTTATGTGTTTTGATAACATTTATTATGATGAGTTGATGTTTTGATACTATAGTCTTTCCATTATCCTTTTATTTTATTACTCATGTGGATTTAATTTATTGATATCATTAAATACCTTTGAATCTAATGTTATGTTTCCTTAATAAGATTATTTCCATATGAGGATTTTTATATTCCCACTTTCGTTATGTATCCCCCAGGTTATCCCATGTTGTTTTAGGATCTCAAATAGATATTAAAAGCACACTATGGGGTAGAAAATAATGATCCCATGTTTATGTTCTCTTTTATATAACATGAACCTAGTATTCTAAAGACAATATGCCTATATTTATCCTTGTGTGGTATTAACAAATATTTATGTTCAATATACATGTATTAAAATATGTAAAAGGAATGGGTCTCTATAGTTTATATCAGAGGAAAGTTTAGATAAAACATGGATATATATTGAGAAAACCATAGTGAAAACCCTATATATAGGTTTAGGGACAAGTATAGAGATAATTATATTTATAATAAAATGTCATATAATTTTTTTTGAAGTTTAGAGTGAATATTTTTTGAGTAATTTGATACTTTTAGGGATAGTACAAGTGGACTCGGTTATGGTACAAATGTAACCAGGGGAAGTAAATCTAAAAAATACACACTAGGCTTGACTCATGCATTACACTGTATGAAAACACATACCTCAATTGACACCAAGTTTGACAATTTTGGGGGATATTTTTTGGAAATTAAAAAACCATTTACATCCCACCAAGATGGATTTATATTGATAATGACCATAGAAGACTTAGGATAAACTAATGGTGTCTTATATTGAAGTGAAGGAGTCATGATTTCAAAATATTATAAATGTTTTTTTACAATTATGTTATTTCCCAAAACAAATATTTTTTCTCAGACTATGCTTTATGGTTTTAGTCAATGGAGAGAACTAGAAAGAACTAGTTTAATGTTATATGTGATACAAAATATCCAAATGAGAAATCAAATGGGACGATGACTAGATTAAATTATATATTTATTATTCCGTATAATATATAAATATATATGATTATTAAATTAAACTATAACCAAATTTAAAAATCACAAAAGAAGATAAGGATAAATATCACTAAGATTTTGGGTGGTGGATATGATAGATGAAAAAGAATCAGTTTCTTATATATCAGTAATTTAGGAATTAGAACTCAAGGGAATCTCTCAATTAAATACGAAAATAATTTATGAAGAATAAATAAAATTGTTAATGAAATGGATGTGAATAATCATTTCTATAAGGAAGTATCAATTAATAAATTTTTTAAATATCTAAAGAAATGGAATTATGTAAATCAATTTCATAGGGGTAAATCTCAAGAAGATGATCAACAAGTTTATTTGAGTAAAGTATTTTTTGTTGATGACGAATAGACTAAAAAAGAAATATGAAATTAATGAGGTATTGAGTAATTATATGATGAAACATATTTAACAGTGTTCGAATAGAGAGGAATTATTGAAATATTTATATACTAGAATTCATGAATTGTGTGAATCAAGAAATATATATAAATATTTTTCTGTAAAAAATTTTTATTGATAATTTTCAAGAATATGTTTAATGGTACTTCTAAAATATAAATGTTTTTAATGGCATGGGGTTTGGGGTCCATTACATGGTGAAACTCTGATGTTTGGGGTGTTCTGGGTGGTCTGAAAGGCTATCCCAGCTTCTCGGTGAAGTAGGACTCCTAACGGTAGCCTTGGCCTACCGGTAGCCTCGGTCTACTGGTATCCTCGGCCTACTACCAGTGGCACCAACCTACCGGTAGCTTATCCTACCGGTAGAGTGGCCTACCGGTAGCCTCGGCCTACCGGTTGCCTTGGCCTATCGGTGGCCCCAGCCTATCGGTGGACCCGGCCTACCGGTTTCCCTAGCCTACTGGTAGCCCCGACCTACTGGTAGCAAGACCTACTGGTAGCCTTGGGCAACCGGTAGCCCGGCCTACCAGTAGCCTCAGCCAACTGATATCTTGGTCTACCGGTAGACCTAGCCTATAGGTAACCTCTCCACGGGTTTTCCAGTAGCACTTCCTTTGCACGAATTGGTTTTTAAACCATGTTTTGACCCTTTTTAGCCAGTTTTAAAGCCCATTAATGGTGTTTAATTAAATGATTGGTGAGGTACCCTCCTTAAATGAAAAACCATGTATTTTGGTCATGACTTTATCCCTGTTTTCAGAAAAGAATCTACTGCATCTAGTGAGGAGTCCTACCTTGGTTAAGGAGTTGTGCATCAGTTTTAACTACCCCAAAGGGCAGGGACCTTTTAAGATGGACATGTGGGGTGGCCCAACCGCGTGGTCAACCCACGTTACCACTTCTTCCATAGTTTCGAGTTTTTTCTCAATATCATAACCATCCCGGGATGTTTTATCTCATCTTTATAACCTAAATGCTTCTCTTCTCCCTAGTTTTCTTTTTTTTTTCTATCCCCATGCGCTCGGAATACCCTTCGTTCGGATGAGTTGTACCCCCGTAATGTTTTCCTTGATCGCATTCTGTGGAGTTCCTGCTACTCTTGATTTCCAATTTCCACGCGAGGACATAACGTCGATTCTTGATCAATAAAGTAGGGAACTTACCTTTTTCTCTCCTCCTTGTGTATCATGCGGGGTGGGTGATCTATGGTTCCCACAAGGCAGTTAATCAATTCTGTAATGAAGATAATAACTGGTTAAATAACGGGGATGAGGAAGTTTGTTAATGTTGTTACATGTTTTTACCAATGTTTTCCCTATAATGTTGTTATTAATTGATTGGGCTTAGGCCTACTAAAAATCACAGCCATTGGGGGCCTTTGTTTTCGCATCTACGCTATGCTCTGTTTTACGCATCATTTGGTGAATGGGAATCATGTATGAATCAGTTAAACACTTAAAATCGGCTGTTGAATATGAATTCCCATAACCTTGTGTGATCACCCCATATTAACTAAATAATACAAAGAATGAATTGTGAATGCTGGGATGATTTAGTTATGAAATGAGTGAAGGGGTGAATGTGTTTTGTTATGGATGGGTGAACCGCGGGGCTGTGAATGGTGTGGTTGGAATGACGTGAGTTGTTGTGTGGTTGTGGTGGTGTTTGGCAGTTGGGCTGCAGGTTGTGTTGTGAACATGAATAAAAGTGGGAAGATAATAATGAAATGGGTAGAATGGTAATGAATTAATGTGGGGATAACTAGTGGGTTGTTGGGTTTTTCTTTGGTTCTAATTTTTCGAGGGTTTCCCCTGATCTCACTTTGAGGTTATTATTTACAAGAGAACTGGGTGTGAATGCTTAAATTACCTAATGGTTTTCCTTCCTGCTTTATTGTTGTTCCATTTGTTACTGTGCCTATTAGTTGACCTACAGTGAAGGAATTAACTCATTGTGAACTGTTATGAAATGATTACTTGAAAAGGGAAACTGGGAACATTTTGTTGTGTGCCTGTTTTCTGAGGTAGCAGTGCTTGGGCACCTGCTTGTATCTGTTTGAGGGGCATAGGTTTGGCTGTGTGTTGGTATATATATATATATATATATATGTGTAACTGTATGTTTTATATTTAGTATTACCCCACCCATATTGGGCACTTAGTGTCGGACTCCCCATTTCATGGGGAAGGGTGTTTCCCCTCTAGTTACTCTCTTTCCTGCTCCCTCTTCCCTAGGATGTGATGGATGGAGGTGACCTTACACCCAAGAATATTTAGGTAGGTTTCATTTGGTGTGATGTTAGACTGGGAATCTTTGGGTAGGTTGTTTTCCCAAGAATCTTTGGGATGAGGCCCAGGTGTTTTCGGGAAGGGGGTCTGGTTACGGTTTGTTTCCAAGGTGTCTTGGGGATGAGGCCTAGGTGTATGCGGGCAGGGATGTGTGGTTGTAAGTCCCAGATGTATGCGGTCAGGGATGTGTGGTTGTGGGGCCCAGGTATGTGCGGGAAGGGATGTGGATGGTTTTGAGGCCCAGGTGTGTGCGGGCATGAAGAGTGAGGTAGGGTCAGGATGTTTTCCATTAGGGATGAGCAGCTAGCTAGTGGGGAAATAGTGGTGCGGGGTACCAAAATGTTTTTTTCTTTACAATTATCTTATTTCTTGTGTTATTTAGTGATCTGGGACGGTGAGGCGGGATGGATATATTCCTTGATAGATGATGTTTCTTCTACTCTCACATGACTTTAGGTTGTCTCCCTACTTGTTCATGAGAGCTTTAGGTTTTCCTAATGAGTATACTTTCTATGCTCACCCTACATTTACTTTCAGGTTTCTAGGAGGGCTTTAGAGGCCGTGTGGGTCCTTTATAGTCTGGACGTTGGAGTTTCTGTTGGTCACTGTTGGTTTATTCTTATCCTTTTCCTTTCCTGTTGGGTATTTTACTTTGGGGTCCTTGTACTTTGTTCAGTTTTATTATTAAAACAAGCATGTAGTTTGGTTTTTTACTTTGAGTTTCCTATACTTTGTTGTGTTTGGTGTTGACTCATTCTTTCTCCCAATCTTGGTTAACTAAAAAAATGGTAATGCCTCCCATATTTTGAAAAATGTTATACCCTTGGTTCTAGTCGCCACTACGGGGCCTACTGGAGTCGGGACTTGGGGGTCATTATCTCTCCTTCAACTTAAAGAAGGAAGGTCTTGGCAATTTGTTGTCCCATCCCTCCTTTCGGTGAAGGCGGGTTTTGACAATGTGATTTAATGATAAGGTCACACTCTATAGAAAAACCTCTTTATTGTGGAAACGTTAATATTAAAGACATGCTTGATATTGAGATAAATAGTTGATTCCTTTGAAAGAAATGAGATGTATAAAAAAAATTTATGGCGAAGAAAAGTTATTTGATTACTGCTATTATTTTTGAAGATGATCATCATATTCTTGATAATGTTACAATACCATGGAAAATTATATAGATGATCTTCAAATAAGTTTATCTATAGTTTTATAAAATGAAAAAATCACATGTCCGGAGATAACCCATCACATCTTATGAGGCCACAGGGCTTGACCCCCCGACTAAAGGGTGATATGTGTGAATCACCTACCACTAGCCTACATGATGTACTCTATAGTATGAAATTGTCTTTTATTGAAACCATTTTATGAATAAATATTAATAAAATCTAATATTTTTGTGGTTATTAATGATATTTAATGAGATTCTTTATTTGGTAGAAGTATATATAACCTTGATTTTTAATGTAAATGATTATTCGGGATGAATGTTGTTATGTTTTTTGTGATGTAATATGATGGTTTTTTGGAAGTATTCTTATGGAATAGATTATGTTAAACTTTTGGGGTTACTATTGTGGTATTATAGATTAATGTATAGAAAAAATCTAACTATCTAATTAAAAAAAAAATTCTTTTATGGAAGATATGACCTCTTAGAAAATTACTTTAATGATTTAGGCATGAAAATTTTTTCTTTAATACTTATCATTTTACGAAAAATATTATATTCTCGGGGAAATTTGTTAAAGTGTTAAATTATACTTATCTATTAATTATATTTCATTTTTTCTTAGACTAAATAGTAAAATAGTCCCTCAATATTAGAAAAATGTTCTTAAAATTATTTTGTTTTCTATTACCATAATTTATGGGGGTGTCAATGACCTTCTAATTCCTATTCAATTTATGTTTTCTTGTGTTTTATTTTCATATAATCATTAAATTTCTTGTAATAAAGGACCTATATGACTCTCTATTATTTCTTGGGGTTCATTATTATCATAAATGTCTATGTTATCACTTCTCACCAATGTTCTACTACATATAAAGATTGTTATATGTTATTTTAGATTACATTAACACATCCCTTTATCAGTTTTGAAGATGAATTTTTATTAACGATTTTTATTATGCGAGTTTCCAAAAATGGATTTTGAAATGTTTAACCATTGATTACTAATCACAAGTTCATATTACGAGGATAAAATTTATTTAAGGGGGTAGAATCTAACACCCAAATATTTTATCAAATTTTTTACAAATAAATTTACTTTCCTTGATATCTTGTGTTGCACACAAAAAAAATTTATATTTTACGCAACATCGATTTAAAAAAATGTGGCATGCTATCAAAATATTTTTATTTGATAAAATAGATATCACCAAGCCATTAAAATAGTGGTTATGAATATTATTAATGAAATTTTAGAAATTTATGGTTTACACCATTATTTATAATGGATTATTTAATCTCTAATTTAATAAAAAACAAAATAAAAAACATTTGGAAAAAAGACTATCTTTTTTTTGAAGAAAAAATTATATGTGCACAAAAATGTTTTCCCTAGTAAAATAAAAAAATATGGTGAAATATTTATATGTAATTTATTCATTAGTTATTCAATAAAATTATTAATAGTAATATTTTTTCAAGACATGAGATAAGAATGAATTGATTTTTATGTTTAAAAACTATGTTTTAAAAAAATTCACCTTTTCTAAACATATTTTAAAATTAGTATTTTTTTCAAATTATTGAAAGTTTATATGAAAATATAAACATCTATTTTGAAATCTGTATTTCAAAATTATCTTGGAGTAAATTTGTGATAATATTTTTAAAAGATAATTTTTTTGATGAATAGTAAAAGATAATGGTTTTTGTTAAGAAATATCATTTTTTTGAAGCATTTAATAACATAATAAAGATATTAACAAGTTTTTAAAAGTAAAATTATTTAAATAATAAATTTATTAATCCATTTTATCAAATTTAAATCATTTTATATTAAATTTTAATATAAACAATTTTTAAACTGTTGAAACTTTTCTCTTTGGAAAATGACTTTTTCATCATGTCTGTAGAATAAATTTTAAATTAATTTTCGACACTTACGAAAATATTATTTTGATAAATACATTTCATATTTTGAATCATAATAATATTTATTATCTTATAAGGTGAACTAAATATTTTACCACAATTAATAATAAATATAGTAAAAAGCAATTATTGCGGTTAAGATAAACATGGGTTTTATAGGGGTTAAACTAAAAAGATTATGGGTAAAATGAAATAGAAACATGTAAAAATACTTTTTATGGACATATTTAGACCTTAATTCTAATCATTAAATGTAATGGCCCATTTTTTATCCACATGAAATTTGAAAAATCTTGGTATGCCTTTTTCATTTAAAAAATTACAAGTGTTCCACTTAGCACAATTTTAAAATCCAACCCATCTTCTCTCATTTTAACACTTACAAAACCCATTAATTATACCAATATATACCCAAATAACTTAAAAAATTCCCTCCTATAGTACCATAACCCTTATATATTCCATAAAACCTCTATAGTAATGAATTTTGTGCAATCCAAAGGAAGTTTTCTGAAGAAGAGTTAACATCCCTAACTGAGAATTTTATTTTCTTTCTTCCTCCACCTCATTAAATTATAATTAAAACATGATGATATAATAACATATGGATAATAAATATAATATGATTTTTTTTATTTTTTTATAATTACATACATCGATTTCATCTTCCATCAAATGTGATACTAAATCATTATTTGTGTATATAGCTTTCTATTGGCTCACGAACCGATGTTATTCATTTTCCATGAAAAAACTATCCAAACTAGATATAATGATGAATTAAATTATTTAATATCAAATTTATTATATTAATATACTTCTTGAATTATAATATCATATATAATTTCTTACTTTACGTTTCATAATAACTACGATAGCATCGATTGCGTGTTTGGAAGACTACTGCCTTATGAAGCGATTTGATTCGTTTTTCACATACACTTTACATGGAAGGTAATAATGAATTATTTTATGTTGAAATATTATATAAATAAAAAAATAATAATTCTTGTAAGTAAATAAATCATATTCTTTTTTATCTCACCTTATATTGAAAAAATGATAATATCGTTCATGTGTATAGAGTACTACTGCCTCACGAAGTGATGCGATTCATTTTTCACTAACACTATACATGGGAGGTAAAAAAGTATTAATTTAAATGAATACTTGGGATATATATGGAATGAAATTAATTTTATAAAATTAATATACAATAAAAAACTTTCCTTTTTGCTCGTTAAAAAAATCATAACGTCACTCGTTCTTACGTATGACCTACCCTCTCCACAAAGCGATGGGTTTAATTCTCCATGTTCAAAATTAATTAACAACAATAATTATTAATATAATGACAACAATTATATTTATTACATTAATGTAAATCATTATATTTTGTAACTATAACCTGTGTTCATGATTTTTAACGTTCATGATGAAACGTATAGGAGAAAACATGGTAATAATACCTGAAACAGTAATGATAATGAACGATTACTAACAAATGGGTAATTAGAAGATATAAAATAATAATATATAAAATTATAAAAAATAATATTATTCTTTTACTGGTTAATAATATGTATAAAACCACTATATAATAGTTTAAGAGTTCTCAACTAAATGAAAGCACGAGGTAATGGGTTTCTTAATTTAATTTCCATTCATTGGGTTATCCAACAACTTCATTGATTATATTGTGCTAAAATTTTGTGTGAAATGAATTTTTAATAATTTATTTAGTTATTACAATTTTATTTGTTATATATATATTTTTCACACAAAATAAACCCATTTATTATATCTCACATCAATGATATGACATTTTTAAGGGATTATCATAAAAATTCTTTCTTTGTGATATATGTTATTTTATACACATAATTTATTTTGAATGGTTTTTATACTGACCCTTTACATAATATATATTTAATCATTCCTTTATTATGATATTTTAGGTTATAATTATTCTAATTCATTCATGGAATGTTATGATTCAAACGTTACCTAAATGGTAACGGTTTATCTTTCAACCTAATTTTAATTTGGATTTATTATACTTGAATTTTCATTAAATAAAATTATATGAACATTATATAATAAATCCAATTCCTTATATTCTAATCTATTTATTCATGATGTTTTCAGGTAATTGTACCATTTTCTAATCATTGGTTCTTATAATTTATTCTCAAATATTTTTTAATAAAATTTGACTTCATCCCTCTCTTTGGTCAAAAATCCTTTTTCTTAAAAATATAAATTTTATAAACAGGTTTTCAAAAATGTTTTACTATTATTGTTTAAATTAATTTTTACTATTAATTGGTTTTTATGAAAATTTTAAAAATTAACATCCCTATAATTTTCTGAACAGTTTACTTTTTGACTATTATTGAAAAAATATGAATGTAATATTTGTTTAGTAAAGTATTTTATATGAATAGATCTTTTTCACAATAATGAAAACTCAATTTTTAAAGCTTAATTTTTATGTTTCAATGGTTATTCTCAAAAAAATACATTAGTATTTGATAATGTTTTATATTTTGAATAATTTTTTTCAAAATGGAAAGGATGATTTCCTTATGAAATTTTCAATGTGATCTTTCAAAATAATTTTCCATATATGATGAAATACTTCGGTGTTACTAAATTTGAAAAGGTTATTTTCATCATGATTTTTTTAAAATTATTTAAAATTATTTTTTCAATGATTTTTTTTATGTTATGTATTTATTCTAAATTATTTATATATTTATCTCATGTATATACCTAGTTTTTTCTCCCTTCCTTTGATGGGGTATTAAATTCCTTATGATCCTTTCTCACATTCATTAATTATGAAATTTCCTTTGATTATGATATGAATCTAGATTATGAACCCCATTTTATTTCCAAGGTTAATTCTAAAAATACACCTTAGGATTAAGTTCCTATTTTGAACATATAGATCATGAACATGTTATTATGGGTGTTTCTAGATAGAACTCCAATGAATTTGGTAAATTTTTTGTCTCATGAGGCGTCCTGTATGGGGTTAGAGAGTAAATGTAATACTTTGTCAGACATTTTTCACCATGTGATATTATCTAGTAAGTTATAATAGAATAATTTTTATCTCATTATTTTTATTAATTCAACATTTCCTAAAATTATATGATATTATGATTCCAGGTTTTTTACATTATGATTCCATGTTTTTACTCATGTACCTTCTCTTTTAAAATATAGTATTATACCTTTGAATCATAAGTTATGTTTTCTTAATATGATTATTCCCTTACTGGTATTTTTAGCTCAGCCAATTATTTTGGTATTCCATAGGTTATCCCAAGATATTTTAGGATCTTAATTGGATTCTAATATTTTTTTATGAAGAATAAAATAGAGATTCTACTTTTATGTTTCCTTTTATGTAATATCATCCTAGTATTCAAATAAAAGTTGTAATTTATGATCATTGTGTTGTATTAATGGATATTTATTTTTAAAAATTAGGTAATAGAATGTGTATAAGGAATGGGTCACCATAAATAATTTTATAAAAAGATAAATTCTACTCAATATACAAATGGGCCAGGCATGATCTCAATCAAAAAACTCATATCTATATATGAATATTCTAACCTCAAAATTTAGAATATACACAATATTTATGCTTATATAATCCATTTTTCAATGACATCAACTGACAATTAGACGTGGAGCATGAAATATTTCATAGGAAATATTATCCATTCATGATTCTCAAAAATAAATGTATCAATTTAAATTAATACATCTATTGGGACCAAATTTAATGTAAACATTATGATAGGGATAAATACAAGAGTATAAAATAGTAAAAAAAAATTATGACTAGAGAGTGATGTTGGTATTCCATAGGTTATCCCATGAAAGATATTTTTTTTACATTGGATAATAATAAATCAATGTAAAAAACTAATTTATAATTTCATTTTTAAGGGATTATGTAAAATAAAATTTTAAAAACCATCATATTATATTTTTTTCATTCAATTAAAAATATTTAAAACCTCATTTTATTCTCCCAAACTCTTGGCTGTGATCTTTTCTGTTATTATTCCTTATGGTCTCAAACCTCATTCATGACACTACCATCATTGTTTTCATTTCGTTCTCATAATTCTTCATCGACTTACACTATTTCTATTTGATACCTATTTATGGGTTGTACTTATTTTTTTATTTTCTATGCCTCTATAGTATGATAAATTTGATGACTATTTTTTATGGTTCTAGTTTCCTTGAATGATACTTATTGTCTCTTGTCTTTGATATCTCTTAACAGTTTGAATTTATAGTTCATATTAGTCATGCATCTATGATATTTTTAAAGTGAAGAATGTATGTTTTGAGATTAGAGTTTTATTAAATCATTATTTAATGAATGGTTGTTATAAATAATGTTAAATTAGAAATTAATGGGTGTCTAAGTTATATTGTTTTCTTGTATTCGAAATTCATGTTTTAATGGTATAATGTATTATAGAGTTTGAATAAGAAGTGTTGAAAATAGATATTTATATTATCATGCAATGGGATGATCTTATTATGATACAAAACATTTAAAATTCAACAAACATATGTTACTAATTCAAGAAAAATTACAAGATCATATTTCTAATAGGAAGATAATTCTTTTAATATATTTTTTATTAAACCCCTATGATAATTCTTTTAATTAATTTAATAATATAAAATTATAATGGTTTTATTTTCATTAAAAATATTGTATGGATTCTTTTTTTGGTGATCCTAATGATTATGTTTTTATATCTACCGTTTCCTTTAAATTTTGGAATAAGAATAGGCATGAATTTATATACTTTATCATGTTTTGAAATATCATTTTTTATCACTCTATAATATTGTATTATGATATTTATTTATTTACATTGAAAAAACAAATATATAATTATGATATTAGATAATTAAATTAAAGAATAACATTGTTTTATTTTTGTTCAACGTTATAAAAATCAATGTTATTTTTTACACACCATTAATTTGATTTAAATTTTTCTAAATGGAAGATAATTAAATATATACAAAGTGACACATTTTTTAAATATATATTATTTTTTTATTTTTGAAATATTTTATCGTTATATTTTATTGTTATTTAAAAAATTATATTTGAAATTAATTTTAAAAATATATTAATTTTTTTTAATAATTGAAATATTTATTTATAAGTTGATTTTAAGATTTATTACTCCACTATGAGAACATTATAGACTTGGAGAAATGATAGAATCATTTTTACAATTTTCTGAATGAAATATTCCAAACAATGACCAGTTTGTATATCTTGGATTGAAATATTTAAATACAAAAATATAGGAAAGTATATAAATCGTAGATCATTTAATGTTTTTATGGTTTTAATTGGTGTTATTTTCCTTGGATTTGGCATGGTGTAATTGTGTATAATTAATGATCTATTGATGAAAATAATTTTTGAGATGACAAGTCTCATAAAATTATAGAAATAATATATGATATTTTAGTAGAGGAAATTGGGAAGGCACTGATAATTGAGCGTCTATACTGAGATTCTAAAAAACATTCTGTCCAAGCTATATGAAATTTATAGTTTTATCAATAGTTTATAAATTAATTAATTTGGAGGATAAAAAGGGGTGGAGTGATAATAGTTATATAGAGTATCTAAATATGTTTAAAGGAATAATCCTTAAGTAAAATTATCTTCTAGATTCACATTATAATGCAAAGATAATATTATTATTAATGGGTTTGGGGTATAAGAATATATTGGTCTTCCCCAAATATTAGTTGATTTATATTAGGGAATATAAATAACTTTCAATTTTTTCTAAATTTGAGACATCATGGAATAATTTAAATGTAAAAAAGAGGCTGATTTTGATGTTAAAAATACCCCTACCAATGTAATTTTGTATCTTCCATAACTAATTATTCAAATCATTATTTTTCAAATTCAAATGATTTAAAAATTCTAAAATGTTATACACATGAATGAATATATAATGAAAAATTATGTTATTAGGATGATTTCTGAAAATGAGAATTGATCAATAGTTTCCTACATCTAGAAATGATGAATAAAATATCTGATTCAGAATGTGCATATATGGATTCAGTCTATATATAATCCTTTTCATAAAAATAAATTTATAACATATTTTATTGGTACTTTTTAACTAATTTCTTGATTTTTTTATTAATTGAAAATATATCATGTTGAGTTTAATTATTTATGGACTACACAACCTAGAATTGATATCAATATTTTCTTATCACCATTAATTGATGATTTGAAAATTTTTGGGAGGAATTTGTTGGAGTGTATAATTATTATAAAAGGTAACATTTTCAACTATATGTAATAATTATGTTCAATATAAAAGACTTTCAAGTAAATGGAATTTTTTCTCAATACAGTGTTAATGGGCATAATTATTGTCTATTTGGTGAGGAACAAAATAAATATTATTAAGTTCAACATATAAAAAACTGGTATACATGGATCCTAAAATGATTCTATCTATGGATCACACTATTGAAGATTAAATATGTAATTCAATGGATAAAATGAATTTTATATTTCCCCAATAATTTTTCAAGGAATCATTATTTTGATTGGGTAATGAAAATTAATGTCACATTTGGAAAGACACAAAAATACAAGAATAATTAAAATATTTTGAAGAAATGATAAATATTTTTGAGGTTCAATATTATGAATTCGATATGTTAAAACAAAACAATGTTGTTAGGCATATAAAGAATAATATTTGGAATAAATTTATTTTAAAATTATTATAAAAAAAATAAATACTAAGGATGGGTTGAATGAAATATTAGATTTACTCTCAATGGGAATACCTTTGGGCTTATCTCCCACACTCAATAGAAGAAGAACATATGTACCTCCATATTTTCAGAAATTATACAAGGAATCGTAAATTATTTTGTTCATTTACACTATGGTATCAATGTGTCATGGGTTTAATATTAAATTGTAAAACAATTTATGTTACTAAATGATTTATGCTTTATAGTTTTGAAATCTGATTATTTTCATGCCATAAAACATCAACTCCTAATTATTTCATTGCATGTAATACTTCCCATATATTCATTGAATTTTTTATTACATAAGTATTAAATAATTTTAAAGATAAAGAACATAATAATAATATAATATAGGATCAAAAGGTTCATTATCTCTGGTTAATTAGGCTCAAACATATCATTTACATAATGAAACTGAGAAATTATTTAATTCATTATTTTATATCTTTCTTTTGTACCTCTTATTATCATTAAATTGTAATTACATGAGGATATAAGTCAATATTAGAGGTTAGCTAAAATCCCAGTATGGGGATGTATAACATGGGGAGAATAAAGGACATTAATAAGAATTACAAGGGTAAGAATAATCATATTATAAGAATATGATCATAATCATAATCACGAGGGAAACATTTAATAAACTTATGTGATGTTTCATATATATAAAATGAATCATAATGTCTTAGTGGTCGAATATGATAGATATTTGTCAATAGATATAGCATCATGTTCACTAATAACATATAAGCCTAAATCATAACATCAAAATTAGGAACAAATATAGAACCATTTTCATGAATATTTCACATAATCTCATGAGATACATCACATTTACCAACGAATTGGAGGAATATATATTTCTTAAACCACTTTTCACATCACAAATGATCATAATAATGAAAGTCATATAGAACATATATAAATCATTGTTATTAAATCATACCAATAAATAGAATGGGTTTAATAATTATTTCTTAAATATTAATTTCATAATAAACTTCTTAGTTCCCATATTAATATATTAAATCATACTTAGACATAAAACTTCATTATTCTTGAGTAGACATGATTCATTTAAAGAGGAGTAAAATACGATATTTTTGAAATTTAAGTCACTTTGAAAAAAAGATTTTCATAAAATTCCTTTACATGGTAGGAAAATGTATATCACATAAAGAAAAAGGAACGGTCATTTTAAGTATATAATATGAACATTCATACTCTGGAATAGAGGATAATGCAAGGAAAGGAATTGGGTTTGAGAATCCACTTACCATAAATCCCATTTTTTTATCTTTTTCCTCTTGAATAATAAAATTAGGATTATTAAAACATTGTTATAGAAGTGAATTATATTAATTTATTCCACTATTTAACCATTATAATTATTAGATTCTATTTTATAATACTCTTTTTTGAACATAAGTTGTTTTGATATCATGTTCTCATTTAATTTCTCTTTTTTTTTATTTTACAATTTTAATTCACATTAATTTATAAAAAAGTATAATTAAATCCATAAACATAGTATTAAATTTAATTACATATTTAAATATTATATATAATTCATACTACCCATCCATGTGGTTGGTTTTAAGAATTAATTTGGCAATGTCTCCGTAGCTGGTTAACTGACCTTTGATGGGACATTAACAAAAGTGCATAAAAGATAATTTTGAAATTTATATATATAGTAAATATGATACATAAAGTAGGTTAAAATTATTAATATATTGTGAAATTATTTATTAATTAATATTATATGGTTTGGTTTTGAATGTGGTGGGAAATATTTTAATAAGATAAAAAGGGAAGATTCAATCGAAACTTATTGAATTCTCATTGTACCTTCTATTGCACGACAAAAAGAGTCCCTTCATTTTTAGAGTTTCATTACTTCAGAATAAACCTACATATTATAAGGGACATGAGGGGATGTATATTTTAGATATGAGGATTTCTCACAAGGTGATGAGTGTTTCTCAAAGGGGAGGGAGTTGGGTTATTTATACATGAGGAGAGTTGTATTTTAGAATAAAATATTAAATAAAACAATATATCAAATGTAAAATATGTAATAGTGATTTTTTTATAATATAAATCATATATAAATATAATATAATGGTTCTTAAGACCATAAACCATATTATAATTGTAATTCATTGGTTTATTAAAAAGTAATGTGAAAAGAAAAAAAAAGTTATTTTAAGGGATCACTTTGAAGTTTAGGTATTGGAAAATTATTTTTATGTTTATAATATATTTTTAAGTTATATTAATGAATAATTTATGAAATTAAATATATTATGGACTAAATTGATGTTTTTGACAATATTAATTCATTATTATGTCATGAATGATGTAATTTATGATACAACAATTTTGTGAAAAAAAAATTCTTTTTACTATTCACCCTAAAATTGATGTATTTTTGAAAATTAACAAAAAATAACCCTATGAAATAATTAAAAAAATGATTTTATAAATTTTATTAATTTTACCAAAATAAATTTCTAAAATAGTTAATTTTAAATTTTAATACAAAAATATGACTTTTATAGACACTTTAAACTATAGTTTTTTAAAAATGTTCTTAGGTTTTATTTTAGTTTTTTTAATCATGATATTTATTTTTTTTTGAATTATAATATTAAAATTTACATAAATTAATCATTATCAGTATTATTTATTTTACAACATATAGTTTTTAGGTAAAATTACTATTCGAATGGTATAGTTACTTTTCTAAATTACCATGTTACTATTCCCAATGGTCAGGTTACAATTCCAATGGTCACATTACTATTAAAATGTTAATATTAGATCCTATATATACCACTCAATTATTTCAATCAATATGCACTAAAATTACTCTCAAGGATATATATTTCCATTTTCTAATATTTTTATTGGTTTACTAAAAGTTTACTTCATTTTTACAGTGTTGGTCATGTGGGTGATTATCCAAGAAGGTTGGGGAGACCCATATGTTCCCATTTCAGCTTTTTTTACATTGATTATTTTGTACAACTATAATTTTTGTAATTTTAATTTGTTTCATAGATGACTAATGTAATAATCATTATTAATGGGATATTTTTTTTATTTCTCGGTATTTTGTATGTGTTTAATATTATAAAACATAATACAAAACACATTTATTCAAAAAAAATATTACTAATAAACAGCAAGTCATGACATTATTCCTCCCTTTTGAAAACTTTCCCACAAAATTAATTTCCTATTATGTATTGATAATGGATAAAGGTACCTCTGTTTCCTTATTTCCTCAGGTTCCTATGTCACCTCAACATACTCATGGTTCCAACACAACACTTTGACTAGGTGAGTTCTCTTGTTCCATATAAATTTATCTCTATGGTCCAAGATCTTCACTTTATGCTTCTCATAATAGATTTCATTCTCTAATTGTACCACCTTTCGATTCAATATATATGAGGGATTAGGTATGTACTTCCTCAGAAGAGATACATATAACACATTACGAACTTGATCCATATTTGGTGGATGTTCTAGCCGATATTCCATTGATCCTATATGATCAAGGATATTAAAGTAGACAATGAACCTTGGGATGAGCATTCACTTCTTTCCAAACCACTTGACTATCTTATATGGTGATATTTGAAGTAAAACTTTTTATCCCACATCGACCTATAAGTCCCTTGAATAATTGTTACCCTATCCCTTATCCTTAATTTTCACAGCTTTTATAAGCTATTGGATGGATTAATCCTCCTCTATAATTTCTTTCACAAGATCACTACCAAGTATCTTTCATTCCGCATCTTCATCCCAAAAATTAGGAGTTCTTAATAACTTCCAGTATAGAGATTCATATAGAGCCATCTGAATACTTGATTGGAAGCTCTTGTTGTATGATAACTCAACTAATGAGATATGTTGGTCACACCCTCCTTTGAATTCCATTGATTAGGATCTTAGTAATTTCTTGCACGTCTTAATAGTTTTTTAATCATCTATATGTTTTGGGGTGATGGATCATACTTAAATTTAACTTAGTATCAAAATTATGTTTAATACTTCTCTATAATTTAAATGTAAACCTTGGATCATAATCATAAATGATAAAAAATGGAACCCCAATAATACTCACCACACCCTTTACATATATCCTATTAATTTGTTTTTATTATAATTCTTCCTAAATGGTGGTAATGTGGATAGTTTTTTTTGATTCCATCCTCCATAAGGCATATCACATTATTTCCTTTGGATGTATTCGGGAGACCAGAGACAAAGTACATGGTGATATTCTCCCATTTACACATGGTTATTGTCAATGATTTCATCATCACTGTAGATTTCAATCACTCCAATTTTACATGTTGACATAGAAAGAACATCAAGGTGTACTCAAAGATCTCATTATTTATGTTATCCAACTAAAAGTCTCCTTGATGATTATGGTATATCATGTTCCTTTTAGGATTTATAGAGAAATATGATCTGTATGTATTCTCTAACAGTTATTTCTTTATCTCTAGTGATGTAGGAACATAAATTATAATTCCAAATCCAATGAAACCATAATCATTGATGTGGAACTCATTAGTATTTCATCAATGTACTATTTTATACTTCTTTTTAAGCTCCAAATCTTTCCTTTTCACCTCCTTGATATTCTGTCTAGATAGAATGTCATGAAAACATTTGGAAAATCTATGATGCATTCAATTATATTATGATTTCCAAATCCATCCTTTCTGACACAATTCATATTTTCTATTTAATAACACTTTTAAAGGCTATTTGAGAACCTTAACAAAGTTCCAACCAGAAAAAACACTAAAGAAATTCAAAACCTCTACAACCCACCAACTTTAAAATCAAAAAATTCCAACATCAAGAAAAAATTAAAATTTTACAAAATCAACTTCCTCCATCGACACTCTCCAAGACTCTATAGTGTTGAGAAATGAAAAACCATTTCAAAATTTAATTTCATAAATAGAAAACCAACACCATGCCTTGGTCACAGTCATCACGATATTTCTGAAAAGTTCATCCATTATTACACCTCAGTTACTATCACAATAGAGAAATTCATCACCATCGTCATTGTAGAACAATCAGAAAGTATCTTGATTGTCAAACCACCAGAAACCAACTTCATTATAGAGATGACAAAACCAAAGACACCGAGGCACCGAGACTCATTGAGATCCCAAAATCCTCATGGGAAACTTAAACCTCTAGACCTTATCGGGTATCACCTGTATACTGATAGTAGGCCCTAACATGATAATGAAAGTATGTGCCAAGAAATCCAACAGCCTTTGAACCCACATCCCAAAACCTTAGCGTCAACCCACAACTGATCCACCTTAGAGAGGCATGGATAGTTATGAGGCCATAGTAGGAAATATGGAGGAATATGAACCCATATAATGCCATGATGACGAGGTGGAAAACTAGAAACAAAGAAAGGCTGACGTAGAAGTCCATTGAGAACTGAAACCCACCGAACCAATAAATCCCAAAACCTCTTAGAAACCCTTCTTCAGATCTGACCTTGAAAGATAAAAGGGATCCAGAGGTCAGATCAAGGGAGTGACCAAGGGATCCAATGAAAACACCAATGACAAGCCTCTAAACATGTAAACAAGAGGGTGAACGATCCGAGTAGAAGAGAGGAATAGGAGGAAGGAGAAGTTCTCATATGCATCGCCACACCCATATAATAGGGTTTCAAGAGGAAACCCTAGGTGAGGTGACCGAATCCATTCTTTTTTTATCCAAGAACAAGAGTTATTTCTCAATATATATCATGGATAGAGTTGTAGTTTTTTTATAAGATAATTAGCCACCTTATTCACATTCCTATGATGGTACTGAATCGATCAATTATAGTATTTGATTAGCTCTAACCATCTTTATTTTCACATGTTATGCTGATTTGGTGTGAATATATAAATTAGAATATTATTATCAGTATATTTGTTACACTATTCACCATATATCCAGTTCCACAAAATCATCAGAGCAAAGACTATAACTTCTAACTTTAGATCATGCATCATGTAGTTCTTTTTATGGATATTCAATAGTTGTGAGGCATATATTATCACTTTATCATTTTTCATGAGTACACAACCCATGAATTTCATTGAAAAATCAATATATATATAAAAAATTCTCCAATTGTTGGTATTATGGGTATAAGATCATCAATTAGACTCTTCTTGATCTCCTTAAATTATTCCTCACATTCTTCCATCAAGAAATACTTCACCCTTTCCATGTTAAATTCGTTAACTGGATAGAAAATCATGAGAAATTACTCAATAAATGTCAATAATACATGAATAATCTAGGAGAACTATAGATTTATATAATTCTTGTTGGTTTGGGATATTCCTTAATTGCAATTATTTTTTAAAGGTCCATATAAATTCCATCCCTTATGATCATGTTTCCCAAGAAGGTGAATTTCCACATAAAAAATTCACACTTTCTAAACATAGTGTGCATTTTCTCATTCCTTAATATTACCTTCTTATCCAAAGATTCCCATAATTTTTATCCTTACTATTAGATTATGAGATAATATCATCAATAAAGTCTGCCAAATTAGTCCTGATAGTCTCAAAATACTCTATTCCTCAAATAGATGAATATTTAAGGGGAATTAGTAAATTTGAATTTTTTCTCTAATAACTCATAGTGTCCATCCCTAGTACGGACAATTGAATTCTGAATATATTATTTATTCACCATTATTTGATTATATCCAAAATGAAAATCAACCTTTACTAAAAAATGAACTCCTTGATGTTTATCAAACAAGTCATCAATTCATGGGAGAGGGTACTTTTTATTTATGGTGATCTTTTTTACCAATCATTGATTAATTCACCTTCATATTGATCCATCCTTCTTCATGAAAAAGAAAACTTGAACAACACATAGTGATCCACTAACGAGTATGGACCCTTTATCCAAATGATCATAGAGAAACTTCTTTAACTCCTCTAGTTCGATTGGGTCCATCTTATAGGTGTATATGGAGACAAGAGTGGCACCAGGTATATATGTTCTATTAAGAACTCTCCTCATGATCATGGTGATTTCTAGGAAATGGTTTAGCAAATACCTCATTATATTATCCCACAATAGAAATTTCCTCAATGTTGTAACTTTTCTTTAACTCAGCCATTTAGGCTGGGTATGCTTCTTCATAGTGTATCATCACCCACACTATTAATGGATTTCGAAAATGAATTATTTATTTTACATTCAATTGTAGAAAATAATGGTATGGTTTTGAATACTTAACGATGTTGAATTTTTTGCCAACATTTAATGAGCACTTCATATAATGAGAGACAATCTATGCCCAATATTGCATCAAATTGCACCAAGGTAAGGTTTATGAGACTCATTAAAAGTAGATTTCCAGAAACACTGACAAGTGAAGAGTTCCACACTTGGGTTACATTGATCACATAACTAGATTATTTATTGATATCTCTACTTCAATGTATCGGGGTTAAGTTATGGCTATTTTAGAAGACTTTTAGGATATATATGAATTTTTAAAACTAGAATCAAAGAAAACTCTTTCCATTATTTAGTGAATAGGTTTTGTACCTTATATGACATCATTTTCATGCTCCACCTCAGTAGTAGTGATGGCTTAATATTTCCCCTTCACTAGTGTCTTTGATAGTTATAATATTGATTACCATCAAGGACCCATAGTTTATCTCATTGGCTAGCATATTTCCTATGATCTCTATAGTTGAAGCATTGAACCATGGGTGGTTCTTTCCTTTCCTCCATCCCATTGATTAGTTTCATCATGTCTCTTAAACATTAATGAGTTTGGTGGACTTATCTCTTACAATATTATTATTTACCTAAATCATTTAGGTAGTTCCCATGATTCTTATTACAACATTTTTTCAAATGAGGGTGGCCAATCTATCTTTATACCATTTTCATTAGATCCTCTAACTTGAAACTCCATATTTATATATTTTTTCTCTATTTACATGGGACCTTTCTCCAAAATCTATATATATTTTGAGATCACATAAAAAACCTATTCATATTTACTAATTTCTCAAATATCTATACCATTTCAGAGATTTGGTTTTCATTAACTAAAGGATTTATTGATTTAAATTTATATCTTTTAAAAAACAATGGCGTATCTTGAATACCTTGTAAAATATTTCTCATAAGAAGTTACAAATTCTCCATAATTTCACTTAAGCTCAATAAACTCTCTATCCATATAGTATAAAATAGATTGTTGGAAATACTTGTTAAGGAAGACTTATTAATGATATCCCACTATATTTCATCCATTTAATCCTTCAGCTAAGTATTCTTTATCAGTTCCAACCATTGATATGTGTTTCTATTTGAAATATTACAGCCATAGTAACTTTCAACTTCCCAAATCAATAGAGAATATAAAAGATATTATCTATTTTATTAAAACACTATTTCACAATAAGTGGATCATAAGATTCCCTAAACATTAGTTTTCATTTCAATATAAAGGATTCAATAACCAGATTATTCTTCTTAAGTGATGGTGGACATTCCACATTTTTCGTATTATTATTCAACTCCTAAGAGAGTTGGATAATAATCACCATTATGTTTTGAAAACCATATCACATTGCATTGAGAGATTAATTAGGGAAATAACTTCATTATACCTAACAAGGGTTTTGGAATGGTTTTCTTGGTTCCCACCATTTTTTGAAATAAAAAATATTTAAACATAAGTAAATAATGTATGAATAAATAAATTATTAATTTTCTACAATTAAATATAAAGGAATATATTATGGGATCCCTAGGATTAGTCATTTACATAAACGATACTTCTATGATTATGTAATTTTTTGTTATTTGAGATTTAAAAAGGAATAATTAATTTAGCTAAATATCCTTTATAAAGGTTTGTAATATCAATTTTGATTAATTGAAGCATATCCACTAGGATTATCAATCCTCATGTACAATAAGACCATTTATTTGGAACCAATTCTTTATTGTTCATAACTAAATACAGTGTTTTTAGGTTTGGTACTCTAGGTACATCAATGCTAAAGCCACATCCACTTGTATTATAGAGTCATATATTTTATTATTTTGAAACCAAAAACACATATAATTTACCAAACATGTGATTTTTATCTACACATAAAATTATCCTTATGTGTTTCCACTAATGTTTTCTAATCCAAAATCCAAAATTTACTAAGCTGTTCTTTGATACAAACTATAGCCACCTATATTTTTTTATTACATAACTATTACATAAATTATAATATAAAAACATGAAAACGATACAATCTAGGATCCATAGGTTACTATCTTCAATAAATTAGGTTGAAACACCACTTTTCAATAATGAAACTGAAACATTGTTTAATTCATTATTATCTATCCCCTATTTTTCCCTCGTGTTCTCTTTAGTAAAAGTAATCACCTGAGGATGAACATCAATGAAATGGGTTTTCCAAAAGCCTAGTAAAGTGAGGTATAACATCAGGGGAATAAAGGAATCAAATAAAAAGTCGACGAGTGAGTGTAATCATATTATAATCATAACATAATCATAATTATAACGATGGAATCATTTGAAGAAGGAAAGAAATGTGGCATGTGAATTAAATAAAACATATTGTATTAGTGGTCAAATACCACATATAGTTGTGAACAAACATAACATCGTGTTCATGAAAAATATTTGTGCATTAATCATAAAATAAATACTATGAACAATGATAACATCATATTCATGCATATTGTACATAATATCAGGATATACATAATATTACTGAATACATTGGAGAGATATATAATTCTGGTCCCATCTATAATGTCATAAATTTTCATAATAATCCATGCCAGCAAGAATGTATAACAATCATAGTTATGAAATAAACCCAAGGAAAAGAATGGGTTTCATGATAATTTATTAAATCATACATTCATTAATAATCCTTTTGGTTCCAAAATTAATAACGTAAATCATACTTGGAAATAAAAAATCAATATTCATTAGTGGATATGAAGAAATTCAATAGGAATAAAAAAATGATGTTTTGGAAATGGAAGTCACTTTGAAAAAATGATATTATTAGAAAACATTTCCACATAATAGGAACATTTATATCCCTAAAAAAAGTAAAGGACATTTTAAGGACATATTATGAACATTAATACCATGGAATAGAGGACAACCCAAGTAAATGAATTGGGTTTGAGAATCCCATTACGTTAAATTCCACATTTTTTTCAGTTTATTTTCTCCTGAATAATAAACACAGGATTATTAAAACATGGTTCAAAACTTAATATATATTAATTTAATCGACTATTTTTCCATTGTTATTATTAGATTCTATTTTATAATACTCTTTATTAAATGTGAATTGTTTTGATACCATGTTTTAATTAAATTTCACTATTTTTGTTTCGATTTCACTATTTTTAATCAAATACATTTATATATAATTATAATTATCTCTATAATCCATGAATAAATGTAATTACATATTTATATATTATATTTAACTCATATATTCCATCTATGATGGTGGCTATAATCATTGAATTTGAAATTTCTCTGAAGGTGGTTGATCTGTCGTTAACCAGACATTATCAAAGAGCGAGAACAAAAATTTGGAAATATATATATATAGTAAAAACGATAGTTGTAGAAGTTATTATCATTAATATTATTTTAACCTAATGAATAATTAATCTTACAAGTTTTTTTAAAGGGGTGAAAAAAAAGAAATATACGAAGAATAAAAATTGAAGAGTTAATTGAAACTCACTTAATCCTTAGTGTAGTTTCTGTTTTATGAAACTATAACTGACATGATGCCTATAGTTTGATGTAAAATCTAAATCTTTATTAGTATATGTTATTTTAGATAAATTCAATAAATTGTGTTGCATTCAAAACTGAGTTCGAGTGCACCATGATCTATCAAACTCACCGTTTGAAAAGTGGTTATTAAAAATATTTTCCAAATTTCGAAATTTATAAATTCTATTTCTGAAAATAGATTTCATTTTTAAATTTTAAATATAATAATTATCTTATGGGGAATTTTTTGTATTTTTCTGAAAAGTTTCAATTTTTGATGAATAGTGAAAAATACTGCATTGTTGTAAAAACCCAACTTTTTCATTTAAATAATTATTTTATATTAAATTGATTATAAAGTCACAATAGATTAAAAAAAATTTATTAACCCAATATTGTTCATTGGAAATGTTTTTTAATAGAATAATATATAAAGTTTTGTTGCACTTTTGAACGTCACTTTTGCCTACCTTCGAACCACATATGTAAATTAGCATTAAACATAGTTTTATCACTTATGGAAATAGAATTTTGAAAAATAGACACACATGGTTTTAATCAGTATGAAAATTTTAGTCTAATAGTATTGAAATAATTTTTAGTGAATAGTAACTTTTGAATTTTATTTACCACAGTTAAAGGTAAATAGGGTAATGAAAGGAAAAAAATAATAATATAATAATATAAAATTACCCTAACACTTGTCCTCATTTAATTTTATAATTATTTTTCAATAAATAGAAACCATAGTTTAAAAATATGATCCTTTTTAAGCCAATTGTGTCAGATATGGACATTTATTATATTTTATTTAAAGAAGAGTTAAAAATGTCATACTTAAATATTAATAATAATATCGTTTTTAATATGAAGTTATATAAGTGTAATGTCCAACTATAAATATTATTTAGAAATATAAAATGTGTATATACATAATGGAAATTTATTTATTGTTTTAGGAAATAAATAATTTATTTAAATATTGACATAATGTTTATGCAATAATTGATTTATTAAAGAAAGAATCAATTAAATGCTACTACTAAAATTAAAATAAATATAATTTTAATTATTGGATTCCATACACAATTTTTTTTGAATGATATTTACATGTTATGAATTATATAATTTAATTTTTTCAATAGAATCTAGTTTTTATAATTCTAACAACAATCATGTATTAAATAGTTTCAAAATTTATATAAATGAGATTTTCAAATAAATACTAATTTATTATATGATATTGATGTTATAAAAATATAATATTTATCCAAATAAATATTATAATGTTTGATATGTCATAAATGATCCAATTGGGGTTCTGTTTTCGTTTTATTGTAACTATATTAACCCTATAGTATAAAAAGAAATGTAGACATTGTAAGAGTGAAGCAGTTTAACTAAGGGTTAAACCCAAAGATGAGGTTAATTTTGTGACTTATTCTTATCTAAAAATTATTGATTTATAGGATTTCAACACATCCTCATATTATAATTTAAATATATAACTTTTTAGATAATTTAAATAGAATATAAATTTATATCAAATTTATAGTTTTGGAGTTTCCTAAAGTGTCCCTCCCCTCTTTTGTAAAAGGGAACATCTCCTTCTCTTTTATTCAAACCTCTAAAGACCTATTTTTTGGCCAAAAACTACTGAATTATCTTCCCAACATCCCTTACTTCATCCTAGAGGCCATAATTTGGGCCGAAATTCAACCTATAGAGTCCATTTGTTCAAATAAAATTGATATACCCGAAGATTATGTAATTATTTTATCAACTCTTTCAAATTTATTTTCTACTTATACTTCCTATTAATATGTTTTTTCTATAATAAAGTTTAAAATATACTATCATATATATACTTATATTATATTATGATTATGGTAAAACAATATTTTTTCTTTTATCCATCCCCGAATAACAATATCACCATGTGTGTGTACATATGGCTTACTGTATCCATGAAGTGGTGTAAGTTTTTATTCAACATTAATTTATTTGGATACATATAATATTAAATATAGTCGATATAAATAATTAATATGACCTGAAAATGATTCTTTATAATTAATATACCATCCAATTACCTACCATAGAACCATTATGGGAATGATACAGTCGCTCATGCGTACGTACGGTCTATCATCTCCATAATGTGATAAGATTAATTCTCCACATTAACCATTCAATAAAGATTATAATTTTTTTATGATAACTAGAAATTATAACTATGAACTTAATATTATTTTATATTTCAATAAAATACATCCTATTACCAACAAACAAGACTTGCATGACCAAAAAGGAATGTGAAGACAAAGCAGTTAACACGCAAAATAATGGTAATATTGAAATATTATTAAAAAAACATTATAATAGGATCATATATGATATAATTAATATGTATATGGTTCTATTATAATTTAATAACATACATTAACCATTATATAGGAGATTAAAAAACCATTGACTAATAGAATGTACCAGTTTAGGGTTAATTTCGCAATCTCATTATTATCTGAGGTAGTTTATATGTAAGAATCTATTGGGACATCATTATCATAAATGTCTATGCTTTTTAAAGTGAATTTTAAAATATTAACAAAAAATCTAAATTCAATTTTTCCCATTTTTTTCTTTTGATAAAATATTATGAAAAGTATCTTTTTTCCATTTTCCAAATATGTTACTTTATGACCTTTTTATCAAATTAAGGAAATAATGTTTTTATAACATATATGATGAACGTTGTTATTTTCTACCATTAAAATGCCTTAATATTTTTATGTTTCAATTACAATCTCAAAATATTATTTTCAAAATAAATTTTTTCTTTTATAAATGCATGACTTTTAAATGATTTCAGTGCAAAAAGGGAAATTTCTGTCAATGATATTTAATGATTTTATTAGATTATTTTCATCAATTTCAACATTCTTTGTTGGATTTTATGCGTAATTTAGGTTGATTTATTATTATTAAATATTCCATGTTGTATTAAAATTATCATGATATGTTTGACTATGGATATGCAATTTTTATAAGATTCATGGATGATGGTTAAAGTATTAACATTTAATATGATAGTTTTAATACGAATGTTTATGTCATGTTTCACGATTTTCATATTAGTAATGCATTAGACTTAGTAATTGATAGGAATGACTCACTATATCCTCTAGTTTCATCAGTTCGTCTCATAATAACAACTATTTTGGGTTTTTACCCATTTAGGTATGGTCTTTGCATGGGGCCTTGATGGTTTGGTTATGATGTATGACATTATGTGTTCCCTCATTATGAGATTAGTTATTGATACTAAATGTGATTATTTAGCTATTATAATTTTCATTAGAATGTTTTTATGGTATTATTTTATTTATTATTTCCATATTATTCTCAATATTATATTTAAAAGGATTTTGATTCATTTTTATACCTTGCATTAATAGTTTAAACCTTTTATGATATTTTATAATATATTTTTTTATCCTTACTAAGCATTTGAGCTCACCCCTTTCTTATGTTTCATTTTTTCCCAGGATACTAAGATGTACATTATGACTAACCTGCATGGATAGTATAAGGGATATGAGTGTTTTCAAAGGAGATACTATGTTTTTTTCTTTTCATAATGGATTGTCAAACTTTTGTATCTAGTTTTTAAAAGGCTAATAAAAAAATCGGTCCTTCGGGATTTGATTTCTTATGATCATGTCAATGTAACAAAATAATGCACCAGCTCTGGAAAACTGGGATTGGGGCATGAGAGTTGGTATCAATGAATGTTTAGCACAAACCTTGAAAATTAGATTTAGAAAAACATTTATTATCCAAAATTACCCTAAGATAGACTTTGAGGATAAGTATAGAAGAACACCCATTTTTTTGGGTAAGATAGAGATTATGTGGGTATTAAAAGATATACATCTTTGTAAAGATACTACAAGTGAATGTGGTTATAACCGAGATGTACCTAGGAGAAATAACTCCGACAAGGTTTTTTGGGCCTAACATGGGGTATCCTAGTATATGACAATAGCCCATTCTACGCACATGGTTTGACACTCATGGGGGGATTTGCTTAGGATAATTCTCTTCTTTATTTCAAACCATTATGAAGGACTTATGATTAATTATGTCCCCAAAGAAACCAATTTTATAATTATGAGATTAGAAATGCTTAAAATTTTAAATTTATGTTAATTATTTTATTAATTTGAAATTATTCATTATGATTCATAACCTAATCTAGGGTATTAGATTGCAAAGAAGTGGAGCTTAGTGAAAGTAATGGAAAAAATATCGACACAGAAAATCCTTTTAGGGATTTCCCTCCTATGGAATATTATGATAGTGGATTTGGTGATACAACTAGTGCTGAACAACTTATAACCTTACTGGAACAACTGAATCTAGTTATGATTATTAACCAGACTTGTATGTATCACCCTGATCCACAACGTGGTGGTCAATGTTTGACTGATTCATGAGACAAAATTCTCCAACATTCAATGGGACTAAAAATCCATTTTTGGCTGAGAAATGCCTACATTCATTAGACAAACTATTTCCTTCTTTGGGGAGTAATGAAAGAGAAAATGTAGTCATGGATGTTTATCATATCTCTGTAGATGCGTGTCAATGGTGGTAATTAATTCAAAACATAAAGGATAATGAAAAAGTATCAAATATCAAATTGAGGTGTTTTAAAGAAATTTTCTAAGAAAAATAAATTTCTTAAGAACACCAAGTAGATATAGAAAGATGATTTCAGAGTTTAAGGAAAAGGGTGGATGAGAATGTTGTAATGTATAAATCTAACTTTACATGGTTATCAAGGCATGATACAGAATAAATACGTAACCCAAGAAGTAAGATTCATTTATTATTTGATGGGTTAAAACCAGTCATCTGACGAGAACTTGTCTCACAATATTACTCATCGTTTGAATATATAGTCTCATTTTCTATCCAAATAGAAAAGGAATTATTTTATTCTTATGAATTTATGTTATGGAAAGAGAAGAAGAGATATTATGAACACCCTGAATAGTGAAATAAGTGGATGAAGGGAAATGTTGAATTTACACCCTACAATTATTGTGGGAAAAATCACCCCAATACATTCCTTAATAGGATTGATGTTTTTTACATGTTTGTAGAAAAAAGTACACCAAGCCTATGATTGAATGGGTAAGAAAGAATCTACCATTTTTCAATACTACAATTTTAAATAGATGGGACAATATGTCAATTATTTTCCTAAGTGTCAAGTAAACATTCCCCAAAAAGGGAAAGGGGGAAAGACCATGGTTTTATGATCACAACTACTATAGTTTATGTTCCTAATGATGTGGTGGCATTTACTTTAATTCTAACATAAAATTTAGATAATGAATTATTTGTTTTTTTATCATCACATTAATAGATATATTCCCAATTTTATTTAAAAATTAGATATTTCCAATTCAAATTTACAATGTAGTTGTCAGTAAAAACTCATTTGGGTTGTCTCATTGCATTAATAATGTGTCAGGTAATTACTAATACAACATACAAACATTATTTACCATCTGACTATATCATTATACATATGTTCTCCATTGATATAATCCTCGATATGTATTAGGTATCAGAATATGATGAAAAAATCTATTTCTTAAAGAAGTTATTTTCAATTTTTTAGGAAGATATAGAATCCATTAACTTTAGATAAAAAATCATCATCTAATTCTTATCAAAACCCACCTCCAGTTGCCTTACTGAATGAAATTCTTGGGGAGGAAGATGAAATAACATCTATGGGTGAAGAAATAAATATTCAAATTTAGGATATACATATTATACAAGAATATATTGATGTATTTTCTGAGGATTTATCATGATATATTTCAGAGTGAGAAGTAGATTTTTCTATTGATTTAATACCTGATGAAAGAACAATATTAAAAAATCCTAATATAATGGACACTAAGGAAGTAGTATAGATGAAAAAACAATTAGAGGAGTTGAGTAATAAGGGATTTCTTTTCATAGTGTTTCTCCGTGGGGAGCCTTGGTTTATTTGGTTAAGAAAATTTATTGATAAATGTGGATGTGAATTGATTAGAGAGAAATCAATGATATTGCAATAATTATAAAATATACTATTCCTTACATTGATGACTTGTTTGATCAAATTCAAGGAACTCATTATTTTTCAAAGACTGACCTACATTATGGAAATCAGAAATTTTGTGTAAATAAGGAATATGTTCCAAAGAAAACCTTTTGAACTAGGAGTAGACAATATGACTTTATAGTAAAGCCATTTGGACTGACTAATGCACCCACTCCTTTCCTTGATCTAATGAATTGAGTTTTCAAGGAATATCTTGATGATTTTTTTCGTAGTATTTATTGTTGTTATCATGGTATACTATAGAAGATATGAAGACCAAGAGAACCAATTGGATATTTTTCTAAAGAATATTAGATAAAATGAGATATAAGGGATGTTTATCAAGTGTGAATTCTATCTTTAGGAAATTTATTTTCTTGGACATATTGTCTCAATGGTTGAATATTTATTGATTCCACAAAGAAAGTGGGAATCCTAGAATGAAAATCACAGACGATCATAATCAAGGTATGTAGTTTTATTGGTTTACCAGGTTACTATCGGCGTTTTTCCCATAATTTTTCCTGATTGGATAACCCATTAACCAATCTCACATGTTAGTTTAGACAAAATAGTTTGAATAATGTTTTGGTGAATTTAAGATAAGGTAATTCAATGATCATATCTTGAATTTTCCATTAGAAAATGATAGTTTTGTGATTATTAATGATTCATTAGTGAAAAGAATCAACTGTTCCCGTATAAAAAATGATAGGGTTATTTATTATGTGTAAAGAAATTTTATAATTAATGAAAAATAATTACCAACTCGAGATCTTGAGTTATCTATAGTAATATTTTCTCTGAAGATATGGATTCACTATATCTATGGGGAAAGATGTGACATATATAGTGATCACAAGAGTTTGAAATATATTTCTCATAGATATTACTCAACATGATACAAAGGAAATGGCTTGAGCTACTTAAGGATTATGATTTTTAGAGTACACTACCACCCAGGGAAGGCAAATAAGGCGTCATATTATTTAAGCAGAAAGGGCCATGGATTTATAAACCAAATGAGAGTAAAAAAAGATTCTATGTTTATGGATCTAGCAATTATTGATATAGGAATTATCATAGAAGAAAAAACATCACTACTTTTTCAAATGGATGCCAAAAATTATTTAATGGAATTGATAAATGTTCTCAGTATGATGATGAGGAGATTTAAAGAAAATTAAAGTTGTGAATGATTGGAGATTGATTAACTTCATCATTGAAGATAATTTTTTAAAATCTTGGAAGAGTATTTGTGTTTCTGATATACTTAAGATAAAAAGGTAATTGTTGGATGATTATTATAGATCCAATTTCTTTATAAACCATTATAGGACTAAAATTTATGGATATTTGAAAGAAATATTTTTGTGGGATAACATGAAGAGGGGGATTGATGGTTATGTGTTGAGATGTTTGGTTTGTCAGCAGGTGAAGGATGGAAGACAACATCATAGAGGAGTCTTGAAACTCCTTCCTATACCAGGGTAGAAATGGGATGATATTATGATGGAAGTTTTCATGGGGATACCAAAGACATCCAGAAAGAATTATGTGATATGGGTTATTTTTTATCATCTTACCAAATCAACACATTTTATGGATATAAGATAAGATTTACCACTTGAACATTTAGCAATACAATATATTAATTATGTTTTAATCCTTCATGGTGTACCAATATCAATTGTTTCTGATCGTGATCTCCATTTTACATCAAAATTATGTAGACATCTTTATAAGGATATAGATACTGAGCTTCATTTGGAATCTACCTACCACCCTCAAAATTAAGGACAATTAGAAAGGACAATTAAAATGTTGAAGTCATTTTGAGATCTTACTCACATGAATTTCAAGGTGCGTGGGATCTGTATTTACCATTGTTTGAATTTTTCTATAATAATAGCTTCTATTCATGTAATTTTATGGAACCATATGAAGTATTATATGGGATGAGATGTTGTACACCATACTTTTGGGATGATATTGGTGAAAAAAAACTCATAGGCCTAGAAATTATTGAGGAAAAAATAATAAAGATACAAACTATTCAAACCCATATCAATATATCTCAATATAGGAAAAAGAGCTATGCTGATTATGGAAGGAAGCATTTGGAATTTCACATTGTAGATAATGTTTTTATAAAGTTATATATGTAGAAGGGTGTTATACGATTTAGTATGAATGGTAAATTTAGTCCCAGGTACATCAGAACTTTTGAAATTCTAGGATGAATTGGACCTGTAGCTAACCATTTGGTAATGCCACCAAGTCTCTCGAATGTTTATGATGTGTTACACATATCATAATTAAAGAAATAAATTCCAAAACCAACACATGAACTCACCTATGAAGAAATTGAATTTGAACATGATCAATATTATTGTGAAGATCCTATCAAGATTCTTGATACTATAGAACGAGTGTTTAGGAATTGGACAACGTGACTGGTAATGGTTCTTTGGAGAAACCATAAAATGAAATAAGCGATGTGGTAAATTGGATAACTTATGATGAAGAACCACCTAAATCATTTTATTTAGTGATATTATAGAAATTTTGGGGATGAAATTATTTGAAGGAGGGGAGAATGTACACCCCAAGCTTCAAGGAAAGTTTTCTTTAAAATAAATTCAATATCTTCTGCTTCATGAAAATACTATGTTCAAGCGCACCATGACCTATCAAATTAGCCTTTTGAAAAGTGGTTATGAATATTATTAACCAACATATGAAATTTATATATTTTATTTTTAAAAATACACTTCATTTTTGAATTCAGAATACAGAATTACCTTATTGTGATTTATTTTTATTTTCTAAAAAAGTTTCAATTTATGATGAATAATGAAAAATACTGCTTTGATGTTAAAAACAAACGTTTTCATTTAACCAAATATTTGACATTAAATTTATTTTAATGTCACAATAAATAAATAAATTATTTATTAACACAATTTAGCTAATTAAAATTATATTTATAATAGATCTAGATGTAATAATTTACTGTGGTTTTGAACGTCACTTTTACCCACCTTCAAGACACATCTACAAATTAGTATTAAACAAAATTCTACTACTTCTATAAATAGAATTTTGAAAAACAGACATAAATTGTAATGACGTAGAATTTCCATGTAAATTTATTTTTGAATAATTGGGAATTTTACAAGTCCACAGAAATTGACGGCGCGTGATTCCGAGGCCCAGAGTGCCCTGAATGAATTTCTAAAAATTGTTTGGGTACGTTTGGTAAACGTGGGAACGGTTCTTTATAACTTTTGAACCTGTTCTCGAAATTGAAATATGAAGACACTGTTGAACTCACAATTCCTATATTCAGTTAAGAATAATTTCACCTTTACGACAGTTGGTCGATGATGGAAGTAAATTTTTGGGTTTTTTCGTGGAAATAATAAAATAAAATAACCACACATTTTATTTTTGTGGTAACCACACATGTTGATATTGTGGTGTTAGGGACCACAGAAGTGTTATTCTCCAAATTAAATGCTCGTTGGTGGGGACCACCTGAGCCTAACCTCCCTTGTGGATATTATGGTAGTGGGGACCACCCGAGGTATAAACCTCTTGAACTCCCCTCTTAATTTGGGAGAAACCTCTCAACTCCCTCTTTAATGTGGAGGTGCCTCTTGAGATTCCTCCACATTAATTATGCCAACCCTCCTAAATTTATTTTGACACCCCTTAATTAATTAATGAATCAAGTTTGAAATTATGCAAACTTAATCAATTTAGTTGGATAATCCTCATTTGGGTGGAATTGGGGGAACCTCTTGGCAAAAAGGGCGAAGATTAGAGAATTGGGAGAAAATCTCTCCATTGAAGAACTTCTTCCCTAAATGAAGAACGCCATCGAAGAACATTCTTTGGAATCCAGCAAGAGGATGATGCATGAACTGACAATCGAGGAAAACAGCGACGACACCGACATCTGTCTTTTCCCAATGATCCATCTTCTATCACGTGACTCCATCGACGAATCAATAGAGGTAGGGGTTTATTTTGTGTATGATTATATTGCCATGTTTTTTACTTCTTAAAACAATGAACGCGGATGATTTTATTTTGGGATTTGGAATAAATCATTACGGGAGGTTGTAAAGCTTGACGTTCTTCTTAAAGTTCTTATTGAGCCATTTGGTACCACCCTAACACGGATGGTACATTCCAAAAAAACATGGCCCGACCCCTATGAAAAATCTTGTGATGATTTATGGTGTTGAAAATGATAAAGGTGACAGCGCAACGACCCCGCTCCATGGAACCCATAGCCACAACGCCCCACGGCTCCGCCACCCACGCCGCTCCCGGCCGCCGCCGCCAACCACTGTGCTGCCACCACCGTCCGCTGCGTCGTCGTCGCCGTACGTTGAGCTGTAGCCTTCTGTCATGCCACCGCCGCCATCTCATTGTCTGCTGCTTCTCTGCCACCATCCACCGAGTCATCATCGCCGTCCGCCAGGCCGCTGCCTGGCCGCGCCGCCCCGCCCGTGCCACCTGCGACATTCCGAGCCGCTATGGATGAGAAACCCATGTCTAAGATGCTTCGGCAGAGCTGCCCTGTGTCCCTAAGCCACTTTAGCCGATACACCACGAGCCGCTCTGCCCGAGCCACCCTGTGGCCTCGCACTATCCATGACCGAACCTCCACGGCCCCTCACGGCCTGCCAGGCCGCCCGGCACGGGTCGGGCCAGACCCAGTAAGCTAGGCTGAACTCAATAAGTCAGGCTGCACTTGGGGCTAGGCTAGACCCAATGTGTTGGGTAGGGCGATCCGAACTGGGTCATCCTAGGAAGGGTCGGGTTGAACCGAACCTGGGCCCACTATGACCCATTTACACTCTTTTGGCCATAACTTTGGCATTGGACGTCCGATTGATGAACCGTCAGTAGCACTATAAATCATAGAGAAAGACGGTCCCTTTGTGTATAGCCCACTAGATTTTTTGATTAAGATGGGGAATGGTCCTGTTGGATCGAGCATGAACCAACCAGGCCCTCAGGACTAAAAGGCTAATAACTCACAGACCAGGCATCCGATTGTTGCACCATCTATTGCGTTAAGACCCTTATGACATGGAAGACCTTTGAGATGCATCTTCATGGGACATAGTGGTAGTTGGATTATCGAAAAGTAGCTCGTGGAGCGGATCCTCCTCAAGACGAGTGAGCTTAGTGCGGGAACCCAGTAGGCGGTTGATACATAAGGACAACTGACCTTTTTGACATAGAGTGATTTGACAGGCCCAGTGGGGAGCGCCTCTGTGTGATGCAGTAGACCCACAGTGGGGAGCACCACTGTGTGACACGGAAGACCCATGGTACTCAATAAGAGGAGTACCTCAGCAGTCCATGGTGGGGAGTGCCTCTGTGTGACGCGGCAGACCCGTGGTACTCGACAGGAGGAGTACCTCAGCATGTCACGAGGGGGAGAGACTCTGTGTGACGTGACAGAGACATGCTGGGGAGAACCTTTGTGTAATGTGGTAGACCCATGGTAATCGACAGGAGGAGTACCTCAGCAGTCCAAGGTTAGTGGGAAGAACCTTTGTGTAATGCGACAAGCCCACTTTACTCGATAGAGGAGGAGTTCTCCAACAATTGAGGTGTTCGATGATGTGACTAGGGTTATTACGTGTTACTACCCCTAGAATGAATTCTGGTGTGACCTGAGTCAGTACCTCTATGTTTCCTCATGATTGAGATAGATTACTTGATTACTTATGTATGTGAATGGGCATATACCTAAATAGGTTTATCCGTTGATTTCAAACTTTTTGGTCTGTACTTGGTGGTTTTTTTGAGACCTTGAGGGTTTCAGGGTCCCTACTGAATATTGTTATACTCACCCCTATATGGGCTATACACACACTTTTTTGTGTTGGATGTAGATGATAGACAACACTGACTGAGGTTGGTAGTAACAGGACTGGACGGTGCCTGAAGGTGGACCATACGACATGTCGGTACATACAGGAGACAGGTGGATGTGGGGTGATGAGGAGGTGATATATACCTACCCTTCAGGTAAATACCTTATAGGATGATCCAATAGTTGTATTTTCTCTTTCTTCATTTGTTTTTTATTTCATTTGTACTTGTACCTTTACTGTTGGGCTTGTATTTCTGCCCCTTTACTTTCAGCACAATTTTTGTTATACAGTTTTCTTGTGTTCTTATCTTACCGTGTGCTTGTTTAGGTGATGTTACAAGTTATAAAGGTATTTCCTTCCCAGTTTTAGGGAAAACGCTTTTCGGTGCTAGTTGCCTACCCCTGGCCTCTAGAAGGCTGGCCTGGGGTAGTCCTGACATGGGCCCCGTGGGACGGGTCACGACAAATTGGTGTCAAAGGAGTTAGTTCTATTGTAGAACATATGAATCTGATATTTTTTTAACGACAATAGTGTTAGGTATATTGATTGTGGTTATCAGTTTAGGGAATCAAGTGTTGGTGCGGCAACTGACGTATCCATACACCAGGACCATGAATTCTGATTTCTAACTCAGTGCACAAAAACACTAATTGTGTGCGTATTTTAAAGAGTCTTAATTGTGAACTAATTGATTCATCTCACCAGGTATAACTTTTTGACCATGGTGCACCTGTTTCTTTTCAGGATGTCTCCAAGAAGAGATTCAGCTAGGTTTCCGAGAGCTGTACACCTTGATAGCCCACTGAACGATGAGACCTCAGTGCAGGTCCCTTTTCTAGTAGAGGCACCAGCGGTACCATTACCTGTTGGAAGACTAATGCCACTACCCCTAGTAGCAGAGAGTGCACGCTGCTTGAGCACGTGGCACATGTTCCAATGCTAGAGGCCACCTAGGTTTAGGGGAATGATGGACCCACATATGACTGTGAATTGGGTAGAGGCTGTGGTGAGAGTATTCCGAATGGTTGGGACACCAGCCAATATCATGGTGATCCTTACCGCCAGCATTCTACAGGCAGTAGCGGGTAGATGGTGGTGCTTGTTGCTCCAGGTTCATGACAAGGTGACATTTCTTTGGGCAGACTTCAAGAGCCTGTTTCAGGAAAAGTTTTTCCCAGTGACTCTTCATGCAGTGCACACCCAAGAGATTCTTCATCTACAGTAGGGTAGCATGACTGTAGCTTAGTACTTAGAGAATTTCACTAACCTATCACGATAATCCATAGATATTGTGTGGGGCCCATTCTTTAGGGAACAAAACTTCGATCAGGGACTCATGTAGGAGATCAGGGCTTCGATGATCTCACTCTACATCCCGACGCAGGCAGGGGTGTTATAGAGAGCACTCCTAGTAGAGAGTTTCCTTGCTGAGCATTCACCAGCAGTGAGACCCACTACCATTTGTCACGTAGTAGAGTATTATGAAGATGGAAAAAGATATATGATACAGAGGTACAAGAGGACTAGACCTATAGGTGGATGATCGCAAGACTCAAGATCAGTTGTGCGGGCACCCTAGGTGGAACTAGTCTGGCAAGGATCTTGCAGTGTTAGTCATGCGGTGGGCAGGGTCACATGGCTTGTGACTATCCAAACTGTCATACAAATGATCAGCAGATGGTTGAAGGACCTCCTAGACAGAGATAGAGGTTTGACCGAGGAGGTCCGTAGGGAGAAGGCGGACGTGGCAGAGGAGCTGGTCCCGTAGCTGGTGGTGGGTGAATATTTGATATGTTACCACCACCACCACCAGGAGGTCCACACCAACCATAGGGAGTAGGTGGACATGGGAGATCTGAACTCCATGCAGTTGAGGCCTATGATAACGGTGCTCTGGAGATGATACAAGGTACGATCTGTGTCTACTCAACCTTAGTTGCAATACTTATAGACTGAGGTTCCAGTCATTATTTTAATTACACTTCCCTCGTTCGGTATTCAGAGATTCTGAAGGATAAGTTGGCTAAATCCTTACGGCTAGAGACTACTACGAGAGAGGATTTGACAATTATGCACTGGTGTCGGTAGTGTGATCTTACTCTCGGAGGTGAGAGATTCAGTTGGGATCTCTTAGTAGCGGCGTCAAGGCCTTACAATGTCATCTTGGGTATGGACTAATTATCTATAGTCCATGCTTAGATTGACTGTATTAGGCAAAAAGTGTGGCGTTTCCGCACGAATGGGACTAGATTTACCTTCACCAGCAAGAAGGGGTCCTTTGTATCATAATATGGACTTTCTCGGAGGGGGTTTCTACCGATTACACATCAGTTGGATTGTATTACCCTCGTAGCGGTTGATGTGGAGAGTCTGAGTTATCCAGTAGTGGTGGACCAGTATGCAGATGTCTTCCCTAATGATGTTCTAGGTCTACCTCTTCATAGAGAGGGGGAATTCTACATTTACTTTTACCCCAGGGTGACACCGATATCTACACCAGCATATCGGATGGCTCTCATAGAGCTTCACGAGCTCCGGGTATAGCTAGAGGACTTGTAGGGGAAGAGATTCATTTGTCCTAGTGTTTCCCCGTGGGCTGCCCCAACACTAGTGCAGAAAAAAAATTAACGTCACCATTTTTTACATCGGTTATATATAACCGACGTTAAAATATATGATATGTGGTTTTTTATTTCAGTTATCTTATAACTGACAAAATAAATTCTGAGAGTAAAATTTTGACGTTGGTTATTTTCATAACTGACGTAAGAATTTCCGCACGTTGGTTTTTAACATCGGTTATAAATTAACCGATGTAAAAAACCAACACTCCTCCTTTTTTATGTCTGTTATTTGATAACCAACATAAAAATGAGACATCTAAAAAAAATTTACATCGGTTATAGAATAACCGACGTAAAAAAGGCAGCATCTGAGGCCTTTTTGACATCATTTATTTGATAACCAACGGAAAAACCCATCTCGCAAAATTTTTGATGCCGGTTATATTATAACTGACATAAAAAACCAACACACGACAGTTTTTTCGTCGGTTAACAAATAACTTATGTATAAACTGTGGTTTCAGATGTGTTTTTTACGTCGGTTATTGAATAACTGACATAAAAAACCAACATGAGGCTTTTTTTATGCCGGTTATAAAATAACCAATGTAAAAAATGCTGTAGCAGATAAATTTATAACGTTAGTTATTATAATAACTGACGTAAAAAATGTAAAAAAAAAAAGTTTATTACGTTGGTTATTAAATAACTGACATTATAAAACATTTAAAAAATTTATCATGCCACGTGGATTGTCATTTCTAATTTTTCAATCGACAGTCCTCTGAATCGTCTCTCTTCTGCAAAAAACCTAGAATCGACTGTTCGATATTGTTTCGTTAAACTTGTTTTTCCATCGTTTTTTATCATCTCGACTCTCCTAGGATCTATCATCTCCACATGCAACACTCAGGTGAGCCTCCCATGACTTTATTTAATTCGTTTTTCCCCGAATAGTCTATATTTACGTTTTACGATATTTTCTTTTAAACTAGGTAAGATTATTCGATTTCGAACCCTCTTACCTCGTTTTTCAATCATCATCTTATTAATTATCACGCGATCTATTATATCAACTTGAAATATTCATGTAAGCCTCACCTAATTCTATTTCGTTTGTTTTTGTTTCACGGATTCCCTTCATTTATGGTAATATTTGTTGTCATTGACAACTAATGATCTCTTTCACCAATATTAATGCAAATTATATCTAAAACATTGTGATAAACCCATTTCGTGCACCAGTGTGATTTATTTTAAATGTATATATGGATTTTCATGGTGGAATGTTTTTTTTCAATCCGTGGTTGTTTCTATTTTGGGTATCACTTTTTGTTGTTCTGTAAACTATTTACGTCACTTATTTTCATGGAATATTATAAGTTTTCATATGCTATTATAACCTGATTCATTAAACAATAGATCATTTTAGACTAGTAGGAGATATAGTTCATGGTTCTCATTTTGAATAATGGCATGATACCAAATCTAGTAGCTTGAGGTTAAAATACCAAGATATGCCAAAACTAGTAGCTTGAGGTTAAAATCCCATTGTTTTGGGGGGATGTTCAGAGGGTTGGTGGTTGTCCCGGTGGTTGGGGCTGTCTAGATGGTTGGGGGCTGTCCAGGGTGTCTATGGAGGTGGGGGGGGGGGTGGCAGTACAGGGGTGTGTGTGTGGGGGGGAGGGGGGGTCCAAGGGGGTGGGAGTGTCAAAGGGGGTGGGGGTGTCGAAGGGGGTGGTGGGGCATTCCAAGGGGTGGGGGCCTGTCCAAAGGGTTTGGATGTTTTTCCGGGTGGTGGGGGATGTTCAGAGGGTTGGGGGTGTCCAGGGGGTGTCCAAAGTGGTAGGGGTGGGGGTGGTGTCCAAGAGGGGCGGGGAGTGTCCAAGGGGGTTGGGGTTCTGACTAGAGGGGTGGGGATTATCTAGGGGTTGACAGGATGTCCAGAGGGGTGGGGGTTTTCCAAGGGGGTGGTGGTGTCCAAGGGGTGTCCAAGGGGGTGGGGGTGGTTTCCAAGGGGTTAGGTGGGTTGTCCAGAGGGTTGGGGGAGTCCAGGGTGTCCATGTAGGTGGGGGGGGGGGCAGTCCAGGGGTGTGTGTGTGGGGAGGGGGTTTCAAGGGGGTGGGGGTGTCTAAGGGGGTGGGGGCTGTCTAAGTGGGTGGGGGCATATCTATAGGGTTTGGGGGTTGTCTAGGGGGGATTTCCAAAGGTTTGGGGGGGGGGGGGGTGTCCAGGGGTGTTCAAGGGGGTAGGAGGTGGGTGGTGGTGTCCAGAAGGGGTGGGGGTGTCCAGGATGGGTGGGGGTGTACAAGGGGGTGCAGGTGGGGCTGTCGAGGGGGTTGGGGTGGTGTCATGAGGGCTGAGGGGGTTTTCCAAGGGTGTGGTGGTGTCGAGGGGTGTCCAAGGGGGTGGGGGTGGTGTCCATGGGGGTGGGGGTGGTGTACAGATTGTTCAGGGGGCTGTCCAGAGGGTTGGGGGTGTCCAGGGTGTCCATTGAGGTGGTGGGGGGGAGTCCAGGGGTGTGCGTTTGTGGGGTGGGGGGGGGGGGGTCCAGGGGGGTGGGGGTGTCTAAGGGGGTGGGGGCTGTCGAAGGGTGTGGGGCATGTCCAGAGGGTTTGGGGGTTGTCTGGGGGGGGCTGTCCAGAGGGTTGGGGGTGTCCAATGGGGTAGGAGTTGGGTGGTGGTGTCCCGGAGGGGTGGGGGTGTCCAGGAGGGGCGGGGGTGTCCAAGGGGGTGGGGGGGCTGTCCAGGGGGGTGGTGTCCTGAGGTTTGGGGGGCTGTCCAAGGGTGTGGTGGTTTCCAGGGGGTGTCCAGGGGGGTGGGGATTGGTTTCCAGAGGGTGGGGGTTCTATCCATGGGGGTGGTGGTGTCCAGGGGGTGTCCAAGGGGGTGGGGTGGTGTCCAGGGGGTGAGGGGGGGTGTCAATGGGGGTGGTGGGGTCCAGGGGGTGTCCAAGGGGGTGGGGGTGGTGTCCAGGGGGTGGGGGGCTATCCAAGGGGTGGTGGTGTCCAAGGGGTGTCCAAGGGGGTGGGGGGATATGTGTCAGTTGGGATTGACTACTACATCATGGTTTGTGAGATTATGACATGATGATTGTATTGTTTCATGGATATTAGTGTTTCAATATTATTCTACTTGGTTACATATATTTTGACCATTCATCGACTATGAGAAAACTATGGGTTATGGGGGACCATGTTGTGGTTTTCAAATATGTGTAGTTATCCTGACCCCATTGTTTCGTGATGATTGGATTTACATTGTGATTTTCTCCATCTAAGTTTTTATTTTAAATTTGATTTGATTCTCAGGTTTCTTCCATTTTATCCTGTTTTTATCAACCATTGGAGGCCCCATAGTTTTATTTGATTACATGGAATTTAAAACTATTATATCTAACTATATTTTCTTTTTAAAATCATATTCAAGCATATTTTTTTAAATAATAATAGATTTGTTTTATCTTTCAAATTTGTTTTACATTCAAATTATGATTTTTTTCATATAAACATATATTTTCCTTATCTTACAAAGATGTATAATTTTGATATTTTTTATAGGAAATAATGAGTCAGAGATGGATTATGACACATTAAATGAGCAATGAATATGAGGAAGGTGTTGATGCATTTTTGTAATTTTCTAAACGAAATTTTCAAAGTAGTGACATTTTTTTTCTGTCCATGCCAAAAATGATTGAATACGAGGAAGTTAAAAAGTAGAGAGATAAAAGATCATCTAATTTGTCATGGTTTTAATCCGAGTTATAGCGCTTGGATTTGGCATGGTGAAACTGGACGGAATGTCACTTATGATGATGATTTGCAAGAAGGTGGCTCTGATTTAATTGAATAAATGATTCACGATATTGAAGCAGAACAAATTGAGATAGAACCAACAGTTGCGTGTATATATGGTGATGTTGAAAAACCATTATATTCTGGTTGTATAGATTTTACGGTTTTGCTGGGGGTGTTAAGATTGATTAACATGAAGGAGAAACATAGATGGAGTGACAGAAGTTTTACAGAGCTGCTACAATTGATGAAATACATTCTTCCAAAAGTTAATGATCTTCCAGATTCACATTATAAGGCCAAGAAAATATTATGCCCGATGGGATTGGGATACAAGAAAATACATGCCTGTCTAAATGACTATCTGATAAATAGGAAGGAATATGAATTTCTGTTAGAGTGTCCTAAATGTAGGTAATCACGGTATAAGGTGAATGAAAAATCACATGCTGATATAGAGATTACAAGGAACCCGTCAAAGGTATTTTGGTATCTTCCTATAATTCATCTTTTCAAATGTTTATTTGCTAATTTACATGATGAAAAACGGTTAAGATGGCATGATAATGAGCGGTTATTCTATGGAAAAATACGTCATCCAGCTGATTGTCCATAATGGAAGAAAATTGATGAGTAGTATCCTACATTTGGAAATGAAATTAGAAATATCATACTAGGGTCGTGCACATATGGAATGAATCTATACCGAACCCTCAATAGTACACATAGTTAATGGCAAGTTTTATTGGTAATTTACAACCTCTCTCCTGAAGTTTGTATGAAGAGAAAATATGTCATGTTGAGTATAATGATCTCTTGTCCGAAGTAATATAGCAATGATATTGATGTTTTCTTGTCACCGTTGATTGATGATTTGAAACTTTTAAGGGAGGATGGTATTAGGGTATATTATTCTTATAAAATGGAATAGTTTCAACTACATACAGTGCTTTTGTTCATTAAAATGACTTCCCTGCATAGGGAAATTTTTCTAGATACAGTGTTAAAGGGCATAAAGCATGTCTAATTTGTGAACACCAAACTTCATATTGTCAATTGTATCATGGGAGGAAAATAGAGTACACAGGTCATCGAATGTTTTTGCATATGGTTCACTTCTATAGAATACTAAAAAAGGCATTCAATGGCTCACAAGAATTTGATATTTCTCCAAAACCTTTATCCCCTGATCTGTATTTTGAGAGGGTGAAAACCCATGATGTGACATTGGGAAAGACACAGAAATCTGGTAATGATAGACATGTTTGGAAGAAAAGGTCAATATTTTTTTAGCTACCATATTGGATATATCAGGAAGTTAAACGGAATATTGATTTCATGCACGTGGAGAATAATATCTATGATAGTTTGGTTGGAACATTGTTAGATATTAAAGGAAAGATAAAATATGGTTTGAATGTAATATTAGAATTACAATCAATGAGAATACATTTTGAGTTAGCTCACACTCTTAATGGAAGACGAACATTTCTTCCCCCGTCTTGTCATACTTTATCGAAGAGGGTGAAAATTAACTTTTTTCAGCGTCTTCATGATATCAAAGTTCCTCATGGTTATTCTTCAAATGTAAAAAAAATTGTCTCATTGAAGGACTTCATGTTGATTGGTATGAAATCTCATGATTGTCACGTCATGATGCAACAACTTCTACCAGTTGCGTTGTGTGGAATATTTCTCATCCTTCTCCGAAAGACTATAATGAAGTTGTGTTATTTTTTAAATAAAAATTGTAATAAGGTGATTGATGTGAATGATATAAATTTTTTGGAAAAGGATGCAATTTTTATACTTTTTCAATTAAAAATGTATTTTCCTCCCACATTTTTTGATATAATGGTGCATTTAATGATTTATCTAGTTCGAGAAACAAAGCTTTGAAGACCTATATATCTTCTTTGGATGTATCCTTTTGAAAGGTATATGAAAATATTGAAGGGGTATGTTAAGAATTCATATAGACCAGAAGCCTCCATTATTGAAAAGTATATTTTTGAGGAGGTTGCAGAGTTTTGTACAAGCTACTTGGCTACGACGCAACACATAGGTTTGCCTCCATATTTCCATGAATGAGTTAATAATAAGGTAAAGGGGATTCGTGGATTGAAAATAAAAATCTTTTGTCAGCTGAGCAGATAAAGAAGTTAGAATCATACATCTTGAATAACATAGATGATGCTCAACCGTATATCACATTACATATTAATGATTTGAAACAATGTCATCCAAAGAAGAAAGAAATGTGGATTTTGAATGAGCACAACAAAATTTTTTTGTCATGGATTAAAAAGACCTTTCATGGTAGATCATATGTATCAGAGACATTAAAATGGATAGTGGGTGGCCCATGTTTAAATGTGATAAAATGGTCTGTTATGAAATTAATGGCTATACATTTCATACGAAAGCTCAGGATAAAAAAATCGATGTT